>CANJKZ010000174.1:3395000-3995000 GCA_947471745.1 Closterium sp. Naga37s-1 | reverse complement strand
AGCAGGCAGGCAGCAGGCAGGCTGCAGGCAGGTGGCAGGCAAGAGCGGCTGCAGCAGGCAGCAGCAGGCAGCAGGCAGCAGCAGCAGGCAGCAGGCAGCAGCAGGCAGCAGCAGGCAGCAGCAGCAGGCAGGCAGCAGGCAGCAAGCAGCAGGCAGGCAGGCAGCAGCAGCAGGCGGCTTGCTGCGCTAAGCTGCAGGCTGCGCGCGTGGCTGCGGGCAGCGCGCGTGGCGACGAGCTGCGCGCGGCTCCTGGCTGCGCGTGGCGACGGGCTGCGCGCGACTGCGTGGCTGCGCGTGGCGACGGGCCTCGCGCGACTGCGGGCGGCGTGCGGCGGCGGGCTGCTCGGGCGTGGCCTAAACGGGCTGCGCTCGGGCGGCGTAAGTGGCGCGCGGGCGGGGCCTAAACGGGCCGCGCGAGCAGCGGAAGTGGCGCGCGGGCGGGGCCTAAACGGGCCGCGCGAGCTGCGTAAGAGGCATGCGCGGCAAAAAAAAAAGGGGCCGCGCGCGGGCAGCCGAGGCGCGCGCGGGCAGTAGGCAAGGCAGGTGAGGTGGGCCCTAATCCTAGGTCCTAAGGACCTACGCTCTAGATGCCATGTCGAAAGGCTAGGCAATGGATGATTCAACTATCGAGAGTGTTGGTACAAGAGGAAAAATCTAAGGGGTTGTACCCCACAGTGAGTACCCCACTACAGCCTATCTAACTTAAACATATAAACATATGTTTGACAAACGGACCAAATAACTGTCAGAATAGTAGCTAGAGGGTGAGACTAGGAGCCATCCTAGGGTTTAGGCTATATATGATTATCGAGGGAATTGGAGCAAGAAATGAGAGTTTCACTATAGAGAGTGAAGTACAAATAGGGGAGGAAAGGGGGTACACCACCAAGCAGTAAATTAGGATAACTACACTACAGCTAAAACTACATGCAGTTATAACAATATTATTCTGACATCCCCCCTTAACTGCATGCAGGAATAACCAAATGCAAGACACAACCTGCAGGGGTACACCAAGCATAACAAAGCAACAGCACGCAAGAGCAGTGACAACCAGTGCAGTAGTGGCAGATACAGCTGCAGTAAGCAATAAGGCAAGAGAGAAACAGACAAGAGTAGGTGCATGTGGCGCAGGTAGCCTCGAGAGCAGGTGCGTGCGGCGAGAAAGGGTGGCGGCAACGCAGGGCTCAACGGCAGCACCTGCCGCTCAACAGCAGCAGAGAGACGAGACAAACGAAGGTGGCGACAGGGGCTGCAGCAGGAGGTGTCACGGTAGCAGAGGGCGGCAGTTGCATATGCGTGGCTGCTTCGTCCGCCACTCTCTCTTACCCTCCCCCCCACAGCTGCACGTTTGACAGTGAGAGAGAGAGGAGGGGCGGCTGCTGGCTTGACAGCATCTCGCTCATCACCCCCTCACTGCATCTCCTCCCACAGCCCGCCACCCACTCACCCCCCCCCCCCCCCCACTATAGAAGGTGCTGGCGCCAGCGACGTACGCCCGCGCACGTCGCTGGCGCTGGCGCTGGAGTTCACGACCAGCGGCGGGGCGAAGGGGCAGCGCACGGGACGGGGCGAGCAGGTGCAGCAGGCGCGACGGGACGGGACGGGCGGGGGCTTCGAGCGCGACGCGACGGGACGGGCAAGCGCCACTGGCGCGACGGGACGGGACGGGCAGGCGCTGCGGGGGCGACGGGACGGGACGCAGGGCAAAACGGGCCGCGCGCGTGTGGGTCCATATCTCTTAAAATGACAGGAAGGTTCAAGGATGGAAACAGCTCTGATACCATGTCAGAATAGTAGCTAGAAGGTGAGACTAGGAGCCATCCTAGGGTTTAGGCTAGGCATGACTATCGAGAGAATTGGAGCAAGAAAGAGGAGTTTCACTATAGAGAGTGAAGTACAAATAGGGGAGGAAAGGGGGTACACCACTAAGCAGGAAATTATGATAACTACACTACAGCTAAAACTACATGCAGTTATAACAATATAATTCTGACAATAACGTATCTACCCCACCACGTCAGATCACGTGTAGTGTCAGCAAAAAACAGCATAATAATATGCTTAGCATCCGCGTACAACCTACCATAGTAGTTTCGCGCTACACAATTGTTGGCAGGTAACATGTGTAACAATCCGTAACTCTTCGGTCAATTCACATACATTCCTCGCAATAAAAACTGCCTGGCTACATTCAACTGTAGTTAGTCATCCCATAGCATATATCACAGCAGCCCCTAATTCAGATATGAGAAAGACCAGCCAAACATGCTGCTGAGAGCACAGCACGTCACATCACATTGCCTGGACGGCAATTTCATCGGGCGGCATATCCGGCACTACCCCTGCTTCGCTGCTCAGCTCTCCTCCATTGCTCCCCCCCTGCATCCACAAGCTCACTACAGCTGTGAGAAGGAGCACAGAAGCATCCAAGTTTTGGAAAAAAACATCAGAGAAGCCGGAGAAAAGGGAAACCGCAACGAAAGCATTCCACCACCCTCCGCCCTTGAACAGCATCAACCGGAGAGTCGTGAGGAGTGGTAAGCGTATACTAAGCCCCATCCACACCCCTCACCGCTTTCAGAAAAGCCCACCTTTTTTTGGGAGGGTTCAGTAGACCGCTGAGGCCAGGAGTTCAAATCGATCATGCCCCCCCTGCCTTGATTCCCTTCCTCTCGCTTTTGCTGCTGCTGCTGCTGCTGCTGCTGCTGCTGTTGTTGCTGCTGTTGCTGTTGCTGGCGCACGTGCTGCTGTTGATACCCGTGTGCTTCTACAGCAGGTGACAGTAACGCAGGGATCTCATCATCCCCCACCGCTATGGCCACAGCAGGGGCGTCACTCACGTTCCCCATAACTATGCTCCGAGCCCCTCCCTCTTCGCCTCCTCTCCCTGCCACACCACCAGCTCTCCGACCCCCCATCCCTGCCCCCACTCCCATCCCCATCCCAGCCCCTAGCCCAGACCCTGTCACCGGACCCAACCCAGCAGCACCAGACCGCAAATGAAACAACCCATTTCCTCTCATTGTCCCTGCCCCTACACCTCCCCTTGCGCCTACTCCCACCCCTGCCTTTTCCTGAACAGCCCCCCCACTGCCCCCCTCTCCCCCACTCCCCCCTCCCCCCACATTCAAAGTCAATGCCTGCATTGTTCCCGTTGCTGTACCAGTCAAACCCCCCGAACATCCCCCTCCCCCTGTCCCTCCCGCCCCCCCTGTCCCCCCCTTTCCTCCGCCTCCCGTCACCCCTCCTCCACCTCCTCCTCCTCCGCTTCCTCCTCCTCCTCCTGTTCCCTCTCCGCCTCCCGCTGTCCCGCCTGACCCTCCATCGCCCCCAAGGGTAGGAAGAACCACGCTCATTGGGGTTGGCTCGTTATTGTCCCTCCCCCCCGTGTCCCCTCCTTGCTGCATGTGCATTATCTCGTCATCTTCTCCTCCTCTTCTTCCTCGTCCTCCCATTTCACCATCCTTACCAGCAGCAGCACCAAAACCATCACCGTTTTCAATACCTCTCCCTCCCTCCCCCTCCCCACCCCCCCCTCCATTCGCCCCTCCATGCCACATACCACCTCCCCCCTGCGCGTTCCCCTGACCTCCCCCACTCCCATGCAGATGATTCCTCACATTCCCCTTCCCCATGTTTCCACCGCCCATATCTGCATTCCCCGTCTTACCCATGTGGTTACCAGTGGGGTTACCAGTGGAGTTACCACCCCCACCCCCTCCCTGCGCGCCTGGGCGGAGGGGATGGTCCGGAGGGCCGCCCCCTGGGGAGGGGAGGGCAGGTTGAGTGGGGTCCTCTGCCAGAGCGGGGGGAGTCTTGGGGAGCTGGGAAAGGTGGGGGAGGGGAAAAGGAGGGGGAACAGGGGAAGAGGGGTAGGGGTGGGAAGAGGAAGGGGAGGGGATGGAAAACAAGCGGGATTGGAGAGGGGTAAGGGGAGAGAAGGGGCGGGGAGTGTCTTGGGGGGCTGTTGGAGGGGGAAAAGAGAAGGTGTGCGGGGAGTGCGGGGGTGGGGGAGTGGGGGAAAAGGGGAGGGGAAAAGTGGAAAGAGGCGGGAGGGAGGGGAGGGCGGGCTGAGTAGGGTCCTCCGCCAGAGCGGGGGGCGTCTTGGGGAGCTGGGGGAAAGAGGGGGAGGGGGACAGGAGGAGAAAGGGGAGGAGAGGGGACAAAAGAAGAGTGGAAAGGGGAGAGTGGAGAGGGGGGAGGGGAGGGCGGGCTGGGTGGGGTCCTCCGCCAGAGCAGGGGGCGTCTTGGGGAGCTGGAAGGGGAAAAAGAGGACAGAGAGGGGAACAAATCGAAGGGAAGAGGAGTGAGGGGAGGGCGGGCTGGGTGGGGTCTTCCACCAGAGAAGGGGGGGCCTTGGGGAGCTGTGAGGGGAAGATGACCAGGGGGTGATGAGGAGGGAGACGAGGAGGGAGATGAGGAGGGAGATGAGGAGGGAGATGAGGAGGGAGATGAGGGGTAAAAACAGGAGCTTGGAGAAGTGAGGGGAAGGGTGGGCTGGTTGGGCTGGGGGGTCTGGGGGAGGTGGAAGGGGGAAAAGAGAGGGTGAGGGTTGAGGGGCGGGAGGGGGGATGGGGGAAATGGGGAGGCGAAATAGGGAGGGGAGGGGGAGTGAGGTAAGATGCGGGCTGGGTGGGGTAAGATGCGGGCTGGGTGGGGTCCTCCGCCAGAGAGAGAGGGGGGGGGGGGTGGGGAGCCGGGGGTGAGCGGGGGAAGAACGGGGAGGAGGGGAACGAGGGAAGAGGGGTAGGGGAAAAGAGAGAGGGGAGGCGAGGGAAAACAGCTGGGAGTGGAGGGGGGTGAGGGGAGAGGGAGCGGGGAAAGAGGGGCCGGCGTAGGGGCGGGAAAAAAAACGGGAGGGGGAAGAAAACAGCTGGGAGGGAGTGGAGAGGGGTGAGGGGAGAGGGAGCGGGGAAAGAGCATCTTTCTCACCTCCATGCACTGCCCCATGAGCAGGTAGGTACCGCTCATGCACCTTCCTGCCACGGATATGCACAACGAGGCCAGGTGGCTGAGTGAACCCCAGGAGCCACGAGGCAATCAGCCCCTGCCCCATCACCAGTCCTGCCCCATCACCAGTCCTGCCCCATCACCAGTCCTGCCCCATCACCAGTCCTGCCCCATCACCAGTCCTGCCCCATCACCAGTCCTGCCCCATCACCAGTCCTGCCCCATCACCAGTCCTGCCCCATCACCAGTCCTGCCCCATCACCAGTCCTGCCCCATCACCAGTCCTGCCCCATCACCAGTCCTGCCCCATCACCAATCCTGCCCCATCACCAGTCCTGCCCCATCACCAGTCCTGCCCCATCACCAGACCTGCCCCATCACCAGTCCTGCCCCATCACCAGTCCTGCCCCATCACCAGTCCTGCCCCATCACCAGTCCTGCCCCATCACCAGTCCTGCCCCATCACCAGTCCTGCCCCATCACCAGTCCTGCCCCATCACCAGTCCTGCCCCATCACCAGTCCTGCCCCATCACCAGTCCTGCCCCATCACCAGTCCTGCCCCATCACCAGTCCTGCCCCATCACCAGTCCTGCCCCATCACCAGTCCTGCCCCATCACCAGTCCTGCCCCATCACCAGTCCTGCCCCATCACCAGTCCTGCCCCATCACCAGTCCTGCCCCATCACCAGTCCTGCCCCATCACCAGTCCTGCCCCATCACCAGTCCTGCCCCATCACCAGTCCTGCCCCATCACCAGTCCTGCCCCATCACCAGTCCTGCCCCATCACCAGTCCTGCCCCATCACCAGTCCTGCCCCATCACCAGTCCTGCCCCATCACCAGTCCTGCCCCATCACCAGTCCTGCCCCATCACCAGTCCTGCCCATCACCAGTCCTGCCCCATCACCAGTCCTGCCCCATCACCAGTCCTGCCCCATCACCAGTCCTGCCCCATCACCAGTCCTGCCCCATCACCAGTCCTGCCCCATCATCAGTCCTGCCCCATCACCAGTCCTGCCCCATCACCAGTCCTGCCCCATCACCAGTCCTGCCCCATCACCAGTCCTGCCCCATCACCAGTCCTGCCCCATCACCAGTCCTGCCCCATCACCAGTCCTGCCCCATCACCAGTCCTGCCCCATCACCAGTCCTGCCCCATCACCAGTCCTGCCCCATCACCAGTCCTGCCCCATCACCAGTCCTGCCCCATCACCAGTCCTGCCCCATCACCAGTCCTGCCCCATCACCAGTCCTGCCCCATCACCAGTCCTGCCCCATCACCAGTCCTGCCCCATCACCAGTCCTGCCCCATCACCAGTCCTGCCCCATCATCAGTCCTGCCCCATCACCAGTCCTGCCCCATCACCAGTCCTGCCCCATCACCAGTCCTGCCCCATCACCAGTCCTGCCCCATCACCAGTCCTGCCCCATCACCAGTCCTGCCCCATCACCAGTCCTGCCCCATCACCAGTCCTGCCCCATCACCAGTCCTGCCTCATCCCCGCCTTCAGGCCTTTGACCTCCTTTCCTTGTCTCACCTCCGCGCGTTGCCCCATGAGCAGGTAGGTACCGCTCATGCGCCTTCTTGCCGCCTATGTGCACGTCCAGGTCAGATGAACCTGTGAGTGAACCCCACGGGTCAAAGAGCCCCCACCCCCTGACAGCCCCTTACCTCCACGCGTTGCCCCATGAGCAGCTTGCCCCCACCGTCCCTCCCCCACACCACCCCTCCCCTCACCTCCACGCGTTGCCCCATTAGCAGGTACCGCTCGCGCGCCTTCTTGCCGCCTATGTGCACGTCGAGGCCAGGTATATGCCTGTGAGTGCATCCCTTGCTTCACCTCCACGCGCTGCCACACGCACATCCCTTGCCCCCACCGTCCCTCCCCCACACCACCCCTCCCCTCACCTCCACGCGTTGCCCCATGAGCAGATACCGCTCATGCGCCTTCTTGCCGCCTATGTGCACGTCCAGGTCGCACTGCAGACACAGCGATGTGCCGTCCACTGCACAGTAGAAGAAGGCTGGAGGGAGCGGGCAGGAGGATGGAGAGGAAGGGGGAGGAAAGGGGAGGATGGGAAGGGTAGGAAGGATGGGGAGGGGCGAGTGAGCCTATGTGCACGTCCAGGTCGCACTGCAGGCAGAGCGATGTGCCGTCCACTGCGCAGTAGAAGAAGGCTGTGGGGGAGGGGGAGGGGGGAAGGGAGGTGGGGAGGAGGAAGGGAGGATGGGGAGGAGGAGGAAGAATGGGCAGGCCGGGGTGGAAGGGCCGGGGTGGAAGGGCTGGGGTGGAAGGTGCATAGGGTCTCCACATGCAGCCTCCATCCCCTTCAGCACTTCCCCTTTCCTTCCCCAGCGCTTCTGGTCTCCCCACCCTCCTCGTACTCGCTATCAGCAGTCCCGCTATATGCCCCACTCACCAGGCGCGTTCTCTCAGATGTCACAGCAGGGGATGGCGCTCGCTTCTGCGAGCTATCAGCACGCTACCCACCAATCCTGCTATAAGCACGCTGCTCAGTCCCTTTATAAGCCCTCCCAGAGGCTTTACAAGCTATTTACCAGGCGAGTTCTCGCAGATGTCACAGCGGGGATGGCTCGCGCCTCTGCACTCTATTTGCACGCCACTCACCAGCCCCGTCATAAGCACGCCACTCAGTCCCCTTAAAAGCCATCCCCAAGGGCTACCCACCGGGGGCGTTTTCGCAGATGTCACAGCAGGGGATGGCACGCGCCTCTGAACGCTATACTCACCAGTCCCGCTATAAGCACGTTATTCAGCCCCCTTATAAGCCCTCCCAGGGGCCTATAAGGTACTCACCAGGCGCGTTCTCGCATATGTCACAGCGCGGGATGGCGCGCGCCTCTGCGAGCTCCAGGCGCACGTGGCGGCTGGCGAGCTTGTTGCATCCATGAACCTGATGAGAAGGAGAGAGAGGGAATAAGGGAGGGAATAAGAGAGGGGATATGGGAGGTTAGGGAAAAAGCTTGGAAAGCAGCTGGGTCCAGGTATTGGCCCTTGGAAAGTTCTTCCCAACCGGATGCAGCCAGGCCCATACGGCATCTGGAGAGCTTGTTGCGGTCATGGATGTTGGACCGACTGATGGGGAGCAAGAGGGGCGGGGGATAAAATAAGATAATGAAGGGCTAGCAGGTCATGAGTCCACTTTCACTTGCGCAGCGCAGTGCAGCAATGTGCCTGACTGAGTAACTAGTACTAGCGACTGCTTTACCTTGTATTGTAACTACGAGCGGGTTACCTTGTTGTCGCATGCAAGGCACAGCGCCGCCTCATCTGCAGCGCAGAACACCTTCGCGGGTGCGGCCTCGCACACGTCGCACAGGATGCGCATTGCAGCCTGCTGCCGCTGCTTCTGCCGGGTGCTGTTGCTGCAGCTGCCGCTTCTGCCACTAATGCACTGTTGCTACTGCCTCTCCTGACGGTGGGTGCTGCCTGTCTGCTGCCTCTGCTGCCGATTGCTCCTTAGATTGAGACTCTGGCAGTGGCGTGGCGTGGCACAGGTGGAGGTGCAGGCTTGGTGTGGTACAGCCAGCGCCTGCAGGCTCGGCGTGGCACAGCCTGTGGGCTCAGGCTTGGTTTGGGTCAGCCTGAAGGCGCAGGCTCGGTGTGGCACAGCCTAAAGGCGAAGGCTCGGTGTGGCACAGCCTGAAGGCGCAGGCTCGGTGTGGCACAGCCTGAATGCGCAGGCTCGGTGTGGCACAGCCTGAAGGCGCAGGCTCGGTGTGGCACAGCCTGAAGGCGCAGGCTCGGTGTGGCTCAGCCCGAAGGCGCAGGCTTGGTGCGGCAAGGCCTGAAGGCGCTGGATCGGTGTGGGACAGGGCGTTGACCCCCTCAACAGCGATTTGTAACCTCGCGTTGAGCTTGATTCAGGTTAAGCAGGGACAGAATGCTTGTTCGTCCTAGTAGCGTCAAATCCAGAAACCAAAATCTCCCCTTGACTGTTAGTTAGAAGCGGGTGTTACTTAAACGCAAAAGCGAGCATTTTAGAAGGGAATGTAGGCGAGACATGTTGCCGAATCGTGCACGGGTGCGTAAGACATTGAAAGCGGCTCTGGCAAGAAACATTACTTTAGGATGGAGTAGAGAACAAGGGCCGCAACGGGGAAGCTAAACGGAGAGGCAATGGTGAGTTCGCCATTATGAGCACTAGGAGATGGGCGGCTTGCCAAGAAAGTCTACTACTTGGTGAATTATATGAGAAAACTACTTGGAATGGCAAGAGATATTTCGCCGGCCGAACAGTGACGCAACAGCAAGAGGGGGTACTACGAGAAGCCGGAATTTCCGGAGTCGAATACGCGTACTAAGCGGCAATGGTCCGTGACACTGCGAGCGCGTGATGGTGAAAGTGCGAGGGAAAGAAAGTCGCGGGTGGTCGTTCATGAGCTTTCTAGTCGCATTTTTCGTCGCACTGGTCGCATGTTTGCGCGATGAGGCGATCGCAAGAGAAGGACGGCCTGAGAAATTGAAACGCGGCATTCGAATTTCGGACTTCGGATCCTTCCAGGCTGTCAAACCCAGCGCATGGTCGCATTGACGCGGCCTAAACCGCGTGACCAGAACATCCGCGAGTTAAATAAGGGGCCTTGTATGGGGTGATTCCTGGTTTATACAACCTCCTAGGCTGAAATCCGGCCCTGCAGCAGAAACCGGCGCGCGGTCAATCGGGTCACTTGCACTAAGAAGAATCCCACCGGGCGATGAGGAAGGACGAGACTAGTGGTCTAGGAGAACGCTGCCTTGAAAATGACGTGGATTCACGCGAACGCTGTGCTGTACAGGGACTCTTAGTGGGAAATTGAAGGAATTCATTAAGGATTGGCTAAAATTGAACAGCAATGAGCAGGTGACCCCCTGTAAATCTAAGAAGATCGGCTGGTACCAGAAGGCTGTGGTTGAGCTCGAGCGTCTTGGATAGGGTGCAGCTATAGCGGCTTTGTGATGGCTGAAATCATTCCTGTGGTTGAGAGTCACAGAGTATCAGCACGGCACGGCAGCATCAGGGGGAAGAGCTCTCAAGGGTAAGTTTTCCCTGTAATAAAAACCATTTACCGGGCTGACTCACTATTACGGATGATAAACATTCTCCCACTTACGAGACTCAACGAGAGTTCACGGGTGAGTATATGCTGCACTCTTAGTTGCGACTGCAGCTGTATGCTTCCACAGTGTACGTTCTAGCTTAAATTTGAATCTTCTTCTGCCTTCTAAAGCGCCGAAGCGTCTTGCAGGATGGAACTGAGCCACGAACTTTGGCGCGAGGCCAATCTAGTTCTGAGGGTTGACGTTGTGCCACGTTGACTTCAAACATCACCACATCTCACCCGCGTTTTCCGCAAAAGAGATTTTCGCCTTTCAAAAAGGAGGTCAGAAAAGCAGACGCGGTATATTATTGACCCGGGAATTAGTCCTTGATAACGGAACATGAATATGTTTCAAAAGCTAACATAATTTGGACTCTTGATACCCATAACTATCTCGTGGGTTCAGAGTAATCCAGAGCCATTTTGAATGCTAAAATGCACGCAAAGGTTTTCGTCACCGTTGGCGTACTGAAATTGATGCGTTTTCCTTTTGTTTAGACATGTAAGCACGTCTGAATAGATAGGGATGGTGAATCTATCTTGTATAGCGGAATTTATTCCTCACCGTGTCGGTGCATCCCGATTGGTTGTGTTTGCTGGTTGACTGCCCTTCCTCCCTGTTTGTGTTTTTCGGAGAATTCGAGGAATACAGCCGAAAAATGCTTCGATAGCAGACCCTTGCTTGCCTGCACTGCATTTTCATTGCATCAAGAAAACAAGCAAAGCAGTAGGAACTACCTGTAATCCGACAAGACGAAATCATGGGATTCTGTTCCCCACAACCATCCGTCCTTCGGCAAAATCGGTGCTGTTGAGAAAGCTTTTCCTTAACGCTTGACGCTTCCATTCATGCTCGTCCCCTCTAACCTTTCCTTCTCTTGGCCTCCCCTCCTCGTTCCTTCCCTGCAATCCGCCGTAACCGACCAGGTGTACATACACCACGGGGTTGCGTGCATGACATCGAGGGAGTTCAGTCAGTTTCCTCTAACGGCCCGACCTCGTCGGTGCTTTGCCACTTGGCGAGATTACGCGTCTGTCCTTCCCTGATTGGCTCCTCAAGTATCGGAACACACAGATTCGCAATGCTTACTGGACCGCACATGTCAGCCAAGGCCAGACATTCTCCAAGGCCATTCTCTCCTGGTCCTCGTTGACTCGTGTCTAGACTCCAAGTTACTGTGATGGGACTGTCGATCAAAGCTGTTTTCATTAGCGTAAGCCTGTCTGTGCCTCTTTCGGCGTATGGCAGGCCTTTGGTTCTCAAGATACGAAGTGTGCTTTCGGTTTCGATGGAAAGACTTGCACTTCTAAAATGATAAAACACCAGCACCACTCGAATCCCGTTCTTCTTGCCGCCTTCATGACGCTACCTTCCTACGACCGGCCCCTTCGGGACATCACTGCTCCTCCTAAAATCAGCTCCCGTGCAGCTTCGAGGAAGGTGCGAGCCCGACTTCTCTCCTGGACCGGTTCGGTGCTAACCAGCGACCATCATTCGGCACCAGAACTTCGCAGCAGCTTCTATGGAAAAACACCAGGGAGATGCCACAGCCTGGAAGGCACAACTACTCAACACGGAGCCAGTGGAACGAAGATATTAGAGATTCTGACGGTGAGAGGCAGCTTTGGGAGTGGTTCTGATCTCCGTAGATACAGACACGAAGACTCTGGCAAATGTTTGAGTCCCTCAGGCACTTGTTTTGGACCATCAGGCAATTGTCTTGGATCATCAGGTGCTTATTGCGGTCCATTGTTCGCGAGTGAACCTGGTAACTCAGATCACCCTGCACTCGCAGGTTTCGCCACGTCAGTAGACCGCAGGAGGCGGAGCAAACGAGCTCGTTTTTCGGTTTCTGCTCTACCTGCTGATTTCTCTGCTGGTGCTGGGAGCAGCAGTGACACGTGGCATGCTGTGATAGGAGCGGTAGAGCATGCCCCGGATGTAGCATTGAACGTGGCAACGGCTGTCCCTTTGAATGGGGCACTAGATTCAGTGGGGGGGCTGCTGGTGGGTGCTGCTATGGCTCTTGCAGGCTTTGCAGTTGGTGCCGCTGTTCGTGGTGGTGGCTCGCTTGGTGCTGCTGCTGCTGCTGCTGCTGCGGGTGCTGACGATGATGGTGATGACGATGATAACGGTGCTACAGCTGCTGCCTCTGCTGCTGTGTCGGCCGTTACCTCGGCTGCTAGCTTTGGTCCTTGGAGATCAGATGGTTTGGAGCAAGAGGGGGAAAATGGAAAGGAAATTGGAAAAGGGGCGTTCTGTGGTTCAGAAACAGAATCAAATCAGGGGCTGAGAGCGGAACGCGATGTGGGGTTTTTCTTGCTGCCCGACTTCGACGAAAGTGGTCTCCAGAAATATTTTCTGGCTCGGTGCCCGTCTCTTCCCCCTGCTGCTGCACCAAGCATGTTCTTCCAAAAACCGCCTGACAATGCTCCTGCTGCTGTCACTGCTCCTGCTGACAATGCTCCTGCTGCTGTCAATGCTGATGAAATTGGTGGGACTAAAGTAGGCAATGGAACGGCTAAGATTGGGGTTGAAGATACTGCTAAGGTGCGAACACTAGGATTCCCACAGCGGATGCCACTGCTGGAGTTTCAGTCATCTCTTCCACTGGAGGGTTCTGTCGTACATAGGGAGGTTACCAGTGGGAGGGAGATCCCTGGGCGGCAAGTGGGCGGCGCAGCAATCCAGAGACAGATTTCGGGGCGGCAGCAGCTGGATGGAGCTGCAATCCAGAGGCGGTTGTTTGGGCGGCGCATCTCCACTCCAGATGGCGGGACTCTATCCCTAGATTTCCTCAAAAACTGGCCCTTGGGATTGTCGCAGCCCTTGGGATTGTCGCAGCAGCAGCAGCAGCGGCAGCAGGGGCGGTTGGGCCTGGCAGAGCAGCTGAAGGCAGGCGAGGGAATGATGGTGGTGGTGGTGGCAGGCACGGCAGCAGGCAGCGCGGATCCCTTCATTCAGCGCCTGGCGAGCAGCATTGCTGCCAGAGGCCATGTCCCCGTGGTTCTCAACCTGAGGGGCTGCGGTGGCAGTCCCGTAACCTCCCCCCAGTGAGTGCTTGTGGTGACATTTGAGCCTGAATGCAAAGGAATGGCAGCAGGCGGCGCGGATCCCTTCATTCAGCGCCTGGCGACCAGCATTGCTATTAGGGGACATATCCCCGTGGTGCTCAACCTGCGAGGCTGCGGTGGCAGCCCTGTTACTTCCCCCCGGTGAGTGCCAGTTTGCTTGGGCGTGTGAATGTGAGAGAGAGCAGGTGTGAGCATGGTGGTGCTGGTGGTGGTGCTGCTGGTGGTGCTGGTGGTGGCAGGCACGGCAGCAGGCAGCGCGGATCCCTTCATTCAGCGCCTGGCGTGCAGCATTGCTATTAGGGGTTATGCCCCCGTGGTGCTCAACCTGCGAGGCTGCGGTGGCAGCCCAGTTACTTCCCCCCGGTGAGTGCCAGCTCGTTTGGGTGTCACTTTGAGCATCCCTGGTGGGACAGTGCTGTTGGGCGTGAGGGTGAGGGTGAGGGTGAGGGTGAGGGTGAGGGTGAGGGTGAGGGTGAGGGTGAGGGTGAGGGTGAGGGTGAGGGTGAGGGTGAGGGTGAGGGTGAGGGTGAGGGTGAGGGTGAGGGTGAGGGTGAGGGTGAGGGTGAGGGTGAGGGTGAGGGTGAGGGTGAGGGTGAGGGTGAGGGTGAGGGTGAGGGTGAGGGTGAGGGTGAGGGTGAGGGTGAGGGTGAGGGTGAGGGTGAGGGTGAGGGTGAGGGTGAGGGTGAGGGTGAGGGTGAGGGTGAGGGTGAGGGTGAGGGTGAGGGTGAGGGTGAGGGTGAGGGTGAGGGTGAGGGTGAGGGTGAGGGTGAGGGTGAGGGTGAGGGTGAGGGTGAGGGTGAGGGTGAGGGTGAGGGTGAGGGTGAGGGTGAGGGTGAGGGTGAGGGTGAGGGTGAGGGTGAGGGTGAGGGTGAGGGTGAGGGTGAGGGTGAGGGTGAGGGTGAGGGTGAGGGTGAGGGTGAGGGTGAGGGTGAGGGTGAGGGTGAGGGTGAGGGTGAGGGTGAGGGTGAGGGTGAGGGTGAGGGTGAGGGTGAGGGTGAGGGTGAGGGTGAGGGTGAGGGTGAGGTGAGCCATTGCTTCCAGAGGCCATGCGATGCGTCCATGGCCCTGATGGAGCAGCTGGGGCAGGTTTGGGCATGGTGGTGGTGCTGGTGGTGGCAGGCACGGCAGCAGGCAGCGCGGACCCCTTCATTCAGCGCCTGGCGACCAGCATAGCTGCCAGGGGCCACGTGCCCGTGGTGCTCAACCTGAGAGGCTGCGGTGGCAGCCCCGTTACCTCCCCCTGGTGAGAGAGCATATGTCCGTGTGTGTGCTGTGCTGTCTGTAGGGCATAAAGGTGACGGTGAGGGTGAGAGCCAGTGCTCCTGGTTGCCCCAGTGAGGTGAGTCATTGCTGCCAGAGGCCACGTGCCCCTGGTGCTCAACCTTAGAGGATGTGGTGGGGGAATTGATACCCACCATTCGACTTGATACCCACCATTCGACTTGATACCCACCATTCGACTTGATACTTCCCCCCGATGAGAGTATGTGGTTCCTTGTGTGCTCGCGTGCACACTCTGTCCACTCCCTTTGTCACTCCAGTTGCTCCATCTGTTACTCCCTTCGCCACTCACTTCCTTTGTCACTCGTATTGATCTCTCCCCTTCTCTCGCATTTCTCCTCATCCCCTCCTATCTCCTTCCCTCCTATCCCCTCTCCTTCCCGTTCGCCCTCCCTCCTCCCTCCATGTCTTCCCATTCGCACCTACAGCTTTTTCTCACCAGTGATTATTCAGGCGCCTAAAATATATTCCCCTCTCCCTCCCGTTCGCCATCCCTCCTCCCTCCATGTCTCCATGTCTCCATGTCTCCATGTCTCCATGTCTCCATGTCTCCATGTCTCCATGTCTCCATGTCTCCATGTCTCCATGTCTCCATGTCTGTCAGCTTCTTCTCACCAGCTGACAGCGCTGACGTGGCACTGGCAGCCGATTTCCTCGCATCTTCCTGCCCCGACTCCCTCGTAGTGGCAGTGGGAGTGGGCCTGGGCGGGCACCTGCTGCTGAGACACCTGGGTGAAAAGAGGAGGGTGGCGGAGGGGGAGAAAAAGGTAGCACGGGAAGGAGAGAGGGGGGAAAAACGGGGGACGAAGAGCAGGAGGGAGAAAAGAAGGGCTGGAAAGGCAGGGGGGGAGCTGCATGGCGTGGATGGGGTTGGGAAGACTGCGAGGACTAAAGGAACTGGTGGTGGTGGGGTGGTGAAGCAGGCCTCGGCACATAGGGTTATTCAAGCAGCCATGGCGGTTGACTCGCCCACATGCCTTCACCACCATGGCTTCCTCAGCAGTCACTGCCCTGACAAGGAGGAAGAAGTTTCCAGGAAGATGGTCCAGGATTACAAGCATCTCCTGCACACGCATGAGGTTGCCCTACTTAACCCCAACACAAACCTTCCCACCCACCCACACCCACTTGCACTCACACTTGCACTTATCCCCGCACACCCTCTCCCTGCCTCCCTCTGTTGCTTGTGAGGCTTCACATCTCATCTGATCCCTCTCCCCTCTCCCTCTCCCCTCTCCCCTCTCCCCTCTCCCCTCTCCCCTCTCCCCTCTCCCCTCTCCCCTCTCCCCTCTCCCCTCTCCCCTCTCCCCTCTCCCCTCTCCCCTCTCCCCTCTCCCCTGCCATATGGGTAAGTGTAGGCCCATCGTTCTACACATCAATTTACTTTTACAACTCTGAAAAAACTAATGTCCCCGCCCCCACAAACCCTCTCCCCTGCTCCCCCCCCCCAAAACCGCCCAGCCTTACCATCCTCAGATGATTTTCTCTGACGCGTGGGGCCCACACGAGCCCCTCAATCTATCAGCCGCGCTGGCAGCTTCGTCGCTCAGCCAATGGGACGACGCCATGTCACGCCGTGCCGTGGGCTACAAGTCGATCTCGGCATTTTATGATGCGTGCTGTGCGTGTGGCGTGCTGGAGCACGTGTCCATGCCCACTCTGTGCGTGCAAGTGAGTGGGTGGGGTGAATGGGGTGGGGTGGGTTGTTTTTTCTTGGGTGTTGCACGAATCAAAGTGTCAATGCTTTGCGATGCGTGCTGTGCGTGTGGTGTGTTGGAAGCCGTGTTACTCCCCACTCTGTGCATGCAAGTGAGTGGTAAAGAGGGGGAAGTGGTTGGACATTGCACAGGAATTGGTTTCAGCCGCACCCCGGCTCTCGCTCGCCCCTCCCATGCATCACCTGCTCCTTCTCATGTGTGCTCTTTGTTGTGTGTTCTGATTCGTTTCTTTGAGCAGAGGGGGAGTGTAATTGCAGGGAGCAGCACTGCTTGCGCCACTGCTTTTCCCTCGTCATCCTCCCCCTCCCCGGAGCCTTCTACCTTGCAACCCTTCCTCACCAACAGAAACCTCTCCCTCTGTGTACTCTCCAACATAAGAACTGTTTCAGACTCCTCTGCTGCTGCTGCTGCTGCTGCTGCTGCTGCTGCTGCTGCTGCTACTGCTGATGGTGATTCTCCTAATGTTCCCGTTGCTGCTGCTGAAGGGATCGGTTCGTCTGGTCCTCTCTCTTCCGCTCATGCTTGGAGCCCTGCTTTTACCAACCGTGTGCTGCAAATCGTGAATGAGGTGAGTGAGTGTGCATGATATTGAGCAGGTGAGTGCGACTGCATCACACAGACAGCCGCTTTTGACCAGTGGTGTTTCTGTGGTTGACTCACTTTTAACACCACACCACACCAGCAACCCAGCCAGCCAATTAGCCGCTCTTTCCTTGTTGGCATCCTGTGGTTGAAGCTGGTTTCAGCAGCATCATATTATTCAAAAACAGTACTCGCATGGAGCAGAATGAGCGTCTCAATCTTTGTTCAACCTCATGCACACTCAGTCAGTCTGCCAAGTCATCCATTCACTTCCCTTCCTTGGCCTCTGCCGTTTCCCTTCCCTTCCCTCCCCCGCCCCTGACTACCCCCGCGTGCAGTGGTTGCCAGCTGTCGAGAGTGCGCTGCTGCAACGAAGACTGAGGGAGTTCAGGCGTGGATACTTGGTAAACTGTACGTCTGACTCCCCTCCTCCCCCTTGGTCCCCTCATGCTCCCCTCTCCCTCTTGTTTCCCCCTACCCGCCCCTGACTACCCCCACGTGCAGTGGTTATCAGCTGTCGAGTGTGCTCTGCTGCAACAACGATTGAAGGAGCTCAAGAAAGTACGAGACAAGGTTATACCGGGCAAGAAGAGGGCATCGGCAGCAGGAAGCCGAGACTGGAGGCATCACAGAGACGGCAGCAAGCAGCACACAGTGGAAGCGAGTGAGGGAGAGGGAGAGAGGAGTGCAGGTGAAGGAAACGGGAACACAGGAGCAGGGAGTGGATGGGATGGAGAGGAAGAGAGGAGTGGGCATGCATTGGAGGCGCCTCCTGACGACAATGCTTTAGACTCTACTGCTGCACCCACATCACCATTTCCACCTGCCGAGACACCTGCTCAACCTGCCCCTCAACTTGCCCAACGTGCCCCTCCACCTGCCCAACCTGCTGCTCAGCCTGTGCAAACTGCCCTTCAGCCTGCCCCTGAACCTACCCAACCTACTTCTCGGCCTGCTCAACCCTCCCCTCCGACTGTTCAAGCTGCTTCTTCCTCCATCCAACCTGCCCCTCAGCCTGCCCCTCCGCCTGTTCCAGCTGCTTCTCCCTCCATCCAACCTGCCCCTCTACCTGTCCTTCCGCCTGCCCATCAACCCGCTCAGCCTGCTCCACTGCCTGTCCAAACTGCTGCACCTTCTGTCCAACCGGCCAGCTCATCGAGCCAACCTGTCTCAGCAACTGCGACTGGTTCTGCCTCAGGTGCTGCTTCAGTTGCCTCTTCAGATGCTCCTTCAGGTGCTCCTTCAGATGCTCCTTCAGGTGCTCCTTCAGGTGCTCCTTCAGGTGCTTCTTCAGGTACCGAGGCATCAGATATTTCCCTGCCATCACCAGCACAACTGCACAGGGGTAATGTGAACTCAGGGGGGGCGATGCAGGGAGGTGCTGCACAGTTACCTACAGCAGCAGCGGCTGCAGATGTTTCAGCAGAAGCAGCGGCTGCAGATGTTTCAGCAGAAGCAGCAGCGGCTAGAAGTGAGGCAGCAGCAGCTGCAGCATCAGCCGAAACAACAGCAGCTGGCGTTAAATCAGAAGCAAGAGCGGTTGCATCTTTAGCAGAGACAGCAGCAGAGAAAGGAGCTGCAGCAGTAGCAGCAGAACTGGCAGCAGCCGCAGCAACAGGAGCAGCAGATGAAACAAACACAGAGGCCGAGGCAGCAGCAGCAGTGGCAGCAGCAGCACCGTCGGTGGCTCAGTGGGCGGAGGTTGCTTTGAACCTCGTTGATGCCGCCATGCCTGGTGCTGTGAGCACAGGAGAGAGGGCGCAGGTGCGTGTGGGTGTGGGTGCATGTACGTGTGCGTGTGTATGTGGGTTTTCTTGTCTTGAGTGATTTGGTTGTGCAGCTTAGCTTCCCTTCCCTGTCCTTCCCTTCAACTCTGCCCTTCCCCGCGTCCCTCCCATTCCATTTTTCCCTGCTTCACTGTGTGTTCTTTCCCAGCTCCTAGCGGCCATAACGAGGGGGCAGGGCATAGCAGGCGCAGTGCAGCAGGTGCTGCCGCCAGAGCAGCAGTCAGCAGTGACCACCACTCTCAGGCACTGCCTAGAGGCCGCCCATCGCTCAGCTGCAGTGGAAAGCACTCTCAAGCAGGCGGCTTCTCTGCTTCCCCAGACACGTGAGATTCTTGAGGCGCCTCAGAAAGAGGCGCCTAAAAAAGAGGCGCCTCAAATTTTGATACCTGATGTGGAGCGGAGTGGGCAGGAGCAGCAGCAGCAGCAGGAGGAGGAGGAGCAGGAGGAGCGTGGGAAGGGGCAGCGGCAAAAGCAGGAGAAAATGCAGCAACAGTCAGAGGAGGAGGAGCAGCAACAGCAAGAGAAGGAGCAGCAAGAGCAAGAGAAGGAGCAGCAAGAGCAAGAGAAGGAGCAGCAAGAGCAAGAGAAGGAGCAGCAAGAGCAAGAGAAGGAGCAGCAAGAGCAAGAGAAGGAGCAGCAAGAGCAAGAGAAGGAGCAGCAGCGGCAGGGTCAGGTGCTTGACGAGTTGTGGCGCGAACCACTCGAGTATGACCAGGCCGATGCGGGCTCCTCTGCCGCCGCCGCTGCTGCTGCTGCTGCTGCTGCTGCTGCTGGTACTCGTAATGGCAAGAAGAAGAGCAATAGAGGGAGCAACAGCGGTGGCAGCGGCAGAGACAGCAGCAGCAGCAGCGGCAACCCCAGCAGAACGAGCAGCAGCATTGCTCCATCCGTCTCCTCCCATCCTCCTGGCACATCCCAGCAGACCTCTCGAGTTGACTCAAAAGGCACATCCCAACAGACCTCTCCTCTCCTCCCCCCCACCCCTCCTAGCCTCCCTCCTTCCCAAGTCTCTCCTCCAGTCTCCCCAGCCGCCCCCACACCCCCTGCCGCCTCCCTTCCCCCTGCCGCCTCCCTTCCCCCTGCCGCCTCCCCTCCCCCTGCTGCCTCCCCTCCCCTTGTCGCCTCCCCTCCGCCTGCCGTCTCCCCTCCCCCTGCCACCTCCTCCGCCAGTTCTCCTTCCCCATCTCCCGTTCCACCTGCTCCTCCATCACCCCCTCCACCATCATCCATTCCCACCCTCCCCAGCTTGACATCTGCTGTCAGCAGTGCCCCTCCCCCTTCCCCCACGTCCCCTCCGCCCACCTCCCCTCCTGCCGGCTCCCCTTCCCCTACTTCCCCTCCCCGCACCTCCCCTCTCCCTGGTCCCCCTCACCCCGCTTCCCCTTCCCCCATTTCTGCTCCCCCCAGCCTCGCGAGCCCCCCTTCCATTCCCTCCACATCCCCTTCCCCAACTCCCCCTCCCCCCAAGTCCACTTTCCCCAACTCCCCTTCCCCTACCCCCCGTCCCCCCATCCCCCCTCCCCCCACTCCCCCTCCCCCCAGTAATCCCGCCTCCAGCTCCCCTTCCCCTCATTCCCCTTCAGTTGCCTCCCCCTCTCCCTCTCCTACTCTCCCCGACTCCTCTTCTGCTATCCCTCCGCCCCCCAGCCTTCCCCCAACCTCCCCATCTCCCCCTTCTGATGCGCCCTCCCCTTCCCCAGGTCCTTCCCCCGCCTCCCCTCCTTCCGACCCTCCCCCTTCCCCCAACCCCGCTCCCTCTCCCTCCCCACCTGCATCCTCCGCTCCTCTATCTATTGGTGGGCTTAATTTGTCTGTAGCTGTGCAGGCGTTATCTGGGGTAGATGACAGCTCACAGGTGGCTGTGGCAAGCGTGTTTGATGCTGTGGGTGGGATTTTGGCGGAGCTAAAGCAGGAGAAGGAGAAACGGGAGGAGGAGGAGGAAGAGAGGAAGGAGGAGGAGTTGAGGGAAGAGGAGAAGGAGGAGGAAAAGTGGAGGGAGGAGGAGAAGAGGGAGCAGAAGGAGGAGGAAGGTAGGGAGAATGGAGAAGGGAATTTGGCAGGGGAAGAGAAGTTCAGAGCTAGGGATGAGCAGAGGGGGGTATGGCATGAGGCGGAGGGAAGGGGATGGGACCAGAAGCCTTTTAAGCACGAGGCTCAGAGGAGGGAAAAAACAGGCGAGCAAAAGGAGGAGCTAAGGGAGGAGGATGGGTGGTTCTACTCAGCAGGCTCTCCCGTGCGTAAGATGGTCGGCTCTGCTACAGCCATGGCTGCTACAGCCCTGGCAATGAACGCTACAGGCACGGGGACCACAGCCATGGCTGCTACAGCCATGAATGGTACAGGCGGATCTGGTGGGACTGCTGCAGAGGCTGCTGCTGGTGGAACAGCATTTAAAGCAGCAGAGGAACAGCAACCAAAGCGAGAGGCAGAGGAAGGAGGAAAGGGAGGAGCAGAGGGAGGAGGAGGAGAGCGAGGAGGGGAGGGGGAATCCGCAGAGGGTGCAGGAGAGGGGCTCATGGAGATGGCTGAGAGGGCGATTGAAGTGGCGTCGCCTGTGCTTCCCAGGAAGCAGGGCGGACAGGTGGACCTCAAGAGGTGAGTCAAGCTAGAAAAATATAATATTAAAGGAGTCTGAGAATTCTTGAAAATGCACACGTGCGATACAAGTGGCGTCGCCTGTGCTTCCCAGGAAGCAGAATGGACAGATGGACCTCAAGAGGTGAGTCAAGTTGGTGCACTACAATATTTTAGGCGTCTCAAAAATGGTGAAATCTTACGAGTGTAATACAAATGGTGTCCCCTCTGCGAAGCAGGACGGATACATTTACTTGAAGAGGTGGGTCGAGGTGAAGAGGTGGGTCGAGGTGAAGAGGTGGGTCGAGGTGAAGAGGTGGGTCGAGGTGAAGAGGTGGGTCGAGGTGAAGAGGTGGGTCGAGGTGAAGAGGTGAGTCGAGGTGAAGAGGTGAGTCGAGGTGAAGAGGTGAGTCGAGGTGAAGAGGTGAGTCGAGGTGAAGAGGTGAGTCGAGGTGAAGAGGTGAGTCGAGGTGAAGAGGTGAGTCGAGGTGAAGAGGTGAGTCGAGGTGAAGAGGTGAGTCGAGGTGAAGAGGTGAGTCGAGGTGAAGAGGTGAGTCGAGGTGAAGAGGTGAGTCGAGGTGAAGAGGTGAGTCGAGGTGAAGAGGTGAGTCGAGGTGAAGAGGTGAGTCGAGGTGAAGAGGTGAGTCGAGGTGAAGAGGTGGGTGGAGGTGAAGAGGTGGGTGGAGGTGAAGAGGTGGGTGGAGGTGAAGAGGTGGGTGGAATCAACAAGGCAAGTCGAATAACACCCTTCCCAACCCTCCCACACGTTATTCGAGTTGATACACCAGTGGGGGCCGCAGGGGCGCATGCTGAGAGTGGTGGGGAAGGCGGCTCTTTTCACCTTGCCTCCTCCACTCCCCTTTCCATGGTCCATCCTCCAACCAGGTTATCTGAGATGATACAGCAGTGGGGGTCGCAGGGGCGCATGGTGAGGGTGGCAAAGTGGTTGGGAAGGTGCCTTCTTCATCCCCCCCCTTCCTCCACCCCCCCCCCCCCCCCCCCCCGCCATTCCATCCCAAGCAGGTTATCTGAGATGATACAGCAGTGGGGGTCGCAGGGGCGCATGCTGCGGGTCGTATAGTGAGTCACCCTTTCGCCCTCCCTCTCCCCCCCACCCTTACTCCAACCAACCAGATTATCCGAGATGATACAGCAGTGGGGGTCGCAGGGGCGCATGCTGCGGGTGGTGGGGAAGGTGGCTCTCTTTGCCGAGGGGCTGTACGGTGCGGTGGGGCTGTGCGAGCAGCTCATTTCCCTCACAGACATCCACAAGCGGGCGCTCACGACCAGGTGAGGTGCTGTGAGCACGCACAGACACAAGTCGGAGCCAGCCAGGTGCTTGGTGCACTTATCACACCCAGAGGGCTGTACGGTGCGGTGGGGCTGTGCGAGCAGCTCATTGCCCTCACAGACATCCACAAGCGGGCGCTCACGACCAGGTGAGGTGCTGTGAGCACGCACAGACACAAGTCGGAGCCAGCCAGGTGCTTGGTGCACTTATCACACCCAGAGGGCTGTACGGCGCTGTGGGGCTGTGCGGGTAGCTCATTGCCCTCACAGACATCCACAAGCGGGCGCTCACGACCAGGTGAGGTGCTGTGAGCACGCACAGACACAAGTCGGAGCCAGCCAGGTGCTTGGTGCACTTATCACACCCAGAGGGCTGTACGGCGCTGTGGGGCTGTGCGAGCAGCTCATTGCCCTCACAGACATCCACAAGCGGGCGCTCACGACCAGGTGAGGTGCTGTGAGCACGCACAGACACAAGTCGGAGCCAGCCAGGTGCTTGGTGCACTTATCACACCCAGAGGGCTGTACGGCGCTGTGGGGCTGTGCGAGCAGCTCATTGCCCTCACTGACATCCACAAGCGGGCGCTCACGACCAGGTGCGGCCACACACCTGCACAAAGCATCTTGATTGCAATGTACTAATCACACCCAAGGGGCTGTACGGCGCTGTGGGGCTGTGCGATCAGTTCATCGCACTCACAGACACTCACAAATGGGCGCTCACGACTGGGTGCGTGCACACACACATGCACAAAGCATCTTGAGTGCAATCTACTTCCAACACTCACGGGGCTGTACGGCTGTCCGATCAGCTCATCGCACTCACACACATTCACAAGCGATCACTCACCTTCCTTCTCTTCCATGCCAGCCCATCTTTCCCTCCCTCACCTCCACACTCATCACCTCACTCTTGCACTTTCTGACCCACCTCTCTTCTCCCAACCCCTTTCTCCCACTCCCTTTCTCCCAACCCCCTTTCTCCCACCCCTCAGGCTCCTCTTCTCGCTCCTCCTCCTCGTCCTTCTCTGGTCGCCTATCCTCATCCCCCTCCTCCCCTCCCTCATCACCACAATCACCTCCGCCTCGGCCAATCCCGCGGCACCACCTGTCGTCACCACAGCCCTGCTAGCTGTGGGTCTGTACATAGCCCTGCTGCTGCTAGTGCGCATATGGGGCAGGAGGGTGAGGAGATTCGAGCACCCAATTGAGCAGTATGGATTGCGAGTGTTCGAGTCAACACAGGAGGTGAGCTGGCCAAGTTGTTTAGTTGCTATTCTGTTACGTTGATAGGCTGTTACGCTCTTAGGCTGCTACACTGTTAGGCTGTTACGCTCTTAGGCTATTACGCTGTTACGCTGTTATGCTGTTATGCTGTGAGGCTGTTAGCCTGTTAGGCTGTTACGCTGTTACGCTGTTACGCTGTAAGGCTGTTAAGCTGTTAGGCTGTTACGCTAATACGCTGTTACGCTGTTAGGCTGTTACGCTGTTATGCTAATACGCTGTTATGCTGTTATGCTGTTAGTCTGTTTTGCTATTACGCTATTGGGCTGTTACGCTGTTCCGCTGATACGCTGTTATGCTGTTACGATGTTACGATGTTACGCTGTTAGGCTGTTAGTCTTTTACGCTGTTACGCTGTTTCTCTGTTAGGCTGTTAGGCTCTTAGGCTGTTAGGCTGTTGGGCTGTTGGGCTGTTGGGCTGTTAGGCTGTTAAGCTGTTACGCTGTTAGGCTGTTACGATATTACGCTGTTACGCTAATACGCTGTCAAGCTGTTACGCTGTTATGATGTTGGGCTGTTAGGCTGTTAGGCTGTTACGTTGTTGCACTGTTAGGCTGTTAGGCTGTTACGCTGTTAGGCCGTTAAACTGTTACACTGTTAGGCTGCTATGCTGTTACGCTGTTACGCTGTAAGGCTGTTACGCTGTTAGGCTGTCACGCTTTTACGCTGCTACGCTGTTACCCTGTTACGCTGTTTCCCTGTTACGCTGTTTCCCTGTTACGCTGTCACGTTGTCAGGCTGTTAGGTTGTTAGGCTGTTAGGCTGTTAGGCTGTTACGCTAATACGATGTTACGCTGTTACGTTGTTGGGCTGTTAGGCTATTAGGCTGTTACGCTGTTAGGCTGTTACGCTGTTGGGCTGTTACGCTGTTAGGCTGTTACGCTGTTACGCTGTTACGCTGTTATGATGTTGGGCTGTTAGGCTGTTAGGATGTTACGCTGTTTCACTGTTAGGCTGTTACGCTGTTACGCTGTTACGCTGTTAGGCTGTTACGCTGTTACGCTGTTAGGCTGTTACGCTGTTACGCTGTTATGATGTTGGGCTGTTAGGCTGTTTGGCTGTTAGGCTGTTACGCTGTTACGCTGTTACGCTGTTACGCTGTTACGCTGTTAGGCTGTTAGGTTGTTAGGCTGTTACGCTAATACGCTGTTACGCTGTTGGGCTGTTACGCTGTTGCGCTGTTAGGCTGTTACGCTGTTAGGCTGTTTGGCTGTTAGGCTGTTAGTCTGTTAGGCTGTTATGCTGTTAGGCTGTTAGGCTGTTAGGCTGTTAGGCTGTTATGCTGTTAGGCTGTTATGCTGTTAGGCTGTTACGCTGTTACGCTGTTAGGCTGTTACGCTGCTACGCTGTCAAGCTGTTAGGCTGCTATAGACAAGCTTACCATCCACCTCCCTAACCCGCTCTCTTAAAATTCATAGTTTTGCATTCCATGACAAAAAATGATCTTCTTCCCACCCCATCACCACTAGGTGGCATGGTTGGCAAAGGGTCTACTGCTAGGCTCATCCCTGCTGCTGCTGCTACACGCCATACAGCTACATCTGCGCCTCACCTCCCTCAACCTCCCCTTCGACACCCTACCATCCCTCCACCTTCCATCCTTCCACCTCCCGAACCTTCACCTCCCAGCCTTCCAGTTCCCAACCTTTCACCACCTTCCCACCCTCCATCTCCCAACTCTTGCCCTCATCTCCTCACACCTATCCTCTGCCTTCCACTCGCTCCTGCTGCTCCTGCACCAAGCCACCTCCTCCCTGCCGCAATGGCTGCCCCTACATTTCCCTCCTCCCTCACCCCTCTCAGTTACCCAACACCTAGGAGCCCCAATCCTCACTTCTTCTGCCGCTTCTGCTGCTGCTGCTGCAACTGCTGCAGCTGCCAACCCCACTGTCATCACACCTACCCTCCTTCTCTCCCTCCTCTCATCCCTCCTCCCGTCCCTCCTCTCCTCCGTCCTCTCTCTCCTCGTATCCACCACTCGCATCCTGCGCCTTGTACTGGAGTCGCTACTAATGGGTACGGCTGTAGCAGTGGTGGAAGAGCTGGTCTTCCGAGGCTGGCTGTTTGAGGAGGTTCGGCAAGATCGAGGCTTGGCGTTTGCTTCGGGAGTCACTGCGCTGCTGTTTGCTCTTGTGCACTGGTGAGTGGGTCTAAATCCATGTGACATGCAACAATGGGTGAGTGAGTCACTTTTGAGAAGTCTCAAAACCGTGTGACTTGCAACAATGGGCTGAGTACCGTAACATCGAGAATTCTTTTAAGCAAGTATGTGCCACTCGACAATGGGCTGAGGTGAATCAGGGCTCACTCCATCTGGGCCATTCCCACTGCTGCAGCACCAACCAATTGCACCCATCCCACCTCTCTCGTGTCTTTCACACCACGCATCCCTTCCCTTCCCCTCCCCTCCCTGCTACAGCACCTGCCCCACCTCGTCCACCTCCCTCCTGTCTCTCATACACACCCCTTCCCCCTTTCCCCTCTCCCCCTTACCAGGTCTATCCCGGCCATGCTCGGTCTCTTCCTCCTCTCCCTCATCCTCTCCCTCATCCTCTCCCTCGTCCTCTCCCTCATCCTCTCCCTCGTCCTCTCCTTCCTCCCCCACTGCCTGTCATCCCTGCCCCACCCATCCAACCTCCTTCCTGTCTTCCATTACTCATCCCTTCCCCTGTCCCCCCATTCCCCCCCTTACCAGGTCTATCCCAGCCATGCCAGGCCTTTTCCTCCTCTCCCTCATCCTCTCCCTTCTGCACTACTGCCTGTCATGCCTGCCCCACCCATCCCACCTCCCTCCTGTCTTCCACACTCATCCCTTAACCTCTCCTCGCTTCCCCTCATCCAGGTCTGTCCCAGCCATGCCAGGCCTCTTCCTCCTCTCCCTCGTCCTCTCCTTCCTCCGCCATCGCTGCACCACCAGCCTCTCCCTCCCCATTGGCCTCCACACCAGCCTCGTCGCCGTAAATCAAATCATATCTTTCTCCGGAATCATATCTTACCGCCCGGGAACCCCTGTGTGGCTCACAGGCATGCATAAGGGGAATCCTCTGGCTGGGGTGATCGCACAGGGGCTTTTGCTGGTGATGGCCGTGGTGGTGTGCCCTTGGGGGGAAATAGTGCAAGAAAAGAAGGGGTATTTGTCTCGTGATAGTGATATTGATAGTGATGGTGACACTACGGAGAGTGAGTCTGAGGATGAGTGCTTCAACTCATCCTCACATGCAACAAAACAGTGAATGGGTCTGTTTGTCCAAGCAGACATAGGCAACAATGTACACTAGTATCTTCCAAATATATGGTATATTTCAGGCGCAGTTACCTAATTCAGGCAACCAACCTCAGAAATGTTGATCAATGCACACCTCCATCACTCCAGTTCCATTCCGCACTTCCTCCAGTTGGTACCCCCTCCCTGCTGCAATGCAACCCCCTCCACACAGACACCCTTTGAGTCAACCCCACAAGAGTCAGCTCCTCAGGCCTGCTGCAGCCCCATCTTCCATGCCCTTTACGAGGCGCCTCAAAAGGCCCCTCCCTGTGCGTTGGCTGCTATTGCCTCCTCCACACTCCAGTTCTGCACTTCCTCCAATGGCAAGGCATCCCCTCCGCACATACCCTTCAAGTCAACTCAAGAGAGTCACCTCTTCAGGCCTCTCAGGCCTGCTGCAGCCCCATCTTCCGTGCAACCTGCACATTGGCTGCAATTGCCTCCTCCACACTCCAGTTCCGCACCTCCTCCAAAGGCAACCCCTCCGCACATACCTCCGCCCTGCCATTCCCTTCCCCCATACCCCCCTCCTCTCGTATCCCATCCTCCCTGTTCCCATCCTCCTCTCTGATCCCTCCCTCTCTGCCCCCCGCTCCCGCTCTGCTCCTTCCTTCCCCCCTGCTCTCCTCCTCGCTGTTCCCATCGTCTTTACTCCCCTCCCCTCTGCTCCCCTCCTCCCTGCTCTCCTCTCCTTGACTCCCCTCTTCCTCTCTGCTCCCCTCTTCGTTACTCCCAGCCTTCCCCCATCTTCCGTGCCCCCTGTGCGTTGGCTGCTCTCTGCTCTCACTGATTCCCAACTCCTCTCCCACCCACAGCTGCCCTTTGCCTTGACCTGGCACACACCTATTTTCCGGATTTTTCATATTCTCCCGATTTTCGTCTGTCTCTAGCTCAATACGATTAATCCCCAAGTCCTCACCTCCTGCAGAAGCAGCAGTGGCGGATCCCATGCTCTCGGGTGCCTCAGCAATAGGTTCTTCGCTCTGTGCCAACGTTTCTGTGGGTTCGCTTGCCCTGATGCTGCTGCTGCTGAATAAAGAATTGCTGCTGCCGCTGCTGGTGTCGCTGCTGCTCCCTGGCAAGTCTGCTACAACGACAGCCATGCCATCAGTAGCAGCCGCCTTGGAGCTTAAATAATTCCTCAAAACTCTCTTGGAGAAATCAAGGTCCTTGTTCGAACCTCCCTCTTGCTTACCCCTCTTGCTCGCATCATGAACCTCACCACCAAACAATCCCCCCATCCACCCGCTTACCCCTCCCCCTATCCCTCCCTGTACACTTGCGCCTGCTGCTCCCCCTGATTCTCCTTCTAATGCTCCCCCTAGTGCTCCCCCTAGTGCTCCCCCTGATACTCTGCCTGCTGCTCCCCCAAATGCTCCCCCTGATACTCTGCCTGCTGCTCCCCCAAATGATCCAACCCTGTTGCCCAGTGCCGCCCCTCCAGCAGCAACGGCCACAGCCACGCCAAGCACCACCGCCCACCTCCCACCGTGCTGCGCCCCAGCAAAAAGTTTCCCCTCGGGCAGCAGTAACTGTTGCTGTAACTGTTGCTGCCCGACCGTGGCTGTAAACTGTCGGGCAGAGCCGCCCAAAAAGGTGCTCCTGTGCTGGTTCCCCACTGACCCCCCTCCCACTTGCCCACGAGGAGGCTGCAGCTGCGGCTTCTGCAGTTGCAGCTGCTGTGGCTGCTGCGGTTGCAATCGCTGCTGCGGCTGCTGTCTGAATGAGAGGCGGTGAGAGGGGGCAGCGAGGCCGGAACGAGCAGCGGCAGCAGGCGTGCAGTCAAGGAACGGGATCTGGCGAGGGGGAGGGAGCAGGGGCCAACAGAGGGATAGGAAGGGGTAGAGAGGGATAGAGAGGGTGAGGAAGAGGAGAGTAAGGACTGTGTGGGTGAATGTGTGAGGTACAGGAGAAGGAGCAAGAAGAACAGGCAGCATCAAGACGACTTTTGAGCCGACTAAAAAATCGTCTCATCACACCCGTGTGGGGGAATGTGAGTCACGGGATAAGGAAGCAACACAAAACAGGCAGCATCGAGAGAACAAGCGCTCAAGGCAGCAGGCTAGCGGCCAGCCCAGTTCCAGGAAACTTCCTCACCTTGGGAGCACCCACGCTAGCAAAAGCAGAAGCCACCTCCCTCTCCTCGCACACCTCTATTCGCTGCAAGCCCCCACCAGCAACCACCCTCCCTCTTCTCGCCTCCTCTCCCTTCCCAGAGCTATGACTTCTCAGCCTCTCTTTGCTGCCTCCGCCGCCGCCCTCCCTGCTTTCCTTCCGCCCCCCAAACAGCCCCCCCTCCCTTCCCCCTCCGCCTCTCGCCTTCCCGCCCTCCCCCGCCCCAGACCCGTATCGCTGCTGCCCGGCATTCGGACCCGCCGAGTATTTTCCGGGGTAATTTCCCCCGGGTTTCTCTCTAAACTTCAGGGCAAAGTCCTGCGATACCTTGATTTCCGTGTCTTCTTGACTAAGATGCTGATTACTGGGTTGACTAAGATGACTCAGACGTTGACTGCCAGGTTGACTTGGCTGACTTACATGCTGCTGCTGCTGCGACTCGTAATCGACATCCCCCCTTTCAACCCTTCCTCCAGCCGTGTTATCACCTCCTCCCTCCGCCCCATTCCACCCTGCCAAGTCACCGCTTTTCGCGGTAACTCTTGGACCTGTCGCGAAACTCGTCACGTCGCCGATTTTCGCCGCGGCCGGCAGGAATATCACCTCCCCCACTCGCACCGCGGGCGACGGCTTGTCGTTTACCGCGAGGAGCGCGTCCAGGGGGAGGTGGTAACTGGAGGCGATGGAGAAGAGGGTCTCGCCCGGTGCTACCTGGTGAAGGCGCATCGACACTGATACGCTATCTGTTTTTGAAGTCGTTGCGTGGAGTTTCGAAACTCGTTCTCGCGGGGTTGGACCGGTGGAGGTGCGATGTGGAAGTGCGGTGCGAGCTTGCGACGGAACCTGCGAAATGGATGAAGAAAAAAAACAGCAGCGAAACAGATAACTCAAGACAACATGTAGGAGTCGAGGAGTCCATGGTTCCAGGTTGAAACGAACAAAAACAAAACACGGAAAAGAAGCAAATAACGAAATGGCAGTGCAGAATTGCAACGCACCTTTTGCTGCTGCGCGGTGCAAATGATCGAAGGATCAGCACGGACCGGGCCCGCTGCACTGCGGCAACTACTGAACTGCGCGCTTGCGGTACTCCCGCCGCAACCATCGGCGCCCCAAGTTCGAGAATGGGAGGCTAGAAAGCTCATGTCTGAAGCCGCAACCTTTTTGGCGGTGAAAGGAACGGATTGAAGCGCCATGCTCGCACCACGATAATAGAAAGTGAGATAGAAGCTAGAGACGATGCCTGAAAGTAAGGAATCTCAGGTGGCATAATCTAACGGCATTGATGGAAATGAAAAGACAGGCAATGGCAGATAAAGTGAGCGAAGAAGCTAACATCCAAGGTATTCCCTGGGCCTTGGTCTTGGATCGATGGTAACCATTATCGCGAGAGAAGGGGGGCCTTTGGGTTGGAAGCATACCAGAAGTTCGGGCAGCCTGGCGAGCATCCCAGAGAGACTCGGGCAGGCCCAAGGGAGGGCGCTAAAAGCCCGGAAAAGCGCGCAGAGGCTTCACATGTATCCACAACAGGGCTCAGTAGGATGATGTTTTGTTTACAAAACGTCCACAACGGTTACACGGATTTCAAAACGGTTGTCAGGCTTCATGGACAAACATGATTTGTGAGCCCTTGTGAGTTGATGGGCAGGCGAATTTCGAGGTTTCCGAAGGAAGCAGAGGAAACGCAGAGGTATGGGTGTTGAACGGTGAATATGCAAATTCCGAACCGAAGGGGAGTTTGTTTCGGTCCAATTTGCAGCCCAAATCCCCTAGCGAGGATGCCCGCAGTTTGGGCAAAGCGAAGAATTGCAGTTTCTGAAGGAACATAACAACACTCCGTATGTAGAGCCTTAGAATCTAAGCACACTGAAGTCCTAAATAAACAGCAGTTCCAGACTACCATAGCATCACACTGGGGTTCAAACTCAAAAAGAGAGATCACAATACTAAGCAAAAACTACATACTACCAGGCATCATCACTGTTGATTCATGGGGTTCTGTGGTGATTTCTTCCACGCCTTCCAAATCTGCTCCTTGTACTGCGTGAGGGTCAAGCCAGGCCGCTCCTGCTTCATGCGCGGAAGCTCCGCCTCCTCAAAGGCCTGAGGAGGGAAGGACAGAGGATAAGGATGGAAGGAAGGAATTTTGAAGGAAACAGTCAGATGGAAGAGGGTGGACAGTATCACACACGGGCTTGAAGCCTTGAATGCACAGAAACTAGTTGAGGATGAGCTAGATAGGAGGAAACATCAGGCTGCAGCTGTCTGAAGGCTGTATCAGGCACCAGCATCAAGCATCAAGCATCATGCTTCGAGCATCGAGCATCGAGCATCTAGCATCTAGCACCAAGCATTAAGCATCAAGCCCCCTGTATCATACTAGCACATGCCTTAAAAGAAACACCCCACAGACTTTTCAGACATCCTCCTCCCTCTCACCTCGAACCCACCCTTATCTCAGCCTTCCTTCAATTAGCCCCATCTCCTCCTCTCCTCAACCCCTCCCCCCTCACCCTCATCTCAACCCCCTTTCTCAACCTCTCCCACCTTGAAAGAGGCCTCATTCTCTTATCCGGGTGCTTATTATCCACACCGCTGCTCCTCCTATGCTGCTCAACCTCTGCTGCTCCCTGCTACACCCTCACCTTCATCCTCCTCGTCTCACCCTGGGTGCTTATCCACACTGCCGCTCCCCTCCTCCCCTGCTACTCCCTACTTCCCCAATACCTTCATCCTCCTCTCACCTTGAATGCGGCCTTCATTCTCTTCTCCGGGTGCTTATCAACACCGATGCTCCCCTCCTCCCCTTTAGCCACGCTCAGCTGACTCAGCGCCTCCCCCACGTTCCGCGCATCTACCGCCACCGCCATGCGGTTCGTATTCTCCACCTCCAGCATCCGAGCATACTCCGCCTCTTCCGCCACCCGCGCAGCCTTCTTCCGCCTCTCCGCGTCCGCGCCCGCCAGCTCCTTCTGCTCGCGCTCCTTGATCAGCGCAAGCTCCGCCTGGGTCACTTTCGCGCCTCCCCCGCCGCTGCTCCCCGCGCCTGCGCGCCGAGCCCCTGGCCCCGCGCCACCGACGGAGATCCCTTTCCCCGAGATCTTGGCCATCTCTTGCGCTTCGATCTCCTCGAGCCGCTTCTTCTCAGCGCGTTTCGCCGCGGCTTCCGCGCGCTTCTGCTCGTCCTCCTCCTTTTTCTTCGCGCCGCGGCCTTTCGGAGCGTTGTCCGCCCATTGCGCGTCCTCCTTAGCTTTCTCCGCCGCGCGCTTCTTGTCGTTCGCCGCCGCCTCCTTCCGCTCGCGCGCTTCCTCCGCCTTGGTGTTGGGAGCTAGCTTCTTCGGCATTTCGCCTCAAGCGAGCTTCAGATGCTCTTTTTTAACCAGGCTGCACGATCTCAATACTGCTAATGGTACTCCCAGGGGGCTAGATGTGGCGGATGCAGGACAAGGCAAGCTCGTTGGCCGAGCGGAAGATAGGCGAAGCAATGTACGCAACGGGAGTGCCAGCGAACGTAAACAACCCAACGGCAGGAATTCCAAGTCACGAGTGAATCTGTGCGTCCATGGGTGGTGCAGGAGGCGAGAAGACACCAAATGCGGGACAAGTTACCACCCCCGTATGACCATGAATGGGGGAGTTCGACGTACGCGTTACAAGATTTTGTTCGGAGCATGAGAAACCAGGAAGAGTGCTATTGCACTCCAGTCCGGACCAGATGGGACTCCGTTAGATGCCGGCTAATGCCTAAGGAAACGATTTCTAGACAGTATTCATTAAACTACTTCCAAAAACAGAACTTCTACTATGCCGCTACGTATATATGCGGCTATTAGTTATTTTAGTATATATATTCAAAAACCGAATCCAAACATCTTCATCAGGCTTGAACCTCTCTTCTTTTCAACAGGCGAATCCTCCACAGCTGCCGCCTTCCGTGCTGCATCCCTGGCTCTCAGCATTTCAATATACTCCTTCTCCTGCTTCTTCCTTGTATCCTTTAGTTTCACCTGCTCATCTGTAGCCTCCCTCCTCGTCTCCACAGGAACCTCCTCCAAAACCCCAAACGGCCCCTCCAACCCCAATTCCGAATACGCGTTGTTCTCACCCAATACACTCCTACTCCAAACACCGCCCGGGCTACTACCCCCGGGAGCTGCTTTGATCGAGGCGGATTGGGCAAACTTCAACCCCCATCCTCCAAGGTCATTGTCTCCAAACGAACCTGACCTGAGATCTAGCTCCAACTGCGCATCTCCTGGCGCATAATTAGGAACTCCTGATGCCGAACTCGAATGAGTCAGTGGGGAATGCTGCATCAACTTATTCTCCTTCCCAACTCGGCTCCTCTCCCCCTTCCAGTACTCCTCCTGGTTCTGCTCTCCTCCTGTCTCTGCCTGCTCTGCTCCTTTCTTCCCGCCCTTGCCTCCAGAGGGCATCACTGGCTGAAGGGCGTTCCCAGCAGGCAAGAGAACAAGCTCCTCTGCTCCAGCATTCGTAGACTTAACAGCACTCATCCCAGGCAAATTTTCATGCTCGTTAGACTTGACATCTTTAATCCACATCCTTCTCTGTACCATGTTCTTGTTACTAGCCACCTGTTCATTCTCCTGCTCCTGCTGCTGTTTCTGCTGGTGCAGCTGCTCCTTCTCTTGTTGCTGCTGCTGCTGCCACTGCTGCTGCTGCACACCCAACCCCCCTTCATCTCTGCTGCTCCCTCCCTGCATCCAGCTGAAATCAGCATCCAGATCCTTTTCTCCCTTTGCTGCCCCTTGTTCCGCCTTCCCCGCTGCCGCTCCTGCTGCCGCCTTTCCATATTCACTGAACTTCCAGCACTCAAGAGAAGTCACAAGCAAGGACTCCTGACTCGGTCCATCGCCCCCCTTCCCACTCCCCACACTAGCTTCCGTTCCTCCTCCTCGAACGGGAGATTTGTTCCTCATCAGAACCGGATAGTCATTCTCCACAATCTTCCCTGCTCTTTCCCTTGATGCTCCTGCTGCCCCTGCTGCTCCTGCTGCTCCTCCTGTTCCTGCTCTTTCCCTTGATGCTCCTGCTGCCCCTGCTGCTCCTGCTACACCACCGCTACCTCTCCCCCCTGCTGTCCTCCTCACCTCCGCCACCCCCCCACTTCCTCTCCCCGCACCTCTTCCCCCGGCTGCCCCTCCGCCTCCCCCTCCGCCCGTCCCCGCGCCAGCCTCCAGGGAGTTGCGGAACGCCTCCCCCTTCATCACGTCCTCCTCCCCCTCGTCTTCCGCCCCCCCCCACCCTGCCATGATCTCCATCTCGAGTTCCCCAGGCACCAACCTACGGTCGTTCAGGGCGGTCGTACCTCCCCTGAGCTCCACCTCCCCCAGATAATCCCGACCCTCATCCGCGCCCGCCCACGGAGAACCCTTCTTGGGAGTAGAGGCGGTCACCATTAAAATATCAACTGGCTCCCCTACGCCGCCTGTCCCGCCTGCTCCCCCTGCCTCCCCTGCTCCCCCTGCTCCCCCCCCTGTTCCTCCGCCTGTCCCCGCGCCCCTTCCCCCGCTCTCCGCTCGCACATGATATGCGGACTGGGAGCGGATGATAGGTGAGATATGCGACGCACTCCCGTAGCGACTCCCGCTCCGGATCAACGCTCCGCCGTCCGATTTCATCCCCACAGCAGCGGCGGCTGAGTCCAACCCGCCTGCCGCCTCCCTCCCTGCGCCGCTTCCGCCGACCCCCGCTTCCCCCTTCGCCCCTCTCCTCTGCAGCCCTGCGACGAAATCCCTCAGTTCCTGCGACGTCGCGCGCGACATAGGCGACGACGACCTGGGCGACGTCGCGCGACTGTTCACCGGTCGCAGCGGGCTCGCCGAGCAGCTGAGCTGGTTCTCTGCGACGGAGCTTGCGACGCTGCTGTCCTCTATCAAATTCCTTCCCGGAAAAAGCACACTCGGTTCAGTCACATCGTCCCTTCCAATCACCGCACTGCTCGTATCCGACAAATCCGTCCACGCCCCCGCATTTCCCGCCGCGAACCCCGCCGCGCTCCACGGCCGCTGCTGCCACGGCATCAGCCGGCTAGCCGACTTGGACTTGAACGGCCGGCGCCGTCTAGCGGCCGCGGGCGAGTCGCCGCGATACGCAGCCGGCCCAGTTCCGTACCCGCCCCTTCCGTTAGTATCGTCCGTGCTCCATTCTGATTGGTCCTCCCCAGACCAAACCCCAGGCGTGGAAAACGGGCTATTATACCCTGCAAAACCAGGGGCACTTCCCCAACCACCCGACCCCGTCCCGCCGAGAGTTGCGCCACCCATTGTGGCGCCTATTCCGCCGCCCATTCCACCCATGCCGCCGCTGCCGCCGGCAACAGCGTAAATCTCCCCATTGGGACCGACGAGGCCATAAGTTACAGGGTTCCCGGTAGGGGGAGATATCCCTGGGCCCATAGCGCCGGGGATACCACCGGGCATAGCCCCGTTATACAGCGGAACGAAGGGGTAATAGCCTCCGGGAGTCCCTGTAACCGTGTTTCCGGAGACGTGGCCGTCGGGTAACCAGATTCCGCCGCCTCTCCCTGCCGCCAGCCCAAACGCCTGCTGCTGCTGCGGCGCAGCGCCCGCGCTTGCGCCACCGCCGAGCTGCGCGGCGGACTGCGCGAGTTGCGCGCGGGTGAGGCTTTCCGCGTAGGCGGAGTCTTGGCGGCGGACGAGGGAGGAGAACTTCACGCACGCGTGCTTCAATCGGACGGCTCCGAAACAATCTGCGAAGCAGAGCAGCAGCGGCAGCACGTCCGGGGAGAATCCCGCCGCTGCTGCGCGCGCGATCGCCACGCCCTGCTCGCGCTTGAGCATGGCCGCGCGCACGTCCTTGGCTTGGCGCAGGCGACTGAGGGAAAACAGGGGGGGTGGGGGAGATAGCGGAAGCACTCTTGAGGGGAAATCGGATCGAGGGGTCGGTGCCACGCCTTGCTCGCGCTTGAGCATGGCTGCGCGCACGTCCTTGGCTCGGCGCAGATGACTGCGGGGAAACAAGGGGGGCAAACCGGACCAATTCTTGAGGCGTCTCGAAGGAAACAAAGGAGACGTTTCACAACTCGTTTTTGAGAAGAACGAACCAAGGTAGCGTCACGGCTCTATACCCTGAAGGCCATGCATCACGATGTGTCAACCTCAATCTCACCTCTCTCGCTCGCCGCTATCGCTGGATGCATCCGTCTTGAATCCGTTCTGCAGCAGCGCACACACGCACGCGATCACGCACGCAGAGCATGGGAACACAACCGTCTCGTTAGTGGCACGCGAGTCTTGAGACGTCTCAAACATCATCAGATCAGCGGCAAGCTGATGATGACGAGCACGCGAATTCGGCGCGCAGCAGCTTGCAAGGCCGATTCGAGATCGGAACTGAAAAGAAACTGAGAATCAAAGGTTTCTAACGAGAGACGGCAAGAAGGAACTGAGAATCAAAGTACTGAAACGAAGGAACTGAGGAGCAGGAAGCCAAGACGTGGCCCTGCATGCATTGTTTTCAACTAGGCGTGGACGCAAGCGGGGGACGGACAGGAGCACTCACAAGGCTTCGGGCGGGAGACGGCGAGCGAGACGACGCTCGTCGCCCCGAGAGCCTGTCCCTCAGCGGCGTCGCCCCTCTCAGGCCCTCCTCCGCTCTGCCGTCGCTGCCGTCCGGCTGCTGCTCCACCTGCGGAGATACAGAGGGTAGTCAAATAACCACGTGTAAGGAGACGATTGTTGAGAGGTTTCCGCTCTGCCGTCGCTGCCGTCCGGCTGCTGCTCCGACTGCGGAGATACAGGGTTGTCAGTCAACCGCGCGCGGCGCAAGCGATCAATCAGTCACGTGCGACGGGGCGAGCGATCAATTAGCCACGCGAGAGGTGTCGTCACGAGCATACATGGTGGCGTTTCGGACATTTTTCAAGTGGCATGGACGGGGTTCTGGGTGAAAAAACGGGAGAGACACCCGCGTACTTGAAAGGGTTCAGAGGCAGCGGAGCCATGGATGGTATCGTCGAGGCTCTGCAGCTCCGCCTCGATCGTCACCGCGTGCTCCAGCAATCCAGGCGACTTCACAAACGTTACGACCCTGTGAAGGGTACAGAGACAGTGACGGGGATAATCATAACGAGTTGTTTTAGCGTGTCTAAAAGTATGATCGTCACCGCGTAATCCAGCGGCCCGGGCGACTTCATGAACGTTACCATCCTGTGAATGGTACAGAGACGAAGACGCGGATGACTACAATGAGTTTCGAAGGAGAAAAGAGGAAATGGGGTAACGGGCAGAGAAAAGAGAGAGTGGGGAAGAGGGAGGGAAGACGCTGACCTCTCAACGGTTTTCAGGGTGAACCATCCGAGAAGCGTGTCCTCTTCGGCTTGATCCTCCGCTGCTGCTGCTGCTAGCGGGTTCTTCAGCCGCTGCCGGTCTAGAAACTCGCGACATTCGCGCGGGTCGAGCTTAATTAGGTGCGCGCCGCCCTTGAATTGGTCGTCTACGGCCTTGATGTGCGACGCGAAGGGACGGATTAGCCCGGTGGACACGATAGTAGCTTCTCCGTTACAAGATACGACGACGTCGCATCTGCGTCGGGACAGGATCGCATGTGGAGACAGCAGGATCAATGACAATGACAATGGCAATGATTGTAATGAAGAAAACCGAAGCACAAGCTTCAATTATAGCAAAATATCTTGACAATCTAAACAAACTACTAGCTCATCCGCATGGAAAGGGTAAAAGGAAGAGCAGATTTAGGCTTCGCTTCGTTCGATCACAGTATCGACCTCTGTCGTAATCAAGTGAACGAATTCCCACTGCACGGCGAACAAATCTCCGACGCGTACTACAGAAAAAAATATGAAGGGTCGGACTCACTGACCTGCTCTTAGTCGTGTTGAGTTGCAAAAGGACGTGGTCCAAGATGATCGAGTCGTCCATCGTGATCAGACTAACAATGGCTTCCTGTTATTCACTAAATCGTATTTCCAATGTCAGCTTTCCTTTATTTTCTCTATTTTCTCAGGGATTGATCTGAGAGAAAACTCACTATTCTTTCCAAATAAGTTATAGATTGCCCAAAAGCCAGCCTGCCTTTCATCACCTAAAAATCTTCAGTGACTTCTCTGATGCTCTCTAACACTCTAAACTTTGTAAGGCTACTCGGCGAGAGCCGATTAATCTACATTTAGTTGAAAGGGACGAGGAGAGGCCTGAACGGAAGAGAGTCTCTCCTTCAGACAATGAAGGACATGAAAGGAGGTCGAAACCAAAGAAATTCAGCTCAAGAATGAACCATGAAGACAAGCGAAGTGTACAGTGAGATGTGCCAGCAGCAAGGAAGTATTGGCTGCTGTGCAGTGTGCCAGCTTGAATGAGGCGATTGAGGAGCCAAAAGGGGACGCTGACGCTGACGGCATTCCCAAGGCTCCACTCAACATGTGAGCCAAGCTGACGCGAACATCCTCCTGGGCTTTCCAACGGACAGGAAATGTTGCCATGTGCGTCGCATCGCCATGCTGCTTCTCATTCACCCATCCCCCATGCTGCGATGCGACGCGAGCTCCTGGAAATGGGATGTGTGCTACGAGATTGGTGGTGGCATCAGCATAGTGGAATGAAGGTGAACAATATCGTAGGGATGGGATGGGATGGATGGGGATCATGCGGTGGTGGGTAGGGTGGAATGGAATGGCATCCCCGTCAGAAAATATTTTGTTGACTAGGATGGCATGGACATGAAAAGCAGGATGGGAATCAAAGCAATGGATGGCTTGGTATTGGTCCTACAAGCCAGCCCTGGTAATACAGTAAATCTCCTACAGATATCAGAGGCAGCGAAGATGGTCTTTATTCGAAAGGAGAAACCTGTCTTCACGTCCAGAACTGCACCAGTCACGATCCAGGAGCGACAGAACTTGCGTCGGAAGACTGCCCGAGTGACTCATCACACAGTGAAATGGAGAAAATGCTCCAGGAAATGCTCTAACATGTCGAAACCTAGGCGCTGTTTCTCGAGGGGTAAAATAAGGGCCCTGTTCGATAGCACTTTGGGGCCCCCACGATGCAACCATTTGGTTTGGCTCTGTCGCCCAAATGGTTCAGCGTCGCGACAAAATGCAAGTGGTAGGACAGCGCCGGCAGTGTAATCATTTTGGCCGACCCGAAGACGGCCGAGGTGGTCGAAAAGCTCCACCTCAACGGCCCTTTGAAGCGGACTGTTTCCAGCCGCGGGGTCTGCCCGGGGGTTCGACGGTCTACGTAAAAACAAAAGCCCCACCCAAATGTTTGTGCTGAAAATGTATAGAGTATTCCAGATCGGTTCCAGCATTAGTTAGGTGTGTCGAAAGGATTTTTGGTGCAACTGGTTTATACCTTTTGTTTGGCGTGACTATCCCTAAATAGCCCATTGGTCTGGCATTGTGGCCACTTATTTGAAAAGTAACATTGGCAATGGTCTGGTAATGGTCTGAAATTTTACCAGGGATGGGCTGTAATGATTAGTCGACAGTCACTGTTACTGCGCGCTGTGGTGTCAAACCACCCCGTTAAAATTCCCGCCATGTTTTAGCAGCTGGGCGGGAAACCAAGGACATCGCAGGGGGGTCGTTCGCGCTGGCGGGAATTATGACTCGTCGCAGAGGGTCGCAAACCGTTTCCCGCCCAACCAACGAGGTCACCTCAAAGCGTTTCTGGCGGGGTACCCTCGCTGTCGAACAGGGCCAAGAAGAGTTGGCCACACCTGCAAGTCGGCGGCACAAAGAAGTGACGAATCTTTTCAGAAACGGTTCCAGCCGAAGCGCTCTGATCTGAGCAACAATCTGCAGTCGGGAGCCAAGGGCGGGAAAGGGATTCGTCAGAAGTCGGCACCTCCATATTCGCTTGCGCGACGAGGAACGACTCTAAACGACGGTGTGCAGAGCTCGCTAAGCAATGTGAACCGCGCTCAGCGACAGGACGGTTCGCAATGCTCATTTCGCCCATACAGAACGGCGTGCGATGCAGGTTTTGGCAAGATGTGGCACTCCCTCCCGACTGTAGCGACGATTTCTGCGACTCTCACATCCAAGCTGAACGTGCGGCTCGTCTCCACCACCAAACATGATGCTACAGTACCTACATGGTTTTATTTCTTGTGGGAACGTGGCAACTGGGAAATTATGTTAGGAACTTACACGCTTATATGTTTCATAGTAATATAAAATATTTTAGTGAGCAGAAACATGCTGCTCCATGCAAGCTTCTAAATAAAGGGCCTCAAGTATTATTTTCGCATGCCCTGCAGTCATTCGCACATGAAAAGCACGGTCTCAGCACAGCTTCTAAATCTTGAAGGCGGACTGGCTTCGTGAGAAAAGCGTCCATTCCTATACTTGCACACTTATCGCGCTCGTGTTTAAGCGCACTTGCCGTCAGAGCAATGATAAGCGGTATGCTTAGCGTCCTGGAAGGATTGAAGAAATAATTGTTGCTGCTAACAACTGCACCGTGCTCTGACTGTCTCCCAGGTGGTGATGTGCTGCCACTGTTTGTTTCAGAAATCTCGCGAATCCTTTGTGTCGCCTCAAACCCGTCCATTTCGGGCATGTGCACATCCTGCAGGTTTTTTTTTAGGCAACAGCAAAAGAAGGGAGAGGTCGGGGAGGAGTGATACAACTAAGCCAACCCCTATTATCCCACAAGACATTCAACTGCCACAAGAAACGAAAACAACAAGCGACATCTCACCATGAAGATGACGTCATACTCCTTGGCTTGGCATGCTGCCACGGCCTTGACCCCATCCTCTGCCACATCACAGGTGACCTGCAGGCTGCCCAGCAGCCTCACCACCACCATTCGGTTCACCGGATTGTCCTCCACCACCAGACACCTCAGCCCCGCAAACGAGTGCACCGCCACCGCCACTAGAGAAGGGGACTCCCAAGAGGCTGAATGAGGCAGTGCTGCCAATGATGCTCCTGATGGCGCTGCTGATGGTGCTGCCAATGGTGAAGGTGGATGTGAGCTTCTCCGTGCAACTCCGGGCAGAATCAATGCGGACACAGCAGGTGGATTGGCAGGTGGAACTGCAGATGAAGGCAGACCGGAGAGCCCAGGCGAATTGGCAGGTGAGAGTGTGTATCCCCCGCTGCCACTAAATGGAATGGAAGTGGGCGGATGCAACCGGCTTAACGGATGGCTAACAGGAACAGGGGAGTCACGAGAAGAAGGCATCTGTATTTTGACTTCGCCCACGGCCGTTCCTGCCGTCCCACCGGTCTCACCCGTCCCACCCGACCGACCGGCAGCTCCAACACTGCCTGCCTCAGTGCACTTAGCAAAATCACGAGTGTGCATCGCATCACTTGTGTGGGCATCGTCAGGCGACTCCATTGAGGTTTCAGTGGGGAGAGTGAAGGGCAGGGCGAAGGAGAAGCAGGAGCCGTGGCCTGGGAGGGAGGAGGCGGAAATGGTGCCTCCCATGAGCGTCACAAGAGATCTGCAGATGGCCAAACCCAGCCCTGTGCCTCCGTACCTCCTAGAGGTGGACTTGTCCGCCTGCATGGAGGGAGGGAAGGAGCAAGAATCTATGGGTGTGGTTACACACGCGAAGTTGGAAAAGCAAACAAGAAGGGTGGAAGACCATTGAACTAGTTAAGGGCCATCAGCTGTGGGACCGTACCTGTGTGAAAGGCTGGAATAGCTTTGGCAGCATCTGCTGTGGAATGCCGATCCCAGTGTCTGTCACCTCGAAGCGCACTGTCACTGCCCGAGGCTTTTCTAGGGGTAGAGGCATCTTGTTCACAAGAGTGCCATTCTCGTTTAGTGGTGGTGGTGGTGGTGCTGCTGCTGCTGCTGCTGCTGCTGATGGGTCTGATTGCTCCCGTAACACATCTGCTGCTCCTGTTGGACCTGGTTGCTCGTCCCTTGAAACAGCCTCAGCCTCAGCCTCTGCCCCTGATGGACCTGACTGCGCCTCCCCTGAAACATCTGCACCGGTTGACGGCCCAGCAGACACATGCTCGCAACAAGCTCCTTCACTTGGTACTTGCGCCTGGCCGATTCTCTCTCTCTGATCCGGCGGATTGCCAAGTTCTTGGAACCCGTTTCCAGCTCTGCCAGTCCCCATTCCTGCCATCTTAGCGGCATCTAGCCTTCCCAACGCCTGCCTCAGCAAGAAATCACTCTTCTTTCCCACTTCGTATCCTGCCCTGTCGCCCTCCTTCTCCCCGTCCTCAAATCTTGCCCTCTTCTCAATATTCTCGAATCCGGCCCTCTCATCCCCCGTTTCCCATCTCACTCTCTTTCGGCTGGGCTTTGCAAGAGATGCTTTGGTTTCTGGCGATGATGCATGAGGCTTCGCTGACGTAGTTTCGGGCTCTGCTGGCGCTGCTCCTTGTTCTGATGACACAGCTTGTGGGTCTGCTGTCACTGCATCTGGCTGCGCTGGCGCTGGTAGAATTTCAGCTGCTGTTGACAGGCTTACACACACTCTCACATGGCCCCTGTTGCAAGGAAATGGGAACACGGATTGTTAATCTGTATCAGCAAGCACCTGGACTTGACTACGCCAAAAAACACCTGAAAATGTTTCCATTAACGACATGCACATCTGTTCTGTCCTCCACTCTGTCTACCCTGCCGGATGTGCCCCAGAGGAAACGCATGCCTCGACTCGACACGTCAGGAGCTCACCTGGAAGTGAACTTGATGGCGTTGGACAGGAGGTTCAGCAGCACTTGGCGCAGCCTGCTGGGGTCCCCAACCACAAGTGAGGGCACGGCTGGATCCACATCCACCAGAAGCTGCGACAGAAGGAGGTGCGTACATGGGAAGAGGGGGGTAGGGACGGATTTGAGCTGACTCTGAATTGCGCTTGGCGCAGCCAGCTGGGGTCCCCAACCACAAGTGAGGGCACGGCTGGATCCACATCCACCAGAAGCTGAACGCAGGGAGGGAGGCATGGGAAGAGCGAGAAACGAAAGGAATTTCAGCTGACTCGAGCAGCACTTGGTGCAGCCTGCTGAGGTCCCCAACCCCAAGTGAGGGCACTGCTGGATCCACATTGATTAGAAGCTGAATGCAGGGAGGGTGATGGCGGGAAATGCGTGCATGGGGAGAGGGAAGATGGGACGGATTTGAGCTCACTCTGAATTCCACTCGGCACACCCTGCTGAGCCTCCCCCCAACCACACGGCATGGCACATTCAGATTTTGTGGGCTGGAACCACGTCAACAGAAGCTGAATGCAGGGAGAGCGGCATGCCATGTTGGTGCATGGGCAGAGATGGGTGCAGAGGGGAAGATGGGAGGAGATGTGTGCATGGTAAGGGAGCGAGATAGGAGGCGGCGCGTGCACGATAAGAGGGGGAGATGGACGAAAACATCGACTGGTGCAAGTGCTAGAAAGAATCATGTGAGGGTGGAACAGGTGGGACTTTTGGTGCAGCAAAGGAATGAAATGCAGCAGGGGATGGGGTGGATCATTGCGGACACAGAAAGCACGGAAAGGTGGGAAGGAGGGAATGAGCAGGAGAAAAAGGGATGCAAAAGTGGGCAAATGGGAGAGATTGATGGGAGACGTGGGGGAGAGGGGAACAAAGAGCAGAATGCCGTGTGGACGAGCACAAACCTGAATGCCCTTTTGCAGCACGAGCACATGCACCGTCGACTCTGCTTCGGCCACCGCACCCCTTAGGTCGAACGGCACGGTCTCCAGCTCCAGCGAGTGCGCCTCCATCTTGCTAATATCCAGCACGTCTGAGATAATCCTTCAGCAGAGAGTCCCCCGACGTGAGGATCACCTGCATTGACAACAAACAAGCACCTGCATTGACTGAGCCTCCATCTTGCTAGTATGATACTATCCAGCACGTCAGATACAATCTCCAAGTCCTCAGCAGTGAGTCCCCTGACATGCGGATCACCTCGAGGAGCGACCGCTGCTCGGCGCTCAGCTGGGTTTGTAACAGCAGGTCGGCGACTCCAATCACGCCGTTCATGGGGGTGCGGATCTCGTGGCTGATTTTGGCGAGGAACTCGCTCTTGGACGCGTTGGCTCGCTCCGCGTTGTCGCGCGCCGTGTGCAGCGCCTGCTCGTGTTGTTTTATGTCTGTGAGGTCGTGCCAGACGGTCACAAAGTGACTGCGCCCGTTGGCTTGCACGCACTGGCACGTGTGGGGTGGGGTGAGAGTGAGCGAGAGGGGGGAGAAAAGGTGGGGACGGGTGGGGAGAGGGGAGAGTGCCGGGAGGGAGGGATGCGGAGGGTTGTGGGTGGTTGCAGTGCAATAAGAAGCTCCGCATTGTCCCGTGCCCAGTGAGAGTGCCTTACTGATACAAAGTGACTAGCACATGCTGAAATCTTGGGAGAGCGGAGGACAGGGAGGGAAAAGGGAGTGGGGGAAAGAAAGGGGGGAAAGAGGAGGCAAGCTGCAGTGGGCACACTGAACGACATGAAAAAGAGGTCCTGCATAAGCACCTTTCAGGTACTACCACGCCCCAGACCACAACACACCATGAAAACACCAACACACCTGAACTTTCACAAGGACGGGAATGAGGGTTTTATCCGACGCATAGTGCCACCACTCGCCGATGGCAGAGCCTCCTCCTGAGAGCACCGGGCGGCTGAACTGAGCCAGCTTGTCGGCAGATCTCGTCCCATCTGGCTGGAACTCGGGCGTCAGGCTGGCAACGTCCACCTTGCCCGCTATCTCGGATTTGTCCTTGAACTTCAGGATCTTCACGGCTGCTTCGTTGCAGTCCTGAATGACCATGTCGTCAGAAACTATGAAAACCGGATCCTGGGGACAAGCAGGTTGAGGGAATGAGACACGAAGGGAGATTTCATGCAACATATTGAGGCGGACTGAGGCATCGCAATTCTGGTGAGAATTGTCAGTTCCAGCCTCCAGGAACCAACATGCGGCGTAACCCCAACGTAACGCTGCATTCAGGCTTGAGAGTCGATATCTGTGCCATAGCAGACATTCTCGTGGCCCTTACCATGGACATTTCAAATATTCGTCTGAACTTCTCATTCTCCTGCCCTGTTTGAAATGTATCTTCAACCAGCTTCAGCCGGTGGAGAAAGGTCTCTGGGTCTTCATACAATGACGGGGGGTCAAATTCTCCGAAAGATGCTCCACATAGCTTAAAGCACCTTCCGAGCCCTTCCAATAGCCGCTCCTGTAACAGTTACAGCAGATTTGGACAGACTCGTAAGGCCGAGGAGGAAATCGATCAGAGCAGCTCACCTCACGGTGCATCACGTGTGCTTCTTAAAAAAAAAAAAAAAAAGACTGATTCTGATAATACACCCAGTTTGCCAACTAAGAGAGGCAGTGGTTTCGTCGCTACATACTTCAGATTTTTTTCGCGTGGAGATATCATGGAACAGGCAACAATACAACGATGTTGGCCCACTGGCGGAATCTGCTAGAACAGGTTTCATGGAGACATCGAACCATGCTGTGCTGCCATTGTGACATCTCAGGCGAAGCTCGAACGCTGATTTCTGGAGAGCCTTCTTCAGTGCACTCTGTGGGAAGTGGATTGTTACAGGAAGGCAACACGCTAGTAAATAGGTGAAGAAAGTTTACTGACACAATCCAACCGACGCCTATTGGTTACTCCGTAGATGACACAGCGCAGAGACATTCGGAGATGATTGTACGTGCCTGAAAACGGCTTCTGTAGTTGTAATCTATGATCTCTTCGAACGGACGATGGACGATGTCACCCTGGTCATAACCAAGCGCTTCACAAAACGCCGAACTGCAGGAACGAAATACAAGAAACGATAATCCTTGAGGAGCAATGATGATGCACCGTTGCGAAATACCGGAACTTTCAGCAGCACACCTGCACTCCGTTAGCTCGCCGTGAGTAGAAATTAGGGCGACGCAGGCTACATCTGAAAGCGCCGGCTGCTGTGAGAAACGCAAAGCCATGCTATGGAACGGGCAAGTCAAGGATTGCGGAGTGAACAATGAGACCACTTTTTTACCAAGCAGTCAAGGATTCGCAGGGTGAAAAGGTCGAAGGGCCAGCATCAAATCACAGAGAGGGGCCAATCTGTAACGCAACGGGTCATAAACTCTGTCGGTACAGCGGAATGCTTCGCCTCGAATGACGGCCTTGTTTCGTCGATGTTCGAAAACTGTAGGCTAGGAGTTGCTCGATTCTTGCTCGAATGACCTTCATTGCGAGTGATATGACAATCCTTCGATTTTATGCTGCCTGGGGATTCCATGCCTTGCTGCTTGCTCTGCCTTATCACCGCTAAATCTGATACACAACCATGCCCTGTTCAAGAACGACAAGCACCAGCCATGGCGATCACTGTGGAGAGAAGCTCGTGGTTGAGAATGGAGGGAAGGGAGTTTGGAGCAGGTAAATATGCGCCGTTGATTGCTGCACACGTGGCTCAGTGGAGCATCCTTCTGTGGTTATGCCAACCAGGCCAAGTTGTGCCAATCAGGCCAACTTCAGGTGGCGCACGACTTTGCTGTGAACCCTTGATTTCTCTGATGCTTCCCCTCCCCTCGTTCTGAAGCGCCAGGCAATCCAAACTGGAACGAACAGTGAAGTGAAGTCTGAGGTTTATAGAGCTATTATTTACACTTTGCTCACTACATGTCATCCTGCTCAGCAGCATGATCTTCACAACCACCTTGCAACAAACTACAAGGTTCAAGCACACTCACAAGATGCTGTAACCTAACTGGCTTGGTCAAGAAGGCATCCATTCCAGCCTGCCCGCATTGGTCCCGATCATGTTGGAGGGCACTTGCTGTCAGTGCCACGATTACGGGCCGGCTCAGGGAATGGTATGGCTTGAAAAAACAGGTCATTTGAAAATCATTTCCCTTCCAGCACTCAGGGCAGATTCTGTTCACTGGATCGTGCTTGAGCTGACGGATTCGTTGAGTAGCCTCAAACCCATCCATCTTTGGCATATGTACATCCTGCAGTGGATTTCAAAGGCGACAGTAACATAATGGAAGCAACAACGTCAGCCTCTTTCAACCTCAAGCCACCCCTCCCTCTGCATGGCTAATTGACGACAAATCAAGCCATCACTACCCCCATTCTCCCCCTTCCCCTCCCCCTCCCCTTGACCTCCCATCTCTCCAAATATAGACCAGCTGGCGGCTCACCATGAAGATGACGTCATACTCCTTTGCCTGGCATGCTTCCACAGCCTTGACCCCATCCTCTGCCACGTCACAGGTGACCTGCAGGCTGCCCAGCAGCCTCACCACCACCATTCGGTTCACCGGATTGTCCTCCACCACCAGACACCTCAGCCCCGCAAACGAGCGCAGCTCTACCAATGGAGAAGGGGTCTCCAGGGAGGTTGAATGGGGTAATGAGACATGCAGGGGAGGAAGGTGCACTGATGCTGCTGGCAGTCCAGGGACAGGATTGTTCCTTCCTGAAATGGACATCTCAGGAGAAGTCTCTGGTGGTGGGCCTGAAGCTGTCTCTGGTACTCGAAATGGCAGAGTGAAGGAGAAAGTTGAACCTTGACCGAGTGTGGATGAGATAGATATTTTACCGCCCATGAGGGTCACAAGGGACTGGCAGATGGCCAGTCCCAGTCCCGTGCCTCCGTACTTCCTTGAGGTTGACTCATCTGCCTGTAAAAGAAACCGGATATGTTATTAAAAACCATTGTTTGAACAGACAACTATAAACTGCCAGAGCCCAGCCATTATATAGTGCACCTACCTGTGTGAAAGCTTGAAAAAGCTTAGGAATCATGTCCTCAGATATTCCAATTCCGGTGTCAGACACCTCGAACTGAATGAGAGTGCTCAAGGAATCAAAGTTGCTTTTCCCTGTCGGATCCTCAGCATCTGTCAAAACCCTGATCCGCTTTCCAGCCTCCTTTCCCTCAACCCCTGTCATTGTCACAAAAACATCAGTTGAGGCAAAATGCACTGTACAATAAAAACCATGCCTCTAGGTTCACACGCTCAACACTGACATGATGAAGTGCATGGCGATAGACGGGGATTGGCGGCCAGCGAGTCTTTGGGGTCCTTGATAACAGCTCGAATCTCAATTCTGCCACTGTTGACTGGTGGAAGTCAATTTCGGAACAAGGAAAAGCAGAATCTCTGTAAAGCAACGTTTCCCAAGCTTACCTCTCAGTGAACTTGATTGCATTCGAAAGCAAGTTGAGCAAAACCTGGCGAAATCTGGTAGGGTCTCCAATGACCTTGGAAGGAAGGTCATCCTCGACAAAAACATTGAGCTGCTGACAATGCAGAACAAGCATTTAGAGGAGTAAGCACAGTCGAGAAGAGAATACAAGGAGGGTGGCAATGTGGCGTACCTCTAGGTCCTTCTGCAGTGCTAACACCCGAACTGAGGACAATGAGTCTTCAATGGTCTCTCTAAGGCTGAAAGGTATGGACTCCAGCACAATGGAACGAGCCTCAATTTTGCTGATGTCGAGCACATCAGAGATGATGTTTAGAAGATTCTCGCCTGACGAGAGAATCACCTCCAGGTATGACCGCTGTTCCTCTGTCAATTCCGTCCTTAGGAGCAGCTCAGTAACACCAATCACGCCTAGCAGCACACACAACATAAACCATCATAAGTGATGCAATAATGTCGACTTCCTAAGGGAAAGGGCATTTCAGGCGGAGGAACAATCACCAACCATTCATAGGTGTCCTTATTTCATGGCTGATGTTTGCAAGGAACTGGCTCTTGGCTTGGTTAGCAGCCTCTGCAGCCTCTTTCGCTTTCTCCAACTCAGCCTCGCGTCTCTTGATTTCAGTCAGGTCATGCCAGACACAGACCGTGTAATTCTTCCCATCAGAAACGATGTTCTGTAGAAATAAAACAACAAACCCGGTTAGGCCTGGAGAAAATAGACCAGCGAAAGTGATCATGCTGCACAAGCATATACCTGGACTTTCACAAGAACTGGAAAGAGGGTCCCCTCAGCATTGTAGTGCCACCATTCTCCCGTGACAGTTTCTCCAGCAAACAAAGGCTGGCAAAACTTCTGGAGCTTCTCTAGTGTCCTCGAGCCATCTGGCTGAAATTCTGGAGACACCATCGGCACCGTGAGCTTCTGTACGATCTCGGACATGTTGTTGAGCTTCAGAATGCGAAGAGCAGCCTCATTACACTGGTGTACCGTTGTGTCTTCTCCTATCAAGAATATTGGGTCCTGCTCAGGAAAATGACAACCACGGCCTTATATTCTGGCGTCTAGCAGAGTGAGCCATGACCAACCAAAACAAAAACTCACCATGGGATGATGAATTCGTTTGAAGTCGTTCAAAAAAAAAAAAAAAACAAAAAAACAAGCAACAACTCACCATGGACATTTCAAAAATCCGCCTGAACTTCTCGCTTTCCAACCCCGCCTCAAGGGCCAGTTTCAGTTGGGACACTTGCTCCCGGAAACCTTTGTCACTTGCTGCTGACGCTCGCTCCTGGGAGGAATTCGACCTTGAACTAGCAAGAGCGAAACACTCTTCGAGAGCATTCTGAGCAATACCCTGCGGCGTAGGAACAGGGTTACGGTAAGAATGCGCAGAGAAGAGTCATAACAGGCTCGTATAAAACGAATTCCTAACCTCGAATCTTCTCCATCGCGATATGTCGTGAAATGTACAAACGAACTGTGACGGCTCGCCGTCACATCCGCATCTTGTCAGCTTCGCTTCAAACCATGACGAACAGGCAGCTAAGTCGCGAGAAATTCGCAGGTCAATACATGTTCTCTCCTTCGCCACGCCAAGTGCACTCTGCATCACTAAACAACCTTATCAGAAGGGATATTTCGACTAAAGAAACTGATATTGCTAAGAGCGTTTTACCTGGACGCAACCCCTCTCATCTTTATGTACGAAGTTTAAGAAACTGTTGCCTACGATTTCCTCCTCCGCCAAGCCTATTACTTCGCAAAAAGCAGGAGTGCACCCTTGAATTCTGCCGTCTGATGACAAAACTAATGCTGGAACGAGGCGTTCCAAACCAAGCAGCAACGCAGAATCTTGGATTGCCATCACAAGCACCTTATTCTGCTTCGTGCAAGTCAGAACGAATTCGCAGAGCTTTACCTACGAATATGAACGGCCGCATGGGAGTTCAAGAGAACAAATTACAAGAGTGCCCAGCTGCTTCCAGCAAGAGTAAGGGCAACAACCGCTTTCAAACGTGGCCATAACGTGGTAGGTCGTCTGTACCGCTTTCAAAAGCGGTGAAGGGCAAGCACCGATTTCAAACGTGGAAAAACATTTTCAACCGCACTAATACACTCTCTGGGACATTCACAAAGAGGAAAGCCGAAGTGAATGGCTGATCGCGGGCTGTGCTGGCTTCTGTGGGCGGTGGCTGCACCTGCAAGCACGGTATTTTGGATCAGGTCAGGGGTGTGCTTTTTTCCAACATGCTTCCCGACCGAGCTGGCAGCCCGGATTGGCGGCAATTGGGATCGCTGCAAGTGGACCTCAACGACGGTCTGCCCGACGGCCGAAACTGTTCAAAAATGCTTCCATTCCACTGCCGCGAAACAGCCAGTAAGGAGGAGAATTGACACGCATGCACCAAACCACAAGTGTGCAATGTGGATTGCGTTCAATAGAAGGACATTCGTCCAGCATCACGATTCAATAATGTGCACCTTTGAGCTTCGAGGGTGCAACAAAGCTCCAGTGCATTGGAAGTCGCACATTGGCTTGAGGTGAACATTGAACCGTTGGATTATATTTTATCGTGGGGTGTGGGATACGTGAATGGATTTCCCGGCACGGCTGTCAGGTTCAACCACTCAATTGGGCGGCTCCCGCGCAAAGACGCCAAACCCGCTCAGCTGAAACTCGGCGGTATCAGTAACTCTGCTAACGGAAAACAATGTTCGTTCGCCAAGAGAGGATCCTCGAATAGCGAACCAATATCCTCTCGCCAACATCCATCCTCGCGAAACTGACAAACAGAGGTTCCGCTTGTTTGGCAATCCATGTTGTTCGCTCGCCCCAGCCAGCCTCGTCGCCCTCCTTGCCTAGGAGTTGCCTCAGTCAGCATACTACTATCCTTCAGCTCTTCCCTGAATGTCCGAATCTTATTCCGGCTAGGCTCTGCTCGTTTCCATGACAGCTTCTTATATTCATGGCGTCCTTGAATCCATGGCTTATAAAGTACCTCATCTTTAGAAGCCACCGCTACGAACCGCTACGTTGTTAACAGCGGATTGATCATCACAGTGTCGTGTTGGTAGGAGTTCCCATGGCTCGACAATGCTTGCCACCTCTCGTGTAGCTGAACCCAAAAGACTTCACCATCCGTTAACCGCCAGATAGTTTGTTTCCCGTGCCTGACTATTCATCGCTATTATTATCAGCGGTGACGTTTTTCTTAAGCTCTCGGAAACTTATTTTGCTACTTAACAATGGCAGTGGCTGTGGCGACAGCGTCATCGATCGTCCACAGAGCTGCACGTTAGTTAGGCTTGTCATTGACGGGGTGTGTACGACGGTGACGATCGATTAGGAGTGACGGGGTGTGTACGACGGTGACGATCGATTAGGAGAGTCGTCCGACGGTGTGTTTGTAAGGAGCTATTCTTGACGGCAAAAGCGACACGACAAACGCGATCAGTATTTCGTACTCTGAGACGTAACGACCCTGATGGTGAAAGCAGGAAGACCTCCACGTCCGCTGTTACCTGGGAGAAGCGACGGTAGAATTTTCATGATTAGAAGTAGTTCATACGCGAGACGTCGCGTTCAACGTTCGGCGTCGACATGAGCTCTCAGCGTCGGTGATTCGGGCAACGCTGACGCTGCTCGTTGAACGAGCGTCGGGATGGCGATCGACGGCCAACGAGCAGCGCACGACGAGCGACGGACGGAACGCTGCGAACAATGAGTGACGGATGGCGAGCGACGGAAGACGACCAGCTAAGGACGAGAGACGAACGACGAGTGACGGATAACGAGAGACGTCCGCCATAGCGACCGAGCGACCAGCGAGCAACGACGCTCACCGAACTGCGGGCGACGAACGGCAAGCGACTCGCCTCAGTGACGAGCGACAGACGAGAGCGTGACGCCCGCAGCTAATTTCGGATAAGTGCACTTACTCCCATTTCCTGGTATTTCTTTGATTCACTTGTGCTAATGCGCAATCTTAAAGGAGTGGGTTAGGAGTGTGCGTGGTAGTGTGAGGGCATGTGGCGATGGTGGGCCGTGGCACAAGGCAGCTGAGCGCATGTAGGTAGAGTCGTTGGGGGTTAGAATGCACCGCGTCCCCCTCTACCCCAGTCCCCCCTTGCAAACTCGCTCGCTGCCAAACTGCCTTGGCCTGCCATCGCCACACACCCTTCGCCTCCCACGCTCCTCCCGACCCCTCCCATGCCGTGCTACCTTGTGCTCGTTTGCTCTCAATGCCTCTCATCTCTACTTTCTTCGCTTCGCGGGCCTTCTGCTTCCTTGCTCCAGTTTTTGTTGCATGCCTCCTTTTCCCCCTGTCCGAGCAGCGAACAACGAGTGACGGATGGCGAGTGACGGGCCTCGGCCATATCGACCGAGCGACCTGCGAGCAACAACGCACGGCGAATGAGCGAGCAGCGAGCAACGACGCAAGCCGAACGGCCGGCGGCAAATTGCAAGCGACATGCCTCAGTGACGGGCGACGGACGAGAGAGTTGGAGGAGAAGCTATGCCGTTCAGCCAGAGCGTTCAGCCATAGCCGCTTCTGGTCAAGTGCTCTCAGCTCCACTCCCGTTTGTCTTGTCTCGCTTTTATTCGCGCGCGATACAATTCCAAAAAAAAATGTAAGAGGTGTGAGTGTGTGTGGGAGTGTGAGGGCGTGTGGCGATGGTGGGCCATGGCACAAGGCAGCTGAGCGCATGGTAGAGTCGTGGGGGGTTAGAATGCATTCATCCTCATGCCCGCGTCCCCCTCTACCCCAGTCCCCCCTTGCAAGCTCGCTCGCTGCCAAACTGCCACGGCCTGCCATCGCCACACGCCCTTCGCCTCCCACGCTCCTCCCAACCCCTCCCATGCCTTGCTGCCATGTGCTCGTTTGCTCTCAACACCTCTCACTTCTTCTTCCTGTGCGAGCTTCTTGCTTGCTCCAGTTTTTGTTGCATGCCTCCTCGTTTCCCCGTCCGAGCAGTGAACAACGAGGGACGGATGGCGAGGGATAGGCCTCGCCCAGAGCGAACGAGCGACCTGTGAGCAACGAAGCACGCCGACTGGCGGGCGACGAATTGTGATGGACGAGAGAGTTGGGTCGGAGGAGAATCTACGCCGTTCAGCCACAGCCACTCTGGTTGAGTGCACTGAAATTCACTCCCGTTTGCTTCTCTCGGCTCACTTCTTTGGTTAAGTGCTGAAATTCACTCCCGTTTGCTTCTCTTGGCTCACTTCTTAGGTTAAGTGCTCTGAAATTCACTCCCGTTTGCTTCTCTCAGCTCACTAGTGCTCTGAAATTCACTCCCGTTTGCTTCTCTTGGCTCAATTCTTTGGTGAAGTGCTCTGAAATTCACTACTGTTTACTTCTCTTGGCTCGCTTCTGTTGACGCACAATACATTTCCAAAATTTCTCAAAACGAAATACGAGTGTGTGTGGGAGTGTGAGGGCGTGTGGCGATGGTGGGCCGTGGCACAAGGCAGCTGAGCGCATGGTAGAGTCGTGGGGTGTTAGAATGCATTCATCCTCATGCCCGCGTCCCCCTCTACCCCAGTCCCCCCTTGCAAGCTCGCTCGCTGCCAAACTGCCACGGGCTGCCAACGCCACGCGCCCTTCGCCTCCCACGCTCCTCCCAACCCCTCCCATGCCATGGTGTCATGCGCTCGATTGATTTCAATTCCGCTCACTCCCACCTCCTTCCCGTGCTTCTTTCTTGTTCCACTTGTTGTTGCATGCCTCCTTCCCCCCCCATCTCTCCCCAACCCCCCTCCCCCATTTTCCTCCACCATTTTCCTCCTGCTTTTCCTCCTGCACTTCTCAAAGTCTCCAATTTGAATTACCAATTTGAAGTTCGCACATATCTCTGCGTTGCTGACTTCTAGGCTCGACTCTGCGTCAACACATAGTCTCTGTGGTCACTCCACGTTCCTTCCGCCCCTCTCGGCCTCTGGTGTCAACTGGCAGTGGCAGGCAGGCGAGGGGGCACCAACCACAAGCTCTCACAAGAGAGAGTACGGGGTGTGTGAGAGCTGAATCAGATGGCAGTCACTATCACCAGGGAGAGTATGGCTTTTGAGGCGCCTCAAAAGTCAAGTGGGCACCAATTACAAGCTCTCACAAGAGAGAGTACGGGGCGTGTGAGCGCTGCAGCAGATGGCATCGGTAGTACCACGGAGAGTATGGGACTTGAGCTGAGTCGGGTGACGCAGCAGAGGGAACTGTCGCTGCAGGGAGGCGGCGCTGCAGCAGATGGCAGTCACTCTTACCGGGAAGAGTGTGGGACTTGGCGTGGCCTGTCAAGGTAAGCCCCTTTCTTTGCTTTTGCCCTTTTCCTGCTGCTCTCACTGTCTGTTATCCAGTCTGTCAATGCCGCTTTGCGCTCATGCTTTTAGTGTGCCCGAGCCTGTTTCTTGGCCTGCACTCACTCGTCTTCTGCCCCCTTTTCTCCACTCTGCCCCCTTCCCTCCGTTCTGCCCCCTTCCGCTCTGCCCCCTTCCCTCCACTCTGCCCCCTTTCCTCCACTCTGCCCCCTTCCGCTCTGTCACCCTGGCCTTCCCTACTCTGCCCACTTCCCCTCAGGTCACTCATGATGAAGCAGAGGACGCTAAGTGCCACACGGACAACACCAGTTGCTCCAGCAGTAGCGCGGAACGCTAGTGCGGGAGGGGAGGGGAGGGAAGGGAGTATGGGAGAGCAGCTAGTGGTGGCTCTTAAACTGCTGGCTACGTGGCTTCTCCAGCAGGAGCACAGAGCAGAAGCACGAATCGCTAGTGCGGGAGGGGAGGGGAGGGGAGGGGAGGGAAGGGAGTATGGGACAGAAGCTGCTGGTGGCTCTTAAACTGCCGGCTACGTGGCTTCTCCAGCAGGAGCACAGAGCAGAAGCACGAATCGCTAGTGCGGGAGGGGAGGGGAGGGGAGGGGAGGGAAGGGAGTATGGGACAGCAGCTGCTGGTGGCTCTTAAACTGCCGGCTACGTGGCTTCTCCGGCAGGAGCACAGAGCAGAAGCACGAATCGCTAGTGCGGGAGGGGAGGGGAGGGAAGGGAGTATGGGACAGTAGCTGTTGGTGGCTCTTCAACTGCCAGCTACGTGGCCTCTTCCGGGACTCACCCTTTCGTTCTGCTCCGGTGAGTCAACTTCCCGACCGTCCAGTGATTCGAATCTCTCACCTTCCAGTGAGTCAATTCTTCTTCTTTTTTAGTCAACGCCTTTACCTTCTTCTGAGTCAACGCCTTCACCTTATTGTGAGTCAACGCCTTCACCTTCGTCTGAGTCGATGCCTCTTCTTCCTGAGTCAACGTTCTGACCTTCCCAAGCCACCAACCCTCTGGCCGAGCCACAAACACTATGGCCGAGCTGTGTGAGGCGACGCTCTCTTTGTGAGGCGACACTCTCTGTGAGGCGACACTCTCTGTGGGGCGACACTCTCTGTGAGGCGACACTCTCTGTGAGGCGACACTCTCTGTGGGGCGACACTCTGTGTGAGGCGACACTCTCTGTGAGGCGACACTCTCTAGAGGCGACACTCTCTGTGAGGCGACACTCTCTGTGAGGCGACACTCTCTGTGAGGCGACACTCTCTGTGAGGCGACACTCTCTAGAGGCGACACTCTAGAGGTGACACTCTGTTGACCAAGCGACCAACCCTCTGCTCATTGCTGTTGCCACTCCTTCCTTGATCTTTCACGTCGTTGCACCCTTTGCCATGCAAGACACCCTTCTCAAACCTATGTATTTCCAAAATTCATGCTCAGTTCACAATGCCCCCTGATATTTTTATGTATGCAGCTTGAGTGAGGGAATGGAAGACATAAATTGATGACCAATGGTAAGGGTGGTACCTTTGTGGTGATACACTCTGTGCGAGGCGACAGAGTGTGCCACCTTTCTGGCGGATTTAGCAAATGGCTTACGAAATTAGGCTAGCTAGTGCATTCGGTGTTGTCAAAACTCTCACCAGGCCATGATGCTTTGGATTTTCAGTAGGGTAGGAACAATATTGTGGTAAGGTGCTAGGTATATTGAAGGGGGAAAGGTGGGAGGTATGGTATGGGGTAAGGTATCTCAATGCTGGATGGGGTGCTGCAGGTGGTCTGCTAGGCACAACAACAGGGAGTGGCTGGGCGGGCAAGTCAGGAACCCACTAACAGCAGAGACTGATTGCAGAGACGCTGACAGCAGGGGATAGCAGGATGGAACACACTAACAGCAGGGACCGATGGCAGGGACACACTAACAACAGGGACCGATGGCAGGGACACACTAACAACAGGGAATGATGGCAGGGACACACTAACAACAGGGACCGATGGCAGGGACACTAACAACAGGGAATGATGGCAGGGACACACTAACAACAGGGAATGATGGCAGGGACACACTAGCAGCAGAGAATGATGGCAGGAGCACACTAACAGCAGGGAATGACGGCAGGTACACACTAACAGCCAGGAAATGTGTGGTAGGGACACACTAACAGCAGGGAATAGGGACAAAGGTATACTACCGAAACAGCAGGGAATAATGGCAGGAACACATCAACGGCAGGGAATGATGGTAGGCAGGGATCCAGCCACTAACCCCGCAGGGTGCATTATTACTGAAAGCAGGGAATTTTGGCAGAAACCATTCATTGCATTGCAGAGCTTGTGAATTCCAGCCCCCAACCCTTTCATTCCCCCAACATTGGTTGGTTCACCTCATACAAGCATGTTTGGCAGCATCAAGCCACACCCTCTTTCAATGAAAGGTACCAGCACACCAGTCTGAAAGAGTGGTGTCCGCATTTCCGCCCTGCACTCCACCACAAAATCCCTACCGGTAGTTATTCCAATAACGGAATGCACTGACATAGCCTGTACATTCACAGTACCACTGTGAGACAATTTCACTATCTTGGAAAGAAAGCCAGGGCTTCAAAGGGAAACCCATCCGCGAATTAGTCTAAAAGGAATGTAGTTCAAGTATCAGTTTTGCTAATCTTGCCACCAGCTGGTGGCCTTCCCTGTCTTTGCCACCTTGTCGAAAACTTCCTGGGGTGTCACGTCACCCACAACAGTCACCTTCTGGTTCTCCAGACTGATATCAAACGATTTCACGCCTGTGGGAGGACACGCGCGTGGACGAAGGAGAAGACCGGAGAAGCATGGACGATGAAGAGTACGAAACGGAGAGCCATGAGCAAGCGACGCGACATGGCGGCGCAGTGAGTAGATAGAATAGATAAAATGGACGCGGTGCTAATCAGCTACCGTATCGCAAGGACCGCTTACCTTCCATCTTTTCCAAGACTCGCTTCACAGCAGCAGAGCAGCCACCACAAGGCATCGCGACTTTCAGGTGAACCGTCTGCAAGAGTGGACACATTTGGCCGCGACATCGTTATACGTCAGGAAAGCGTGGAGAGCTTTACAGCGGTCACGATTCGCGTGGCGAGGAGCTGATATCTACAGGAAGGAATACCGACCTGAGTCATGTTGTCGGCACTGCAGGAAACGGAGAAGGATTTTCGACCCGAAAACCGAGAGCCGACGGAAACAGAAGACTGCGGAAGCTGGCTATTGAGACCTGCTGGTGTCTGAGCGAGAGGGAATCTACTAAAGCTTTTCGAAGTGCTGAAGGAGAGGGAACCAGCAACGCTGAAACTAGCCATTGAAACAAGGCAGGCTGGGGCAAGAAATATGAGTGCTGGTGTGGATCTCTCAAGGCAAGCAAGATCAGGTCCCGTAACCTGTTCCGTGCCTGGTCTATTTGAGCTGGGATTGGAGGGGAGGCTATTCTGCTGAGTCAGTCAGAACGAATCCATTTTCAAGGTGCGATGGCTGGCGATGGAGCCTGCGAAGGTTCGCAGTCGTGACAGCTTGTGTACGACCGAGCGTGAAGGGAGCGATGTGCAAGGTCCTGCGTTTGTGCGATTCGTATGGACTCGCGAAGCTGGTCTGCGTGCGTTCGCGCTCCGCCGCGACGCGGTCAATGTGGGTGTTCTTTGCGTCGTACACGTCGTACATCTTCGTTGTTGAATACCTCGCTTATGACGTTTATTATTTTGCTACTTAAGCTGTCAAGAAATTTCTGCGTGTAGTTATCTACAAGTATTGCCCTGATTCAGTGGTCCTGGCTGCGGTCGCCATTGGCGCGGATGCAGTCTTCCCAGATCCAGTGACGTCACAGGTCCTCGATATTATCGATGGCGTGGTGCACAGAAAGTGGGTCGAGGCCCATGTAAGTCACGCACTGTGTCAATGAATGGAGTTGTACGGTGGTCCGAAAGTGACACCGCGAGAATTCCACTGACATGAGCTACATTATGTGCATGGACATGGTACTTGCACCAGTGTATTCTAAGGCCCAGGTTCGAAATCTGGAATGACACCCGGTACAAATCACGTCCTAAGTGCAGTTACATGCACCCCTAAATACCAAAAGCAGAGCAGCTATCCCAGGAGTGAAGTTGTCCTCTCTGCTGCCTCCCTCTGTCTCAGACCAGCGGTAGATGAGTCTGGTACCCGACTCTGCGTTAGACAGTGTCTTACCCCAAGCAACGGGTTATCTCAACGCGACCTTTCGCGTGACACTGAGTCGCTAACGCGTACTACGTTTGGAAGCCAGCTTATTGACATTGCCTTAACTTGCTTTTCCCGGAGACACTCTATCCCGTCTTAGGGTAGTCTATCAAACCGGTAGTCAAGGTTTCCTCGTTGTGGCCGAGCCGTCAAGATGGCGCCGAATCAAGAGCAGCGGCCGTTCCGGCACATCATTCGGGATAGTAAACTCCCACTCAGCGATCTCACCTGTCTTGATTGAAATTTCATTATTTGCCACTACAATGAATTAATTGCCTTGGTTCCTAAAGTAAATCTTCAGTAAATCTTCCACTCGTCCTCTGCAATCCTACCTTGTTTTTTCAAGGTTGTTGGAATGTTTGACCGACACCGCAAAACCGTCAAAAGCGTTCAAATTCCGCTATTGTTTCAAATGTCATGGACACTGCTTGCCAGACATGTTGCGATGACAAACTTATCTGTATGGTCATTCAGTTTATAAAAGTGTCTCCGGTTGGACTATTCCCCATTCGCCATTTTCGCTCAACCACGATTCTGTTTCCTTCTCTCACCGCTGCAGGAATGCTAATCGAGATGCTTCGAGGCGCGAAACAAGCAGGCGGTGGCGAATGGAAGGTAATCTCGTTCTCAGATAACGGTTTCCGTTTAATATTTATATTGCTCGCTTCCTCTGAAGCTCGTTCGCACCTGTTGTTCAGCGAGCCACCACTGCCATCCGATGTCAGACATTTTGTTGTACTTTTCGTTCTTTCAGTCATTTCGCTCACTGCGAAGCGATCCATGGAATGCACATCGTCTCTTCCGTGCCTTTGGTTCCCGATTTCGTGAAAGTTTGGTTGGAGGCCTCAAACTCAGGCCTTTTTCCTGTCCGTTTGCTCCTGTTTCCTCCGTTCCCGTGTTCCTCTGTTCCTCTGCCCCTTTGTCCCCCTGTTCTGCCGTCTCTCTGTGCTTCTCCAGGTTCTCATCACGGACGCCTTCACTCTGCGCGTCCTGTGGCGACCTTTGAGTCGAGTGAAGGAATCCCCTCCGCCCCTCTGTGCCCCTCTGCCCGTCTCTGCCGCTCTGTTCCTCCGTCCCCATATTCGCCTCCAGGTGCTCATTACGGCGCCTTCATGCTGCGCGTCATGTCCGGGTTGACTCAAATGTCGCCTCTGTCTCTCTGCCGCTCTGTCCCCGTGTACCTCTGCACCCCTCTCCAGGTGCTCATCACGGACGCCTTCACGCTGCGCGTCATGTCCGCCTCCTGCAAGATGCCTGACGTTACTGAGGAAGGCATTTCCCGTGAGTCAACAGAGTAGAGAGAGTTCTAGAGTTATCCCAGAGTCGTTCAATTTCTCGCCTCTGATGCTTTCCTTCTTCTATTCCTTCGAGTCGCAGCCATGAGCCATGCAGGTACTCACTTCATCCAACCCACGGCGCTTCTCTCTGTCCCCCCTCTCCGTTTCCAGCCCAGTCGCTCGCTCTCTCCTACCCCACTCTTCCCCTCCCACCCTCTCCCTTCCTCTCCTCTCCCCATCTCGCCCACTCTCCCCCTACCTCGCTCGCTCGCCTGTCCACCACAGTGGTGGAGGATATCAACAAGAGGCGCCAGCCACTGCCAGCCATGAAAGCATTCAATCACAGCCACTGTGGTGAAACCATATTTTTCCCTTCTTTCGCTTCCCCCCCGTCTCTCCACCACCCTTCGCCCACCCCTCCACTATCCGCACTCCCCCACGCCAACCAGTGGTGGAGGATATCAACAAAAGGCGCCAGCCACTGCCAGCCATGGAGGCACTATACTTCATCCAGCCCACTGCGTCCAGGTGCGGACCCATTTTGAGTTGACTAAATTTCCAGTTCATCGCGTCGAGAGGCCCTAATGAGGCGCCAGCCGCTGCCAGCCATGGAAGCGCTCTACTTCTGCGTGCGGACCCCCTTTTCATCCTGGTTTTTTATTATGTCTCATCTCAACCTAGTTTCACTCTGGTTTCAACCTAGTTTCACTCTGATTTCAACCTAGTTTCACTCTGGACTTCTCCTGCCCCCTCAATGGGCTTCTCATCCTCTCCTTATTAAATCCTCGTGTGCTGCACCGGCCTCTCTTGCTGCTGCGTGTTGTGTTGCCATGTGCAGCATTGGACAGTTTATGAAGGACATGCAGGGGAAGTCGCCCCTCTACAAAAAGTATGTAGCCCTATTTGTGCCATGCCAGCTCATGCCACTTTGTGCCATGCCAGCTCATGCCATTTTGTGCCATGGTTGCCATTGTGTGCCATTCCGTGTCACTCTATGCCATGCAGCGCCATGCCAGCCATGAGGTGCAGTGCCATACCGTGTCATTCCATGCCATGCCATGCCATGCCATACCATGTCATGCCATGTACCATGCACCATGCCATGCCATGTCGCCCCATCCACATCATGTCATTGTATTTCGGCTGCTCCGTGCGTAACAACAACCTGATCCAACGCTCACACGTCAAGCCCCCAACCAACCAACCTTCCCTCCGTGCATGTGATTCAACGAGCAGAGCGCATGTCTATTCCAGCCACCCCATCTCCAAGGATATCATGTTCGAATCGAACACCCTCTCCTCTGCTCTCACTCACACCTGAAACACCACCCTCCCTTGCATGTCGTACCCCCACGAGCAGAGCGCATGTGTATTTCAGCCGGCCCTTCTCAAAGGACAATTTGCAGCCCATCAAGGCCGACCCTCTGCTTCGACTCATACCTCACTCTCATGCCGAACCCCACTCTCCCATGCATCGGATTCCCCTACTCTCCCTTGCACGTTTGACGCCCCCACGAGCAGGGCGCATGTGTATTTCAGCCGGCCCGTCTCAAAGGACAACCTTCAGCCCATCAAGGCCGACCCTCTGCTTCGCTCCCGCATTGCGGCTTTAAGAGAGGTGGGTGATTGGCATTGCGGTTCTTAGCGAGGTGGGAGATTGTCATTGCGGCTTTAAGAAAGGTGGGCGATAGGCATTGCTGTTCTTGGAGAGTTGGGAGATTGTCACTGCGGCTCGCACAGAGTTGGGTGTACTCAAGAGGTTGTGATTATTGAGCAGCTGGGTCAAATTCAGGGTGTGTTTCAAACGGATAATCGAGATAGCCCCCCCTCCTCCCATCCGTCCTTCCTCCCATCTTTCCTTCTCCAACGATTTCAGATGAACCTGGAGGTGCTAACGGTGGACATTCAGGGGTACGTGACAGAGCACTGTGTCACTTATGACTCTACCTATCTGTGCCCACCCACCCACCCCAGATGAACCTGGAGGTCCTTACAGTGGACATTCAGGGGTACGTGACGGAGCATGACAGTGCGCTGGTGGAGCTGTTCAAGGAGGACATCAGCACTCGCGAGTACGAGCTGCTCATCGACGACATCGCCACCCGCCTCTCCACCGTCTTCGCCTCCCTCAAGGTCAGTCGATCGTTGGATGGTAGGTAGGCCGGTAGGAGCTTCCTAGTGTGGATGGCGCGTGGCAGCATGACCCAAAGGGGGCACAGCAGAAAGTGCAGATGAAGGGGGGGACTGGGAAGAACTCTGAGGTGGTTGAGAGCTGGGGAGCACTGCAGTGCGCTGGTGGAGCTGTTCAAGGAGGACATCAGCACTCGCGAGTACGAGCTGCTCATCGACGACATCGCCACCCGCCTCTCCACTGTCTTTGCTTCCCTCAAGGTCAGCAGGGAGCTGGTAGCTGCTGGATGGTTTGTAAGCTGGTAAGCTGCTAGGATGAGGGGATAGGTTGTAGGGTGGTTGGCTGCTCATCGACGACATTGCCACCCGCCTCTCCACCGTCTTTGCCTCCCTCTCAAGGTCAGCTTGTTGGGTGCAGGAAGGCCGGAAGGCTGGTACAGTACAGTCGTACGGTGTTAACACCCCACACACACAGTGGTACGGTGTTAACACCCCACACACACAGTGGTACGGTGTTAACACCCCACACACACAGTGGTACGGTGTTAACACCCCACACACACAGTGGTACGGTGTTAACACCCCACACACACAGTGGTACGGTGTTAACACCCCACACACACAGTGGTACGGTGTTAACACCCCACACACTCAGTGGTACGGTGTTAACACCCCACACACTCAGTGGTACGGTGTTAACACCCCACACACTCAGTGGTACGGTGTTAACACCCCACACACGCCACCCACACACACACCCACACACCCACTCTGAGATATTTTAGGAATGCTGTAATGCAGCAATGATGGAGCAGCAGATGGGGCAATGTAGCACACCCACCCCCTCGTCCCTTCTTCCTCCCCCGGCCGTCTTCCCTACCGGATGTGCACTCGACCCAACTGCAGGATTTCCCAGCAGTGCGGGTAGAGAGGCCAAGGCGACAGGTGCAGTGGTGATCATGCAACGCATGGTGTAGCAATCCTGTTCCCTCGCCCTCCCGTTCCTTTCCACCTTTTCCCCCACCCAACCCCACCCACCCACCCACACCCCCCTCCCCCTTCCCTCCAAACCCCCGGCATGTGCACTCTACCCAATCTCAGGAGTTCCCGGCAGTGCGGTACAGAGCGGCCAAGGCGACAGGGGCAGCAGTGAGCATGCAGCGCATGCGCGAGCTGGTGTCCACCAAGCTGGCTGCTGCCGTGTGGGACCGGCTGAGCAAGTACAAGGCGTCCATCCAGGACTTTCCGTCCTCTGATACCTGCGACCTCCTCATTCTCGACCGCTCTGTCGATGCGGTGAGTGTGGGTGGAGAGGAGTGGGGAGAGAGCAGCACTGTTCACATTACACCACAGCAGAGCAGAGCAGAGTAGAGCAGCCGCCGTGTGGGACCGGCTGAGCAAGTACAAGGCGTCCATCCAGGACTTCCCTAGCTCTGATACCTGCGACCTCCTCATCCTTGATCGCTCTGTGGATGCGGTGAGTCGTTGGTCAGGGATAGGGTGACTGCCACACTCGATGCCTTGCACCATGCCATGTCCCCTGCCACACTCGATGCCTTGCCCCATGCCATGTCCCCTGCCACACTCGATGCCTTGCCCCACGCCATGTCCCCTGCCACACTCGATGCCTTGCCCCATGCCATATCCTTGCAGGTGGCGCCCATCATCCATGACTGGAGCTACGGTGGCATGTGCTTCGACCTACTGCCTGTCGACGGCCAGAAGTACGAGTACGAGGCAAGTGTCCCTTAATGTAGTACACGCAGAGGTATGAGTTCGAGTTACGTAGGCCCAACGTGACTACCAGAAACAGGTGCACACCTGCTGCCTGTGGACGGCCAGAAGTACGAGTACGAGGCAAGTGACTCCTGTTCCTTGTGGTATGCTACTTAGGCCCATTGTGACTGCAAGCAGGTGCAAATTGGCTCACGTGTGAGTCTGCATGTCGTTGTGTACCCCATATCTCTCTCCACTTGTGCCGCTCCCACCCGCACAGGTGACAGGGCAGAGCGGCAAGCCGGAGAAGAGGACTGTGCTGTGCGACGAGCATGACCCCATCTCTTTCTCTCTCTGTCCATGCATGCCCGCCCTATCTCTAAAACCTCGTGATGCAGTCTCAAACCTTCTCTGCTCGCCATGTGTGCCCCTCCCACCTGCACAGGTGACAGGGCAGAGTGGCAAGCCGGAGAAGAGGACCGTGCTGCTGGACGAGCATGACCCCGTGTGGCTGGAAGTCCGCGACCTCTTCCTTGCCGAGGTGCGTGCTCTCTCCTTCCATTCCACCCTATGCCCGTGTGTTCCTTCCTCCATTGCTCCTTCCTGTAACGTGTGAGGAGGGAGGGGGGGGGGGGAGAGCACTGCACATGAGATGGCGAAGCACTGCTGGACTAGCATGACCCCGTGTGGCTGGAAGTCCGGGACCTCTTTCTTGCCGAGGTGCATTTCCCTCCTTGCCCCACTAGGCTGGGGCGTGTACAAGCTCGTGGCAGTAGCTGTGTGTCATGATTTTTTTTTTTTTTTTTTTTTTTTTTGGGGGGGGGGAGGGGGAATATGTGTAGTAGACTGCACCAGGGCATGACTCTTGAGTCGACTAAAAGAGTCTTGTGCGCTTTGTTTGTTGATCTATTTTCTGTTCTTTTGGTGTGCATTTTCTTCCTTGGTGCGTGTGTGTGTGTGTGTGTGTGTGCGTGTGTGTGTGTGTGTGTGTGTGTGCGTGTGTGTGTGTGTGTGTGTGCATGTATGTGTGTGTGTGCGTGTGTGTGTGTGTGTGTGTGTGTGTGTGTGTGTGTTGTTTGGACTTCATCAGGCATACGAGAAGGTGAAGGAGGTGTTTGATCAGATCAGTGCGAAGACTTCCACCAGGTGAGAAAACCCCTTCCTTGGCCATGCCGTGCCGTGCCATGCCATGCCATGGCATGCAGTGCCATGCCCTGCCATGCCATGGCATGCCCATGCGTGCAGCATCAACATTCCATGTTCTGCCAAGCGTTTTCCATTAGTTGCCAATTCTACCCCTTCTTTTATCCTGCCCTGGTGCATATCCTATCCCGTTAATGATTCAACCCTACTTCCATCTTCTATCCCCCTTAATGCATGCCTCGTTTCCCTCAGTGACCTCTCCGGCAAAGAGCTCCACAAACTCGTACAGGTCAGTCTACCGCACTCAACCACTTCCCACCTTTGTCCCGGCTGCAGCAATCCTCTCTCTCCAATTGCCCTTTGTGTGTTAGGCTGCACCACATCCCTCGCCGCCTCAAAGCGTTTGTGCTTGTAGGCTGATTCTATGCCCATCTTATCTCTCCTTCCGTCCTGCCTACCCCCTACCTGCCCTGCCCTTCCCTTCCCTTGCCCTGCCTTGCCTCTCTTGCCCTGCCGTGCCCTGCATAAACCATGCCTGTGCTGACTTCCGTTCCTGTCTGTCCCCATCTCTTCCTCCGTTCCTGTCTGTCCCTGTCGGCTCCAGTCGCTCTCCAAGTACCGGGAGCAGAAGGACAAGGTGGAGCTGCATATCAAGGTGTGTGTTGGGAGGGGGGGGGGGGGGGGGGAGGGGGAAGGGAGGTAGGTGGGGGAACGAGCACGGTTGTGCGTATGCATGTGCGTGCATGCGTGTGCGTGCGGCATGCGTCCCTGTCTGCCACAGTCGCTCTCCAAGTACCGGGACCAGAAGGACAAGGTGGAGCTGCACATCAAGGTGTGTGTGTGAGTGAGTGAGTGAGTGAGTGAGTGAGTGGGTGAGTGAGTGAGTGGGTGAGTGAGTGGTTGAGTGTGTCTCTGTGTGTGTGCGCGCACGCGCACAGGCACGCTGCGCATGCGGTGAGGCGATGTTTGGGTGAGGAAGTAGGTGGTTCCATACAGACTATTTCAGGTGGGAAAGTTGGTGCAGGGTGACAAGTCTTGAGCCTGCCCATGGTCTCCCTCCTCTCCCCTCTCTCTCCCCCTGCTCCCCCTCTTCAGATCTCCTCCTCTCTGAGCGAGCGCCTGAAAGCGGACGGGCGGTTCGATGTGGGGAAGCTGGAGCAGGGGTTTGTGTCTGGCCCATTTACTCTTCCCCCTTTTCCCCCCTCTCCGCCCTTTCCCGTTTCCCCATATCTCCTCCTCTCTGAGTGAGCGTCGCAACGCGGATGGGCTTTTTGACGTGGGGAAGCTGGAGCAGAGCTTTGTGTTTGGCTCATGTCTTTCTTCTTCTCAACCCCCCTGCACTCCTTTGAACCTCCAGATCTCCTCATCACTGAGCGAGCGCCTCAATGCAGATGGGCTGTTTGATGTGGGGAAGCTGGAGCAGGGCTTTGTATTCGGTGACTCGGGCGCAAGCTACAAGGAGCTGGCGGCGCTGATCAACAAGTACCCGGACATGAGCACGGAGAACAAGATGCGGCTGCTCATGGTGTATGCTGCCATGCACCCCGAGAAGCTCGACCCCCAGAAACAAAACTTCTGGATGAAGGTGCGTGGGGGGGGGCAGGGAAAGGGGGAGGGAGAGGCAGGGATGCTGCAGGACGGAGGAGGAGGGGAGAGGCTAGACCAGGATGACATGCGCAGATTAAAATTTCACTCCCCTGCTTCTCCCATGCTCGTCCGTTTGTCCCTGCAGCTGGCGAAGCTAGACCAGGAGGACACGTGCACGGTAATCAACCTGGAGTTCCTGATTGTGATTCACGACCCCTTGCCACCTCCCCTTCCCACCTGCCGCCCATGCTCGTCCGTTTGTCCCTGCAGCTGGCGAAGCTAGACCAGGAGGACATGCGCACGGTGATCAACCTGGAGTTCCTGGGGGTGGGAATCAACAAGGACGCCTCCTCCGGCTTCTCCCTCTCCTTTGGCAGCCGCAAGGTGTGCTGTGCGGTTGCAAGGTGTGCATTCTGGTCGCAAGGTTTGCGCTCTGTACAATTCATCAATTCAGGTCACCTAACGTCAGTTTCTGAGATGATTATAATTCCTTTTCTTTCCCAGATAGACTTTCATGGGTGGGCAGCTAGAGCTCATGCTGTGTGTGGTTGTACTCGTTATTGACTGTCCTGGTTCACAGGAGAAGGGTCGAGTGCGCAAGGAGAGGCGGACATCAGAAGAGGCGTATGAGCTGTCTCGCTTCTACCCGTTCGTCCAGGTGCGATGGTCGCACAGCAGTAGCAGTAGTGGTTTTGCTTTCTACTGTGTTTTCTTATCCCCTCATCTCCCTCTCGCTTCTACCCGTTTGTCCAGGTAGGGTGTTTACAGTGGTTGCAGTAGTGTTGCCGTTCGTGATTGTGTGTGTGGGGGGGAGGTTGGGGTGGGGGGTGGGGGGGTGGTGTGTCCGCGCAGTAATGACAGTATCATCCCCCCTTCCTTTTCTCCTCATCTCCCCACGGCCCCACTTCCCACCACAGGATATTCTTGAAGACCTGGACGAGGGCAAGCTGTCACTCCAGGACTACCCCTACGTGCAAGAGCCCGACTCCGGCCCATCCGGCTCTGCCCGCCCCCGCGACCCCTTCTCCTCCCTTGGCTCTGCCTTCTCCGCCCTCAAACCCTCCTCCGACTTCTCAGCAGCAGGGGAGAGCGCGGGGCAGCAGAGGCAGCTGGACTTGGATGGGGGCACGCTGTCTCTGCAGGATTGCGAGCCTCACTCCTCCCTTTCCTTCCTTGACTTCCCGTACCTCCTCTTTCCCTTCATTTCGGCCCACCAGGACATTTTGGAAGACCTCGACGAGGGAAAGCTGTCCCTGCAGGACTACCCCTACGTGCAAGAGCCCGACTCAGCCCCTTCCGGCTCTGCCCGCCCCCGCGACCCCGTCTCCTCCCTCGGCTCCGCCTTCTCCGCCCTCAAACCCTCCTCCGACTCCTCCGGGGCATCAGGGAAGGCGGGGGGGGGAGGTTCGGCGCGGCCTGAGAAGCCTGCCGGGTCGGCCCGGGCGGCCATGAGTGCAAGGAAGAAGGCGACTGGTGGGGCTGCTGCTGCTGCGCCGGCAGCGACGAGCGGGAGTAGTTTGGCGAGCTGGGCGTTGAAGGGCGTGGGGATGGAGGAGAAGAGCTCCAGGTGAGCTGGTTTGCATCCCGGTTGCAAGGTGTGCATTTGGGTTTCCAGGTTTGCATTACGGTTGATAAGGTTTGCCCACTGGGCTGGTGATGCTGCTGCTGCTGTGCTGGGGACGACGAGTGGGAGTAGTCTGGCGAGCTGGGCGTTGAAGGGCGTGGGGATGGAGGAGAAGAGCTCCAGGTGAGCTGGTTTGCATCCCGGTTGCAAGGTTTGCATTTGGGTTTCCAGGTTTGCATTACGGTTGATAAGGTTTGCCCACTGGGCTGGTGATGCTGCTGCTGCTGTGCTGGGGACGACGAGTGGGAGTAGTCTGGCGAGCTGGGCGTTGAAGGGCGTGGGGATGGAGGAGAAGAGCTCCAGGTGAGCTGGTTTGCATCCCGGTTGCAAGGTTTGCATTTGGGTTTCCAGGTTTGCATTACGGTTGATAAGGTTTGCCCACTGGGCTGCTGCTGCTTCTGCTGCTCCGGCGGCGACGAGTGGGAGCAGTTTGGCGAGCTGGGCGCTGAAGGGCGTGGGGATGGAGGAGAAGAGCTCCAGGTGAGCTGGAGGGGACTAGGTCAGCTGGAGGGGTCAAGTTGAGTGCGAGGAAGAAGGCTATGGGTTCTGAGCGCCCCTCAGTCTCAGCTGCCATTTCAGTCCGGAAGCCCGGCTCTTTTCCTCAACTCTTACCGCCAGTTCAGTTCAGTCCAGAAGGGCTGACTGCTCTTCTCCTTCCTCTCTCTTTGCCCCCTCTTAACCCCACTCTCTCCTTGCCCCTTGTTTCCCTCCCTCTCCCTCCGCGTTCCATGCCTCCCCTTTCAGCTCTGAGCGCCACTCAGTCTCAGCTGCCAGTTCAGGTCAGAAGGCCAGCTCTTCTCCTCCTCTCTTGACCCGACTCTCTCCCCTTGGTTTTCTCTCCCCCACCCCCTTTCAGTTCTGAACGCCCCTCAGTCTCAGCGGCCAGTTCTGGCCAGAAGGCCGGCTCTTCTCCTCCTCTCTAGACCCGACTCTCTCTCTCCTCTCTCCTTGGTTTTCTCTCCCCCACCCCCTTTCAGCTCTGAGCGCCCCTCAGTCTCAGCGGCCAGTTCAGGCCAGAAGGGTCGGCGGCTCTTTGTGTTCATTGTGGGCGGCATGAGTCGGTCTGAGGTGAGGGGTAATGGGGTGCGGTGCAACGTGGTGGGGCGGGATTGCATGCGGTGGTGTGGGGTGTGATGCGGCGGGATGGTACAACTCATCCATCTCAATATGTAGCAGCCCTATTCGGAAGGCATTAACCTCACTTGCAATCCACTCCTCCTTCTCCGTTCTGCTCTGACCCCTATACCCCATGGCCGATGCCCTATGCCTCACACCCACCCCCATGCCCAATTCCCTCACCCATGCCATCAGATCAGATGGCTCACAAGCTTTCACCTTTACCTTGCAGGAGGTTAACATTTCTCACATTTACTGCATCTCCTCCCTTCTCCACTGACCCCCTCCCTCTCTCCTCCAGATCCGAGTGGCGCACATGCTCTCACAGCAGCTCAACCGGGAGGTTATCATCGGGTCAACCTCTCCCACACTTCCTGCATCTCCTCCCTGTCACCCCCATGCCCCCCCACCCTTCCACCCTCTCCTTCCCTCCGTCTTTCAGATTCGAGTGGCGCACATGCTCTCACAGCAGCTCAACCGGGAGGTCGTCATCGGGTCAACGTCGCTTGACACACCCAACAAATTCATCCAAGTGAGTCCCCCCTGCTGCTGCTGCTGCGGATTTGGTGAGATGAGAAGGCCATCAATGTGTTGAGACAAAAGAAAAGAACTGAAAAAAACACGTCTAGCAAAGGGAGGAGCTTGCTGCAGTAAAAGGCAGTCTGGAAGCTGTTATTGCTCTCTTTGCTGCTCATTTGCTGCTGCTAATCTGCTTCCTGCAATTTTTTGCCTTGGTCCCTCGCGCTATTGCTGTCTACCTCTCACCCATGCCCCCCCTTTCTCCCCCCTTCCCCATCCCTTGTAGAAAATGAAACTCCTCAAGAGTTAATGCCATGCGTAACATGCTAAAGGATACGTTACATTCTAAAGGTCACGTGCTGTGCGTCATTACACCATGCGCACTGTTTAGGGGAAAGCCGAGGGACAATGAATGGCTAGGGTGCGTGCGTCAGTTGGTAAAAACTCCTTTTCCAGTCATGTCTTCATAACAACCCAACATATCTGTGACGTTTGCAGTCAGGATGCCTAGAGTAGGGGCTGCTTGAAATACTGGTACCGTATTATTCCGGCTTTAGGACCCGGGGGACTTTCTACAAATGCAAAAAAAAATGCTATGGACATATAGTTGGCATACATTTTTTTAAGACCTGGGTGTGCTTATTTGTCTAACAATGTTATGGGATTTACCATGTACTGTTCGTTGACGAAAAACACCCTTCGTCTGATTTGTGTCAGAATTCGCGTCTGACACACAAAAATATGTCAGAATCAAAATCTGACACATACAGCGTGTCAGAATTCGAAATAATGGCTACAAAAGCTGACGCGCAATTGCGTTTACGCCTACTGTATGTAAAAGGGGGGTCTTAAATTGTTTAGGGGCAAAAAGAGGGTCCTCACATTTTGGTACCAAAATAAGAGTCCCAGTACCCCATAGAGAGTCCCGAAGGACCCTTTTACCGGCGGGTCCTATAGCCGGAATAATACGGTAGCTTGACAAAGCCTCACTAGTGTTTGATTTGTGACAAAAACTGAACACTGCCGTGGTGTTGAATGGAAGTGTTGGTGCTCTCTCTCGGGGGCAACATTCGTATGTCAGGGTTTGCTCGAGGAATCCGTACCGTACATAAAATGTAGAGAGAACTATCTTACTGGTACGTCTTGTGCTCACGGGAGACATGAACGCTTTTAGTGTTTAGCTCTTATGACTTAATGCGGCTTTCACAATGCAAGAGATACCCTTACGAGTAACCCCGATATAACACACCTCATGGTGCCCAAATTAGGCTTCAAGATGAAGCTCCACACGCGAACTAGGTCGTTGTCACAACTACGGTGTAGCAAAAGCCGTTACAGGCCGCTACCAGACAAAAGCAGGGAGTGGCTGCGTCGGGCTTGGTTCAGAGGCAGTAGGTGTGAGAACAGACATGGGGCTCGGTCCTCCTGCTGCTTCCCTCGATACAGGCACAGCATCCTTCACCATATAGTAACATTCGTTAGCAGCGCGAAGTGGCCCCCTGAAATCCATCACAAAGTCTGGAATATCCAAAACCTCATCATAAGCCGCTGGACGAGGTTCGGAACGAGGCTCGTCACCACGAACGGCCGATAGGACAGGTTCGGGACAAACGAGGGCGATCAGGCTCGACCAGAGGGATGACGTGTCGACAGAGCAACCGCAGGATTCGCGATATCTGCGACTCAAATTCGGCGATTGCAGGTCGAAGTCGCTGAATTCGGATCTACTCAAAATGTGCGACATAAGCTGGTGCTGCGACACATTTACAGCGTGCTCTGCGACAGGTCGCTCTGCGACAGCAGAGTTCGGCTTTCTGTCGTTCACCCGACAGCTGGAAAGTGAAATGCCGTGCCCCATACCCATCCCCGCACACATCCCCGTATTCCTCCCCCGATAGTGCGCGCCCGCAATCATCCCCCCATTCAGGCGGCTTCCGCAGATTGGCGCAGCTTCCGCCGGCTCCGGCAGCCCCGCCACTGGCGCACTGGCTCGCGGGGGCTCCGGATCGTCCCGCCAGAGCCGCCTTCTCTGTCTGTCCTGCGGCTGCGGCTGCGGCGGCGGCTCTTGCGGCGACTCTTGAGGCTGCGACTTCGGGACCGGCTTTTGGAAGAAGAACAGCGGAGTGGGGGAAAGCGGAGGCGGAACGGTCTCCGGGATTGCGAGCATGCAGGGGCGCGGCTTGCGCCCGAGAGGGGGGTAGGGGTTGTGTGAGAAGGTGAGTGTGCTATTAAAGAGCTCCATCTGCGTGTCGCAGTAAGGCGCCATCGCTGTGAAGGTTTCCACACGAAGGTGGCTGAAAATCTGCGGGTGGGAAATTTAGAATCAACTGGGTCAAGGTAGCAGACTATCGAGCCGCCTCGAATGACGGGAAATCTTCCAGACGCGGAAGAGAAATATGGATAGAAGCTTTGAAGCGAAGAAGTGCTTTGAAATGCGTTAGGGTAATGATTAAGTGTCTTGCGTCAGGAGAACTTGCAGTGTCTGGACTGCGTTTTCCGACGGCTGTACAAAAAGGTAAAAGCTGAAATGGTTGCAGTTCAGCTCCACGAATTCAACTTTTGATGACAGTGCTATGTTCAGGTGGTTTAGTTGGAGGAAGGTGGTTGAGAGTTGTTGCCTTCAGGGCAGTGAGTGAGCTGGGGGTGCAAGGTGCGTTGGGTGAAGCGATCAATTCGACTCAACATGCTCGTTTCTGGTACCACCTGAGCTGAACGACAAGGTGAGACGCGGAACGGAACGCGTTCCATCCAGGGGGCGGCGCGAAGTCCAGAAAGATTGGGCTTCGACATGAGGGGAACGAACGAACGAAGAAAACGAATGAACGAAGCAACAAACAAAGCGAGCTGGCTGGACTCACTGTAGCTTGTACGTCAGGGAGTGCGCGAGCCAAAAGATTGCCTTGCCTATTACTGTAGCTTGGTTTGCCTCGACGATCTCCCTCCCTCCCTCTCGAAATACCGAGTCGCAGCGGAAAATGTAAAGCAGTCAATCGACGGACAACATCTCAGACTCCGTTGATTGAGCGCTGGATGTAAGTCTCTGGCACGCGCCACTGACGAGAGAGGGTCGCGCAGCCGAACGTCGGTACGTATACGAGCCTCTCATTGGCTGTTCGTCGGAACCAAACCAGGCTGGTTCATATGGGCTTGTCACCACCTAGGGCGATTGGCATGCCAATCTGCCAGTGGTCTGGGGAGAGCAAGTGGTTATAGGCGTAACTTCTCCCATTGGTTCACATGCCCCCATCAGCAAGGTGAGATGAGCGACACTGTGACTATGCTGGAGTGAAGTGGGCATCGTGCCGCCTCTGGTGTGAGAAAACCCACCTGCGACGCGAGTACGGACGCCATGTGTGCTGGAGGAGAAGATCCCCAGATATACAGAGGCAGGGGTATATAGTTGTTGGAATTCCAAGTCTACATAGGGTTTTTTGGTCAAGCGTTTTTGTTTGTGGGCTCACTGTGAGACCAATTCATTGAGGGGTAGGGGGGTGGAAAGGCCAATATTTCCGGCCCGTTCTGGTTACCAGCACATACAAAAAAATGTTCGACCAGGGGATTACAACAGAGAGTGTTGTGATGATAACATTTTGGCACAGCAATCCGTTTAAAAAAGGTTCGATTCGAGTGCATCCTTACAATCACACCCAGAAACTATCATTTGTGCCAGCTTAATAACATGCATTGCAAAAAAGCATTTATTCATATCTTCTCCTACATTACCACAAAGAAAACCCTAACTCAATACTCGGAACAGTTAAATAACACACTTCCATATTCTCAGCTCGAGGCAGACGGTTTTACTACTACCACAGGACAAGGGGCATGGTTGACACAATAATCTGAAACGCTCCCAATGAGCATCCTGCATGACACACACATTGAACAAATTATGCAGGACACCTCTGAGGTTTTGAGGTACCAATATACAAGTATGATGTTTACAACTGAAACGGTTTCAAAATATGAAAACCACACGTCCTTCGCACTCACCTCTTCACGGGCCCCATACCCCGGCTGCCCAGAATCAACACGTCAGCATCTCTATCCGCCACCTCAGACACGATCCTCTCCCGCGGGTCTGCATCACGCACAACCCTCACCTCGCACTGCAACTGGAATAACGAGGGTTGGCAACGATTGGGTAGTGGGAAGTGATGGGTGGGAATTGATGAACGCACCTCCATCCACACCACATAGGCAGACGCCCACCTCTGGATTGGGGCATCCCTGCGTCTGCAGCCTCTCGAGTTGATTAGTTAAGCGCCTCAAAACAGCAATGGATTTTTCGGCGCTTTTCAAGGTGATTTTTTAGCAGCATTAAACATGAACAACAGGCAGACCCTCACCTCTGCATTGGAGCATCAGTGCAGCAGCAGTCTCTTCAGCTCCGCGTTGACGGCGCTCTGCCGCCCCTCCAGCTTTCTCAAACAGGCAAAACTTCTCCTCGTGCGCACCAAACAAGCCGACCCTCACCTCTGCAGTGGAGCAGCGCTGCAGCAGCAGTCTCTTGAGCTCCGCGTTGACAGCGCTCTGCCGCTCCTCCGTGCGCACAAGGAGCTGATCCATGGCCGCCTCACTCATTGTTGTGTCGCCCAGAGCTGCTTGGCCGTGGCCCGGGGAGTGGTTGGTGGGGTGGTTGTGGGAATGGTTGTTGGGATCATTGTTGGGAGAATTGTTGGAGTGGTTGTTGGGATGGTGGTGGTGGTGGTGGGTGGGGTGTCGCAGGGATTCAGGAAGAGGTGGCAGGAGGGGGAAGAGGGAGTGGAATGGGGTTAGGCACGGTTGATGCAGCAACTCGTCCACTGTAGCAACTGCAGCATCGCTCTCAGCAGCAGCAGCAGCGTCAGCAGCAGGAGAAGCAGCATCAGATGCAGTCACAGCATCTGCAGCAGCATTAGAAGCATCAACCCGGTGAATGTTAGCCGAGCTGCTGCTGCTACTGCTGCTGCCGTTACCAGCAGCACCCGCTTCAGAATCCCAGGCTGCACATCAGCAAGAACAAGGGAAAAAGACCCTCGTATGCTTTCAGTGAAACACAATCCACCGTCCCCCCTCATACCCTCATACGAAAGCCAGTCTCCCCCCTCACACTTGACGGCACCCCTGAACTAAACCTGTCAATGTCCCGTTACCTGACAAGTAACCTATGGAACCAGGTGAAGCATTGCAACTTGACGTCGCCATTCCTGACGAGCTTTGAGTCGACTCAAAACTGGTATGCTATGTAACCAAGTAAACCATTGCAACCAGGCCTTGCTGTTTTGGACGTTACCTGCGTAGATTCCGGGAGCAGTGAGGGCCTCGGTTGGCGATTGCACATGCAGCATCGTAACCAGATCGGACGGCCGCAAATGATTCTCGATCGCCCAATCCACGGCGTGCAAGCTGTTGAGCAGGCGAATGCATGGATGACATCACAACACAGGAGAGAGAAGAAAGAGTTTTTTAAGGTGTCTGTGACCTCGGATGCATTATGACAATGCGACACAGGAAAGTGAATGCGGAGGTTTCTTTAGATGTCTCTGAACCCGAATGCATGGATGACTTCACGACACACGAGGGCGAAGGTGGTTGGAGAAAGCATGAGGAGACGACGCGGGAATGAATATATATTTCTAAGATCTCGACTCACCTATCTCGACTGTGATCCACTGCTACAATCACTCGCCGCTGCTCGCCGTCCGCCGCAGATCCCGCCGCATCCCCCGCCGAGCCTCCCTTTCCGCTTTTACCCGCGGAATCCCCGCGCTCGCGACTGCTTTCCGCGGCTACTGCGCCGCGAGGAGCGCCAGCGGAGGAGGAGGAGGTGGTGGAGGCGGAGGCGCGCTGGCAGGAGGAGGCGGCGACAATCCCGAGGGCCAGCGACACGCCAGGTGCAGCAAAGCGAAACATGACTGGCGCGACTAAAACGAGGCCGTAACACGTCCAGGACAAACGAGAGCTGGACAGAAAAAGGATGCAACTTGGGTTGAATCGGTCAACAGAGTACGTCTAATATAACGACTTGTTCATAAAGCTTATTTGCCAATGCTTAATCCACGCTTAACTCACGAACCAGGAGACGACGTCTCTACTACAGATGCCACTCGTTGGCTTTACACGGCAGAACCAATGGAACGAGAGTTGCCTCGAGGAACAATGCTAGGCCTTCTTGATACTTCAGCCAGGAACGGAACAAGGCTAGAGCAAAAAAGAAATCTAGGTTGTTGTAAGTCGTGACTCGTGATGCGAAGCAAGAAAACCATTCCCGACTCAAATCTACAGCACAGTAAAAACCGGTTTATTCCGGTTTAGATTGTTTCCGAGGCTGTCAGTTAATTTCGCCTACGGTTTGAAGCAGAAACACTGGTACGCTCTTCCTCGCTTCGCGGCGTGTTCTGGGCTTGTCAGAATCTTGAGCCACGTATGACGTGGAACGATATGGGTTGTGACGGTGCAGATATTTCAAATCTGCCTCGTTGGAGTCATGGTCAGTCAGAGTAGGTACTCTACACGATTACCATAATTGAACACCCTTTCAGGATTTATCCTGAAACTTTATTTGATTGCTCTGCATGGTGATTGGACACAGTTTTGAGCTATGTGCAAAAGCCATGTGTTACATGAATGCAAACATGAATTTCCAAGGGACATTTGTATGAGCTCCAGAAGGATGCTCTGCTCCCTATCGCCTCTCAAGGATGCTGTCACTCCAAGAAAGAAGCAGATCCCTTCCAATAGATGGTATGCCTGCATACAGATAACATTGTTGAACAGATCATATCATACCAAAGGACTACAGCAAGAGAGAAAAAGTTGCACAAGCGGAACGAATCACAAGCGGTGGAACCGGGGTTGAGAGAAAACTGTCTTACCTTCAACAATATCTCCCACAAGATCATCGGTCGGCAGATCGTCAGCCACAAGCCGGTATAAATCCATCACCTGTTAAGATATGCAGATGGAGAGAGTTAAGATATGCAACTGCGAGTCAAGGGCCAGACCCCATTTCTTAGTCTCCCCCCCGTCTTCCCCTATGCACCGCTTGCAAATGCAACCGTGAGTCCTGAGTGATTGCTAGCAGAAGCTGCCCCTGGAGCACCTGGTCCATCAGCAGCACACTCGCCCAAACCCCAACCCATGGTCTTTCTCCCCACCCCCTCTCCTCTTCTTCCCCTGTCTCACCTCCTTAACATGCAGCCTTGAGTCCTGGGTGAACGCCAGCAGCAGCTGCCTCCGGAGCCCCGGGTCCATCAGCAGCACGCGCGCCCCGTCCCGTTCCCATCTCATAGTGTCTCAGACCTAGAGCCAGACCCCTATCTTCCTTGCTCTCTTTGACCCATCTCATCTCACCTCCTTAACATGCAGCCTTGAGTCCTGAGTGAACGCCAGCAGCAGCTGGCCTTGGAGCACCTGGTTCATCAGCAGCACACTCGCCCAAACCCCAACCCATGGTCTTACTCCCCACCCCCTCTCCTCTTCTTCCCCTGTCTCACCTCCTTAACATGCAGCCTCGAGTCCTGAGTAAACGCCAGCAGCAACTGCCTTCTAAGCCCCGGGTCCATCAGCAGCACGCGCGCCCCATCCCGAATCGTTTCCCTCAGGTCCAGACCCCCGTCCGCCACCGCCGATGCTGCTGACGTGGCGGCTCTGGCTGGGCCTGTAGCGGAGAAGCCTGTAAGGAAGGCTGGGGCCAGAATCGGCAGGGCGAGCTGGCTGAGGCTCCTGAGGTTGGTGATGAGGGCGAGGGGAGGGGGGGGAAGCGAGGGAGAGGAGGGAGGGTGAGGGAGAAGAAAAACAATTGTGTTTGTACAGGGAGCATGCATCGGCAGGGCGAGTTGGCTGAGGCTCCTGTGGTTTAGGGAGGACGGGAGAGGTGAGGGAGGGCAGTGGAAGGAGAGCAAGGGAGGGAGGGAGGCAGGGGTAAGGAGAGTGAGAGAGGCAGGGGAAAGGAGAGTGAGGGAGGCAGGGGTAAGGAGAGTGAGGGAGGCAGGGGTAAGGAGAGTGAGGGAGGCAGGGGTAAGGAGAGTGAGGGAGGCAGGGGTAAGGAGAATGAGGGAAAAGGTGAAATTATATGTCTTTGCTGGGAACCAGGAAAGGCAACGCGAGCTGGCTGAGGCTCCTGTGGTTGGGGAATGAAGGGGAAGACCGCGGGAGTGAGGGGGAAGGGGGGTGAGGGGGAGAGAGGAAGGGGGTTGAGAAGAGACAGGGAAGGACGAGGGAGACTCACACCAACTCACAAATCTGAACTAACGACTCACCCGAATGCAGCAGGGTCTAGTGGGAAGAAGCGTGAGTTAGAGACAACAGCTGCCGGTGCCGGTGTTGCTGCTGCTGCTGCCGTCTAGGTGGTGCGCCCTGTTGGCCGGCGCCACTTGCAAACGCTCCTTAAGGACACTCACACCACCTCACCTTCCTGAACTCACAACACAACTCACCCGAAGGAAGCGGGATCAAGCGGAAAGAAGCGTGAGTTGGGAACAACAGCCGCCGGTGCCGGTGTTGCTGCCGCTGCTACCGCTGTGACAGTGCCGTCTGGGTGGCGTGCTCTGTTTGCTAGTGCCACTTGCTCCTTGGCCAGTGTGATCAGATTCTCCAGGCGCTTCCACTGGAACACACCGTCCTTGAATAGCACCTGGGTGTGTGTGCGGGAGTGGGAGTGGAAGAGGGAGTGAGCGTGATAGTGGTACACTCCTCCTCAACTCTCCAGGCGCTTCCACTGGAACACACCGTCCTTGAAGAGCACCTGAGAGGGGAGGCGAGCGAGAGCACCAGAAGATGTGCGAGAGAGAGAGAGAGACGGGGGCATGAGACAGGGGCTCTGTTGGTTAGCCGGGGCCACCTGTTCCTTGGCCAGTGTGATCAAATTGTCCAGGCGAGGCGGTTCCACTGTACCAACCCATCCTTGAATAGCACATGGTTGTGTTGTGTGTGCGGCCGAGAGGGGGCCAGTGAGGGAGAAATCGAGCGGAGAAGCGAGGGTGAGAAAGAGTGGGCGTCTCTAACGGGTGGAGTGGATGTGTGGAGCAGCAAGTGCATACCTGGATGAGTCGAGAGCGCAGTGCCAGGTCGGGATCAGTCAGGAGTCGCTTGGCCACGTAGGGGTAGGCCACTTTGAGGAACTTGAAGTTGGGCTCGAGGGAGAGGCAGATGCCCTCCTGGGTGAGCAGCGAGCTGTGAGAAGCAACTGTAGAAGCAGCTGGATGCGTGGAGCCCGTACACACCTGGATCAGCCGGGACCACAGTGCCGGGTCGGGGTCTGTCAGCAGGCGTTTCGCCACGTAAGGGTAGGAGACCTCAAGGAAGGAACTTAAAGTTGGGTTCGAGGGAGAGGCAGATGCCCTCCTGGGTGATCAGCGAGTTGTGAGACGTGTGAAATCACAGGAATGCAAGTAGCATGTGCGTACCTGGATGAGTCGCGAGCGCAGACCCGGGTCCGACAGCAGGCGCTTGGCCACGTAGGGGTAGGCGACTTCGAGGAACTTGAAGTTGGGCTCGAGGGAGAGGCAGATGCCCTGCTGGGTGAGCAGCGAGTTGTGAGACGTCTCACACACCACCAGAACGGGAGGAGCAACATGTGTGCATACCTGGATGAGCCGAGAGCGCAGAGCCGGATCAGGGTCAGTGAGTAGGCGCTTGGCGACGTAGGGGTAGGCGACCTCGAGGAACTTGAAGTTGGGCTCGAGGGAGAGGCAGATGCCCTCCTGGGTGAGCAGCGAGCGGATCACGAGGGAGAAGCGCTCGGGGATGCGGATGGGGAAGTTGTACACCAGCTGGTTGAACTTCCCTGGACGGGGGTGGGGGAGGAGTGGAAAGGGAGGAAGAGTGGGATGAGGTGGATTGGGTTAGGAGACATTTGGATGACGAGGGAGAAACGCTCGGGAATGTGGATGGGGAAGTTGTACACCAATTAATTGAACTTCCCTGCAAGATACAAAAATTGAGGGGTTAGAGTGGGGTGAGTTGGGTTAGGAGACATTTCAATGATGGGGGAGAAGCGCTCCTGAGTGCGGATGGGGAAGTTGTACACCAGCTGGTTGAACTTCCCTGGGCGGAGGGAGAGAAGGGTCGATGGGGATGAGTGGGTGGGGGTGGAAGTGGGTGGAAGAGGGTGGAAGAGGGTGGAAGGAGTTTGGGAAGGAGAGGGAAGGGAGGAAGGGGGGAGTGGTGAGAGCTGGGTTTGGAGACAGTTGGATCACCAGGAAGAAGAAGTGCTCCAGAATGCGGATGGGGAAGTTGTTCATCAGCTGGGAGGAAGGGTAGAGGGAGGGGAGGGTATCTGCAGCAAAAGCACCCCACCCCGCATATGAGAATTCTCAAAAGTTTTTTTTTTAGAGTTCTTAAAAGTTGTTCACCAGCTGGTTGGATGGGTAGAGGGAGGGGGAGGATGCCTGCAGCAAAAGCATCCCACATGCACACCACCTAATGTGCTCGTCGCCCTCCCCTCAATCCTCCCTTCCCATCCCCCTCCTCCTCTCCCTCTCTCACTCACGTGTGACGGTGCGGAAGTTGAAATCCGCCAAACTCTGCCCCGTGCTGTTCTGCCAGATGGCCTCTAATGCCGGCACGATGGGAGTCACGTCCGTGCCGGGCGCCAGGAAACCCAACCTTGTAAAATCCCCGGCCATTTCCACATAGTCCTCATTGACAGCATGCACGATGGCGTCTATGAGGATCTCCTTGTTGTACTGGCTCAGCTCCGCCACGTTGCCAAAGTCCACGTAGGCTATTCGGCCATCCCTCATCGCGAATATGTTGCCTGGAGGGGGGAGGGGGAGGGGGAGAGGAGGAGGAGGGGGAGAGAGGGAGGGGGAGGGCAAGGAAAGGGGGAGATGGAGGAGAGGGAGGGGAGAGAGAGGACAGGTAGCATTGAAGCTAAGGCGCGTTGAAGTCTCTCACCATTTCCTTGACGGCTTGCACCCACGAGGAGTCACACCACGCAACATCACACCATACCGCACTGTGCCCCACCCCACCAAACCAAACTGCACCGCATCACACACCTGGGTGCGGGTCGCCATGGAAGAGGCCGAACTCTAGCAGCTGGCGGAGAGCGGCACTGACTCCCACCGTGAGGAACACCTCCGTGTCTATGCCCGCTGCTCGGATGGCCTGGCGTGGGGAAGAGAACAAGATACGGGAAGGGAAGAGCAAATGAGTGACCAGCCCAAACTCTAGCAGCTGGCGGAGAGCGGCGCTGACTCCCACTGTGAGGAACACCTCCGTGTCTATGCCCACTGCTCGGATGGCCTGGTGAGGGAAGAGGGAGAGACAAAAGGACCGTTTGAGACAAAAGGGAGGGAAGAAAACACATATGAATGGGAGGGGATTGAGCAGCTGGCGGAGAGCGGCGCTGACTCCCACCGTGAGGAACACCTCCGTGCCAATGCCCGCTGCTCAGATGGCCTGGCGTGGGGAAGAAAGAAACACAGAAAAGGGGAGAACAGACACGTGTGATTGAGAGGAGACTGAGCAGCTGGCGGAGAGCGGCACTGACGCCCACCGTGAGGAACACCTCCGTGTCTATGCCCGCTGCTCGGATGGCCTGGTGAGGGAAGAGGGAGAGACAAAAGGACCGTTTGAGACAAAAGGGAGGGAAGAACACACATAAGAATGGGAGGGGATTGAGCAGCTGGTGAAGGGCAGCGCTGACTCCCACCGTGAGGAACACCTCCGTGTCAATGCCCGCTGCTCGGATGGCCTGGCGTGGGGAAGGGCACAGGCAAAGACGAGGTGCAGGCGTGAGTTTCAGGTATAGGTTGAGATTATTAACCGTTTTTTTTTTTGTACCCATCCCCAACCCCACCGCAACCCCATTCCTCAACCCCTAACCCCACCCTCTATCCTTCCTCCTATCCCGCACCTGGGGGTCAGTGCAGCGAATCCCGTCGATCCATTCCATCACCAGCACCCGCTCCCCGCTCATCTCCGCGTAGCACAGCGGAATCTTGACCGTCGGATCTCCCAGGAAATTCTCGTAGAAGCTCTGGATGTTGCGGGCCTCCTGGCGGTAGTCGAGCTCCTCCAGCAGCTTCTCGCCAAACTCGTCGACGATGAGCTCGGCGTTGCACCCGAGCTTCTGTATGGAGATGCCGTTCAGGAAGGAGGCCAGCGTGCGGAAGAGGAAGAGGTCGCGGTAGATCACTGGCTCTATGCCCGGCCGCAGCACCTGGGGAAGGGGAAGGAGAGGGGGAGGGCAAGGAGGGCAGAGGATAGGAGCGGGGCGCTGGTGCAACTGCACTGAACTGCCGTTCAGGAAGGAGGCGAGCGTGCGGAAGAGGAAGAGGTCGCGGTAGATCACTGGCTCTATGCCCGGCCGCAGCACCTGGGGAAGGGGAAGGAGAGGGGGAGGGCAAGGAGGGCAGAGGATAGGAGCGGGGCGCTGGTGCATCTGCACTGAACTGCCGTTCAGGAAGGAGGCCAGCGTGCAGAAGAGGAAGAGGTCGCGGTAGATCACTGGCTCTATGCCTGGCCGCAGCACCTGGGGAAGGGGAAGGAGAGGGGGAGGGCAAGGAGGGCAGAGGATAGGAGCGGGGCGCTGGTGCATCTGCACTGAACTGCCGTTCAGGAAGGAGGCGAGCGTGCGGAACAGGAAGAGATCGCGGTAGATGACTGGCTCTATGCCCGGCCGCAGCACCTGGGGAAGGGGAAGGAGAGGGGGAGGGCAAGGAGAGGGGGAGGGCAAGGAGGGCAGAGGATAGGAGCGGGGCGCTGGTGCATCTGCACTGAACTGCCGTTCAGGAAGGAGGCGAGCGTGCAGAACAGGAAGAGATCGCAGTAGATGACTGGCTCTATGCCCGGCCGCAGCACCTGGGGAAGGGGAAGGAGAGGGGGAGGGCAAGGAGAGGGGGAGGGCAAGGAGGGCAGAGGATAGGAGCGGGGCGCTGGTGCATCTGCACTGAACTGCCGTTCAGGAAGGAGGCGAGCGTGCAGAACAGGAAGAGATCCCAATAGATCACCGGCTCGATCCCCGGCCGCAGCACCTGGGGGGGGTGGGGGGGGGGAGAGGGGAGGAGGGAGGAGGGGGAGGGGGAGGGGGAAGCAGGGGGATGTGGAGGGGGAGGGGGATGGGGAGGAGAAGGTGAGCTCAGCGTTGCACCCGAGCTTCTGAATGGAGATGCCGTTCAGGATTAGATCGCGGTAGATCACCAACTCAATCCCCGGCCGCAGCACCTGAGGAAGGGGGAGGAGAGGGGGAGGGCAAGGATGGCAGAGGATAGGAGCGGGGCGCTGGTGCATCTGCGCTGAACTGCCGTTCAGGAAGGAGGCGAGCGTGCGGAAGAGGAAGAGATCCCGATAGATGACTGGTTCGATCCCCGGCCGCAGCACCTTGGGTTGGGGGGGGGGAAGGGGTGGGGGGAGGGGGCCTCTTCCTGGTGGCCCTTTTCTACAAGGGACCATAAGCCACCAGATGCACGGGAGATGGATGGGTTCTCACACTTAGAAGCATTTCAAACGCCCACCCCACCCATAGTGCATGCCAGCCAGCCGTATCGACCTCCTCACCTTGACTGCCACCTCGGCTCCTGAGGCTCTCAGCCTGGCTCGGTAGACCTGCCCGAGGCTGGCTGCGGCAACAGGCTCAGGGGAGATGGCGCTGAATGTCTCCTCCAGGGGCACCCCCATGTTGGCCTCGATGATGGCAAACGCTTCCTGCAGAGGAGGCGAGGGATTGCGGAGAAGGGAGAAGAGGGTTGCTTGATATGTACCGGGCATTAGGGAAGGGGCGAAGGTGGGGAAGAGAAAAAGGATAGCAGGTTGGCTGGTAGAAAGGCAAAGAGATGGCGCTGAAGGTCTCCTCGAGAGGCACCCCCATGTTGGCCTCCATGATGGCAAACGCTTCCTGGGGGAGGGTAGGGGGAGGGCGGGAATGTAGGGCGGTTGGAGGGGGTAAGGGGAAGAAATTGGTTGGTCAGCCGGTCGGTACCCAGCGGGAGGGATGGCGCTGACTGAAGGTCTCCTCCAATGGAACCCCCATGTTGGCCTCTATGATAGCAAACGCTTCCTGCAGGGGGTTAGGGATGTAAGAAAGTCGGAAAGAGGAGAGGCTGCTTGGTTGGCTTTGCAGCTACAATGGCGGAGAAGTGCCTCTCTAAGCGTGGCTTCTAAAGGTGAAGAGACTGTGAAAGCGCAGGTGCCTGAGAGCTGCCTCCCAGCACCGCTTGAGACATCTCACCTGAGTGGGGAAGGCTGGAACATCGTCCTGCAGAATGCAGCGCTCGTTCATGTAGTCCTCTCTCATGATATCGGGCCGGTTCGCCACTGCTTGCACAGGAGGCAGCTTGCAACAGCCTGCCTACCAGCATTACCCAGAACGTCTCACCTGAGTGGGGAAGGCAGGAACGCCGTCTTGAAGGATGCAGAGCTCGTTCATATAGTCTTCCCTGATAATGTCCGGCCGGTTCGCCACTGCTTGCACAGGAGGCAACTGGCAAAGCAGACTTGATGAACGATGGGCCCAGGCGGCACAGCAGACTGCTTTCCCCTGCGACCTGCGTTACTCTGAGTGCGGGCAGTCTCACCTGAGTGGGGAAGGCAGGAACGTCGTCTTGAAGGATACAGAGCTCGTTCATATAGTCTTCTCTCATAATATCCGGCCGGTTCGCCAGCACCTGCCCCGACTTGATGAACGACGGGCCCAGGCAGCACAGCAGGCGGCGCAGCTGGGCGCTTTCAGAGCAGACTGCATGGCAGCTTGTACAGGATGCGGCTTGCACAACAGCTTGTACAGGAGCTTGTTACCTGCTCCCCAGGCTGTCTCACCTGTGTGGGGTAAAGCTGCCTCACCTGAGTGGGGAAGGCAGGGACGTCGTCTTGAAGGATACAGAGCTCGTTCATGTAGTCCTCTCTGATAATGTCCGGCCGGTTCGCCAGCACCTGCCCCGACTTGATGAACGACGGGCCCAGGCGGCACAGCAGGCGGCGCAGCTGGGCGGCGCGCGTCGGCACGTTGCGCTCGTCGAGGCCGACGAGCTTGTCGTAGGAGAGCGAGAGGAAGAACATGGTGAGCTCCCACACGATCTCCGTGCCACGCAGGAGGATGCCCAGGAAGGCGGAAGGGGAGCTGAAGGCTCGTGCTCGCACCTGGGAGGGTAGGGGGAAGGGGGGAGGTGGGGCGCGAGGGCAAGAGGCGGAGAACGGGAAAAGGACGGGGCGAATGGGGTGTGGTGGGTGGGGAAAGGCGGGAACAGGAAGGAAGAGGAAGGTTGGTAGGGCACGTTGCGCTCATCGAGGCCGACTAGCTTGTCGTAGGAGAGGGAGAGGAAGAACATGGTGAGCTCCCACACGATCTCCATGCCTCGCAGCAGGATGCCCAGGAAGGCGGAGGGGGAGCTGAAGGCCCGCGCTCGCACCTGGGGAGAAAAGGGGAAACGGGTGAGATGGGGCACGGGTCGTGGGGCGTGGGGAGAGGAAGAACATGGTGAGCTCCCACACGATCTCCGTGCCTCGCAGCAAGATTCCTAAGAAGGCGGTGGGGGAACTGAAGGCCCGCGCTCGCACCTGGGAGGAGAGGAAGGAGGGGAATGGGAGACGTGGGGTGCGGGGAGAGGAGAGGGAGAGGAAGAACATGGTGAGCTCCCACACAATCTCTGTGCCGCGCAGTAGGATGCCTAAGAAGGCTGATGGCGAGCTGAAGGCGCGCGCCCGCACCTGGGAGTAGATAGGGGGAGGGAGGAAAGTAGGCACGGGGGAAGGGAAGGGCGAACGGGGCATGGTAAAACGCGTGGTGCAAGGGAGGCGTGGGGCGTGGGGAAGTAGATGGGAAAAGGAGGGGACTTACATACTCCACCATCCGTTCAGATCTTCCCCCTCAATACCTTCTCCTCTCTTCCCATGCGCTCTCCTCCACTCTCCGTCTCCTCTCATCGCCCTTCCTCTTCATTCTTCACTCTCCTCGCATCCTCCCTCCCCTCCCTCCCCTCCTTCCTCTCTGGCATACCTCGCCTCCCTCCCCTCTCCAGTTCACTTCCCTCTCCTGCTCTACTCCTGCTATCTAATATGCATCCCTGTTCCTTCTCCTAGGCCGTCAGCTACAATGGAAGAGTTCCATTGACGTTGACCAGCGTTGACTCACCATCTCGGGTGTGTATTTCTTAAAAGGGTTACACACGCCTCGCTCCAGTTCCAGTTGCTCCATCGCCAGCATTTCCCCTCCGGACGGGTCGCCTGCGAGCTGATTGGGCAGGAATCCCGAGTCGCCAACCACCGTTTTCCGCAGAGACAACGGCTTCATTGCCACGTCAGCGCTGCTGCTGTTCATGCGGCTGCTGATTCGTCGCAGAGCGCGCGTCGCGGGACCCGTCGCGGCTCCGTTTCCACTGCGCATTGTTCCGTTACCGTTACCGTTAACGTTTCTGCTGCGTGCCGAGCCATTTCCACTCCCGCTGCGCGCCGAGCCATTCCCGTTGCCGTTCCGCGCTGCGGCGCCATTGCCGTTGCCATTGCCGCCTAAACGCGCACCGTTCTCCCGAGAACCGGCGGGACGCGGGGACGAGTTTCCCCCTCCCCCTGTGGTGGTTTGCGGAGGGCGTGACGTCACGGCCGCGCGGGGACGAGCGGGAAGCGCGGGTAAGCGGAGGTGCGGAGAGGGGGAGGTGGCGGGGAAATGTCGGGGGAGTGAGGGAGCGTAGGGATGGAGAAAGAGAGAGCTGTGGCTGGAGGAGAGGAGGTGAGGTGATGACGCCATGGCTGGGTCGTAGGCCTCAAGCTATGAGTTAAGATGCTGGAATGCTTGGCGTATTGTGCTGAAGATACTGAAAAATGACGTCGACGTTGGCTGTGATTCTGCTCGTCGGGAGATACGGTGACGGTAAACGACTTATGGCGACGTTAGGCGACGATTCGGAAGCAGTGTGCGACGAGAGCGTATTTTGCCAGGAAAACAATGGAGGAAACGGAACTGGCGACACTACGTCGAGGCTTGTGCAAGATTACTCCACAACCGGAGACGACGCGAGGCTCGGTTGTACAGTATGCGAGGGTGACAAAAGAGAGCCTATGAACTCCAACCAGGCCTTTTCTAACAACCCTATAGATTTTGCAAGAGAGAATGGCCAGTCACATTAACTCGTGCATTGGCCTATTGACCCTTATTATCGTTTTCTCGACCCAGCAGCAGAATCTTGAAGCCCGAGGATAGAGCTGCAGGCACAGCGACGGAGGGTGACGCTACAATGCTGAACACAAGGAGTCAGGACGCCGTTGCAGCTTAAAGCGACGGTGCACATTTGCCACCCAAAACCCGGAACCCTGGCGAACTGTTACTGCGGATGGAAAGTGTCCGCACGAAATCCTGGTTTTCGCCAGCCAGCACTTTCGCGCTGGCAAGCCTGGTTCAAAAAAAAAAACTTCTGAACCCAACACTGCCAAAAGTTGCCCGTCGCTTTAAACACCTTGTAAGGACTGAAATGCAGCTCGGCTCAGAGACATACAGGAGACCGTCCTCGGCCTGAAAGGGCTAAGCTAACGTTCCGTCGACCGTCCTGCGGGAACAAAAACGGTACTGAGAGAGTAATAATGTTGTTAAAGACACCTTGATATTGTCGGAGAAAGGTGGACTGGTTTTGCCTGAATCTGGCAGGTTGGACGAAAACGAGGACGAACGAACTTAGGTGTAACTAGAAAGGGCTACGCGATGTATATCAGCGAGTAGGATTTTGGCACGTCGACTCTACTCTGAAGTTTTTTCGCCGTTCTCGCAAAAGTACTTTAGTGGACGCGGATGCGTGCAGTCAACGTGTTCGTTGTGGCTGTGAGATGCCGATGACAACGACAGGAGCAAAGTTCATGCTACGTGGCTGGCAGAACGTCCAGGAGCCTGGGGAGGGGCTGATGTGGCATACTCACACGACCTCGCTGATTGGCATACGAACAGACTGTCGTCTTGGATGAAGTCCACAGGTTCATGGATCAGATATGGTGCCGAGCTTGCAGCGGAATCATTGCCAAGAACCCCAGACGCTGGGTTAGTGTATAAAATGAGGCGTAATTTAGAGGGTACAAGTATGCTGTAAACAACGAGCACATAAGGATGTATCTTTATGACAGTTTTCGTCAAACCACCGAGATGAAACTGTACCCGTCAAATGAACTTCCTAGCTATATTCTACCTCTCAGCGGGATTTTCCCCCTTCAGTTATGGGTTTTGCAGAGGATCAACCTACAAACGAGAGAACGAGAATCTCGTACTAGCTCTTACATATTGGGCATTTTGTTTCCACATGCTCGAAACAATTTCCCCGTGTCTTCGCCAAGCATGATCCACTTCCGAGAATCCTGGGATATTCCGACCGAGTTACCTGAGTCTGGTTGGGACGGATAATTTAGTGATAACTAATTCCAGTTCGTTCCAAGCCTTTCTATTTCCCATCTTCAGCCTCTCGTTTCTGCGACCAGTGGTTCCAACCCTCAATACTTGAGGGATGCCACCTGCTTCCCACTCGGCACCTCTTTTTGTTGTCAAACAAAAGATTCGTCGGTATTGGGCAGCACGTGAGTCCCCACAGGTCAACAAGAAGGTTTCAAAATCCCAAACCCAATCCTTCATAACAGCTGACTCGTTATGAGCTGACCAAGAAACAAGACACCACAGATTAACATCTCCACGGTAACAAACACTCATTTCAAAAACAAAATGTCGACCATGGAAAACTGCTGAAAAGGCACATCGTTGATGTTCGACACTGCAAATGGTTCCGCCATCGTTTCAATCATGAACAAATTGAATTGTTGTACGCGCTTTCCACGTGGCCAAGGTACCCTGGAGCTTTCTTTTTGGGCAGCGCGGAAATGGCGTCAAGTTGCATCTTCCCGCCGAAAGCAGCGCGCCATTCTCGCTGCGCTCTTGCGCTCCGTCCTTATCTCCATGCGCGAATCTGAAACAGTTTCAAACAATAAACGTGCACTTGAATTTACAGATGGTGCACTGGATAATCCCCTGTCAGAGCCAACGAGAGCAGGACACGTGGCGAATTTGCCGTTCCCTGCTGACATATACAAGGCTCTGCTGTCAGGCGAAGGGGACCAGGACGAGGAAGAGGGAAGGGGTCAGGCGGAGGAAGGGGAGGGAGAATGGGAGGGGGAAGGAGAGGGGAAAGAAGAGGGGGAAGCAGCGGCAGAAAAGGGAGGAGGAGGAGAACGGAAAGGAGAGGGAGGAAGGTACTTACCTTGTGAGAAAGAAAAAAACACTTCAATTTCTCGCCTCCCTCCTGTTTCCCTTCATGGTGTACCGCGTCGCCCCCTTTACAAGCACGTGGCGGCCGCGCTCTTTCGCTATTGTCACGCAGGAGGCTTGCCTTCAGCCGTGCTGACGTGTCAGGGGATGGAGGAGAAGGAGGGGAGGCGTGAAGAGGAGGTGGGTCGGTGGCATGGGACTGTTATGGACGCTGGTGGCCGGCTTCTGGAGCTTATAGAGAAGCTTTGTAACGAGTACAGCAATGTTAGTGGTCCATGGAAGGAAATGAATGAATTTACAAATATTAAGGATTTGGAGCGAATGGGGAAGTGGGAGGTGGGGGAGCAGAAGGAGGGGGGGCGGAAGGAGGGGGAGCAAAAGGAGTGGGGGACAGGGGAGAGGAAGGAGGGGCATATGGAGGAGCGGAAGTTGGGGGAACGGAGGGCTCGCCAGCTGCATGTGCAGGCGGAATACCTGAAACAGCTCTCAGGTCTGAAGGAATGGGGGAAGGTGGGGGCTTTTGAGACGTCTCAAAAGTCGGAATACCTGAAACAGCTCTCAGGTCTGAAGGAATGGGGGAAGGTGGGGGGCTTTTGAGACGTCTCAAAAGTCGGAATACCTGAAACATCTCTCAGGTCTGAAGGAATGGGGGAAGGTGGGGGGCTTTTGAGACGTCTCAAAAGTCGGAATACCTGAAACAGCTCTCAGGTCTGAAGGAATGGGGGAAGGTGGGGGTCTTTTGAGACGTCTCAAAAGTCGGAATACCTGAAACAGCTCTCAGGTCTGAAGGAATGGGGGAAGGTGGGGGGCTTTTGAGACGTCTCAAAAGTCGGAATACCTGAAACAGCTCTCAGGTCTGAAGGAATGGGGGAAGGTGGGGGGCTTTTGAGACGTCTCAAAAGTCGGAATACCTGAAACAGCTCTCAGGTCTGAAGGAATGGGGGAAGGTGGGGGGCTTTTGAGACGTCTCAAAAGTCGGAATACCTGAAACAGCTCTCAGGTCTGAGGGAATGGCGGAATACCTGAAACAGCTCTCAGGTCTGAAGGAATGACTTTTGAGATGTATCAAAAGTCGGAATACCTGAACCAGCTCTCAGGTCTGAAGGAATGACTTTTGAGACGTCTCAAAAGTCGGAATACCTGAAACAGCTCTCAGGTCTGAAGGAATGGGGGAAGGTGGGGGGCTTTTGAGACGTCTCAAAAGTCGGAATACCTGAAACAGCTCTCAGTTCTGAAGGAATGGGGGAAGGTGGGGGGCTTTTGAGACGTCTCAAAAGTCGGAATACCTGAAACAGCTCTCAGGTCTGAAGGAATGGGGGAAGGTGGGGGGCTTTTGAGACGTCTCAAAAGTCGGAATACCTGAAACAGCTCTCAGGTCTGAAGGTGGGGGGGAGGGGTAAGGGAGGGCGAGGGGAAGGGGGGGAAGGGAGCGGGTGAAGGGAGGAGAGATAGGTGGGCGGGATGAGCAGAAAAAAGGGATAGAAAAGGGCGGGCTGGGTATTAGTGGTTGGAGGAGGGGAGATTTTCAAAATGCATGTTCATGGCATGGGTTGGTGGGAACGATGCATAGGGCGGGGGAGGAAGGGGGGGGGGGAGGGAGAGAAGGGGGGGGGGGGAGATGATGGATGAATGGAATGTCTCTAGTTCAAGGCAGCTAGTTTCTTTGAGTAGATTCTGTGGGTCCGACTGGGTGGGAGGTGTAGGCGGGGTGGGAGGGGGGAGGTGAGCAGGATGAGTTCTTTGCTGCAGGGGGGGGAAGGAGAAGAAGGATTTTTGCCTCTTATCTGTCTTTTTTTTTTCACTCCCCTCCCCTTTGTTCCTGGTTACACTGCAGAGGGAGCCAAGAAGGTGGAGGGGCGATGCAACCTGCCCCCTTACAGCAGGTAGGGCATGACTGTTTACAGAAGGTGGAGGGACTTTGATGCTGCCATTGGTTGCTTCTACTCTCTATGGACAATCAACAATAGTTGCTGGTCCCCATTCCAGCTTGCCCCTCTCTGGCCCTCACCGAATAGCCTCCCTTTTCCCACTGCCGCCCATCTTCCTCCTCCTCCTCCTCCTCCTCCTCCTCCTCCTCACCCTTCCCCCGTCTCTCCCTCCCCCTCCCAACACCCTCTCCCCCAGCATTATTGCCGGTGATTGCATCACATTCAACAACACCCTTACCCTCGCCGTTCAGGTAAGCTACAAGTCTCTTTTGAGAGTTCTTAAAAGAGTTTTTTCACCTTCCATCCATGACTGCCCCCTCCTCCCTCCTCCCTTGTCCCTCCTGCCCCTCCCACCCCACCCCTCCGCCCTCCACTACCCTCTCCCACCCCACTCTACCCCACCCCACCCATTCCCAGTCCGTGCAGGCTTACCCCACCTTCCCCCTCATGCTGGCGTCTGAAGGGCTCTCTGCCGTGCTTCCTGGAGTCGAGGCATTGGAGGAAGGTGCGAAGAAGGTGTGAGGAAGGTGCGATGAAAGTGAGGCGAAGGTGAGAGGAAAGTGCAAGAAATGTGAGGAAAGGGTATAAGGGTCGGGGATTCAATGGCTGAGGAGAGTCTTTTTGAAAGTGAAAAGTCAGTTGGAGAGGAAAAGGGACTTTTTTTACTACAAAGTTGAACCACAATCTTCTGTTATTGTATTTTTCCTTCCTTTTTCCAGGACTAACAGTCTATCGTCGGTTCTACTCTGAGGAAAAAGAGCACCGAGCGGGCGTGCTTGCATTGAGAGTAGAGCCCACTATAACGGGGATGGAAAAGACAGAGGATTTTCAACAGCCGTGCGGGTCTGGTGACATGGATGGGAGCCATGCTGACGTGGTCACATGTCAAGCTGCTGTAAAATCACAGCTGGAGTCCCAACTGGCTTCGCTTATCCACCGAATCCTCATTGTAAGCCTCTCCGCTCTTAAGTTAAGCACGGCCTGTGAAATCCGCGTGCATTGAGGTGTATTTTGAGGTGCCTCAAAATACACCTCTTAAGTTCAGCACGGCCTATGATCCCTTTACCTTGTTGTTTCCTTCTACTGCTCTCCCTCTTGAATCTTTTCTTCTTCCAACTCTCGCCTCCCTTCCCCACACTGCACCCCCCTCCCATTCACCCTTCCCCTCCTCCCTGCCTCCTCCCAAATCTTCCCATTCACTCCTCTCCCCCACTCCCGGCATCCTCCCAAATCCCTCACTCACATAAAATGCCAATCACAATCCCTGGCAGGCCATGGGTCCACGTGGCGTGAGCCGATTGGTGGGGATGCGAGTGACTGAGGGGAGTGTGCTTCCCGCCCTGCCTCCCTCTCGCTCTGCTCTCATAGCCTCCTTTCAACAGCCTGTGAAAGGGGGGGTGAAGGGGAAGAAAGAGAGGAAGCAGCGGCAGAGAGAGCAGAAGAGGCAGTCAGAAAAGAGACATGATGAGAAGGAGAAGCAAGTGGGCCAGAGTGGGCAGGGAAAGGGAGAGCAGGAGCAGCAGGATCAGCAGCAACAACAAGAGCAGGAGGAGCAGCAGGACAAACAGGAGCAGCAGCAGCAGCAACAGCAAGAGGAGCAGAAGGGGCATCAGGAGCAGGAGCAACAGGAACAGCAGGAGCAGCAGGAGCAGCAGGAGCAGCTGTCCAGGCTCATTGGATGTGCAGCAGAGAGTGCAATGTGCTGCAGTTGCCAAGGCGATTCAGATGTGGGGTGTGAACCGGTTCAATACAACAGGAATTCGGTGTATCAAGGTGCATGCAGTGGGGAATGCGGCCATCAATTCAGTTGTGAATGTAGTGTGGCATGCAGAGGTGCCACACACCTGCCTGAAAGGCCGTTGCATATCACTTGCACGTGTGAAGCATCTCTGGAGTTGCGTGCACAGGCTACTCTGGTGCTGCCATGTGCTTGCAGAGGTGGACGAGGAGGAATAACAGCAGGAGGAGGAGGAGAAGAAGGAGGAGAAGGAGAAGCAGGAGGAGGAGAAGAAGGAGGAGAAGGAGAAGCAGGAGGAGGAGAAGAAGGAGGAGAAGGATACTTCTTACATGAAGACCGGATAGCAGCAGCTCAAGCACAGGGCACATATACACCTGCTAGCACCCAAGGCAAAGAACCGCCGGCTGACTCACACCCAGGTGCATTGCTGCAACAAGCAGCTCAACCACCAGTGCTGAAGCCCCACCCTCGAGCGCATGTGCAGCCGTTGACAGTGGGCGCGAGAGCTCTCTCGAAGCACTGCCACCGGGGGAGAGACGGATTCTGGGGCGATGCCTCTGGACCAGGTCGGTTGGTGCATCGCATTGCCTCTGGACCAGGTTTGTCCTTTTTTATTCCATCCGTGCTCTGTGAGGCACTGCAAACCATTCCGCCTGAGCCGTACCCGTTTCCTCTGTCTGTCTGTCTATCTGTCTCTGTGTCAAGAAATTCGCCTTTGTGAGGCACCTAGAAAATCGCCTTCGTGAGCCCTGCTTTTCTCTCAAGTAATAAAGTACTCTACCACCCATTTGTTCCCCTCAGATGCATGGAAGAACCAGCACGCCGTGCAGTGTCTCACCAGCCTGTGAGACGGCGCCACGTGGATGAACGTGCATGCCCTGCTGCACGACCTGCTGCTCTCGATTCGCCTCTCGTTCTCACTCTTGATCCGCCCCTGCCTCTGCTCACCCGTTCCCCTTCAGACGCGAAGAAGAACCAGCATGCCTTGCAGTGTCTCACCAGCCTGTTAGACGGCGCCACGTGGATGAACGTTCATGCCCTGCCGCATGACCTGCCAGTGTTTGAAGTGCGGGGGAGAGAAGGGTACGGGGCCAGATGGAGCGCAGATGGCTCTCAGGTGAGAGGGATTGACAAGCATGTCAAGGGATGAATGTACATTCGCTGCCACACGACCTGCCGGTGTTTGAAGTGCGGGGGAGAGAAGGGTACGGGGCCAGATGGAGCGCAGACAGCTCTCAGGTGAGAGGGATTGACAAGCATGTCAAGGGATGAATGTACATTCGCTGCCACACGACCTGCCGGTGTTTGAAGTGCGGGGGAGAGAAGGGTACGGGGCCAGATGGAGCGCAGATGGCTCTCAGGTGAGAGGGATTGACAAGCATGTCAAGGGATGAATGTACATTCGCTGCCACACGACCTGCCGGTGTTTGAAGTGCGGGGGAGAGAAGGGTACGGGGCCAGATGGAGCGCAGACAGCTCTCAGGTGAGAGGGATTGACAAGCATGTCAAGGGATGAATGTACATTCGCTGCCACACGACCTGCCGGTGTTTGAAGTGCGGGGGAGAGAAGGGTACGGGGCCAGATGGAGCGCAGACGGCTCTCAGGTGAGAGGGATTGACAAGCATGTCAAGGGATGAATGTACATTCGCAGCCACACGACCTGCCGGTGTTTGAAGTGCGGGGGAGAGAAGGGTACGGGGCCAGATGGAGCGCAGACGGCTCTCAGGTGAGAGGGATTGACAAGCATGTCAAGGGATGAATGTACATTCGCTGCCACACGACCTGCCGGTGTTTGAAGTGCGGGGGAGAGAAGGGTACGGGGCCAGATGGAGCGCAGACGGCTCTCAGGTGAGAGGGATTGACAAGCATGTCAAGGGATGAATGTACATTCGCTGCCACACGACCTGCCGGTGTTTGAAGTGCGGGGGAGAGAGGGTACGGGGCGAGGTGGAGTGCAGACGGCTTGCAGGTGAGAAGAATTGACTAGCACAGACATGCAAGGGGAGGGGTTGAACCATGAAGGTGCATGCCCTGCCACATGCCCTGCCACATGCCCTGCCACATGCCCTGCCGGTGTTTGAAGTGCGGGGGGGGGGGGGGGGGGGGGGGGCGGGGGGGTACGGGGCGAGATGGAGTGAAGGTGGCCCTGAAGCGGGAACAGTTGCTTAGACACCAATGTATCATTTGGACACCACCTGGATCATTGTCCCACCACACCCATCTCACCCATCCCACTCAAGTGATGTCACCCATCCCACCCATCCCGTGTTTCCGCCACCCACTCGAGTCCAACAGTTTCGGGGGTTTCTCGAGCCACAGATGCCTGATGGTCATGCCAGAAAATGGAGGCATTGACACAGCAATCACGTGAATGCATTGACAAAACCGGCAATCTTCGCGTTAGCCATGAGATGTGGTGGCGGAGGACTTTTTCAGGCGCCTCAAAAGGTGGAGGAGACATTGACACTACACCCATGAACAGATAGGCTTGCACATAAAGTGAAGCAATCTATTTGCTGGCAAACAGATGTGAGGGGTTTTGTAAAGTTTTGTGCTTTCTTCATGTAAAGTTTTTGGGAAGTACGTACGCGTCATGTAGGTTTTTGGGAAGTACGTACAGTCGCCACGTTCGATTTTGGGAAGTGGTTTCCTCGACGCTTCCCGCTTGCGTGATGCCCCTCCTCCACCACCCGCCAATTCGCATCTCCCCCGCAACGCAGCTGACAAAAGAGCATGCCTTAGGAATTGATAGCGAGTCTGTCTCGTCTCGTGCTTGTCACGTTCCCATCTGCGAATTCTCGACACTTCGACGCTCGTTTCCGCACCCAGCCCTGTCGCGTTCCGTTATCGCCTCTCCGATTTCTTCCCCTTTCCTCCTTCCCTTCCCGCCTTCGCCGTTCCGCCGTCGCCTTTTAACGTTCGCCCTTGCCCGGCCCGCACGCCGTTCCGCCTTCTTCTCCATACGCCCGTTCCGCCTTAAACTTTCCGCGCGCGCCTTCCCCTACGCGCCCTCTCCCCTCGCGCCTTCCCCGCGCGCCGTCATGGTCGCGTTCATCGTAGGCAACAGTCATCCCGCCATCCCCGTTTCCGCCATCCCCACTTCCGGAGAATTATCCGCCGGTTCCGCCGCGTTCCCCGCCGGTTCCGCGTTCCCCGCCGGTTCCGCCGCCGCCGCAACCTGCGGCTGCGCAAGCAGGTCGCCCAAGCCGACAAATTTAGACCGAACCGATGAAGCGCAGGTTTCGAATCCTAGCCGTCCGACCACTTGTTGCGGAACCGACGGTCGAGATGTAGCTAAACGGACGGAGCTGATTCCAGGCCTGCCCGATGACGTGGCAGTAAAATGCCTCGCGCGAGTGTCGATCGTCTGCCACCACAGGTGCGGTGCCCTTCCCCTGTCTCTTTCGCGTTTTGCTCCTCTGCCGTGCCTTGTCGGCCGAGGAGCAAAGGGTGAACGCGTGAATGCCTCGCGCGAGTGTCGATCGTCTACCACCACAGGTGCGGTGCCCTTCCCCTGTCTCTTTCACCCTTTCCTCCTCTGCTTTTGAGACGTCTCAAAAGCCTCCACAGGTGCGGTGCCCTTCCCCTGTCTCCTTCACCCGTTCCTCCTCTGCCTCCTCGCCCATCTCCTCTCCCCTTTCCCCACTCCTCTGCCCTTCCGTTCTCCTCCTTGAATTCTCCCCCTCCTCCCCTTCCCCCCCCCCCCCCCCCCCTACCCGCACCTCTCGTCTCTCCTTTATCCTCACCTCTTCTCCTGCTTCTCCCTTTTCCCCTCTCCCAGCGCAAGGTGCTAGGCTGTCTTCCGCGCATGGTGATTTTTGAGGCGCCGCAAAAGCTGTCTTCCGTGCATGGCACACTCACTTCTCTCCTCTTTCCACCTGCTCTGTCAGCTCATATCTTTCTTTGCTCTCCTCCTTCTTTTCCCTCTCCGCCCTCTCCCCCCCATCCTCAGCTGCAGGGCTGTATCCCGCACATGGCACGCTCTCTTCGCCTCGCCGCTCCTCTTTTCCGCCCGGCGAGTCGAGGGGCGGCAGGAGCAGCTGCTCGCGCTCTTCCACGGGGATCCCTCCGTTTCGGGCGGCTGGCTGCTGCACCAATCACAGCGCGACACGTGTCCCACATCCAACCAATCACAGGTCACGGGCCCCTCACCCTCATCCAACCAATCATGCAGCGCCACGTGGCGCCGCCGGCGCATCCCTCCCATGACCCCCACGCTCAACACCTACGGGCTGTCGGGGTTCGGCCTGGCTGCTGCTGACACGTGTCTCTTTCTGATTGGCGGAACAGTTTTCGACGCCACCGCCTATCCATCCGATCGACCCGTACCCACGTCCGGAGTGTTCTCGTTTGATCTTATCTCCAACCAATGGCGCCAGTGTGCTTCTATGGCGGAACCTAGAGCCTCTTTCGCCGCTGCCTCCCTCCCTTTTTCTTTGGCTAGCAGCAGCGGCAGCGGCGGCGGCGGCGGTGGCGGCAGCGGCAGTGGCGGCAGCGGCAGCGGCAGCAGCAGCAGGAGAAGCGAATTCACAGGTTTGTCAGTTAAGAGGGTTGGCAGATTGGTGGTGGGTGGCGAAATGGAGTGCATGGGAAGTGAAGGAGCAGTTCTAGTGGCAGGGGGGAGTCACAGCCCGGCCCCTGCTATGGCCGGCAGTGTCCAGCTGGCAGCCGCTGAGTGGTATGACGTGGCAAGTGACACGTGGCATCCTCTCCCGCCACTGCCAGAGGCCAGAGGGGGCTGTGTGGGCGCGCTAATTTCTTTGTCTGCTGGCGGTAGTGACAGTAGGGGGGGCAGAGGTGACAGCAGCAGGGGCAGGTGTGACAGCAGGGGGGGGCAATGTGACAGTACCAGGGGTAGGTGTGACAATAGCAGGGTCAGATGTGACAATAGCCGGGGTAGCTGCAGGGAGGAATGCAGCAGCGGCAGTGAGAATAAGGCGATGCTGGTGGTCGTGGGAGGGTTTGGTTCGGAACCGGACTGGCAAGTACCCGCAGGAGTGGTGGGTGCTGCTGCTCCAGTCCGGCAAGTGAGAGCCTTCCTCCCCTCCGCTCGTGCATGGGTCCCAAACCCTTCCGATTCCTCAAACTCCTCATATCCCTCAGACTCCTCAAATCCGTCAAATGCGGCGATGCTGAATCCAAACCTCGCAGCTGCTAGTGGTGAGCAGGATTTGAGGCTCTCATCAGCTGCTGGTGAGAATGGGTTGACTCTCGCAGCAGCAGAGGCGGTGAGTGGGGTGTGCTTGCCATTGGAGAGAATGAGTGCAGGCCCGGTGGCGGTGCTGCATGGGCGGCTCTACATGCTGGCAGGTAACACCCTCCTGCGCCTTGGGCCCGCCTTGGACATTCCTCACATCGTCACCACCACCACCACTAGCACCAGCACCAGCACCAGCACCAGCAGCAGCAGCAGCAGCAGCAGCAGCACCACCACCACCACCAGCAACAGCAGTGGCGGCGGCAGCAGCGGCGGCGGTGGCAGCATCAATAGCAGCAGCAGCGCCAGCAGCACCAGCAACAACCATCCGAAGCAGCAAGGTTCTTGGGTATGGCACCGAGTCACCACCCTCCCATTCGCCGACCCCACAGCGGGGTTCTTCGCCCTCAACAGCGAGCTCTTTGTCGTCCCCACCACTCAGTTCCTCTTTGGTTGCGGCCGTTCCAGGCGCCTGCCCCCCCAGCAGCACGCCTACTGCCCTACGACTAACACGTGGCGCACTGAGCCGCTGGTTGCTGTGCTTCAGGGAGTGAGGATGGATGGGGGAGGAGGAGGAGCGGGAGCAGGAGGAGTGGGAGGCGGAGGAGGTATGGGAGGTGGAGGGCTGAAGACGGCTGTAGTGGTGTGCTTGTAGGCAGAGATGCTTGCTCACATCAACCACAGCGGGGTTCTTGGCTCTCAACAGCGAGCTCTTTGTCGTCCCCACCACTCACTCCCTCTTTGGTTGCGGCCGCTCCAGGCGCCTCCCCTCCCAGCAGCACGCCTACTGCCCCGCCACCAACACGTGACGCACTGAGCTGCTGGTTGCTGTTGTTCAGGGAGTCTTGATGGATGGCCGGGGCGGGGGGAACGGCGAAGGAGGAGATGGAACAGGGGGGCAGGTCGGAGGTTGGGAGCTGGGGACGGCTGTAGTGATGTGCATGTAGGTGCTGCACGCCTGCTTCCCCCCAGCAGCACGCCTACTGCCCCGTGACCAACACATAGCGCTCTGAGCCGCTGGTTCCCGTGCTTCAGGGGGTGAGGATGGATGGCCGGGGAGGGGCAGGAGGAGCAGGGGGAGCAGTAGGAGGAGGAGGGGGGGTTGGAGGTAGGGAGCTGCTGAAGACGGCTGTTGTGCTGTGCATGTAGGCAGAGCTTGCTGGCAGCACCCACAGTGGGGTTCTCATTTGGGTATGGCACCGAGTCACCACCCTCCCATTCGCCAACCTCGCAGCGGGGTTCTTGGCCCTCAACTCCGAACTCTTTGTGATCCCCACCGCTCACTTCCTCTCCGGCCGCCGGCAATCCAGGCGCCTGCCCCCCCAGCAGCACGCCTACTGCCCCGTGGCTAACACATGGCGCACTGAGCTGCTGATTCCCATGCTTCAGGGAGCCAGGATGGATGGCCGGGGCGGGGAGGGGCAGGAGGAGCAGGAGGAGGGGGAGTAGGAGCAGGAGGAGGGTGGGTAGGAGCAGCTGGGCGGGTTGGAGGTGGGGAGTTGGGGACGGCTGTAGTGATGTGCATGTAGGTGCTTCCTCCCCGGCAGCCCCGCCACCAACACTTGGCGGACTGAGGGGCTGGTTTCAGTGCTTCAGTGTGCGGACTGAGGGGCTGGTTTCTGAGCTTCAGTGTGTCAGGATGGATGGACGGTGAGGGGGGGAACAACGAGCAGGAGGAGGAGGAGGGGGTGCTGCAGGTAGGGAGTTGGGGACGGCTGTAGTCATGTGCATGTAGGCATATGCTTTCTTGCAACACGCTGTTAGCCACACCCCCAACACCCGCAGAAGCGGGAAAGGCTGGTTCCTGTTACGGTGTTGAGAGAACAACCATTTGTTATCATTCAGTTGATGCATTGTGCATACATTACCTCGGAGTAAAAGCCTTTCCTTCCCCTTCTCATTCTCATTCTCATTCTCATCTCGGAGCAGATGCTGCTCTCATTCTCTGTTGGCGGGCTAGGTCTTTTCCAGCCAAGCACCCTGTTGGCAAGCATGCTTTGGTGACATTGGCATGGTCCAGTAGCCTGGCTCACACTTACCTGCCGATGTCATTGATACGGTAGAAGCATCTTCTTCAGTAAAATACTCTCTCCACCATATGCATTGTCACAACTTCGCTGCCTCTGCAGCACTCGTAAACTACTCCCGCATAGCACTCTGGAATTCCTCTATAACACTCTGGCCCCCCTGCGTCCTCCTGACAACCTCCCTGCCCGCATTACATGGTCAGAACAGCCCATGTGTCACTCGTAAACTACTCCCCTTTTGAGACGTCTCAAAAGCCAGAACAGCCCATCCATGTGTCACTCGTAAACTACCCCCAGAACAGCCCAAACTCACTCCAGAACTACTCACACACTCTTCATCCTTCCAACAGCAAGCCCAAACAAGTACAAACCAATCCCAGCTGAACTGCCAGAAACCTGCCACCTAGATTCAGAGTCCATGTCACACACCACTACTAACTGCCTACTGTATGCCCGCAATGCCGCACCCCTTTTGAGACATCTCAAAAGTCGTTAGGTTAAGGCCCCCAGTGTCCCAAAACACCCCTTCCTTCCCCATATCCCAGCCGACCCTACGAAGGGAAATAGCTCTTGGCGATGCCAGCTCTCCTCATCTCCTTCCTCTCAATCAGCCCTTCGATGGTGCTATCCACCAAATCGACAAACTTCCCCTCCTCTCCCACCTCCCCCTCTCTCGTATGATCCCTTAGAAGCAGTCTCGGAATATGCTTATAAAGCTCTTCCCTCATCTCCCTCTTCCTTGCCTCCGATATCCCCCCCAGCACCTCTCCAATCCGAACCTTCCCACCAATCACGTCATCCGAAGCCACCATGACTGACACGTTCCTCCGAGCCTCATCTCCAATAGCAAAGAACCAGGGGTACTGATAATCAAACGTGCCTGGAGCAAACACTACAGGGATGCACCCTGCTATTATCGAGTCAAAAAAGGACCTTCTAGTGAGGCTATCCCCAATAGGCTGCAGGCAGAATTCAGACTGAAGCATCACACCAGCCACTCTCCTGGGGTCCATGCATCCCCTCAGCGGAAAATCCGGCTCAATTTCGTTCTCCTCCGCCTTCCCCTCCCTGCTGTCCCCCTCTTCCTTCCGTTTCTGCGCCTGCCGGCCTATCTCCGCCGCTGCTGCAGTCGCAGCCTCCGCATCGGCACCAGTACACTCTAAAAAGATGCACCTCTTAGGATCATTCTCACAATCGTTTAGCAAGATGCCTCTTAGCGAGCCCTCCCAGGTTGCATGCGCTCGCTTCCCGCCTACAAACGAGTATAGGTGTGGCCGGGGCTGCTCCCGAACATGCCGAACCCATCCCTGGAGCTCTGCCGAGCCTACCGGATGGAAGCAGGTCGGGTAAGGAACAGAAAATACCTCCCGCTCGTACCACTCGAGAGGAGCCTCCACTGTAAGGAGTGTGACATTCTTGAAGGTTCGACGCCACCACAGATCAGTCCCCCATCCCTCAGGCTTATCCAAATCGCGTTTAAAGTCCCAGATCGGACGGCCGAGAACGAGCACGTGATCGCCACGATTCACCAGCCTCTTGAAATCCGCATTTTCCTCGAGTAAATACCTCTCCAGCTCAATCACTGGATCATCTCGCTTCTCAAACAGCCCGTGTTCCACGAGCGACCAGATCGACCAGCCCAGGTACGCCGGGATGAACAGGAAATCTGCCGAGCCTGGGTCCGAGGTTCGGCAGGGGTGGTTCAGGAGTCGCGAGTGGAAGATGAGAGCTAGCATGGAGTTATCGGTGGCATACCACTGGTTTCTCCAACCCTCACTCTCCGCTACCCTGCTGCCGCCGTTGCCGTTGCCGCTGTTGCTGCTGCTGATTGAAAGCAGCCGTCGACCATCAGGTTTCGCCTTGCTGCTCCTGCTGCTAGCACGGCTGCTCCGCTCCTTCCCCTCAAACGAGTCGTCCCAGGGAGGCAGTCTGGTTCCCAGCCCTCCGTGCCTGCTGGTGGCGCAGAATCCCTTGACGTTGGTGTCCAGGCAGTCTTCTAACAGCACGCTGTTCAATTTCGAGGGTAAATTGTACACGTACACCTTCCGACCCTCGCACGCTTCCGAGTTTAGACCCCCGCCTTTGCGACTGCTACTCGCGCGGGGATTCCTTGCGTCGCCGTCGTTTCTCGACCCACTGATCTTCGTCCTCTTGCTTGGCGTGCCTTTGATGCTGCACTTCAAGTTTCCGGAATCGTCTTTCCCTCCCAGATTCTGAAGAAGCTCTTGTTCACGCTTCTGCCGCTCCTCTTGAGTTTCCAAGCGCGGTGTTGCCGTTTGACCCCGCTCATTCCGTTGATCCTTCTCATCTTGCCGATTCTGTGCATCCTGCTCCTTCTGATCCTGCCGATTCTTCTCATCCTGCTCACCCTGCTGATACTGCTGGCTCTGCTGTTCCTGCTGATTCTGTTGCCATGGCTCCTCCGGGTCCAGGCCGCTCAATCTTGCTCCCACCTCGTCTCCACGAACGGCTGAATCCGACACCTCCGTCGCTCTGTGCAGCTCCTTGGCATCAAAAGACGGAGACGAGATTGGTGACTTTAACGAAGGCCCGAGAGCTACGAAGTAGAGGACCAGCAGAACCACCCCGATTGTAGAACAGGTGGCCGAGGAGGAAGGGAAGCACAGCGTCGAGACTCGATCTCGATGATGTCCCATCATGAACTGCGACACGTCGCTGCTGACACCGTCTTCGAATGGGAAATAAATTCAAGTACGAAAGCACTAAGGAATACCCAAGACTGGAAGCTAGGGAAAATCACGGCCGTACCGCTGGAGATTAAATTGATCATACGAGCTGAGTTTCACGAGCCCACTTCAGCTACGGCACTTCAGGACAGACTTCATGCGCTCGCAACACATTGTCCTGAGCTACAAGCAAAACTCAGGTCGTCGCTAGGAGGTGGAAGATGAGGCACACAACGATTGGTCTAGTCTAGAAATGAGCTTTGCTGCAACGGTTAGCAAGAAAAGCAGCGTTTGGGGGGACTCCCCTTGGGAATTCCTTCCGTTCCGTAATGTGAGGTTCAGGGAGAACCTTCAAATCAGAGACTTTTCGACTGGTCAGTCCCCGGAGCGCGCTTGCGACAGCGGTTAGCGCACAGAGTGCCAGTCAGCGAATCGGTAAGGTGCTGCGAAGCCCTTACGAAGCAGCTGGGGCCAAGAGCGAACAGTTACAGACCATCACCAGCATTCTGGGCTGACGTGCTACTGTACTGTACAGTGCTACCGTACCGACGACGAGAGTTCGCCCGATTCGACAACATTTGTCTGCCCAACTTGTGACCCTGACAACGTGTCAGATCGAGCATATACGAAGACGCGTTAGCGGATATAGTACAGGTCCTACACATCCTAATAGAAACATCTTTTACCCCCGTCTACAGAGTTAAGAGTACAAAACAACATATCAGAATGCCTAATGAACTCACCCCACCTGATTCCCAAAATAAAAAAACGCTGGGAACTGACTAGGTGTTGAACCAAGGGAAATAATCACCGGCAGTTCCAGCTTCTCTCATCCTTTTCCTCTCAACCAAGCCATTGATAGTAATGTCAACCATATCTTCGAAAAGTCCCTCCTCTCCCACCTCTCCCTCTTTTGTATGGTCTCTCAGCAACAGCCTCGGAACATGAAGCCGTATCTCTTGTCTCATCTCCTCTTTCCTTTCCACAGATATCTTCCCCAACAGCTCCACAATCTTCACTCGGCCTGAAATCATATCCTCTGGATCCACCATGACTGCAATCTTCCGCCGTGCCTCCGGCTTAGGGTCAAAGAACCACGGATACTGGCTGTCGAACGTATCCGTGGAAAACACCACAGGTATGCAGCCTGCTATGATCGAGTCAAAGAAGGACCGGCGGGTTTGGCTGTCTCCCACTGGCTGGAGACAAAACTCTGCCCGCAGCATCGCGCCAGCTACTCTCCTCGGATCAGTGCACCCAGGAAGATCCACTCTAGGCTCTTCGTCCTCATTACCTTCAGCTATCCCTTCTCCTTTTCCTGCTGCTGCAGCTTTTCGACTGGCCGCCTCCCGACCGATCTCGGCTGCTGCTTCAGTTACAGCCTCCGCATCTGCACTGTAACATTCCAAAAGTAAGCATTTCTCTGGTTCGATCTCGCATTCCCGCAGCAGAGCTCCTCTCAGCGCACCCTCTATCGTCTCCTTTGCCCGCCTGCCGCCTACAAACGCGTACAGAAACGGCCGGGCGTGGTCCCGAGCGTGATTCATCCAACCCTGCAGCTCTGCCGAGCCTACAGGATGGAACGAAGTCGGGTAAGGAATGGAAAACACCTCTCTGCCGTACCACTCCCGTGTGGCCTCTACAGTAAGCAGTGTGACATTATTGAAGGTCGGCCGCCACCAAAGATCCGATCCCCACTCTTCTACCCTCCTGAAGTCCCAAATTGGGCGGCCGAGCACCAGAACATGATTCCCTTGATCCACTAGCCGTTTGAAATCCGGGTTTTCTTCCAAAAGATAGCGCTCGAGTTCGATTCCCGGCTGGTCCCGATCTACGAAGAGCCCGTGTTCCACGAGCGACCAGACCGACCAGCCCAGGTACGCCGGGATGAACAGGAAATCCGCCGAGTCTGGGTCCGAGGTTCGGCAGGGGTGCTGCAGGAGACGCGAGTGGAAAATCTCCTCGTTATTAACGCTCTCGGTTAAAAACCACTGGTTCCGCCAGCCCTCACTCGCACCACTAGTGCCGCTACTTTCTCCACTGCTCCCATCACCGCTGCCGCTGCCGCCACTGCTGCTGCTGCTGCTGCCTACGCTGCCGCTGCCGCTAGTCGAGTTGCCGTAGCTGCTGCCGCTGCCGCCGCCGCTGCCTTCTACCGCGTCGTCCCAGGGTGCGAGCCTCGTTCCCAACCCGCCGTGCCGGCTGGTGAGACAGAAGCCCTTGATGCGGCTCTCAACGCAATCGTCCACCATCCACTGGTTGAAGCGCGCCGATAGAGGGTACACGTAAATCGCCCGCCCCTTGCACGCCGCCCCCACGGTTACGCTCGCGGAGGCCCCCGTTTCACCAGAAGAATTCGCCGCACGAGATGCCCTCGCGGCGGCCGTGGCGGTTATGTCGAGAGAAGCGGGAGGGGTGGCCGTCGCGGTGGTGTTACTAGCAGACTCGCCCGTCGCAGCCGTGGGCTTCTCGCCCCTGCCCGCTCTACCGCCGCCCTCCCCGCCCGCGTCCCTCCCCCTGGCCGCGCGTTTCCGTTTGTCCCCCCCGGCAGCGGCTTGAGAGGCCGCATGGGAGGTGTCTAGTCGAGTACTGCTGCTGGGGGATACACCGACGTTCTTCCGATGTTTCCGATTAGTTTTTATTCGTTTCGTGCTGTCCTGTTTCGTTTGCCCCTGCTGCTCCTGTTTCTGAGGGCCTTGTTGTTCCTGCTGCTGGGTTTGCTGCTCCGTTTGCTGCGTGCGCTGCTGCTGCGTTCCCTGCTTCTTTTGCTGCGCGCGCTGCTCCTTTTGCTGCGTGAGCTGCTCCTGTTGCTGCGCACGCTGCTCTTTTCGTTGCGCGTCCTGCTCCTTCTGTTGCGCGCGCTGCGCCTGATGCTGCGTTCGCTGCTCCTGTTGCTGCGCACCCTGCTCCTGTTGCTGCGCTCGCTGCTCCTGCTTCCGAAGAGCCTGCATTTCTTTCCCATGCCACAGCTCCTGCTCCTGCACCCATTGCGCCTCCCTCGCTAGCTGCACCGATTTCTGCTGCTGCGTATCATCATCGCCCGGTTTCGTATCATCGCTGCCCTGCTGCGTATTGTCTCCATACTTCTCTTGACCACTCAAATCCCCAGCTTCCCGTTTTGGCCTCAGCTCCTGCTCCCATTGCGCCTCCGGAGCCAGTTGCGCCAGCTGCACCGATTTCTGCTGCGAATCTTCGTCCCACTGCTGCGTATCTTCACCGCCCCGCTGGGTAGTATCATTACCCTGCTGGGTAGTATCATCATTGCGCTGCTTCGTATTCTCTCCATACATCTCTTTGCCACCCAAGGCCCCGGCTTCCCGTTTTGTCCGCACGACCGTTACTTGCACGCTCGTTGCCAACCACTGCCCATCCACCTCCGTAGCTTCAGTTCCATGGACGGACGGGAAGGCGGAAGGGGCGGAAACGAAGGGCCGGGTGACTCTTGGAACGAGATTTAACGGCGGGCCAAGGATTGCGAAGTAGACGATCAAAAGGAGGACACCTAGAGCGGAGCACGTGAAGTGGGAGAGCAGGAAGAGGAAACGGGACGGTTTTTCGCAGTAATGCTCCATACTTCAACGCGGATGCAGTAGCAAGGCTAGTGCGAACTTGTGATGAAAATAACCTGTATTTCTTGCGGCGAGGGGCCTCTAATATTTGCGTTGCTGTGTGGCAGTTCTTTTGAAGACGGGTCGGATCAAGTCTGTCGTCGTCGTATCGGCGGGCAAATTGTTTTCTGAGTCGACTGGAAAATCAGGCCGTGGTCGTCGATTTGGCACGTGTACATAGGTGAGCGCACAGAACCCGTTGAGCGTCTGATGTGGCGGTAATTTTGGTGTACGAGAATAAGAGCGAGGTGACAGAAAAAACGGCCTAGGGGCGTGGACCTCTACTAGAACGAAAGGTGGAAAGGTGCTCTGACTGTAGTCTCCTCTACTTACATTCGGCAAGTTGCTGCTGCTTTGCTGCTCCTTCTGCTGCTGATAGAAAGTCTATTCACCATGGATAACAGCTTTCGCCGATCCCTGGGCCCAGTCCTGGCACCGGCCTGTAACCCGATCGTGCTTCTCTCCTACTGGCAACATTGGCCAGGCTAGCTAACCAGAAACCAGTCGAAACTGCCAGCAGCTCGCATTGTTCGTAACGCAAGCTGCAAGCTGATTGAGAAGCTGTGGGGTGAAGCTTCATCGAATCGAGTTTGCAGTCTCTCCAACCCAACCACATTTCTGTGCTGTGGGAAATTCGCGCTTCCCCTACAGACCGTCCGTTTTCCATCTCCACATTGAGGTGGGGAACATTGATGTGCGCGATTCGGATAAATCCGCACATCCACCTGCGATTCTCATGCCTGACCATTTCGATTCGAGCAGATGCCGGTGGGGCAATTGGCGTGGCGGGCCGGGCATCGCCAAACCACATTATCTGCGCCCATCAGACGAATATGATTGCCTAAGATTCCGAAGGTTTCGCCAAGGAAAGTTTCCAGCTGACCTTGAGACACGGTAATAAGCGTTTCAATTTGCGAAAACGCGGTTCGAAATTTCACTCAAGAAGGCTATGGGTGGGGAGGAAGGAGTACGGCCATTTCCTGTACGTGCTTATCTCCTTCTGGAACTTCACCGGTTTTTCCCAATAATAATAAATTCAAAACAAAAATGTGACACACCATGCGCTTACAGTTTTTAAACTGAAATGCTAATTGAGAAATTATGTAATATCTACAGATGTGCACACATTCGGAGACTAATACTTCAATAACCGTTGACATTGAACCACTTCCTACAACTTTATTTGCTTATGTCCCCAACACCACTTTCCCCATCCCTATCCATCTTTTTCTTCTTAAGCCCACTGCCACTTCTTCCTAGCCTAGCCTGATCTTTCGCAGCGGTGGTGGTGGTGGTGGTGGTGTGATCTAACGAGTCTGCAACTCTTTTCAGGCTGTAACGAGCCACTGGTGGTGGTGGTGGAGCATGTGCATCAGCATGTGCGTCAGCATGTGCGTCAGCATGTGCGTCAGCATATGCGTCAGCACGTGCAGGTGCATGTTGATTGTCAGGCGCATCCTCCTTTGTGAGCTCCTCCTTAATAAGCTCCTCCTCCACATGCCTCTTCGTCAGCAAGCCTCGCATCCACCTTTCTGACATGGCCCGCCGCCCCGCCCCTTCCTCCTCGTCCTTCCCTCGGCTGTTTGACAGTGGCGGCATGTCCTCTGGGCTATGTGCCAGCTCAGCATCCAGCAACCCGCCGCTATGTGCCAGCTCAGCCTTCTCCACTAAACCATCCTGACATCGTACAGCAATTGTATCCTCCCTCTCCCCCCTTGCCTCCCTCTCCTCCCTCTCCTCCCTCTCCTCCCTCTCCTCCCTCTCCTCCCTCTCCTCCCTCTCCTCCCTCTCCTCCCTCTCCTCCCTCTCCTCGCCCTTCTGCCCCCGTTCTTCTCCTCCACCTCTCAACACCTGGGCCTCTGCTCTCGCCTGTGCGTCCTCTTCCTGAAGCACCACGCCTCTCAGTTCCTCCCCATCCTTCCTGTCTGCTCTCTTCTCTCTCTTCTCTTTCGTCTCTCTCTTCTCTCTGTTCTCTCTCTGCTGTGCCACCTCCTGCAGGAGCATCACCCCCCCAGGCTCCACCGTATCCCCCCTTCCCTCCCCATCTCCCCTTTCCACCCTAGCCTCCTCAGTTTCTCTACGTGCCGCATCCTGCTGAAGCATCACCCCTCTCTGCTCCTCCCTACCCTCCCTATCTCTCTCCCATGCCACCTCCTGCTGAAGCATCAACCCCCGCAGCTCCACATGCCGCAGCAGCGTTTCCAGCTCGCTTGGCCTCACGGGCTTTGTCAGGAAGTGGTCCATGCCGACCTGAAAGACAGAGGGAGGAAAGGGAAAGGTTTACGGTAGTTGATTGACTTCGGAGAATCCTCACAACTCACTTGGCCTCGCGGGTTTCGTCAGGAAGTGGTCCATGCCCACCTGAAAAACAGGAGGAGGAAAGGGAAAGCTACTGGGAAACGTGCATCGTGTGTTACCTGATTGCACCGCACGTTACCTGAGTGCACCGCAATCGTTCATGCAGCAGAGCGCTGGCAGTGAGGGCAACAATGTATGGCCGACGTAGTGACCTTTGAGGCTCAGATGATGGTGACAGTGGTGGTGGTGGTGGTGGTGGTGACAACGATGGGGGTGGTAGTGGTGATGAAAGTGGTGGTAGTGGTGATGATGATGGTGGCTGTGGTGGTGGTGGTGGTGGTGACATTATTGAAGGGGCATGCGCCGGTGCTGATGGTGCTGCTGCTGCTGGTGTTTCTGCTGCTGCTCCTCTTCCAGCTCGTGCTGCTGCAACTGGTGTTTCAGCACATGCCCTTTCCAGGTCCTGTTGCTTTTCCTGGTCCTCTTGCTCCTCTTTCTCCTCTTGCTTCTTTGGTTCATCATCGCCCTCCGCCCTCTGCATCTCCTTCCTCCTGCCTCGAGCGCGGTGCAAGTACAGCCGTCGGATCTTCTCCGTGGCCTCAAAGCCGTCCATCACAGGCATGTGGCAGTCCTGAACGGTTGAGGGGAGATTGGGGAGAAGAGGGTAGGGGAGAAGAGGGTAGGGGAGAAGAGGGTAGGGGAGAAGAGGGTATGGGAGTAGGGGAAATGAGTGGGGAGAGAAGAGAGAAGAGTGAAGAGATGATCTACGTGGGAGGAGGGGGAGGAGGGGGGGGAGGAAGAGGAGGAGGAGGAGGAGGAGGAGGAGGAGGAGGAGGAGGAGGAGGAGGAGGAGGAGGAGGAGGAGAAGAAGAATGATTTGAAGCCATAAAATGTCAAACATCAATCTAACAATGGAAAAAAAGAACAAAAAAAAACAAAAAACAAAAAACCACCCACCATGAAAACCACGTCGTATTCCTTCCTCTCGCATGCCCGCACCGCCTCAGCCCCGTTCGAGGCAACATCACTGACAACCCCGAGGCTTCGGAGCATCCTCTCAATGACCATCTGGTTCACTGCGTTGTCCTCTGCTATCAGACACGCCAGCCCCTGCCGCCGCCTCCTCCTCTCCCCTTCCACCTCCCTCTGTTGCCTCTCTCTCCTCTCCTCTTCCTGTCGCTTCCTTCTCCTCTCCTCCTCCACCTCCTCCGGTTTCCCTGTCACCTCCTCCCCCATCTGCTTCTTCTCCTCCTCCTGCTGATCCCTTGGAAACCCCTCCGTTCGATGATCTTCTCTCTTGCTTCCCCCACCTTCATGGCAACTTCGCACCAACAGAAGCTCATCCTCTCGTCCTCTCTGCTCGTCCCGGTTGTGCCAGCTTTGGAGCTTAGTTGGGAGCTCGTTTGGAAAGGAATCTGTTGCTACGTGCAATGCGGCACTGGACTGGGCTGCACATGCCACAGGCATCTGCGCCTGCTGCTGTTTTTCATGAAAATGCTCTTGAAGATGCTGCTGCTGCTGCGGCTGCTGCGGCTGCTGCTGTTTTTCATGAAAATGCTCTTGAAGATGCTGCTGCTGCTGCGGCTGCTGCGGCTGCTGCTGCTGCTGCTGCTGCTGCTGCTGCTGCTGCTGCTGCTGCTGCTGCTGCTGCTGCTGCTGCTGCTGCTGCTGCTGCTGCTGCTGCTGCTGCTGCTGCTGCTGCTGCTGCTGCTGCTGCTGCTGTATTGGTAATTGTTGTTTCTCTTTAACGGAAGCTGCTCCCATCACAGTCGAAGCTCTCCCTTTCGTTTCTGGTGCTTCTCTTGCTGCTGTGGCTACTGCCACTGCTTTCGCAGGAGGTGCCACAAATTCCCGTTGTTCATTCATACCAGGATAGCCACTACCAGCAGCCTTTGCCACAGCTGAATTAGCTGTCTCACTAGGCACACCCACTCCTGCTCCTGCTCTTCTTCCTTGGCTCCCATCACTCACGGGCCCTCTCAGTCTTGCCGGCTTGCTCAAAACCTGCTCCAGTGAGAGGTGGTGGTGGCTGTTAGCGGTACCTGCAGCTAGATTGAGGCTCCTTCCCATCCCATCCCCAGCAGCAGCAGAACCAACAGCAGCAGCAGAACCATGAAGCGTACACCTCTCAACCGTTTCAAGCGCCTCAAAAGGGTGCAGCATCCCGTCTCTTAGCAAAGAGTCTTCCTTAAGCGCACACCTCGCAGCCGACGACACCGCGGCATTTATCGTGAACGAAAACGTCGACCCGACGCCGACCTTGCTAATGAGACGAATGTCGCTGCCCATGAGGCTCACGAGGGATTTGGAGATGGCTAGCCCGAGCCCAGTGCCACCGTAGCGGCGAGAGGTGGAGGGATCCCCCTGCATGAAGGCTCGGAAGAGGCGATCCGATGCGTCCTTGCTGATTCCCACGCCTGTGTCTGAGACGCTGAATGTCAGCCATGCTCGCTGCTGCTGCTGCTGCTGCTGTTGTTGCGGTGGCGATGTTGACTGCGGCTGCGGCCGCTGCTGCTGCTTCTGTGGTGGTGATGTTGACTGCTGCTGCTGCTGCTGTTGCTGCTGCTGCTGCTGCGGTGGTGATGTTGACTGCTGCTGCTGCTGCTGCTGCTGCTGCTGCTGCTGCGGTGGTGGCTGCTGCTGCTGCTGCTGCTGCTGCTGCTGCTGCTGCTGCTGCTGCTGCTGCTGCTGCTGCTGCTGCTGCTGCTGCTCATGCAATGGGTGTAGATGGTTCAAGTGCGCTGCTCCCACACGCATGAACTGTTAAGGAAAGGGGGGAGGTATGAGAGGGATGAGGGGGAGGGTGGAAGGACGATGCTACATAGCCCGCCGCAGCTGCTCCTCCTGCCGCAGCGTCTCTGTCAGGTAGTGCCACGTGCCCACAAACACACTGTCCCCGCCCACTCGCATGAGCTGTGCAAGAGAGGAATGGGTTGAACATACGGTGGGGGATGGGAAGGGGAGATATCAGGAAGGCTGCTGCTGCTCCTCCTGCCTCCTGCTCAGTGTTTCTGTCAGGTCGTGCCACATGCCCACAAACACACTGTCTGCTCCCTCCCACTCGCATGAGCTGTGTAAGAGACGGAGGGGGGAGCATGGGTGAAGGGGAAGAGGGAGGATATCGGGAAGGCTGCTGGTGCTCCTCCTCCTGTCTCAGCGCATCTGTCAAAATCGTGCCACGTGCCCAGCCCACACACACAGTCTCTCCTCCTGTAAGTCCAGAGAAACACCAGTCTATCACCTCTGTAAGAGTGCGATCATGGCTTGTGCAGAGGAACTTTACCTGGTAGTGAATCCGGAGGGGCGGAAGCTCCCCATCTTTCCTCCTGTAAGTCCACGGCACCACCACCTCCCCTCTCTCCGCCACCTCCCGCCCCACCCTCGCTGCTTTCTCCTCAGACCTCTCCCCGTCCGGCTGGAACTCGGGGGAGAGAGGCGGGGAGGAGCACCCCAGGGCAACAACAGCCCACCACCTCTGTACGCGTGCGATCGTGGCTTGTGCTGTGGGACTTTACCTGGTAGTGAATCCGAAGGGGCAGAAGCTCCCCATCCCGCTTCCTGTAAGTCCACGGCACCACCACCTCCCCTCTCTCCGCCACCTCCCGCCCCACCCTCGCTGCTTTCTCCTCAGACCTCTCCCCATCCGGCTGGAATTCGGGGGAGAGAGGGGGGGACGCGCACCCCAGGGAAACGGCGTGCCGAAGGGCCGCTTTGGAGGGGTAGCGGAGGAGGAGGAGGGCTGCTGGATTGCAGTCGAGAAGCTGGTGGCTCATGCTGTATACCACTATCGGATCCTGGTGTAAGGGGGATGATGAGTAGGGGAAATGGCGGTGAGGGGGACAGCCAGGGGGGATGGCGTGGGGGATGGAGGATGGGAAGAGGCGGGGGGAGTGGAGGGGGGGGGGGAGGGTTTAAGCTGGGGCTTTGGGGAGAGAGGGTGAGAGGAGCAGCCGAGGGCAACGGCGTGCTGGAGGGCCGCTTTGGAGGGGTAGCGGAGTAGAAGGAGGGCTGCTGGGTTGCAGTCGAGAAGCTGGTGGCACATGCTGTATATTACTATCGGATCCTGTTGTAGGGGGGACGAGGTGCAGAGGAGGGGGGTGCGGCGGGGAGGATGGCAAAGAGGATGAGGATGGAGAAAAAAATACTTCAAACTGCCCGAAAATTACTTTGAAATTTCCTCTATTTGTCACCATTAGCTTCAAAATTACCTTGGATTTCTCGTAAATGCTCCTGAACAGCCCATACTCCTGCAGTGCTTCTTGTAGCCTACCCGCTGCGTTTCTCGCCCACCGAACCACACCATCAGCACCAGCACCACCACCAGGAGCAGCAGCAGCAGCAGCATCAGCGCCACCATGTGTTTCTTTATAAGGCGCCTCGATACACGCTGCTGTTGTACCTGCTTCCACCGCCTCTAATGCCCCTCCTTGCGTTGCTCGGACAATCGCTCCAGCAGCAACTGCATCTGTGTCTCCTTTGTGAGGGTGTTCATCTTGTCGGGCTGCTCCTGCTCCAACAAATCCCCATGCTCCTGCTGCTGCTCCTGCTGCTGCCCCATACCTTGTCGCCTCCGTGGCCCCTCCTTGCCACGTTGCTCGAACTCTCGCTCCGGCAGCAACTGCATCTGTGGATCCTTCGTGAGGGGGTTCATCTTGTCGACCTGCTGCTGCTCCTGATCCTGATGCTCCTGCTGCTTCTTCTCGTGCTCCTGCTCCCGCTCCAGCTTCTGATGCTTCTACTGCTCTCGCTCCAGTTGATTCTGCTTCTGCTGCGCCTGCTGCTCCTGCCGCTCCATCCCCACACTCAACATTTGCTGCCTCCCCTGCTCTCGGAGAGGCAGTGCCTCCTTGCTCACTCGTTTTCCCCTCCCTCCCCCCTGCTATCTCCTCGGCAACAGCCGCACCGTCCCCACATATCACCTGCATCTCGTGAACCAGCTGCGGCCCCCATTCGGCCAGCTCTTCTAGGGGGAGGTGGCAACTGGGGTAGAAGAGACTGGGAGGACCAAGCGGAGAAGCATCAGTGGCGGTGATGGTGGTGGTTACGGTTGGTGCACAAGGGGGAGCACCGGTTGTTGTGGCAGGAGAGGCGGCAGGCTGAATAGAAGCAGAGGAGGCGTCTTTACTGAGGCGACACACAGTCTGGATTGCTTGATTTAGAGCTGAGACAAGTTGTGCTGTGGTTCTGCTGGTATCAGATTGTTGGATCTGTAAAGGAAAAAAAGAAAGAGCAGGAGAGGAAAGGTGTGTGGAAAGGGAGAAAAGGAAATAAATGTGTGCACCGACACACACACACACACACGAACACAAATACACACACATACACCACACACACACACACACACACACACGAACACAAATACACACACACACACACACACCACACACACACACACACCCACACACATACACACACACACACACACCACACACACACACACACCCACACACATACACACCCACACACCCACCCACACACACACACCCACACACACACACACACACACACACACACACACACACACACACACACACACACACACACACACACACACACACACACACACACACACACACAGGTGGCCCTCGTTTTACACATTACTACTCGCATCCCCAAAATTATAACCTACTATCGCCTCTGATTGAACACATCTATTGTGATTTGCTTCACTTTCAAGCCATGTAGACTTTGGGCGAGCAGGAATGAGCAGAAATGTTACCTGTGGGCTCAGCTCCCCATAAGTCTTCAGACGAAAGCTGGCCACCAGAAGGCTTTCAGAATCCAACTGACATGCTGTGTTGCCATCATGCGGCGTAGTAAAAGGATCACTTCTAGTAATACTACTGGTATGTGCCCTATCTTCAACTTGAAGGAGCTCCAGGGTGACTTCAACGGGAAGCGGAGCCTTCTGAAACGAAGCTTCTGGCGTGACTCTGTTAAGAAATGATGCACCTGCAGTACTGGAATCCGCAGCTCCATGATTTAGCAGAGGAGCAGTCGTAGTAGCAGTACCAATGCACTGACAAATTTTAGCGTCAGACGTTGGCAGAACGAGTTTCCCTTCAAGAATAATAGTGTTGTCTTTTTGGGAGACCAACTGATCGATAACTTCAGCCCAACTTGGGTTTGAACTAAAGCTGAATCTCCCCTTCGATTTGCGTCTGCAAGTGTTTGCAGTTTCCGCCTCCCCAGAAAGCTTTCCCTTGGGATCTACGAGGAAAATGTCGGTGAAGTGGAGGGTCGTGAGCTGGTTATCGCAGCAGCTGTCAAGCGCGGATAAAGCTCCTCTGCTGGCGGCGATGATGCGAGAATCTGTTGGTGAGAGAGCGAGCTGCGATGTTCCTCGGTATTGCCGTAGAAAGCGAAGCATTGACATGTTGGAGAACACAAAAATGGTAAGTTTGGAAGCGCCTGGTGGAAACGACGAGGAATGCAATAAGTAGTAGCCACGCTCAATCACGGAGTAGCAACAGCCACATATTTTTTTCGCAAGCAAAGATAGTAGCAAGCGTCCAGATCTGATTTCTTTACCAGAATACTATTTTGCAACGGATCTCGTGCAAGCAGGAATGTGGGCCCTGAGTTCTGCCTTCGCAGTGCTCAGTGGGGTGGTGGGGTGGGTTGAGAAGGGGGAAGAATCTGAGAGAATTGCTTGAGGGCTTTGTTTGGTGATTAGCTCTTGCCCACGTGTCCCCGAATTGCTCGCGTGGCCATCCAATTCAGTGATAATTGCTCGCGTGGCCATCCAATCCAGGGCATTTTCGAAGTGTTTTTTTCCCCGGCACATTACCCTACAAGGGCTTGTACCCCAAAATTTCTCATTTGCACGAATCTCATCCCGTGATAGTGTTTCGTACTATTCCCCACCCGAAAACGGAAGTATCATGTAAGTATGCAATTAGTGATAGGAAGGGGTGCTAGAGGGCAAAAACGGTAGAAGTTCTAGTATCCACTCTAAGAATTATCGATCCCTAACTTAGCGTTCTGGCTTACATATCGAGGGGAATATGTCTGGCACATTACGTGGTTTGGTTGGTGTCCGTATTTGGGTTGAGCTTCGTACCTCACGCGCGATTAGATGGTTACCGTATTTCGTTTGTAAATTTGTGATGTTACGAGGGCTTTATTTGTATTTCGAGCATTGTACTGAGGCGCGGATCGTTAGGGTTGCGATGTAACCACAAAGCCGAACTTACCAAAATATTCACAGTTGAAATGCGCATATCATAACCTGTCAACTGCACAAGATGGAATAACACCCATACGCATGACGCTCATATGCGCGGACCAATCAAACGCAATCCAAAGATGACCAGTCATATTTGTATGACAGTCAAAAGAGCTCGATTACATATGAACCGCTCATATGCACGGACCAATCAAATGCAATTCGGAAATGACCTGTCATATCCACGTGCAATTTGACCAGGCATACGCGCGTATGTTATGTCCGGTCATATGCACGTGTTTTATGCCCGGTCATTTGTCGAGGTACGATCTGAGCGATCTGTAGCATATGTTTCAATTCGCGAGAAGATGATACAGGCGTACCAAACCAGATTGAACGTTTTAATTTGAACCTAATTGGCCAGAGTTTATGTTTGTGCGAGTGTTTTCAGCATATGATTGGCGATGTCATATAGTCAATTGAGTTTCATTTACGCGGTCAAGTATGGTCGCAATCCTTAATGAGGACACCTGATTGGACACGTAATGCCAATAATTGCACCGCGCATATTATTGGCGAATCATGCGCCGTCGTTAGGGCTGTTGCGGTTTGATGCTGGTCAACTGAGGTTTATGATCGCGGATTTATATGCTCGAACAGTTATTGGTTATGGATTTGTTTGACCGCGCGCTCATTGGTCGCGCATTGGGCCGAAAATGACCGCGCATCTACTATTGGTCGTGCATTTTTGTCGGTTTTGTATACAGTGTGTGGGCAAAGTTCGCGCCTGCCACCCAACCGAAATTTTCGGGTGGGGAATAGTACAAAAAACTACCACGTGATGAGATTCGTGCGAACGAGGAATTCAGGGGGTACAAACCCTTGTAGGGTAATGTGCCGGGGAAAAAACACCTCGAAAATGCCCTGGCGTGGCCACTGAAGCAATTTTCAGTGAATTGAATGGCCATGCGAAAATTCGGGGACACGTGGGCAAGAGAGAATCACAAAACAAGGCCCTGAAGCAATTCTCTCGAAGAATCTTCTGGTTGGTGGACTTGCAGGCACGCGTGGAGGAGGGTCCCATCGAGCTTGTCCTCTCCCAACCAATCCCATCTGGAGTTCCCCAAACCTGCTCCGCCCCGCCCTGATCCCTCGCTCTAGATGTTTAGGGTTGAGTTGAACTCTGCCAAGCAGAGATTGCCCACCAGATGGGGTCAAATGCGGAGGTGGTGGATTCGGGTTTGATGCGGGGTAATCAGATCGGCGAATGTGGAGTGCCAAAGAGAAAAAAGGAGCTGGGTTGAACGCAGAACGGTTGAAAACGTGTTGGGCTGGTACGTAGGGGTTCGGGGTGTCCACTGACCATAAACCTGGGCTGGGAGGGCGGAAACTCGACCGCCAGCCCCCAAAACAAGGCACCTACTAGGGATTGCTGGCGGAATGAAACGAATGGATGGATCACTTGCTCACGACCAACCATGACCATGCGATCGGCCAGCACACCTCAACCAGCACAAGCTACAGGCTGTGGCATTTGCTGCAACTCTAGGGTTTCTGTCGTGTTGGTTGGTTGGTTGGCAGGGGGAGGCTGCTGGATGGAGAGGAGGGGTTTGGGGCTGGGCTGGGGACAGGGGTTGAACAGACGAGAGCTAGCCAGCCAGCCACACAGACACAGCCCGCCAGCACCAATACAGTTTTGAGCGCATCGAATTCCAGCTGGAAAGGGTAGGATATGATTGTTAAAAAATTGCTCGGAGGGGCGTTTGCCGTGAAAAAAACGCCAATGACTGCAAAGTTGCCAACCTTCAACTTCACTGTACAGTGAGAGGAATGATTGGGAGAAAAAAACGCTGCCCAAATGTGCATCAAATCCAAACTATACAGGCATGTCGAAACTGCAAGATCAGTAGACGTCTCTGTCTGATCTGAACCAAAGACGGGCAGGATTCATTCAACGCTTGAATGCAGCAATCCCGATGTGCCCATCACGTCACACGTCACGTACTGTTGTTGTCCTCGTCCCCAACTCAGCTGACGTTTTCTGTCAACTGTCATCCACCCCTCCAACGTGCAGCGATGTCTCGATTCATGATTTATCTGGTTGGAACGAACTCCATCCTTTGCGGTGCACCATTCTGGCGGGACCTGATCTTTCAGATACACCCTCTTTCACGCTATAATGGGTTGTGGTATATATCTACCATACACCCAACCACCCATTTTCACGAGTCCTACACATAGTCTACTCTAGCAATGGTACAACGTCACGGGCAACGCCCCAATGGCATATATATTCTTGACCGCGCAAAGGTTAACCGAGTTTCCATTCCAAAAAAAGAAACGCAACCCAGAAAACTGGGAATCATAGTTGCAGTGGTAACCCTAGTACTGTTTTAAGTCCGAGTTTGCCTCTACCAAACCATCACGCGATTCACGCGCTAAGTGCTGTTAACAAAAAAAAAAAACAAAAAAAAAACAAAAAAAAAGGGAGAGAATGGGACCTCAATTGCACTCAACCATGGGGCTGAATGCGCCCAAGAACGAGCTAAATTCCACTTTCGCACCAGTGCGGCTCAATTACGTTCGATGGTGGTCAACCAAACTTTTGGAATGGATTATTAAAAAATATTTGGACCAACAACGTGCTAGAGACGGTTATAGTCAACACATCGAATTTGTCCAAAGGACTGTACTACTGTTCAGTGTGTTTTCGAATTTTCTATTAGTGCGAAACATTGGTACCGTTCGACATGCCTTTTGATGGGATCACGACGGGATCACGAATCCCACCAGCGACTTCGTGATCCCATCAAATTAGGGCTTGGGCACGGGCAGCCCCAAAAACTTGTGCCGAAGCTGGTAATCCCATTCGAACCTCAGTGGAATCACTGAACTGGCAAACACCCACTTTTGCTGAAGGGATCTGGGGATCAAGAATACGCGGTGCACTTTGGCATGTGAGCAGAGGGCTCCCCTTTCATCCCTAGTTCGTCCCTCGTGCGTACCATACTTTTCGGAGAATCAAGAAAGGATGCACGAGGGATTACGTCGTAGGGCAAACTCCCATCTGACCCTCACAAAGGTCAGATATAGCAATTTCATGCCCCACTCTAGGATCCCTACTCTGCAATTAAAAACCGCATAGAGCATCCCGTCACTCAAAGCTCTACCTAATCGTTTCTATCACTCGTGAAAACCCTCTCACATCTCGACCATCGCACCACTTGCAAGAATAAGAACCAACTAGAAGGTTATAAACAGTCCATAGCCGTGCGAAGCGACAGTATGGATTGTTGACAGGAATTGGCCCCGCCCTCGCTTAGGCGAAGGAGACTTCGCAGTCGGGGGGCGCGCGGAAGTCGTCGTAGACTGCGCGCAGAGTTCCACCTCGACCTGTCCGTATAGTTCGACCTCGACGCGTCCGCAGAAGACGCGGTCGACGGGTTCGCGGAGGACGCGGTCGACGAGCTCGCAGAGGATGCGGTCGACGAGCTCATAGAGGATGTTGGTCGACGAGCCCGTCGAGGAGTTCGGTATAGGAGCTCTTCGACGAGGTCGGTATAGGAGCTCCTATATGAGGCCGGTAGAGGAGCTCCTCGACGAGATCGGTTGACAAGTACAGTTCGGCGGGCTCGTCTCAGCGAAGGCTGCTCGACGGAGCAGCGTCGAATCACCCAACCGAAGCTGCTCACCCGCGAAGGTCGCAGATGTGCGCGAACTTCGCCTCAGGATGTTTTTGCGAAGTCGACCTGCGGAATGGCAAAACCGCTGCACCGCTGGCAAAACCGTCGACACCCGTTCTACCTGGCACCTGCGCAATGTGCCTGGCAGCGCGACCGTCTACCTGCACCTACTTGGTAGGTGCGCACATGCGCAGAAGTTCACCTGCCTCTTCAGCGCTTGCAGACCGTTGCGATGCAACGCTGATATACTACTCTGCTGCAGTGTTGGCAAGCCGCTCTTCTGCTACGCTGGCATATTTTTCTCTGCAGAGGGCTTGCTAGGTGTTGCAATGCCATTCTACCTATATCGACTTGCATGCCTCATTTGTAATCTAATGTTCTCTCAATTTCTTAGTGAAACTCTTGCCAAATGTCCATATGAACACATAAAGTAGTGAGAACGCCTAATACAACGCTATGATCACCCGCACAATCCCGTGCCTTCCGTCGTAGTCCACCCCCGTTGTGTAGTGACTCTCTGCATGGTGCGGTGAGCGTGGAACGAACACGCGATCTTCAGATAGGAGCCGACTTTTGCACCTACTAGGTCGTTCGTAGGCCGGCAGCCGCGTTAGTCGCCATGGTCGACCCCGTTGTAGAAGCGGGCGTAGCGGACATTTTGGAGGCACGATTGGCTAATGCGAGGAAACGCCACGCGGATGGCGAGTACGGAACGATCCCTTTGACGATCGCCGAGTTGGGCATACGGGCGCAGTAGGCGTCAGAGCACCCTTCCCGTCCTGCTTCTCCTCGACCGGTGCGTAACGAAGGTGGCATCGACGATGAGGTCGACGGCGGTGCACGAGTCATCGGCAGCAATGGCACGATGAAGAGAAGGGTGATCAAGGTCGACGGTGGTGTCGACCGTAGTCAGGCGCGAGTGCAGCGGACGATGGCAGCCGCAGGCAGCTCGCTGGTCGGAGTCGATGGCCGATGCCGCTCTCCTCTACAAAGCGGTGGAGGGCTCTTGGCAACGACGCACGTGACGTCGGGCGGGATCGCACCGGCATATGGCTACTTCAAGTTTTCGCCGGACCGAATCACCGTCACACCACTGCAAGGTCGTTGAGACCTCATCACCTGGAGGGAGTCGATAGAACCTCAGCTAGAGGTCGCCGGGCTGAAGGGCTTTGCCAATGGCACCGTGCCAATTCCGCCCGAGGATGATGTCGAGCTGCGCGGGGAGTTTCGTGCTGCTCACTTGCTCACCTTCATGGTCATCCTGAGGTGCTGCTCGCCGGTGGTGCAGCTAGCGCTCAGGTCCTGTCGAGAGCGACTAGACGCGGGTCACCAAGCCTGGCACTTCATCCTGTCGACGTACCAGGCGAAGGAGGACCTATACATTGGACAGCTGGAAGAGCAGATGACACACATTCGGATGGGCGAGCAGGAGTCGACGTCGGACTACTGCAACCGTGCTCGACGGATCCCGGATGAGATGCGGATGGTGGGCGCCGAATACTCTACGGCATCCTACATCACCCACGTCATCAAGGGCCTGCCGCGCAGCTACAACCTCATGAAGAGGCTGATGATGGTGCCCGGCACGCGTGAGTCCCTCGACAAGGACTCCATCACCAGCTACATCCTTCAAGACGAGGCTATGCAGGAGGCAGAGCAGCCCATGGAGCTCCTTCCGTAGGCGAGTTACGCTGCACCGACGAAGCCGAATTGTCAGCAGGAGCAGCGCGGGAAGCCGGGCGGAGGTGGCAGCGGAGGTGGGCGGTCAACGAAGGACGTCGACGAGAAGAGGTCGACGCGGGACAAGGGCCGAGGAGGTGGTGGTCGACGGCGGGAGTGTTGGATCTGCCACGACCCTGGCCACCTCTCCTACGAGTGCCCCGACCGCGACGACATCGACGAGGACAACAACAAGGGAGGCCGCAGTCAGTCGACCAGTCGTCGCCCTCGTCGAGATGAGAAGCCGCACAAGGAGAAGCAGACGTCCCCGATGAAGGACGCCGACCACTCCAGCGGCAAAGGCCGAGGCGACGGGGAGGCGTCGTGCTTGATGGTCGGCGTGGTGGAGCCGACAGTCTTGCTGGCACCGGAGGCTGGCAAGGACTTCAAGGCGGACACGGCCGCTGTGCAGGCAAACCCGAAGGTGGTGCTGCTCGACAGCGGTTGTTCCCACCACCTGATGGGGACGAAGGAGGCGTTCGTCGAAATGAAGCTTGGAGGCGACGTCAAGCATGTGCGTGGCTTCAACGGGGCGCTGTAGAGTGTCGAAGGCCGTGGCATAGTCGCTCTGCGCGGGGAGACTGGGAAGCAGATTCTCGTCCCTGACGTACTCTACCTCCCGGGCGTGCACGCTAACTTGCTTTCTGCGGGCCAGCTGAAGGACAGCGGAGTGAAGCTGCAAGATGTCAGCGACCAAATGCTGCTCGTCTCAGCGACGAGGGACGTCCTTGGTCAGGCGAAGTATACCGGCCGGGTCCTCTGCATCGAACTTCGACCTTGCTCGCAGAAGTCGATGTCGGCCCCGGCAGGAGTGGTGGCTCTGCGGACAATCGCCTCAGCGACGAAGTCTATGTCAGACATGTGGCATGCAAGGCTCGTGCACATCGGCGTCGACACGATCAAGAGCTCGGCGAAGCATGAGGTTGCCGTCGGTCTAGACATCAAGCATTCGACTGCTGCGGATCTGCCGTGTGCCTTCTGCGTCGGCGGGAAGCTGGCGAGGCACACCTTCCCTGACCAAGGATTGGATGCGGAGAATGCGCTCGACGTGGTGCACATTGACCTCTGCGGGCCGTTTCGAGTGGCCGCCAATGATGGCAGCTTCTACTTTCTTCTGCTGAAGGACAGGAAGACTTGCTATGTGTGGGTTAGGCCGATCGCGAAGAAGAGCGACTCACTGGTCGTCTTCGAAAAGTGGTTGAAGTTGGTAGAGCGGCAGACGTCGAAGATGGTAAAAATGTTGCGTTCTGACCGTGGAGGGGAGTTCCTCGGTCGAGCCTTCACCGACCTTGTCGAGGACAAGGGCATTCTCCACAGTCTAAAATGCCCCTATACTCCGCAGTAGAACGGGATGGCAGATCGGGAGATGCGTACGGTCGTTGAGACGGTGTGGACGATGCTACTTCACATGGGCGTGAAGCACCACTGGTGGCACCTTGCTCTGCGACAGGCCGTCTGGGTGCGCAACTGCCTCGAACGTGCGTCTCTGCCTTCGGGGACGACGCCGCACGAGCTGCTGTTCGAGAAGAAATCGGATCTGACGCTGGCGCACGTGTGGGGTTGCATGGTGCAGTTCATGGTCCCCGAGTAGCAGCGCGGCGGGAAGCTGGCGCCGAAGGCCCGGTGGGGCCTTCATCTCGGTGTGTCGCCGGAGAGCAAGGGCTGGGAGGTGCTTGACCTCACCGTCAACAAGGTGGTGACGACCGTAGAGGCCATCTTCTACGAAACAATGTCACTGGAGGCGTGGAAGGAAGTACACGGCCCCATTTTGGCGCGAAAACCTGCTGTCGTGCCGACGGATCCCTCGTCGATGACGACCCCTTTGCTTGCTGTCGAGGACGACGACGTCGAGGACGTCACTCCTCCCTCTGCGCCCACTTCTACCTCCCCTCTGCCCCTTGTCGCTGATCTGCCAAAGACGGCGTCGCCGTTGGCCATCGGCGATGAGGGGAGCATTGCTGCGTCGTTTTCGGCGCCGGTTAGTGGCATCGCCGTCGGCCGACGTGACGAGATGCACCTCGGCGGACGAGTGCAGAAGCCTTCGACGACAGGGGAGCACCGGGCAGAGGATTCGGCAAAGGCAAGATCAGTCGAGGAGCTGACGGCAGAGGAGATGTCGGCAGGGGAGCAGTCCGAGTTAGCAGAGGAGCCATCGGCAGAGGACCAGCTCGACGATTGCGAGCCGAGCGACGTCTTAGAAGTCCTTGGTGGCGTGGAAGGGGAGCTGTCTTCAGGGGAGCAGTCCGACAGTGACGTGGTGGAAGTCCCGGTCGAAGATGTGAAGACGAGGTGTTCCTCCCGCCCCAACCTCGGAAAGCCCGCAGAGAAGCTGAGCTACCATGCCTGTCTGCCATCGACCGCCTACAACACGTTGCTCGACGACGCAGAGGACGACGTCGACCTGCCCGAGCTCGACCCCGACATGCACGCCGACACCGAACGTCGCTGGGACATCGCGATGATGACGGTGAAGGAGGCGTTGGCAATCTGGAAGGTGAAGGCGGTGAAGGCCGCCATGGATGAGGAGATCAAGAGCCTCATCACCAACAGGACGTGGGAGCTGGTCGAGCGTCCACGCGGCGTCAATATCATGAAGAATCGCTGGGTGCTTATGATGAAGTACCACGTCGATGACACGGTCGTACGCAAGAGAGCCCGCCTGGTCGTGAAAGGCTTCACGCAGGTATACGGCGCAGAGTACGACGAGACGTACGCGCTGGTGGGGAGCTACGTGACTCTGCGGATCTTCCTCAGCATCGTAGCAGTCCTCGACCTGCACCTGATGCAGCTCGACATGAAGAACACGTTTCTGCAAAGCAAGCTGGATCGTGTCCTCTACATGTACCAACCCGACTACTACAACGATGGCACCGGCCGCATCTGCAAGCTGCTGAAGAACCTCTACGGGCTGAAGTAGTCGCCGTTGCTGTGGTACAAAGCGCTCGACGACGTGCAGATTGGCGCGAACTGGAAGAAGAGCCAGGTCGACGAGGCTCTCTACTTCAAGGTCGGCGACGACGGAGTGGCGTGCTGGGTGCTCGTCTACGTCGACGTCTTACTCGCTGTAAGCAGCAGCACTGCGATGCTAAAGGAGCTGCTGGAGGCCGCCTTCAAACTGCGCGAAATAAGCCCGGTCGAGAAGTATCTCGGACTGGAAATAGTGCGCGACCGACCGGCGAGGAAGCTATGGCTTCACCATCAAGTCTACGCTGACAAGCTGCGTCGGCGTTTCATCGACGAGGAGCAGACCGGGCGAGTGCCGAAGACGCCGGTCTCCGTCGACGCTTACGCAGAGCTGACATTCGACGATGAGGACGCGCAGTCGCGCGAAGAGGAGGAGTATTGACAGAAGGTCAGCTCGTTGCAGTTTGCGGCGACGACAACAAGGCCGGACATTGCCTTCACGTGCAGCAAGCTGGGGAGTGGCCTGACAGTGCGGAGCGACAACCATTGGCCGACTGCTGTCTGCACTACCTGGCCGACACCCGTGACGCAGCTCTGGAGTTCGGCGGTGGACCAGAGTCGTTGTGTCTGGTCGGCAATGTGGACGCCAACGACGCTGGCGACAAGCAGAATCGGATGAGCACGGGCGGCTACGTGTTCGTCTTCGGAGGGGCCGCAGTCTCCTGGTCGAGCCAGCGCATCAAATGCGCGACGCTCTCGTCGACCGAGTCGGAGTACGTCGCGGCCACGGAAGCCGGCAAGGAGGCTCGTTGCCTTCGCTTTCTCCTTCCAGAGTTCCGGCTGCTCGACGATGGGAAGCCGACCGTGCTGCACGTGGACAACCAGTCGGCCATCACAGTCGCAGAGGGCTCGGGGCTCAAAGGCAACCTCAACCACATGGAGCGACGCTACGCTTGGCTGCAGCATATGGTGAAGCGCGGGAAGATTGCTCTGCAGTACATACCGACCACCGAGCAGCCGGCCAACTTTCTGACGAAGGTGCTGCATTTTCTGGCTTTCAACCGGTGCTCTGTCGCAATCGGCCAAGTGCGCCTGGCCGACATCGGCGACGGTGATGACGAAGTGTAGCAGTAGGTGCCGTGCCCTTCTGCACGGCTGGTGCGGTGACATGCGTGCTATGCGTTGGGTGCACGCAGATGGAATTTCTCCTTGTATTCTGTCCCTTGGGTTCTGGGTAGACCTAGTGTGTGGGGTGCCCAAGCGTGAGCGCGGCAGGGGAGTGTTGACGGGAATTGGCCTCGCCCTCGCTTGGGCGAAGGAGACTTCGCAGTCGGGGCGCGCGTAGAAGTCATCGTAGACAGCGAGCAGAGTTCCACCTCGACCTGTCCGTATAGTTCGACCTCGACGCGTTCGCAGAAGACGCGGTCGACGGGTTCGCGGAGGACACGGTCGACGAGCTCGCAGAGGATGCGGTCGACGAGCTCGTAGAGGATGCTGGTCGACGAGCCCGTCGAGGAGTTCGGTATAGGAGCTCCTCGACGAGGCCGGTATAGAAGCTCCTATACGAGGCCGGTAGAGGAGCTCCTCGACAAGATCGGTTGACAAGTACAGTTCCACGGGCTCGTCTCAGCGAATCACCCAACCAAAGCTGCTCACACGCGAAGGTCGCAGATGTGCACGAACTTCGCCTCAGGATGTTTTCGCGAAGTCGACCTGCGGAACGGCATCACGTGCTCGACGGTGCACCGCTGGCAAAACCGTCGACACGCGTTCTACCTGGCACCTGCGCAATGTGCCTGGCGGCGCGACCGTCTACCTGCACCTACTTGGTAGGTGCGCACATGCGCAGAAGTTCACCTGCCTTTGCAGCGCTGGCAGACCGTTGCGATGCAACGCTGACATACTACTCTGCTGCAGTGTTGGCAAGCCGCTCTTCTGCTGCGCTGGCATAGTTCGCCCTGCAGAGGGCTTGCTAGGTGTTGCAATGCCATTCTACCTATATCAACTTGCATGCCTCATTTGTAATCTAATGTTCTCTCAATTTCTTAGTGAAACTCTTGCCAAATGTCCATATGAACACAAGTAGTGAGAACGCCTAATACAACGCTACGATCACCTGCACAACTCCGTGCCTTCCGCTGTAGTCCACTCCCGTTGTGTAGTGACTCTCCGCATGGACAAGGACACTCTTCTCTCTAGCTTCTAGCAATGGTCCGAGACGGCTGAAAGTGCCTCCGGAAGACAAGCTGCGACTATTCCTTCAGTCAGCACCGCACCGTTTAGCACAGCCATTAACATTGCTCCGCTCTCGCGTGACCAACCTTACGTGCCTCATTATCGCCCAGTAGCCAGTGGTCCTCCATGCCTCGAGGGAGCGGCCGGGCAATTGAGCATGCAGGGCCCTCCTCTGCCCTTTGCAACAGAGTTAGAGGACATCACATATAATTTGGAGAGCGACACCATCGAGATGGGTCACCATACCTGGAGCGATACCCTCACCACCGACCTCTGCAGCTGCGTGATCGCGATCTTTGTGTTGAGATGAAGCCCTTCACACACCTGGTTTCGCATGTAGCAGCCCTATGCGATGTAGCGAGGTTTCGCATACCGCATACCGGAGCTTCGGTATTCGCCGAGTACACTCCATTCGTGCACTTCTGTATGCACTGTTCAATACTGAACCGAATTGGAGGGAAGTGACGACATTGCACAAACGAGTATGTGTAACTGTTCGTTGCGAGCACCTGCGCAACTACTCCTGGGCCGATAGAAAATCCACCTGACGGTATTTTCACCTGATGGTATTTTAACCTGGCAGTGCCAACCTGGATCCGCATACTAGAGTAGATGCTTGCACGTTCTCCTTGAACAACGTTCTCGTAGAACGTTCTCGCACTCGTCACTATGTTTCCTATAAGGTTCATGCTGTAATGTTGTAATTTATTAATTTATCAGTCTCTTTTCTTTTGTTACTACATACCAATTTATAGTTCCTGAATACCAGTATTCCGTCTCCAACAAGTTCGTACACGGAAAACTCGCACCTCTCTCTCCGATCGTGGAACTCTGCGCCTAGGCTCTCCCATAATCGCCTATTCTCCGCATGGTGCTGTGAGCGTGGACGCATACCCGAACTTCAGATAGCCTTGAATACGATTGGCAAAGTTGTCAACCTTGGGCCGGCATCCACTTTGATTCCGTATGGTTGGCGAGGGCGCCGCTACTGAAGTCATGGACCTGGAAGTGCAGGTCGCTGCTGTGCGGGAGCGCCACAGCGGTGGCAAAATCAGCGCCGCGGATCTGGAGCCGATGATCAAAGGAGCTCGTGCGAAGTGGGCTCGCGATCACCCACCTCCTCGCGTTGAAGCGGAAATTGAGTCCGCTTCTCCCCGTGCTGAAGGCAACAATGTCAACCTCGATGGCAATGAAGGCGCAAGAGTTACGCGCGGTGAACTGAGAGGGGCCGTAAGAGTGAACACCGCGAGCGTTGGTGGAACGCAAACGCGAGTCCTTCGGTCAGCCGCTGCAACAAGTGCGCATAGTGACGCGCACGGTCGTCGCATCTCTGCACGACAAAGTGGTGGCGGACCCTCGTGGACAGCAAATGCGTCAACTGTACGCGATGGTGGCATCGCTCCGGAATACGGATACTTCAAGTTCTCACCCGACAAGATCGTCGTGTCAAAACTGCTTGAAGGGCATCACGACTTGACGACGTGGGTCGGGTCCATTGAGCCGCAGTTGGAGATCGCGCAGCTGAAGAAGTTCGTTGACGGCACGGTGGAGGTGCCGCCTGAGGATGACGCTGAGCGCCGCGCACAGTTTCATTCTGCACAGCTGTTGACGTTTATGGTCATCTCAAGGTGTTGCTCGCCGGTCGTCCAAGTTGCATTGAAACCATGCAGTCTTCATGTGGACGCTGGTTTTCAAGCTTGGCGATTCATTATGAAGACCCACAAGGCAATGGATGACCTTTACATTGGCCAGCTGGAGCAACGGTTAACAAATCTAGAGATGGGGGAGCACGAAAGCGCAATCGCATACTGCAATCGCGCACAACAGATTCTTGCAGCTCTGCGCATGGCTGGCGTGGACTACTCAATGTCTTCGTATGTCACGCATGTCATCAAAGGTCTGCCTGTAAGCTACAATCTCCTTCGACGTATGGTGAAGCTCTCAGGTGTATGGGAAGAGCTTGACGAGGATACACTTTTGAGCTATATCATCGAAGAGGAGTTCACACTTGAATCCGAGCGGCGCAAGGAGCAGCTTCTCCCTCAAGTCAACTATGTTGCGTCAAAGTAGCTGCGGTAGTAACAGAAGTGAGGAAAATCGCACGGAGGAGGTGACAATGACGAACACGTCAACCGCGCAAAGACGACCAAGAATGACGACCGTTCCGGTGGCGGAAAGCGCAACTCTCAACAATACTGCTTCGTTTGTGGAGATTCCGAGCACTTTGCAAACCAGTGCCCCGACCACGTCAACAAGGAGGCGGGCGATGGTCAGGAAGCTCCACGCGGACGATCGCAAAACCGTCAACCTCGTCGCGATACCGCATACCGCAAGGACAAACAACATACTGATTCCAAGGACAAGCAGCCGTCGGATGCCGGAACCTCCCGTGGAAAGGGTGCAAAGGAGGCTCCAAGTGATGATGTGCACCACGAAGGGCAACCGTCTTGTTCGATGGTCGGCGTGGTGACGAACGCATCCACAGAACCGACCATTTCTTTGACTCCGGAAGCTGGCAAGGAATTCCAGGCGGTCACTGCAACAGTGCAAGCAAATCGGACCGTGGTCCTTCTTGACAGTGGCTGTTCTCATCACCTCATGGGGACGCGTGAGGCATTTGTGGAGATGAATGCGGAAGGCGACGTTCACCATGTACATGGATTCAATCGTGCCATTCAGCCCGTACAGGGGCGCAACACAATTGCTCTTCAAGGGGCAGTGTGCACGAAGGTTCTCATCTCCGATGTGCTGTATGTGCATGGTGTACAAGAAAATCTGTTGTCAGCTGGACAGTTGAAGGACAGTGTTGTGCAGTTTCAGGACGTCGGCGATGAAACGCTTCTCGTCTCTACTGAGGGAGTTGTTCTCGGTCGTGCGCGCTATACCAGCCACATCCTCTGCACCGAACTCCGCCCGTGTCCATCGTAGTAGCCGACAGCGCCGCCAACGGAGACGGCCGCGTTGCGAACAATTGCGACATCTATGAGGTCGTCGGCGGACATCTGGCATGCACGACTTGCGCACGCGTGGATGGATACGATAAAGCGCACAGCTGCACATGGCGCGGCAGCTGGATTGGAGATCACATCATGGTGTGGCGCGGACCTGGTATGCGTTTCTTGCGTTTGCGAAAAGCTGGTTCGTCATACCTTCCCCGACCAAGGTTCTGAACCTGAAAACACATTGGACTTTGTGCACATCGACATCTGCGGACCCTTTCGAGTTGCTGCCAAGGACGGGAGTCGCTACTTTCTTCTCCTGAAAGACCGCAAAACGCACTATTATGGACGTGTACTCTCACGCGGAAGAGTGACGCTTTGGAGAATTTCGAAAAAAGGCCGACGATGGTGGAGCGACAAAGCAAGCTGACGGTGAAGATGATTCGTTCGAACCGTGGAGGGGAGTTCCTGGGAAACGATTTTACTGCCTTCCTCGACAAGCACGGCATTGTCCACGATCAGACATGTCCGTATACCCCACAGCAGAATGGTATGGCTGAACGCGAAATGCGCACACTTGTCGAGGCGGTGCGGACAATGCTTCTGCATATGAATGTGCCACACCAGTGGTGGCACCTCGCACTTCGCCAAGCTGTGTGGGTGCGCAATAGCATTGAGCGCTCTTCCCTGCCTTCGGGAGCAACACTGTATACGCTGATGTACAAAACGAAGCCGGACCTCACCATGGCCTGGGTGTGGGGTTGCATGGAGCAATACATGGTCCTGCAACATCAGCGCGGTGGGAAGCTTGCGCCGAAAGCTAGCCAGGGTCTTCATCTTGGCGTTTCTCCAGCGAGCAAAGGTTGGGAGGTGTTGGATCTCACCGCATCGCTACCACTGTGGAGTTGATATTTTACGAAACCCAGTCGCTGGCTGACTGGAAAGCCGAGCGCGCACAAGGAAGTGTACACAAGGTATCCACTTCAACAGTCTCCGCTCCTTCACCAGGTCTTCTTGCTGATGAGATTGACGATCCACTTGACACCCCGGCTTCAGCACCTACACCTTCGCACGTCCCCACGTCCATCCCCAACTCTACCCTCCCATCGGTGTACCCGCGTGTGGTGCCTGTCACCAAACCGTCAACCTCCTCCACGCCTGCTGTCATCTCCTCTCCACTTCCAGCTGCGGAAAGAATCTCTCGTCCCACCCCCGACACCCTGTCCAAGTCGGCCGACGACAATAAGGGGAGACATGACGCGCTACCTTCGGCGCCACGCATCGGCATTGACGACGGCCGACCTGCCGCATCATTTGAGAATGGCGCACCTAGTATGCAGAAACAGGCAGGGGAGCAGGTGACAGGGGAGCAGATGACAGGGGAGCAGATCAGCGATGGCTCGTCGAGCGACGTTGTGGAGGTCATCGACGAAGACAACAACGATGCAGGGGAGTCATCTGGAGACAGTTCCTCGAGCGATGTGGTGGAAGTCAAGCTACCGACTCAGCATTCCACCCGCTCCAACTTTGGTGTGCCTCCAAAGGAGTGGGCCGATGTGTGCCTGGTATTCGCTATCACGCTTCTTGATGACGCAAACACGGATACCACGCTGCAAAACAGGATCTCGATATGCATGCTGGCCCTGAATGACAGTGGGATATCTCCACGATGACCGTCAAGGAAGCGCTAGCAAGCTGGAAGGGGAAGGCGGTGAAGGCAGCAATGGAGGAGGAGATGCGCAAAATTCTTGCCAACGGAACATGGGAGCTGGTGCCTTGACCGCGCGGCGTCAATGTCATGAAGAACCGGTGGGTTCTTGCGACAAAGTACAACGCCCACGACACGGTCGCCCGCGAAAAGGCACGTCTCGTCATGAAGTGATATACGTAGATCTATGGTGCGGATTACGATGAGATGTATTCACCGGTCGGCAGCTACTGTCAAACTTATATCTGCTATGGTCTATTTAGGCTGTAGTGGGGTAGCTCTTAGAGGGTACAACACTTATGTGTTTCCTATTTGTACCCATCTCATTCCTAGTTCATTCATTCTTTCGTCTATCTTTCTCACATGGTATAGAGCTAGTTTCGAGAATTTTAAAAAAGGGCCCACCACTATTTTTTTTTACTGCCTACTTGACGCGCGCGTCCCGCTTTCCCTTCGAGGCCCGTCGCGGCCCCTGCGCCTGCCCTCAGAGCTAGCGCCCGCCACGTAAGGCCTCGTAAGGCCCCGTTATGCCCCGTAAGGCCCCGTAAGGCCCCGTAAGGCCCCGTCAGGCCCCGTTAGAGGCCCCGTAAGGCCCCGTTAGGCCCCGTTTGGCCCCGTTTAAGGCCCCGTAAGGCCCCTTTCGGCCCCGTTAGAGGCCTCGTACGGCCCCGTCAGGCCCCGTTAGAGGCCCCGTACGGCCCCGTCAGGCCCCGTTAGAGGCCCCGTAAGGCCCCGTCAGGCCCCGTTTGGCCCCGTTTAAGGCCCCGTAAGGCCCCTTCCGGCCCCGTTAGAGGCCCCGTCAGGCCCCGTTAGAGGCCCCGTACGGCCCCGTCAGGCCCCGTTAGAGGCCCCGTGAGGCCCCGTCAGGCCCCGTTTGGCCCCGTTTAAGGCCCCGTAGGCCCCGTCAGGCCCCGTTAGAGGCCCCGTCGGCCCCGTCAGGCCCCGTTAGAGGCTCCGCACGGCCCCGTCAGGCCCCGTTAAAGGCCCCCTTCAGGCCCAGCCGGCCCTACTGCGGCTCTGTCGCAGCTCTGCCCCGGCCCTCGCCCCGACCCTGTCTCTGCACTGCCGCGGCCCGGCCCCGACCCCGCCCCGGCCCTGTCGCGACCTCGCCCCGGCCCTGCCCAGGCCCTGCCCCGGCCCTGCCCCGGCCCTGCCCCGGCCCTGCATCCTGCCCCGGCCCTGCCCCGGCCCTGCCCCGACCCTGCCCCTGCCCTGCCCCGGCCCTGCCCCGGCTCTGCCTTGGCCCTGCCCCCTGCCCCGGCCCTGCATCCTGCCTCGGCCCTGCCCCCTGCCCAGGCCCTGCCCCGGCTCTGCCTCGGCCCTGCCCCGGCCCTGCCCCCTGCCCAGGCCCTGCCCCTGAACTGCCCCGGCCCTGGCCCGGCTCTGCCCCGGCCCTGCCCCGGCCCTGCTCCTGAACTGCCCCGGCCCTGCTCCTGAACTGCCCCGGCCCTACCCCGGCCCTGCCCCAGCCTCTCCCCTGGTAAGAGCGCCGCACTGCCGAGCCACACCGCCCTGCCGAGCTGCGCCGCCCTGCCTAGCCTGCTTAGCCGAGTTGCACTGCTGCTGCTGCTAGCCTGCTGCTTCTCCTGTCATGGCTAGTCTCAATGTTCTTACCTTTGATGCTGAGGGTCGAGCTGTTGACTTTGAGGTCTGGCTAGATGATCTGCAGCTTTTCCTACAGTGCGATAGCAAGGATGTTCTCTCACTGTTCGATCTCACGTCTGGCGCCTCTACTGCCCCTACTGCTGATGCTGACAGTACTGTTCGCTCGCAGTGGCTCACACACGATGCTGCTGCTCGTCTTGCTGTGCGCAATCACCTGCCGTCTACTGAGCGCGCGCACTTTAGTCAGTACAAGAGTGCTAGGGCTCTGTACGACGCTGTAGTTGCACGCTACTCCTCCCCTACCACTGCTGCCCTCAGCCGCCTCATGCTGCCATACTTTTTTCCTGACCTTGCCGCCTTTGCCACAGTTGCTGACCTAGTTGCTCACCTCCGCACTAGTGACGCTCGCTACCGCGCTGCCCTTCCCACTGAGTTTCTTCCCACGAACTCCCCCCCCATGTACATCACCCTTTACTACCTAGTCACCCGCCTCCCTGACTCTCTCTCCTCAGTCAGGGATCACTTTCTCTCCCTTTGCCCTACCGAGCTGACTGTCGACTTGCTAGAGGAGCGCCTAGCTGCAGCTGAGAAGAGTATCTTAGCTGTTGGGGCTTCTCGCGGCGACCGTCGCACCCCCTTCTTTGAGGGGTGTTCCCCTGTCCCCCTTCTCCCCTCTGTTGCCTCTGCTGCTGCTCTCGACCTCGTTGGCACTGAGGAGGTCGGCGCTGCGTCTGCCCCTAGTGGGCGACGCCGCACTGGCAAGGGCAAGGGAAGCAAGGGTGGTGGAGGGGGCGGTGGAGGAAGCGGTGGAGGAGGTGGAGGTGGTGGTGGGGGTGGTCACGGGGGTGGGGGCGTCGGTGGCGGCGGTGGAGGCCATGGAGGCGATGGCGGAGGCGGTGGAGGCGGCGGAAGCGGTGGTGGAGGTAGCGGAGGAGGTGGTTCTGGTCGCGGTGCAGCCACGCAGCGTGGAGGCCTTGGTGGCGGCCAGCGTCAGCAGCAGTTGCGCACCCGTGAGACCCCGTCTGTTCAGCAGCTTCGTGAGTGGTACGCTGGGCGTGGGAGGTCTGGGGGTGCAGGTCCCTGCGCGTACGTTCTTCGCACAGGCACTCGTAGTGGGGAGGTGTGTGGTCTCCCACACACCATGCAGCGCTGCTTCGGCCGCCTGACTGACGCTTGGCGTACCCAGTTTCCTGACGCTGTTGAGCTTCCTCGTTGGCATGATCTGCTTCTGCAGAATGTGCCTATCTTTGATCTAGACTTTGATGCTATCCTTGCTGCCATGTATGCTCTTGCTGATATTACTGAGGGTGACTGTTACCTGCGTGTCCCGCCCGACCCGGGCACTGTGGCTGCTGCTCTAGGTGCTAGTGCGGCTGCTGCTCTAGGTGCTAGTGCGTCTGCTGCTCCAGGTGCTGGTACGTCTCCTCCCTCTGGTACTGCACCTACTGAGTCCTTTCACACCTTCACACTTGACTCTGGTGCTTCGCGCTCTTTCTTTAGAGACAGCACCACGCTCACGCCGCTCCGTCGACCTGTTGCGGTCTCCCTTGCTGACCCCTCCGGGGGCCCAGTCCTTCCACACTCCTCCACGGTTCTACCGTGTCCTGCGGCCCCGTCGGGCTTACTGTCGGGACTCCACCTCCCCTCGTTCTCTACGAACTTGGTGAGTGGAGCTGACCTCCAGGACGCGTGGGTTGACCAGTTCACCCCTGGAGGTCAGCGTGTGACCCACTGCACTTGCTCTCGGACGGGCCGCCACCTGGCCACGTTCACCCGTCGGCCAGGGTCGAGTCTGTACACACTGACTACTGCGCCTCCTCCGGTCCCTGCGTCTGGTCAGGTAGCTGCGTCCAGTCAGGTGTTTGCTGCTGCGTCCAGGTCTAGTCCTGCGTCTGCCCCCTGCTCGTGTCGTCCTCTGGCGCACGAGACTCTCCTCTGGCACCACCGCCTTGGTCACCCCTCCCTGCCTCGTCTTCGAGGTATGGCCTCCCGTGCTCTTGTCTCTGGACTCCCCAGGTCCCTCCCTCCCCTTCCTCCGGGGCCTGCCCCCACCTGTGTTCCTTGTGTCGAGGGCCGGCAGCGCGCCGCTCCTCACTCCTCCTCGTTTCCTCCGACTGAGGTCCCTCTGCAGACTCTTCACATGGACGTGTGGGGCCCAGCCCGCGTTCGTGGACAGGGTCACGAGCGTTACTTCCTGCTGGTCGTTGACGACTACTCGCGTTACACCACAGTCTTCCCCTTGCGCAGCAAGGGTGAGGTCACTGAGGTGTTGATCGACTGGATCCGCGGTGCTCGTCGCCAGCTTAGTGAGAGTTTCGGCTCCGACCTTCCTGTTCTGCGTCTGCACTCAGACAGAGGCGGGGAGTTTTCCTCCGACCTCCTGAGAGCCTTCTGTCGTTTGGAGGGCATCCGCCAGACGTTCACGCTTCCGGCCTCCCCGCAGCAAAATGGGATTGCTGAGCGCCGCATTGGCATGGTCATGGATGTCGCTCGTACGTCCATGATCCATGCGGCTGCTCCCCACTTTCTGTGGCCGTTCGCGGTTCAGTACGCTGCGCATCAGATCAACCTTCAGCCTCGTGTCTCCTTGCCGGAGACCACACCTACTCTGCGGTGGACGGGGAAGGTTGGCGATGCGTCCGCGTTCCGTGTCTGGGGATCTCGAGCTTTTGTCTGCGATACTACAGCGGACAAGCTGTCCTCCCGTGCCGTTCCCTGTGTCTTCCTTGGCTTCCCTCCTGACGCACCCGGGTGGCAGTTCTACCACCCCACCTCGCGTCATGTTGTGTCCTCTCAGGACGTCACGTTTGACGAGTCGGTGTCGTACTACCATCTCTTTCCCTACCGCACTGCCTCTCCCCCTCCCCCGCCGCTCTTCCTTGCCCCAGGTACTCCTCCGGTAGACCCCCTCCCCCCCCAGGGTCCTGCCCCCTCAGGTGTGTCCCAGGTAGACCCTGCCGAGCCGGTCGAGGTAGCTGTCGACTCAGGTGCTGCTAGGGGTGCTGACCCTGCGGGTGCGGGGACTGGGGGTGCTGAGACTGGGGGTGCTGAGTCTGGGGGTGCTGAGTCTGGGGGTGCTGAGACTGGGCGTGCTGAGCCTGGGGGTGTGGCGCCTGAGGGTACTGTGTCTGGAGGTGCTGAGCCTGCGCGTGTTGAGTCTGGAGGTGCTCTAGGTGTCCCGTCGCGGCGGGAGCCCCTCTCTCCACAGCGGCTTCGTGAGTGGTACTCTCGGCGCCGTCGAAATGCTGCTGGAGGTGCTGCTGGTGCAGGAGCTTCTGGAGGTGCTGGCGCTGCTGGAGGTGGTGCTGGTGCTGGAGCTGCTGGAGGTGCTGCTGCTACTGGAGCTACTGGAGGTGCTGGCGCTGCTAGAGGTGGTGCTGGTGCTGGAGGTGCTGCTGGTGCTGGTACTACTGGAGCTACTGGAGGTGCTGGCGCTGCTGGAGGTGGTGCTGGTGCTGGAGCTGCTGGAGGTGCTGCTGGTGCTGGAGCTGCTGGAGGTGCTGCTGGGACTGGAGACCCTGAGGCTGAAGGTACCGGTTCTGTCTCTGCTGTTTCTGGAGGCGCTGTGCGGCCGCGGCCGTACTACGTTCCGCTTCTTCAGCAGGTTCTTGGCTCCCCGCCTTCTCCTGGACCTCCTCCTCCTTCCCTGAGTCCACCGCCTGTCCCGTCTCAGTCGCAGTTACAGCCGGCCTCTCCGCTGCCTGGTCCTTCTCCTTACTCTGGTCCGACTAGAGGTCTTACGGAGCGTCGTGAGCCTGAGTCGCGTCCTGTGTCGCCTGCGTCTCGTTCTACGTCGCCTGTCCGTTCTGTTCGCGCTGGTCGTGTTTCGCGTCCGCGTCTTCCTCCTGTCCCTGGCACTCACTCTATGACTCTGCGTCCTTCCACTGCTCCACAGCGTGTCCCTCTGCCCTCTCCTCCTGCGTCCTCTCTTCCTGACGACCCGGACCCGGAGTCTGACTCCCTTCGTGCTGCTAGTCCTACTGTCACGCGCTTTCTGGCCACTGCTGTCACTGACCCGCTGTTTGAGTCCTCTGCTGCGTCTGCTCTTGTTGCTGAGCTTGTGGACTTTGCTGCAGCCTGTCGCCTAGACTACACCGCTAGTCTTGTTGCTGAGTCTGCGTCTGCGTCTGTCTGTCCTCCGTCCGTCGGGGGTGAGTGTGCTCTTGGCACGGACGTCCTTGAGGACAGGCAGGAGGACCTTGAGTGTTTTGCTGCTGCTTCACCTCATCTCGTGTCCATGCTGCTTGCCCCTGAGGGAGACCCGGATGCACTAGACATCCCGACCCCGCGCTCTTACGCAGAGGCGATAGAGGGTCCCTACTCCTCTCAGTGGCAGGCAGCCATGGACGCAGAGATGGCTTCCTGGAAGTCCACAGGCACCTACGTAGACGAGGTTCCCTCACCTGGGGCGAACATCGTCAGTGGCATGTGGATCTTCAGGGTGAAGCGGCCGCCGGGTTCTCCGCCTGCCTTCAAGGCGCGTTACGTTGCACGTGGCTTCAGTCAGCGATAGGGAGTTGACTTCTTTCAGACCTTCTCCCCTACCCCGAAGATGACCACTCTTCGGGTACTGCTGCACGTTGCTGCTCAGCGTGACTACGAGCTCCACTCGCTTGACTTCAGCACAGCCTTCCTACAGGGCAGCCTACACGAGGAGATCTGGCTGCGCCGCCCACCTGGCTTCACTGGGTCGTTTCCTCCTGGTACCCAGTGGAGCCTCCGGCGGCCAGTCTACGGTCTCCGCCAGGCGCCACTTGAGTGGCACGACACGCTCAGGACGACTCTTGCTGCTCTTGGTTTTGCTCCCTCCACTGCTGACCCTTCTCTGTTTCTACGCACTGACGCTACTCTGCCGCCGTTCTACGTTCTTGTGTACGTAGACGACCTTGTCTTTGCTACTGCTGACACGGAGGCACTCGCCCACGTGAAGTCTGAGCTGCAGAAGAGACACACGTGCACAGACCTGGGTGAGCTGACAAGCTATCTTGGCTTGCGGATCACCCGGGACAGAGCACAGCGCACCATTACCTTGACTCAGTCACACATGGTGCAGCAGGTCCTTCAGCGCTTCGGCTTCACCTACTCCTCGCCACAGTCCACTCCTCTGCCTACCGGTCACTCGCTCTCAGCTCCACCTTCGGACGAGTCCGTAGAGCCGAGTGGCCCGTATCCAGAGCTTGTGGGCTGCCTCATGTACCTGATGACTTGCACACGACCTGACCTCGCATACCCTCTCAGCCTTCTGGCTCGCTACGTGGCTCCCGGCAGGCACCGAAAGGTGCACTGGGATGCTGCGAAGAGGGTGTTGCGATACTTGTGCAGTACATCGGGCATGGGGCTCGTGCTTGGAGGACGGGCTCGAGTTGTCCTCACTGGTCACGCTGACGCCTCCTGGGTTGACGACTTGGCTACGCAGCGGTCGTCACAGGGTTACACCTTCAGTCTTGGCTCCGGCTCTGTCTCCTGGCGGTCTACCCGCTCTTCTTCTGTTCTCAGCTCCAGTTGTGAGGCTGAGATCTACGCTGGGGCCATGGCTGCACAGGAGCTTCGCTGGCTCACCTACCTGCTGACCGACTTGGGAGAGGCGCCTCGTTCTCCTCCAGTTCTGTACGTCGACAACAAGGCCATGCTGGCCTTGTGTCAGGGGCACAGACTGGAGCACAGAACGAAGCACATTGCTCTGCGCTACTTCCTCACAGCTACGATACGCTACGCATTTTCCTCTCCATCGTCGTGGTACTTGATCTGCATCTCATGCAGCTTGACATGAAAAACGCATACCTGCAGAGCAAGTTGGACCGACATCTGTACATGGAGCAACCGACATACTTCAATGACGGTACATCTCGCGTATGCAAGCTTCTGAAAAGCATGTACGGACTCAAACAGAGTCCACTGCTGTGGTATTCAGCACTCGACTGTGTACTCATTGGCGGCAGATGGAGCAAGAGCCAGGTGGACGAAGCACTCTACTTCAAGTTCGGTGATGACGGAGTTGGTTGCTGGCTACTCGTCTACGTTGACGATTTTCTCGCCGCAAGTAGCAGCCTCGACATGCTGAAGGACCTTCGTGAGCTTCTGCAAAACGCATTCGAGCTGCGGGAAATCACTCCCGTGCTGAAATATTTAGGGCTAGAGATAGTGCGGGACAGGTCTGCGCGAAAGTTGTCGCTGCACTGTCAAACTTATATATAGCTTATATTGTGTAGGCTATAGTGGGGTAGCCCATAAGGGGTACAACCCAATTAGGGTTAGTACTTGTACCCAACTCTTTGCTAGTTCATTCATCCTCGTTCATTATTCTGACATGGTATGAGAACAGGTCCTCCGCTAGGACCGTTTTTGTTTTCCTTGGGCCCACCACAGCGCTACCCCGCTAGCAGCCCTCTGCAGCCCTCGTGCTGCCCCTACTTCCTGTCGCGACCCGTAGGCCCCTAGGCCCCGGCCCGTCGCCACCCCTAGCCCGGCCCGTCGCCCCTAGGCCCGTCGCCCCGGCCCGTCGTCCCTAGGCCCGTCGCCCCTTGGCGTCGCCCGTCGCCCCTAGCCCGGCCCCCGCCGCCCGTCGCGACCACCGTCCCCCGTCGCGCCCTGTCGCCCGTTGCGACCTGTCGCCCCGGCCCGTCAACCCCCAACCCGTCGCCCTAGGCTCGTCGCCCGTCGCGACCCGTCGCCCCTAGCCTAGGCCCAGGCCCCGCGGCCCGTCGCCCCGTCGCCCCTAGCCTAGGCCCCGTGGCCCCCCCGTCGTCCACGACCTGTCGCCCCGCGGCCCCTCTCGTCGCCCTAGGCCCCCGGCCCCTAGGCCCCCGGCCCCTTCGTTCCTGGCCCCGCGGCCCGACGCACCTAGGCCCCCGGCCCCAAGGCCCCTCGCGACCCGTCTCCCCTAGCCTAGGCCCAGGCCCTACGGCCCGTTGCTCCGTCGCCCCTAGCCTAGGCCCCGCGCCCCCCCCGTCGTCCACGACCTGTCGCCCCGCGGCCCCTCTCGTCGCCCTAAGCCCCCGGCCCCTCGGCCCCTTCGTCCCTGGCCCCTCGGCCCCTTCGCCCCTGGCCCCTCGGCCCCGTCGCCCTAGGCCCCCGGCCCCTCGACCCCCGGCCCCTTCATTCCTGGCCCCGCGGCCCGACCCCCCCCTAGGCCCCCGGCACCTCGGCCCCTTGGCCCCTTCGTTCTCGGCCCCGCGGCCCGACCCTCCCCCCCCCCCTAGGCCCCCGACACCTCGGCCCCTCGGCCCCTCGGCCCCTCGGCCCCTTCGTTCTCGGCCCCGCGGCCCGATCCCCCCCACCCCCTAGGCCCCAGGCCCCTCGGCCCCTTGGCCCCTCGGCCCCTCGGCCCCTTCGTTCTCGGCCCCGCGGCCTGACCCCCCCCCCCCCCCCCCCCCCCCCCTTAGGCCCCAGGCCCCTCGGCCCCTTGGCCCCTCGGCCCCTTCGTTCTCGGCCCCTGCTGCTGCTCTTGCTACTGCTGCTACTGCTGCTTCTACTGCTACTGCTGCCACTACTGCTCCTGCGTGCTGCGCCACTATGGCTTCGCTTCGAGTTCTCGCGTTCGATCATGAGGGCAGACCGATTCAGTTTGACACGTGGCTTGACGATCTGCAGCTGTACCTACTGAGCGATTTTATGGACAGTGTTTCGCTGTTTGACCTCGCGTCAGGTGCCGCTACTGCCCCTCCCGCCACACTTAACAGTGCGACTCGCTCACAGTGGCTTACTCGCAATGCTGCTGCCCGCTTAGCCATTCGCAACCACCTGCCGTTAGCCGAATGCGCTCACTTCGGACAGCACAGGACAGCACAAGCACTGTACGACGCTGTAGTCGCTCGCTACTCCTCGCCTGCCACTGCTGCTCTAGGCCTCCTGCTTCTGCCATACATGTTCCCCGAGCTGTCAGCCTTTGCCACGGTAGAGGACCTTGTTTCCCACCTGTGCGACAGTGACGCTCGCTACCGCGCTACCGTCCTTGCTGAGTTCCTTGACAGGAACCCGCCCCCGATGTTCATCACCCTCTACTTCATAGTCACTCGCCTCCCTGACTCTCTTCGCTCTGTCAGAGACCAATTTCTCTCACTTGACCCCACCTCCCTCACTGTTGACCTACTCGAGGAGCACCTCCTTGCAGCTGAGACTAGTGCAGTTGCTGTAGGTGCTGCTCGTGGCACTCCACGCACGCCCTTTTTTTAGGGGTGCTCCCCCTCCCCCCTTGCCCCCTCCTACGCCTCTACTGCTACTGCAGACGTCCCTGGTGCTGAGGACGTCGGAGCTGCTTCTGCTAGTGCGAAGCGCCGCAGCAGCAAGGGCAAGGGTGGCAGGGGTGGTGGAGGGGGCAGCGGGAGTGGTGGTGGGGGCAGCAGTGGAGGTAGTGGAGGCGGTGGAGGTGGTGGCGGTGGAGGTGGTGGCGGTGGTGGGACTGGTGGCGGGGGTGGGGGCTCTGGTGGCGGCGGTGGAGGCAGCGGTGGGAGTGGCGGCAGTGGCGGCGGTGGGACTGGTGGCGGTAGGTCTGGAGTTCGGCGTGGAGGTTCCGAAGGTGGCCAGCGGCAGCAGTAGCAGCGTCGGAGCGAGACCCAGTCGCCCCAGCAGCTTCGTGAGTGGTTGTTTCAGCGTGGGACATCTGGGGGTAGTGATAGCTGCCCGTATGTCATTCGCACAGGTGACTGTGCTGGTCAGACATGCGGGAGGCTTCACACTCAGCACCACTGCTTCTTTCGCCTCGACGACGCTTGGCGTGCTGAGTTTGGTGACGAGGTCGAGCACCCTCGCTGGGCAGATCTGCTTAGGGCTGGAGTTGCTATCTTAGACCTAGACTTTGATGTTATCCTTTCTGCTATGTATGCTTTGTCTCTTAGTGCTGAGGGTGACTGTTACCGATGTGTGCCACCTGACGACCCAGGTATAGCGGCTGCTGCTCTAGATGCTAGTGAGTCTGGTACTCTCCCTGGTACTGTGCCTGCTGAGGCCTTGCACACCTTCGCGCTGGACTCAAGTGCCTCACGCTGTTTCTTTCGTGACAACACCACTCTCACTCCTCTCCCTGCACCTGTCCCGGTCCGACTGGCTGACCCCTCTGGGGGCCCGGTGGTTGCCCGTTCCTCCACTGTCCTCCCGTGTCCGGCGGTTCCGTCCGGCTCACTGTTAGGTCTTCACCTCCCCTCGTTCTCTACGAACTTGGTGAGTACCGCTGCCCTCCAGGATGCGATGGTCACTACCACCACTCCTGGGGGGCAGCGTGTGTCGATCTGCACGTGTACACGGACGGGTCGTCACCTGACCACGTTCACTCGTCGGGCAGGGTCGAGTCTGTACACACTGGCTACCGAGCCTCCTCAGCTAGCTGCGTCTGCTCAGGTGTCCGCATCAAGTCAAGTAGCACCCCCTTGCTCGTGTCGCCTCCTGTCGCACCAGACTCTTCTGAGGCACCACCGCCTGGGTCACCCCTCCCTGCCACGCCTTCGTGGCATGCACTCCCGTCTCCTTGTCTCTGGTCTTCCCAGGTCTCTGCCTCCCCTCCCGCCCTCGCCTGCCCCGCCCTGCCTTCCTTGCGTCGAGGGGCAGCAGCGCGCCGCTCCTCACTCCTCCTCGTTTCCCCCGACGACTGCTCCCCTGCAGACTCTCCACATGGACGTGTGGGGCCCAGCCCGCGTCAGTGGACAGGGCCACGAGCGCTACTTTCTGCTGGTTGTTGACGACTACACGCGGTATACCACGGTCTTCCCCTTGCTCAGCAAGGGTCAGGTCATTGATGTCTTGATCCCTAGGATCTGCACAGTCCGTCTCCAGCTCCGCGAGCGGTTCCGTGCGGACCTTCCTGTTCTGCGTCTGCACTCTGACAGAGGTGGTGAGTTCTCCTCCGACCTCCTGCGGGACTTTTGTCGTGGGGAGGGCATTCTCCAGTCGTTCACGCTTCCGGACTCCCCTCAGCAAAATTGGATTGCTGAGCGCCGCATTGGCTTAGTCATGGAGGTCGCTCGTACCTCCATGATCCATGCGGCTGCTCCCCGTTTTCTGTGGCCGTTTGCAGTCCGGTACGCTGCGCATCAGCTCAACCTCTGGCCCCCTGTCTCCTTGCCGGAGACCTTGCCCACACTGCGTTGGACGGGGAAGGTTGGCGATGTGTCGGTGTTCCGGGTCTGGGGTTCTCGTGCCTTTGTCCGCGATACGTCCGCAGACAAGCTCTCCGCCCGCGCCATTCCCTGCATCTTACTTGGCTTTGTCCCTGACGCGCCTGGTTGGCAGTTTTATCACCCTACCTCGCGCCATGTCCTCCCCTCTTAGGATGTCACGTTTGACGAGTCAGTTCCCTTTTACCGTCTCTTCCCCTAACGCTGTGCCCCTCTCCCTCCCCTGCCGCTCTTCCTTGCTCCAGGTCCCCCTCCGGTAGACCCCCTCCCTCCTCAGGGTCCGGCTCCCTCAGGTGTCTCTCAGGTAGACCCACCCCCTGGTGCTGTGCCTGGTGAGGTAGCTGTAGACTCAGGTGCTGCTAGAGGTACTGCGTCTGGAGTTGCTGAGCCTAGGGGTGCTGAGCCTGGGGGTACTGAGACTGGGGGTGCTGAGACAGGGGGTGCTGAGCCTGAGGGTGTTGAGCCTGGGGGTGCTGAGTCGGAGGGTGCGGAGTCTGGGGGTGCTGAGCCTCAGGGTGCTGCTTCGTCTGGAGGTTCTGCTGGTGCTTCGCCGAGACAGTCTTCGCAGCAGCTGCGTGAGTGGCTTGTTCGGCGCGCACGCCTTTGGAATGGAGCTACCGGAGCTGGAGGTGCTGGAGCCGCTGGAGCTGGAGGTGCTGGAGTTACTGCTAGGGCTGGTGTTCCTGGAGGTACTGCGGCTACTGGTCCTGGAGGTGCTCGTACCCGGGGTACTGGAGCTGCCGGGACTGGTGGTGTTGGGGGCGCTGGAGCTGGAGACCCTACGGAGTCTGGAGCTGCTGGAGCTGGAGGCTCTGGCGCAAGTGGCGCCGGAGCTGCAGGAGCTGGAGTTGGAGGCACTAGCGCGGGAGGCGCTGGAGTTGGAGGTCCTGGAGCTGTTGACCCTGGCGGCACTGTGCGGCCGCGACCGTACTTCGTTCCCCTGCTTCAGCAGGTTCTTGGTGTCCCATCTTCTACTGGACTTACTCCTCCCTTACTGTGTCCACCGCCTGACCAGTCGCAGCCGTCGTTACAACCGGCCTCCCCACTACCTGCTCCCTCTCCTTACACTGAGCAGTCCGGCGGTCTTACAGAGCGTCGTGAGCCTGCGTCTCGTCCTGTCTTGCCTGTTCGCCCTGCTCGTCGCGTTCCTCGTTCGCGTCCTCCTCCTGTCCCCGGGCACACACGCTATGACACTTCGTCCTTCCTCTATTCCACTGCGTGTTCCTCTGCCTGCTCCTTCTGAGTCCTCTCTTCTTGCCGTCCCTGACCCTGAGTCTGACCGCGTTTGTGCTGCCAGTCCTACTGTCTCTTGTCTCCTTGCCACTGCTGTCACTGACCCTTCCTTTGAGTCTGCTGCTGCGTCTGCCCTCATTGCTGAGCTGCTTGACTTTGCTGTTGCCTGTCGTCTAGACTACGCCACTACTCTTGTTGCTGAGTCTACGTCTGCCAGTCCTTTGTCCGTCGAGGGTGAGTGTGCCCTTGGCACGGACGTCCTTGAGGACAGGCAGGAGGACTTTGAGTGTCTTGCAGCTGCTGTACCTCGTTTCGCTTCCATGCTGCTTGCCCCTGAGGGAGACCCGGATGCACCAGACATCCCGACCCCGCGATTACGGGTCCCTACTCCTCTCAGTGGCAGGCAGCCATGGATGCCGAGATGGCATCCTGGAAGTCCACAGGCACCTACATCGATGAGGTTCCCCCACCTGGGGCGAACATAGTCGATGGCATGTGGATTTTCAGGGTGAAGCGGCCGCCGGGTTCTCCGCCTGCCTTCAAGGCGCGTTACGTTGCTCGAGGCTTCAGTCAGCGTCAGGGGGTTGACTACTTCCAGACCTTCTCCCCCACCCCGAAGATGACTACTCTTCGGGTGTTGCTGCACATCACTGCTCAGAGTGACTACGAGTTGCACTCTATGGACTTCAGCACAGCTTTCCTGCAGGGCAGCCTTCACGAGGAGATCTGGTTGCGCCGCCCACCTGGCTTCACTGGGTCGTTTCCTGCAGGTACCCAGTGGAGCCTCCGTTGGCCAGTCTACGGTCTCCGCCAGGCACCTCGTGAGTGGCACGACACACTGAGGACTACACTTGCGGCTCTTGGGTTTGCTCCTTCTTCTGCTGACCCGTCGTTGTTTCTACGCTCCGACACCTCGCTGCCGCCGTTCTACGTCCTCGTGTACGTCGACGAACTCGTCTTTGCCACTGCTGACACTGAGGCACTGACCCTTGTGAAGTCGGAGCTACAGAAGAGATACACCTGCACTGACCAGGGTGAACTGCGTAGCTATCTTGGCTTACAGATCACCCGGGACAGAGCACGGCGCACCAACACCCTGACTCAGTCACACATGGTGCACCAGGTCCTTCAGCGCTTCGGCTTCCAATTCTCCTCGCCACAGCCCACTCCTCTGTCTACCATCCACTCGCTCTCAGCTCCACCTTCGGACGAGTCCGTAGAGCCGAGTGGTCCGTACCCAGAGCTTGTGGGTTGCCTCATGTACCTGATGACGTGCACACGACCTGACCTCGCGTACCCTCTCAGCCTTATGGCTTGCTACATGGCTCCCGGTAGGCATCAAAAGGTGCACTGGGATGCTGCGAAGAGGGTACTGCGTTACTTCTGCAGTACGTCGGGCATGGGGCTTGTGCTTGGAGGACGGGGTCCAGTTGTCCTCACTGGTCACGCAGATTGGGTTGACGACCCAGCTAAGCAGCGGTCGTCATAGGGTTACACCTTCAGCCTTGGTTCCGGCTCGGTTTCCTGGCGGTCTATCCGCTCGTCTTCGGTTCTCAGCTCCAGTTGTGAGGCTGAGATCTACGCAGGGGCCATGGCTGCACAGGAGCTACGCTGGCTCACCTACCTGCTGACTTACTTGGGAGAGCAGCCTCGTTCGCCTCCAGTTCTGTACGTAGACAACAAGGCCATGATTGCCTTGTGTCAGGAGCACAGACTGGAGCACAGAACGAAGCACATCGCTCTGCAATACTTCCTTGCTCGAGAGTTGCAGCAGCGTGGCCAGCTTTGTCTCGCGTACGTGGCCAGTAGGGCCAACACTGCTGATATATTCACCAAGGCACTTCTGCCTGGTGATCATCAGCGCTTCTCTACTGTGTTAGGCCTTGTGCCTACTGTGCCTCACTTGCTTACTGCGTGATTTTGCTTGTACTGGGATCTCTATATATACATGCATGCTTGCACTTGCTAGGGTATGATCACTGTATTATTTGTTCTCTTTTATATAACTCTGCATGTGAACAGGCCTTGTGGCCCTTTGCTTGTGCTCGGACTGTGTGGTGACTTTGTGATCCACCCTGAGCTTGCTTTGCTTTTCTTGACTGGTACTGTGACCACTTGTTCTCCCCCACTTTGCCTATGGGGGTGTTTCAAACTTATATATAGCTTATATTGTGTAGGCTATAGTGGGGTAGCCCATAAGGGGTACAACCCAATTAGGGTTAGTACTTGTACCCAACTCTTTGCTAGTTCATTCATCCTCGTTCATTATTCTGACATGCACCAAAGCGCATATGTGGACAAGCTGCGTCGCAGCTTTGTGGACGAAGAGCAGACTGGTCGTCGCCCAAAAACGCCCATCTCGGTCGATGCGTACACCGAGTTGACATTTGACGACGAAGAATACCAAGCGTGGAAGAGGAGGAGTACCGCCAGAAAGTGGGTTCGCTCCAGTTTGCCGTGACCACGACCCGTCTCGACATTGCGTACGCATGCAGCAAGTTGGGCTCGGGGTTGATGATTCGCAATGACCAGCACTGGAGGGAGCTGGACCGCTGCATTGACTACGTGGTGAACACCCGCGATTTCGCCCTCGAATTTAGTGATGGACTGGATACTCTGCGCCTGGTGTGGTATACGGATTCCGATGACGAGGGTGACCGGCAGACGCGCAGCAGTACCAGCGGATACGTTTTTATGCTTAGCGGAGCTGCAGTTTCGTGGGCAAGTCAGAGGATTAAGTGCATGACACTATCCTCAACGGAATTTGAGTACATTGCTGCAACGGAGGCCGAAAAGGAGGCGCGCCGTTTGCGCTTTCTACTCGCCAAATTTCGGCTTCTTGATGCCGGGGTGCCGACCGTCATGCACGTGGACAACTCATCTGCGATTTCTCTTGCGGAAGGGCCAGGGCTCAAGGGGAATCTCAAGCACATGGAAAGGCGTTTTATCTGGCTGCAGCAGATGGTGAAGCGCCAGAAGCTCGTGCTTACGTACATTCCGACGAGCGAGCAACCCGCTGACTATCTCACAAAGGCGTTGCATTCCCCAGCATTCAAGCACTGCTTTGCCGCTGTTGGGCAAGTTGATCTCACAGACGACGAGCGTGAAAATGAGCAGGAATAGGTGCCATGTCCTTCAACATGGCTGGTGCGGTGAGTATGCGTGTGCGGAAACACGCGGACGAGTTTCAGAATCGTCACCCTGGGCAGATAGAAAATCCACCTGACGGTATTTTCACCTGATGGTATTTTCACCTGGCGGAGCCAACCCGGAATCGCATACTAGAGTAGATGCTTCCACGTTCTCCTTGAACAACGTTCTCGTAGAACGTTCTCGCACACGTCACTATGTTTCCTATAAGGTTCATGCTGTATCTGTTGTAATCTATCAATTTGATCAATCTCTTTCCTTCAGTTACTATATACCAAGTTATTGTTCCTGAATACCAATATTCGGTCTCCAACAAGTCCGTACATGGAAAACTCGCACCTCTTTCTCCGATCGTGCAACTCTGCGCCTAGGCTCTCCCATAATCGCCTATTCTCCGCCCTTTGTGTCCCATTCGCTAATTATCGCTGTGGTGTCCCATGAAAGCGAACGAGAGTGGGGAGAAGAGGAGAGCAATTTATTTTTGCATTATTTTCCGCCGCATCAATCTAACCGAAGTCAGTTTCCAAGTACCTTCATTGCCTCATTAACCGAAGGTTACTGCTGCCTCGACGTTGCCGTAAAGGCCTGAAATTAACCACTTGCAACTTCTTGAAATTGGTTCATAGATACATTGCAATCTGCCCGATACGTCCGTTGCGAGTGTAAACTAACCCTCCTCCCAACATGGGATACAGTAGCACAACGTTGTTGATGGTCACCTTTTGGGCGCTTTTGCCTACCCAGTACACATTGGGGGGCTTATTGCCACGGCCCCGCATAGCTGGTTCGGAGGCTCATTCGCACATGAGAGGGCGAATTGCTCCGCACTAGTTGTGCGGACAATTGGCGGCGTCCTGTAGGCATACGGACTCTGGCTAGGCAAAAGCTCTACCAGAAAGGAAACTTCATCCCCAGGAAGTCTCCTCTCGCCCATCCAAGAATTTTCAACGCAGCGGGACGGAAGAAGTGGCTACTGTAGAGCGAAAATTTGGCACCTCACATGCTAAAACTTTTGGGGTCGGTTCCTGCGCTGGATAAAAAGCGGACAACAAAATTCGACAAGGTGCACTGACACACGCTCATTGGAGGAGAGGCTGAGTGAGGAGTTTCATGCTCGAATGTTTTTTACAGGCATTCAGTGTCAGAATCAATGCAGCGGAATGAATTCACTAGCAGGCATGGGGAGTACAAAAAGGGAAACCCTAAAAGGGTTGTACTCTCTAATGAGTACCCCACTACAGCCTACACAACAATATATGCATTTTGACACATCCCCATAGGCGAAGTGGGGGATAGCAAACACAACAACCGGTCACAAGACCAGTCAAGAGAAGAAACAAAGCAAAGCAAGCTCATGGTGGATCTCAAGATCACCACGCATTCCGAGCACTAGTAAGCGGCCACAAGGCCAGTTCACATGCAGTTTTATAATAGAGCAAGCAGTACAATTATTACAACATAGCAACCAGAAACATGCATGTTTATATATCAAAGTACAAGACAAGATCAAGAGACAAGCAGTGTTGGTTGTGTGGCCACGTATGAAGGCAAAGCTGGGAACGCTGCTACAACACTCGCACGGCAAAGGAACTGAGTGCAAAGTGCTACGCTCTGCTCGCTAGTCTGGCCAAGTAGCACAGCACCCTCCAAGCAGCCCGCCAATGCGCAGGGTGGTGTCTCCCGGGCGCAACGCAACGAGTCCGGATACTGAGAGGGTACGGCAGGTACTCTAACTCGAACTGTCTGACTTCACGGACGTCACAGCCAAGGGCAAGCTCACCTCCGACGGACGTAGGACACGAAGAGGCAGAAACGAGACCAGCAAGGTAGGCATGGCGGCAAGTAGCGGCAAAGCCTGCGAGCTCAGCTACTAAGGTAGAAGCAGCAGCAGTCGAAGAAGCAGGTGCAGTCACAAGCGCGGCTAGACAACAAGGGATAGTCGGGCGAGCAGCACGAGCAAGGTCAGACACATGGTCAGGAATGGCAAGAAAAGAAGACGGGGGAGGTAACGGCAGGACAACAGGCTACCGAGTAACACGAAAGGTAGCAGGGGAGGCGGCACAGGACACAAGCACTCGACGCCCAGTCAGGGAGATAGGCAACGGGGAGTATCGAGCAAGAGCAGGCAGAAGGGAGTCAGGCAGCAACAGTGGCCGAGACAGGCCAGGCGGCGGAAACGAAAGAGGAGGAGTAGTACGAGTGGGGGCCAGCTCGGGCAGCGACGACAACGGCTGCTCCAAGAAGATAGGCCGCTGCGGCAGCGACTGCAACGCACCCCCAGACCCAGCACCTCTAGTACCAGTACCTCCAAGTCCACCAAAAAGAGGACTCCTAGCACTCCCAGAGTCAGCACCCCTAGAACCAAAACCCCCAGATCCAGCACCCTCATCGTCACCACCCCCAACAACACATGGGCCCCCAAAGTCCACAGCGACAGGCTGCAGAGGAAGCGAAGATGTCCGAGGTGGAGAACCCGTAGGTGTCTCCAAGCGCGGCGAGCGGCGAGAGGTCGCTGTGTCAGCAGCAGCAGGGTCACCCCCCTCGGTCGAGCCAGAGGAGTCAGAGGGGACGACGAGACACGAGAAAACTGTGGAAGGGTGCGCATAGACTAGTCCAGAGGTGGGGTCTTCTAGAGTGACAGGGACCGAGAGCAACGCCTCCGCAGGAACCGCACATGTGCTAGTAGGCGCACAAGCAGCGACACACGAAGGCACTAACTCCTGCTGCCCGCCCCCGCCACTCCCGCCAGCTCCACTATGACCACCCTCGTCAGCAACAGTGGCAATGTCTGACAGCGCATGGAAGGTAAGAGGCAGCGCAAGACAGCCTAGGGTGGCAGGAGGGGGGGGGGGGGGGGGGGGGGGGGGGGGAGTAGTGCCTAACCACAGAGGTATAGAAAGCATGGGCCGACGGCACCTGGCGAAAGTGGGCTCTCTGGTCGCGCGAGAGGTTAGCACCTACTGCAAGTTTGGCGGCGACGTCACACGCCATCCACCGCTTGTAGGCAACGTGGTCTGCGCGGTACTGCATCCGCACCTCCTCCCTAGCGTCAGCAGCAGACACAGTAGGAGCCTCGGGGGCCGAAAGGAACCCCGACGTGTGCTCGAACAGGGAGGCGTTGTCCTGAGTGACACTCTGGAGGTACTGGTGAAAGTTCTCTACCCAGGACTCAAACCCAAGTGAGCGTCCCTCTACCTCTAAGGCTAGCATAGTGGGAGTCGCCATAGCAGCAGTAACGGCAGCAGTAGCAAGGGCAGTAGCAAGGGCAGTAGCAGCAGCAGCAGCAACGGCAAAGGGGCAAGGCAATGCTAGCACGGGACAGGGCAGCGCGGGGCAGCGCACGCGGGTGGCAGCAGCACCTAGGGCGGCAGCAGCAGGCGGCAGCACCTAGGGCAGCAGCAGGCGTCACTTGCGCCCGGGCAGGGGCGCGCGGGCGCTGGGCAGTGGGATACGCGCTAGCAGGGCAGGGCAGGGGCGCGCGGGCGCTGGGCATCGGGGTGCGCACGGGCGCAGGGCAGCGGGGCACGCGCGGGCGCTGGGCAGCGGGGCGCACGTGGGTACAGGGCAGCAGGGCGCGCACGGGCGCTGTGCAGTGGGGCGTGCGCTGACGCTGGGCAACGGGGCACGCACGGGCGCTGGGCAGTGGGGCACGCGCTGGCGCTGGGCAGCGGGGCACGCGCTGGCGCTGGGCAGCAAGGCACGCGCGGTTACGGGGCAGCAGGGCGCGCACAGGCGCTGGGCAGCGGGGCAGGGCAGTGCGCGCCGTCGGCGAGCAGAGCAGTGCGGGCAGCAGGGCAGGGCACGCCCGCGGCGAGCAGGGCAGCGCGGGCAGCAGCGCAGCATGCGCGGCAGCAAGGCAGCACGCGGCAGGGCAGGGCAGGGCAGGGCAGCGCGAAATCGCTGGGCAGGGCAGTGCACGCGCGTGGCGAGCAGGGCAGCGCGTGCGGGGCAGCGCGACCGCGCGGGACAGGGCAGGGCAGGGCAGAAACGTCGGGCAGGGCAGGGCAAAAACGAACGCCGGGCAGGAACGGAACTAATCGGTGGGCCCTAAAAAATACGGTCCTAGAACGGGGCGTGCTCTGAAACCATGCCAGAATCAATGCAGTGGAATGAATTAGGAGTACAATATGGGAAACCCTAAAAGGGTTGTACTCTCTAATGAGTACCCCACTCCAGCCTACACAACAATATATGCATTTTGACATTTGGTGCAACAAGGGGGTTGGGCACCTTAAGTTTGCCCTAAAGGTGGAGCAATGTTTGGTTTTACCCTGTGCCCTAGCCCTGTACTAAACCCTCGTCATTCCACCATTTGGGTTGGGCGCATAAGGGATAGGCTAGGGTTAGCTAGTTGTGAGATCAGGAAGGCTCAATGTTCATTCCTCCTTCTTGGGACCGCCTCCCAAGTGGCATGTTCTGCTGGCTATGCTATCCCGTCGTTAAGTTGCGCCTGACTTGATTTTTTGGGTAACCTAGACGCCAGCCACCCAAATTTTAGCCGTCAGAAGCCTACAAGCAAGTTCCAAGGAGGGATTCAAAATCCTGCAGAACATGGCCATTCACTAGGCGAAGAAGGAACGGGGAAACATGGCACGGTTAAATTTGTGCGTAAAAAAAGAGTGGTTATGCAGGCATTCTCGCTTAAATTGGTGTGTCCAGGTTCGGAATGAATGCGCTGGTAATCAAACCACGATAAGTGTTCTTCTGATGCGTTGAGAAGGTTCCAAGATGGAGGTTTTTGGCAAATTAATGCCAAAAGAACGCAGCCTAGATCTAGGTTAAGGGTAAGGACGCTAGGAGAATGGAGTAAAAATCCTGAAATGGGCAGCATTCTGTTAATCTGAAGTGATGTTCAACAAGTGAATATTCTTTTGCCACTGTAGTAACGAGAGTTGCCAAACGAGTTCGTGTGTTCGTGTTTTAATCGGTCACCGTTCGCGAGAGTTTGACCGAACCGTTCGGTCCTCTGACTCAGTCCAAAGCGGGCTGTAGAGTTCGTGTGCAACCGTTCGGTTCCTCTGACTACGAACCGTTCAGTCCTCTGACACGCCCTAGATTGGCTCGAGACACGGCAGAGGCCGATACACCCGGCTCCTTTCGTGCATGATAGCGAAGGATTGCTGTGGATTACGAGGCAGCGGCGCAATGGTAGCCATACCCGTGGATAGCGGAGCCATCTTGACAGCTCCTCCTTAGCTCGGAAGGAAAATCTCGACGGACCAGGCTTCTAACATAGTAGTACGTTGAGACGAGGGACTGGACTGGAATCACGTACCAGGCTTATTTTGTAACATACGTGGCCCTCGGGAGGCGTATTTTGAGACGTGTCAGCAATGGCGATCGCCGCGCAGTCGAAGGCGGATCGAGCGACGAAACCGGCGGAGCGAGGCTCCAGAACAGAGAGAGGGTCGAAGACGGAAAGAAGCTCGAAAACGGAGCGAGGGGGGGTGAAAGCGGAGAGAAGCTCGAAGGGGGAGAGAGGCAAGAAGAGCGACCTAGTAGGTCAGCTCGTGGGTCACCTAGTGGGTCAGCTACGAGACTTACAAGGGGTGGTGAAAGCGGAGAGAGTGGCGGGACTGCTTGCGTCCGGTCGCCGTGCGATTCCGCTGATTGTCATTGGCGCGTTGTGAGTGACCATCCCGTCCTTCTCTAGTCTCCTTCTTCTCTACCCTTTTGCCATTGCTCTCCCCATTCCCCACCCTTTCGCATATCCCCACCCGCCACTGTTCCCCTTCTCTCCCCATTCCCCACCCTCCCCTCCCCGCAGGTCCCCCCCCTCGTCCTCCTGCGCTATCGCCTCCGCGTCTCCCCTCTCCTCCACTCCACCACCCAGAACGCCAAGGAAGAGCAGCAGCGCATGCGAACAGCAGCACAATCTCTCTGTTTCTCCTCCAACTTTCCAACACCCTCCCCTCCCCGCAGGTCCCTCCTCGTCCTCCTGCTCTATCGCCTCCGCGTCTCCCCTCTCCTCCACTCCACCACCCAGAGCTACAACGATGAGCAGCAGCACATGAGAACAGAAGCATCAGGAGCGTTCCGGGCAGCACTGTATGGATTCCAGGCAGCACTGTATGGATTCCAGGCAGCACCAGAAAGTTTCCGGGCAGCAGGTGACTGAGTATTCTCCCCGTTTTTCTTCCCTCCTCCCCCTTCCCTTCCCCTTCCTGCATGTCCCTTCTCCTCGTCCTCCTCTACCTCCTCCGCGTTGCACCTCTCCTCCACTCCACCACCACAACCACCAAGGAAGAGCAGCAGCGCATGAGAACAGCAGTGGAACTCGACGAATACTCCGAGACTTCATTCGATTCCCAAACACCACCAGGAGGGAATTTCCTAGCAGCGCCAGAAGGTTTCCAAGCAGTAGATGACTTTATAATTCTCTCCGTTTCCTTCCCTTCCCTTCCTTCCTGCAGGTCACTAGTTCTCCTCCTCCTCTACTTCTTCCGGATTTCCCCTCTCCTCCACTCCAGCACCACCAAGGAGGAGCAGCAGCAAATGCGAACGGCAGCTGAACTAGACGAATACTCCGAGCCTTCATTCGACTCCCAAACACCATTACGAGGGGATTTCCGGGCAGAAACAGCAGCAGCAGGAGCAGGAGGAGGAAATTTCCGGGTAGAAAGCGGCTCCCGGGCAGCAGGGAAATCCTTTCCAGAGGAGGGTAATGGAATCCAGTCGTCGTCCAGGCACGGGCTGGTTAGCAGTGCCGACGTTCTTAAGAATCCCTCGGCTTTTCGGGAGCTTCTGGCGGGGAAACGAGGGTGGTGGGGGGAAGAGGGGGAGGGGGAGGACGGGGGAGGGGTGACGGATGGGGGGTTGGGTTTAGGTGCGCGGGGGGGAGCGGAGAGGGGAAGCAAGGAGAGGGGTGGGGGAGGAGCTGGGAGGCAAGGCGAGCGGCAGGAGAGAGGAAACGCGGTGGAAAGGCAAGCTAGTAAAGATAGCAGGGAAAAAAACGACAACGGCTCAGGCGATAGCTCTGGAAGCAGGTCCGGAAGCAGGCTTGGTGGTAACCCTGGAGCTGCGGCAATGGGTAGCCCTGGGGATATCCCAGTGGTGCAGTTTCTTAGGGCGAGGACGGGGTGTGGGCGGGGCCGGTACGCGTTTGAGACGCTGAAGCAGGCGAGACGGCTGAACTCGCGGGTGATTCTGATCGGGCCACGGGTGTGCAAGAGGGTGATGGAAGCGGAGGGAGTGCAGGTGGAGGACTATGAGGAGTACAAGGGGGTAGAGGAGGCGTTTGAGAAGAACGTTGGTGAGGTGGTTTCGTACCAGGTGAGTAGTACCGAGAGATCCCAGGGGAATCCAGTCCAACATAGGAAATGCTCCTCTCTTCATCCCCCCCCCCTCAGGTCCGCTGGTTCATCCTACATGAGTTCATGCGCCGGTGGTCCCTCCCCCGAATATTCTACATGGACTGCGACGTGTTTTGAGGCGCCTCAAAAATAGTGCCGGTGGTCAATCCCTTGGATATTCTACATGGACTGCAACGTGCTGCTCTCCCTTCCCTTCATTCCCTTCCCTCCCCTCTTGTCGTACTGCTGCCATGCCATGCTCCCACTCCCCCAACACTTCCCCCTCCACCAGGTCCGCTGGTCCATCCTACACGAGTTCATGCGCCGGTGGTCCCTCCCCCGCATATTCTACATGGACTGCCACGTGCTGCTCTCGCTTCTCACTCTCCACTCCCACATTCCCATGCTGCCCCTCGTTCATCTACACACCACCCCCCATTTTCATTCCCCCGCTCAAATCAGGTGCGCTGGTTCATCCTACACGAGTTCATGCGCCGGTGGTCTCTCCCTAGAATATTTTACATGGACTGTGACGTGCTGCTCTTTGCCAATGTCACTCACTTCGTGCACACGCACTTACCCAAGGCGGATCTTGCCCTGGCCGGCCGCACCCCCACGTGAGTCCAGCCCACCATACCCATTCTTGACAACCGAAAGTTTCAAGAGTGCTGCACTTTGCCAACATCACCCAGTTCGTGCACTCGCACCCCCATGGAGTAATGTTGCCCAACGCCGACCTTGCAGTGGTCGGCCACACCCCCATGGATTGATGCTTGAATGCCCAACCGGTCATGCATGTTTCCACTCCTCCATCCCCCTCTCTTTTCCGTACCTGCGGCATCCACGTGAGGACAGTGAGTGAGTGCGCGCGCCTCCATTTGTTCACAGTGGGACACGTCTCTCAACTCACCTGTTTCCCCTCCAACCAGCTAAACTTCCCCCCCACCTCCCCGACACTTCCTCTCCCTTTCCCCCCGCCCCCAACAGCATTCACGTGAGGGCAGTGAGTGCGCACGTGTCTCTCTGGTCACTGGACGCACTTGGAGATTTCCTCAGCTTCTTCCGCCTCTTCTTCCAGGCATGCTCCTAACCGTTCTGGTGTCTGGCTCCTTACTTAGCATTGCTTTGCTGCCTCTTAACATTTTGTCAGCAGCTCCTTTGCATGTTCAGGTTCTAATTTTAGTTTTACTCTTGGTGTATATGTCTATGTAATTCTGTTTTTGCATTTTCCTTATCATTTCCTAACAACCACATGGTGGTGCTGAGGTGGATTGCTGCTTCTGTGTTGTGAGATTTCACAGCGCTATCACTCTTCTTTCTCTCCCGCTTCCCTCTCACTTTCTCCCTTCTTCCCCATCTCCTCTTCCTCCACCCCAATCCGAGCAGCTAGGTGTGGTGGGGGGCACACCCTGAGAATTGCATGCTTGAGATGGAGTGTTGCTCGACCACTCACTGCTGCTGCTCGCCCTTCTTCCCTTCCGGTGGTGGGCTGGGCACCCCTGGGAACTCATCGTTCTGTTTTCTTCCCCCCCTAACCCCCTCCCCAATGCGAGCAGCTTGGTGTGGTGGGGGGCACACCAGGGGATGGATCATTGGCAGCCCAGCACACGTACAACGATATGGTGGCACTGGGGTGGTATGCCGCTCCCCCTACTGAAACACGTCCTTGCCTTGTCCCCCCTTTCTTCCCTCACTCCTTTTTCGAATGCGAGCAGCTTGGTGTGGTTGGGGGCACACCGGGGGATCGATCGCTGCCAGCCCAGCGCACATACAACGACATGGTGGTGCTGGGGTGGTATGCTGCTCCCGTGTGCTGGACTAATACTGCTAAGGACCGCATTCCTAAAGACGTGAGTGGGCAGCGAGCAAACACGCAATCCAGGAATGGTGCACGTGCTTGTGTTAGAGACGGCAGAACAGAGTGTGAGTGGCACATACAATGACATGGTGGTGCTGGGGTGGTACGCTGCTCCTGTGTTGTGGACCAACACTCCCGAAGTCCGCATTCCCAAAGACGTGAGTGCGTTGGTGGGTAGCTAGCAAGCAGCCTAGCAGGGAAGGGGCGTATGTGCTTGTGGCACATACAATGACATGGTGGTGCTGGGGTGGTACGCTGCTCCCGTGTGCTCGTCTAACACTCCCAAGGACCGCATCCCTAAAGACGTGAGTGGAATGGACAGCAAACCACCAGTCCGGAGCAGGTAACGAACTTGCGGAGCAGGACACGTGTGCTTGTGTTGGAGGGCAGCTGAGCGTGTGTGCGGGGCATACAATCACATGATGCTTCTAGGGTGGCATGCTGCTCTGCTCTTTGAAAATTCAAAAAAAAAAAAAACAACAATTGTTTTTTTTGAATTCTAAAAAAAAAGACTCAGCTGAGTGTGTGTGCGGGGCATACAATCACATGATTCTACTGGGGTGGCATGCTGCTCTGCTCTTTGAAAATTCTTAAAAAAAAAAACATTTTTTTTGTTTAGAATTCTAAAAAAAAGACTCAGCTGAGTGTGTGTGTGGGGCATACAATCACATGGTGCTGCTGGGGTGGCAACTTTTGAGGCGCCTAAAAAGGGATGGCATGCTGCTCTACTCTTCCCCCTCCACCTTTCCTTTCGATGCTCCTAGAAAAATTGCGGCAACTTCCCTTCCCCCGATCCCTCCACCCTCTCGCTACTTCCCCTTTCTTTCCCCCTTTTTCCTACCCACACCAGTGCCTGGCGCCGTCAATGCGAGTCATGAGTGCGAGGATACGAGGCAGGTTCACCCCGGCCTTCAAGGCGGAGTCGTTGTGTGCGCCCAGGCAGTGTGAGGCGAGTGCTTGGAGCGATGCCGGGTGGTGTGCCTTCGACAACAACTTCTCGCTCACTGTGAGTGTTATTTCTACCTTTTTTTTTTAAGGCTGTAATCTCTATACCATGTCAGTGTGTCTATATGTCTGTCTGTCTGTCTGTCTGTCTGTCTGTCTGTCTGTCTGTCCGTCCGTCCGTCCGTCCGTCCGTCCGTCCGTCTGTCTGTCTGTCTGTCTGTCTGTCTGTCTGTCTGTCTGTCTGTCTGTTTGTCTGTCTGTCTGTCTGTCTATCTTCTCCGAATGATTTGATCCTCATCTTGCACCTCGTCTTTCTTTCGCAGATCAACCATACAACGTTCCACTACGATCCATTGAAGATGAAGACTCCCACATCCATGCACTACGACCATTTCACTGACTGGGTTGGCACGCCGCAAGACAAGCCCGTGCAATTTCTCTGTGTGCACTTCCAAGGCCCCAGAAAGTCGTTAATTATGCAACCCGATCCTACAAGCCATTGGGGCTCAAGCCCTGATTAGCAAACGGCTCCTAATCAACACATGTAAAACACTGTTAAAGGAAAAATGCAGAGATGTTCATTTGTGTTCTATCTTTTCTACTAGTTGAATTCACAAATCTCAAATCCCTATCTACACTTTCTCTGTTTCTCAATTGTAACTCTTTCCGGTCGCTCCTCAATCGAGTCTGGTAAAGGCGCCAAATTCCTACCGTACAACCATCCAACTGTCCAAACAGGTAACCCCATCTGACACAACGAAACTGGTACTGTTGTAGATACCACCCTGCGCTGCGCGACGCTGACCTAGTCGGTATTTCCACTAGCCCGCTCCCCGCTACTGCGCGGGGCTTTCGCCGTACCGCGGTCGCCCCGTCGGCCAGCGGCTGCTCGTCGAAGCGCAAGCGATGGCGGAAAGGCGCACCCTTCCGCGCGCGCAGGGCTGAAGTGCCGCGGAAGGCGCCGTGAGCGTGACGTCAACGGCGCGGAGGGCGGGCGCGCTCTAAGGGCGCGTTGAGGGGACGCGTTTAGAGGGCGCCTGCGCGTTCAGCGGCCGCGTCTATTAAAAAAGGCGTCTCCAATATAACTCTTTTCGATTAACGCCTTGAAGATTTTATCAAGCAGTCTAGATGGCGGCGCGGAGTGGTCCGGCGTCCGTTCTCCTTGTGCTGACCGCGTTGTGCGTGAGTAGCGGGGTGCGGTGTGGTTTGGTACGGTATGGCTGCTGCGGACCGCGTTGTGCATGGGTCATGGAGCGGGGCATGGCAAGGAATGGGATTGCATGACATGGCATGGCAAGGAATGGGATTGCATGACATGGCATGACATGGCATGACATGGCATGGCTTGGTCGGGTCTTGTTTTCCCAAACCTTCTTCGCACCTCCACTGATATAACACCTCGCTACCCACTGGGTCAAAACGAGGGTGTTATTTGGCGCAGCGGAGTGCCCTTAACACAGCCCACAGGCGTTACACTCGTCCCCCCCTGGTGCCAACGTCCCCGTTGGCCTCGGACTTCAGGGAGTCGGCCCCCTGCCGCTGGGACCTAGATTTCAGGATCGTTCACTGGGTTCGAGCTGGTAACCACACTTCAGTTCTCACCATAGGTGGAAAGTGTGGACCAGCCGGGACTCGAACCCTAGGCTCTGAAACCAGTATAACACCTCGCTACCCACTGGGTCAAAACGAGGGTGTTATTTGGCGCAGCGGAGTGCCCTTAACACAGCCCACAGGCGTTACAACTGACCTCCCCACCCAATCAACCTTCTGCTCATTCCCCCTACCTGCCCCTTACCACCCTCCCCCTTTATTACCTCCCCACTACTACATCCCCACTACCTCCCCCGATGTCCCCCCTACCTTTCCCAACCTCCCCTCCCTGTCCTAATCCCTACAGGGCAGTCGTACTCGGTATAGTGTTCCTCCTTTTCGCGGATGTGATCCTGATCGGCATTTTCAAGCGCTTTCCAGGCCATTCAGCCGATGGGGGCCTGTCTGCCCTCCATTCCACGTCAGCAGCAGCCACGTCAGCAGCCAACCTGTCAGTCATATCGGATCTGCTGCAGCAGGAGGAGATGCGTCAGCAGCAGCTACGTCAGCAGCAGTTGCGTCAGCAGCACGAAAGGAGCGAGAAGCTTCCTATGTTGACCCTCCTCCTGCTTAAGACCAGCGATCCAGCAATGAAGGCACCGGGGATGGCTGCTGCTGCTAACCCTGCTGCTGCTACTGATCCTGATGCCAGTGCTCCTCCTGATAACCCTGTTGCGGCTGCCACTGCTGCTGCTGTTGACGCTAATGCTGACAGCGTTTCTTCAGAGGCGACCCAAGCAGCGGCACAAGGGGCGACGCAAGGGGCGGCTGCTGATAATGCTGCTAATGCTGCTGGTAGCAGCATTGGTGCAACTTACCTCACTAAACCCACTAGCACTACTAGCGACAGCAGCACCAGTAGCTTCACAGTTCATCCCACCACCCAGTCAGGCAACACCAACCCGGGCATGATCCCAGTGGTGCAGTTTCTGAGAGGGGAGGCAGGCTGCAACCGGGGGAGGTACATGCAGGCCTCCCTTCGCCAAGCCCTGCTGCACAACACGTGGCTCATTCTCATTGGTCCGCGCGCGTGCCGGGATGAAATGACCGAACTCGGCATTGAGTTAGAAGCTTACGAGGATTACGAAGAGTCTGCGCGGATAGAGGAGCAGTACATAAAGGGGATAGGGAAGGTCATGGCTTACCATATCCGGTGGTTTTTTTTACACGAAATGATGGTCCGGAGGAATATTTCTAGGGTGTTTTACACCGACTGTGATGTGCTGCTGTTCGTTAATGTCACGGAATACGTACAGTCACACCTGCCGGAGGCAAAGCTTGCGCTGGGCATGCGGTCCAACAGTGTGCGCATCAGGGCAGTCAGCGGCCACGTGTCCTTGTGGTCCGTTGACGCCCTCGCGGATTTCCTCGCCTTCTTCGTGATTTTCTTCCAGGCAAGTGACAGCCAGCCAGTCCCAGCTGTGTGTATCTTGTTGTTGTGGCAGCGTCCATGGGCATGGGTATGTGGCTGATGGTCTTGCAGTGGATCGAAACCAACAAATTTCAAGGGTATGGGTATGTGGCTGTCATTGTGGTGTTATGTTAGCTATGGGCATGCGACAGTCACCAGTGTTATGTTAGCTATGGGCATGCGACATTCACCAGTGTTATGTTAGCTATGGGCATGCGACAGTCACCAGTGTTATGTTAGCTATGGGCATGCGACAGTCACCAGTGTTATGTTAGCTATGGGCATGCGACAGTCACCAGTGTTATGTTAGCTATGGGCATGCGACAGTCACCAGTGTTATGTTAGCTATGGGCATGCGACAGTCACCAGTGTTATGTTAGCTATGGGCATGCGACAGTCACCAGTGTTATGTTAGCTATGGGCATGCGACAGTCACCAGTGTTATGTTAGCTATGGGCATGCGACAGTCACCAGTGTTATGTTAGCTATGGGCATGCGACAGTCACCAGTGTTATGTTAGCTATGGGCATGCGACAGTCACCAGTGTTATGTTAGCTATGGGCATGCGACAGTCACCAGTGTTATGTTAGCTATAGGCATGCGACAGTCACCAGTGTTATGTTAGCTATGGGCATGCGACAGTCACCAGTGTTATGTTAGCTATGGGCATGCGACAGTCACCAGTGTTATGTTAGCTATGGGCATGCGACAGTCACCAGTGTTATGTTAGCTATGGGCATGCGGCAGTCACCAGTGTTATGTTAGCTATGGGCATGCGACAGTCACCAGTGTTATGTTAGCTATGGGCATGCGACAGTCACCAGTGTGCGTGCGTATCAGGGCAGTCAGTCAGCAGCCACGTCTCTCTCTCTCTCTCTGGTCCGTAGAGGCTCTTGTGGCATTGCTTTGTGATTTTCTTCATTGCGAGTCTCAACTGTGGGTGGAGTGGAGTGTTGTCGTGTCAGTGTCAGCTGCTGTGCTACAGGTATATCTGTGTGTCCGCTGTCATTCTGCTCTCCCCTCCCTCTCATCATGTACTTATTCCCCCGGTTTCACTTTCTTTGCACAGGAGGCAGTGGCGGGGGGGACCCCAGGAGACCCCTCGCTGCCGGCTCAGCAGCGCACATACAACGACATGGTGCAGCTGGGCTGGTATGCCAGCCCTACCTGCTGGACCTCCTCTCCCGACCAGGCGCCGAAAACGGTGAGCTCTAGGGGTGGGGAGGGGTGAGGCGGGGTGGGGTGGTGCAGCTGGGGTGGGGTGGTGGTATGCCAGCCGTACCTGCTGGACCTCCCTCCCTGACCAAGCGCCCAAAACGGTGAGCACCCCTGTGTGAACACGCTGGGGTGGGGTCGAATGGTGTTTTTTTCCAGCCGTACCTGCTGCACCAGCCCTACCCTATCCCTGCTGCACCAGCCCTACCCCCTCCCTGCTGCACCAGCCCTCCCGACCAAGTGCCCAAGCCGGTAAGAACCAGTGACTGCCCTCGTGTCGTGTGAGTGGTCTCTGGGATTTGCTTCCACAGTTCGTCCCTCCTCCTCTCCGCCTCTCCCTCTTCTTGTAAGTCGACTCAAAAGTCGACTCATCACACCCAAACCGGTAAGAACCAGTGACTGCCCTCGTGTCGTGTGAGTGGTCTCTGGGACCTGCTTCCACAGTTCGTCTCTCCTCCTCTCCGCCTCTCCCTCTTCTCCCCTCGCTCCGCACCGACAGCGACATGGTGCTGCGCTGCAGGGACTCTTTGAGAACTCTCGCTTTTGAGGCGCCTCAAAAGACATGGTGCTGCGTTGCAGGGATTCTTTGAGAACTCTCACTTTTGAGGCGCCTCAGAAGACATGGTGCTGCGCTGCAGGGATTCTTAGAGAACTCTGAAGAAAATCCGTGCTGCACTGCTTAGGTGGGTTGGTACGCCAGCCTCAAATGCCCATCCTTCTCCCCGTTCCCACGCTTCTCCCGTCTCACCCTCCACAACCTCTTCCCCTGGCAGTGCAAGGACAAGGAGAGCCCAGTACGGGTCAGCCCAGTACCCGCGCCTCTATGGCAAGTTCCAGCCAGCCTTCAAGGCAGAGTCGCTGTGTGCTAAACACTTCAGATGCTCATCCCCCCCCTATTCGCCACCCCTCCCCCCTTCCTTCCTGCCCCCAACGTCTACCTACCCCCATGGCAGTGCAAGGACAAGGAGAAGTCAGCCCAGTACCCGCGAATTCACGGCAAGTTCCAGCCGGCCTTCAAGGCGGAGTCACTGTGTGCGCCCCGGCAGTGCGAGGCGAGTGCTTGGAGCGATGCCGGGTGGTGTGCCTTCGATAACAACTTCTCTGTTGTGAGTGCCATTCTAAAATGTTGTAGTTATGCTGCACAGTTATCGGGGGGGCAGGGGGGGGGGGGGGGGGGGGGGGGGGGGGGGGTTGGTGTTGTAGTATTACCGCCGGTGCTTGGAGCGATGCCGGGTGATGCGCCTTCGATAACAACTTCTCCATTGTGAGTGTGGTGCAAAGTTGAGAGTGTGGTGCAAAGTTGAGTTCTGTCCAATCTTTCGTTGTGTTCTGATCCCAGGGCAAGAAGAGAAAGTTTCACTACTGCCCGAGAGAAGGCATGAAGACACCAACCTCAGTGCGCTATGAGTATTTCAAGCCGTTTGTGGGTAGGGGGCAGGCCCTACGATATCAGGATTTTTTCCCTGAAATTCCTGATTTTCAGCCTAGTTTTGTGTACCTACACTGAATTTTCAGTGTTGAGATTTTTGTGACACTGATTTTTTCAGCCTTTCATAGCTAACACTGATGTTTCAGACTTTTATCGAAGTGTACACTGAATGCACATTCCGAATCCTTCCCGTAAAACACCCAAGACAATAAGTCACTAACATTTCTACATAACAAAATCTTCTCTAAGAAATACTAATCGTTGACTCGATGAACTGGCTTAGTGGTTAGCGAACCAGATACCGGATAGTTAGGTTTCCGGTTCGAATCCCTCTACCACCATGTTCGTAAAGGCTACTCTCTTGCACAATTGTTTGATGTGATTGAAAATTCAGGCTTTTGTTTTCCGGAACCCTGAAAATTCAGGCTTTTTTTTTTAGGAACCCTGAAAATTCAGGCTTTTTTTCACAGGGACCCTGATGCATCAACGTCCCTAAAAGTGAATCTGAGGGCCTGGTAGGGGGCAGAACAAAGGGGAGGCTGTCCAGTTATTGGCGGTACACTTTCAGGGCAGGAAGAAATCACAACTGAAGGACGATGATCCCTGTGTTACATGGGGCTCCAGCAAGGATTGATATTTAGTTGTCATGTTAATGTTTTTCTATAGTGAAATTATAATAATCAAGCATGCCCATATATTTTTCTCCAATACCAGTATGAGGATGGCACAAAGAAGAATGTGCCATGGTATACACAAATTGGTATGGCTGCATTGCACCATAAGGAGGACATGGCAATATATACATAGCCCCAATATGGGATGATATATGTTGTATTTGTTACAAATATTAATGAATGAAGCATTACTGTGCACTGTTAACCGCAGCAATCGAAGCATGCAGTACCGAGGCTGAAGACGAAAGGGCGGAAGTAAAGCGAAAGGTCAGACAGTTACGAAAGGATCTGGACCGTCGGGCAGACAGCATCAGGCAGCAGCAGTGGCGAGGATTCTGCTCAGGCAATTCGTAACCGTCTGGAGTCGCAAGGTTGGATTTCGCTGCAATAAGGGAATGTACCCCTTAGAGTACATGGCTAGCCTAGGTCGATTCGTATTCAATTGTACTCTTATTTATATCCTTGTATTTGCATGTTTTATTCATCTCAAGCACTTTACATCCACTCTGCTATTGAGGTCAAGGGCCCACCACCACTACTCAGACGTGTGCGAACCTTCCCGAGGTGATCCTAGGAACGATCAACTTCTGATCGCAGCATGGTATGAGAGCGACTCGGGAATCCTTCGCACTGCCACCTCCGAAATCTTCGACGAACGGAAAGTGGCGTCCGGCACACGCTCGCGTGTGAGAATGGCCGGGGGATCTGGTGGTCAGACGAATCTGACGGCTGAAGCGCAGCCCAACCCGGCTGCGACAAGCGAGGAAACGACTGTCCTCGCACAACTGCTTCAGCGACTCACCAGCTTGGAGCAAGGACTCCAAACATTGCGGAATGGCGACGCGGGAACTTCTTCCCAACCCACTCAACGGGCCTCGAACGGCCACAATACCGCCCGGCACACCTTCTCCTTCGACACTTATGGCTCAACTCCCAAACTCCCCGTCCCAGCGAAGAAGCAATTCTCTCTGCGCAATCAAGGTTTTTTAGCATATCAAAAATAAAGACAAGTGTGTGTTTTGACGGCAGAGACTTCTATACGTGGAGCTTCGAGCTGGAGCTGCTGCTGCAAAACGCGCAGATATTCCACTATTTCGACGGGAGCTACTCGGGACCTGCTGAGGATACCGCTGACGCCCGGGCACAGTACTACAACGAGTCGTTGATGGTGTACGGCGTCCTCCTGCGGAACATGTCGTCGGCGGAGCAGTTGAGCATTCGTTCGTACAAAACGACCTCCGCTCCAGCCCTCGACGCTTGGCGCCACTTGAATGGCATGTACCAACCGAAAGATTCGGTCTCATCAAGCCGCCTGCTCCAGCAGCTACTGGAGACTAAAATGGCCCAAGGGGAGAAGGCCAACAGTGTCAGAATCCCAACCACTAGACCATTGGGATAAAAGGGCTTGTTTCAGTAGCGGGTCAGTGCGCCCATAACCCCCCAGGCGAACGCGCCTGTAACCCTCTCCAGGATCAATCGGGCATCCACAGTGCAGATCTACTGACACCCCTCCACAATGGGAGGCCCAGGACTAAGCACAGCGGCAACGGCCTACATGTGCATGCACCGGGAATCGAACCCGAGACCGCTCTGATACCATGTCAGAATCCCAACCACTAGACCATTGGGATAAAAGGGCTTGTTTCAGTAGCGGGTCAGTGCGCCCATAACCCCCCAGGCGAACGCGCCTGTAACCCTCTCCAGGATCAATCGGGCATCCACAGTGCAGATCTACTGACAAATAGCTACGTCAACCGCTGTCGGAGCTTACGCGATCAAATCGAGAAACTGGGAAGCACGATCTCTGAGGAGATTTTCGTTAATATCGTGCTTCAAGGGCTCGGCCCAGAATGGCGGCCCTGCAAGGCGCTTCTCCGACAGCAGGGGGTCATCTCGGAGGCCGCCCTATGCGCCGCCCTTCTTGTCAAACAAAGGGATATGGACCACCAGCGACCAGCGCCGCGACGAGACCAGGAACGCCTCGCCTTCTACGCATACAACACAGAAGAGCGACGGCCGCGACGCCTTTACTGCAAAATTTGCAGAAATTTCGGGCATCTGGCAGATCGATGCAAATTCCGATCTCGCCCTCGTCAGACCAATCCGAGCAACCGGTCCGGCCGTCAAGACACACGAAGCGACACGCGTCAAGCCCAGGGGCTCCAACCCCCATTGCGCAACCTGAACCCATCGGTTCAGCATCAGCAGCAGCAGCCACCAACTGCCCCCGTCCGCAACGTCATGGGCAACATGACGATGACAAGCGGATCACGTCGTCCCCACGCGCGATTGCCGTCACCTGAGCCAGCACGTCACCCAATCGGAGCGTTCTCGAACAACAATCCATTCAGCACGCGCCACGATTTCAGCGACGACGACAACCAGGGCTGGAATCTTCTAGTCCCGCTGCTTGAAAGTCCCCTGCATGTGCCTGATCAGCGGGCAGCCCCAATCGATTGGATCTCGCGCAAACGGTTTCTCAAGTACGACACAACGCACATCGTTACTCCGCGACTGGCGCTGCTCGCACGTAGCGACAACAGGCGCTACAACACGTGGTACCTGGATAGCTGCTGTGGGAAGCATATGGTGGGCTCTGAGCGTTACATATCCAACACCATCCCCACTCCTGTCGTGACTTACGTCACTGTGGCGAACAACACACGTCTGCGCTCAAGCGCGCAAGGGATCGTCATGCTCAAAGCGCGGGGAAGTCCCACGCACATCACATTGAATGATGTGCTGATCGTCCAGAATCTGCACTTCAATCTTCTTTCGGCGGCACAACTCATGGATTGCGGAGTCGAGCTCAGCACCGACCTCCGCACATGCGACATCCTCCTGCACTACACGGCGCCGAAAAAGGTGCGCCGGCAGATCGGACGAGCACACTCCGAGAACGGAGTGTACATCCTCGACTTCGACATCCCCGACTGCAGCGGCGACTCACAGGAGCTGATCGATCTCGTTCCTCTACGCTTCGAACACATTCACCACCGTAACTGGAAACACCCAGACGGAAGACCATGGGTGCCGCATCACCCTCACCCGCGCGAGCTGGCGCTGCATGACCCCGACCCTGACGCCATCTGCAGAGATTGCCACACTCCCACAGCCTCAACGAGCGTGATTGCCGGCCGTGGCCTTGCCGCCATCGCCAAAGCAGAGCGGGAAGCACCGTCTGAAGAAGGACTGTCCAACATGGAGCTCGAAACCGCCACCCGCGTCGTCTTCGGAACGGGGGAACATCCCCTCCCCGGACCTGCATCACAACATCTTCGAGGCATGCTGCGCGGCACTGGCGTCGGCACCCTCGATGCGCACGGCGTACCGCGACCCTACATAAAGGATAAGTTCATGGAGATCTACCCCCACTGGCGCGACCCCACGGCGAAACTCACCATGGCGGAGGAAGAAGAGTTGGCGCGTCGTGACTCCGTTTCGCCGTGGGGTCGCGCCAGTGGGGAGAAGAGGAGAGCGCCTCCATTTCGCCGTGGGGTCGCGGATTCCCCATGCCAACATTCTGCTTGAAATTGGGTTCAAGCAGTTGCCTCACGATCCTGGGATGTATCGCCGCGATTTTCGCGGCGAATACATCCTGCTCACAGTCTACGTCGACGATCTCCTCTACACATTGTCAAGAAGCGATTTGCTTGAGCAGTTCGAGAAGAATCTCGTGGGACGCGTCGATATCACTTGCAACCATGACGTGAAGCAGTTCCTCGGCCTCAACATCTCCTACTCGCCAGAAGCCATTCATCTCTCGGCAGCCAAGTACGCAGAGGAACTTTGTGAGCTTTTTAAGATCTCACCTGCACCACTCTCCACCCCTTACCGCACTCCAGGACCCAACCACAAGCCTGACAACAAAGCCCTGTCCCCCGCTGGGCTTTAGAATTACCAGCAGCAGTTGGGATGCCTACTATTCGCTTCTGTTACCTGCACGCCCGATCTCTCCTACATCGCGAGCCAGTTGGCTCAGTACTCTCGCAAACCAATGGCTGAGAATCTGCTAGATATTCAGCAAGCTCTCCAGTTCTTCATCTCCACGCCCAATGTTGGGCTCTGCTACTCCACCATCCCAACCGCGTCCTTCAACCTCGTCGGCTACGTGGATGCTGATCACGGCGCTGACCCCGAAAATCGACGGTCCAGGACAGGATTCCTTTTTCGCCTCGAGCCCAGCGGCCCCATCTCCTGGAACTCACAGAAACAGGAGCTGGTTGCCCTGTCGTCGGCGGAAGCCGAATTCATCGCAGCAACAGCAGTTGTTCGCGAAGGCCTCTACCTACAGGAGTTGCTGCAGGAGGCGAAAATTCCCGCTTCGCCGAAATTCCGCCAGCACTGTGACAACCAGAGTGCGATCAGGATCGCAAACAAATCTGGGTTCGTCAACCGCACCAAGCACATCGCGCTGCGGTACTTCTTCGTCAAGGACGAAGTTGACAAGGGCAAGGTTGACTTGACCTACTGCCCGACGTGTAACATGGCGGCTGATTTTCTCACCAAGAAATTGCCACGTCAGCAGTTCAGCACTGCTCCGAACTCAGCGGAGTGGTCAAGCGGGTCAAGACCTGCTACGGCCAGGAGTGAAGGGGGGTGTTACAAATAGAAATGAATGAAGCATTACTGTGCACTCCTAACCGCAGCAATCGAAACATGCAGTATCGAGGCTGAAGACGAAAAGGCGGAAGTAACGCGAAAGGTCAGACAGTTACGAAAGGATCAGGACCGTCGGGCAGACAGCATCAGGCAGCAGCAGTGGCGAGTATTCTACCCAGGCAGTTCGTAACCGTTTGGAGTCGCACAGTTTGATTTCGCTGCAATAAGGGAATGCACCCCTTAGAGTACATGGCTAGCCTAGGTCGATTCGTACTCAATTGTACTCTTATTTATATCCTTGTATTTGCATATTTTATTCATCTCAAGCATTTTACATCCACTCTGCTATTGAGGTCAAGGGCCCACCACCACTACTCAGACGTGTGCGAACCTTCCCGAGGTGATCCTAGGAACGATCAACTTCTGATCGCAACACTAATGACGTGACAACGAGGACCCGTCACATTTGACACACCGGATGAGGGTTGGGAACAGACCGAAACTGTGAGCTCGATCGCCACATTGGCGTGTTCCAAAGTGTGTGGGTCACAATTGTCGTCAGGATTCCAAAACGGTTCTGAACGTTATGAATGTACTAGACGGGATTTCAATGCTGTGACTGCTTCATATTGGACGATCCATCACCATACGTAACTTGAACTGAGTCTATGCGAATATTAACGAATAGGGATACACTAGCATTCAAGATAAATGCGTTGATGTAATTTGTGTGTTCCCTTCATAATAGTTAGTTAGAATTCTCAAGTCACTCGCTACACCCTCTTCGTTTCTCGATTGTAGTTCTTTCCGGGTGCCCCTCAATCGAGTCTCGTAAGGGCGCCAAGTTTTGTCTGTACAATCGTTAAAGCTCGCGTCTCTAATTTCCAACCGTTTAACACTTGGTTGGGTTTGCCAGGGTTTGATTGGGTAACGAAAGTCGAAATATTTGACGAGTGGGCGAAAAAAACACAGCGAACTCCAAAAGATCGAGGCCAAAACAAACCAGGGTGGGTTGGTTTGGGGGGAAACCGAGGCAAGGGTGACAGGTTTGGTCCTGGGTTCTGTCAACGTTCAGTTCAGAGTCTCATATTTTTGGGAGTTGTAAACACTTGGTGTGCACGGGGAAGTGTGCGACAGCCAACTTTCCCAACCACCCCTTGCTTTGGTGTGCTTCGCGACAAACTCTGCTGTTACCGGATTCCAACCGTTTAACACTTGGTTGGATGGCAGAAACATGAGACGCGAGCTTTAAGGTGCGAAAGTTCGTCGGTACAACCGTGAGACGCGAAATTCCGTCCGTACAACCGTCCAAACAGGCAACCCCAGCTGACTGAACTGAAACTGGTACTGCTGTAGATGCCACCCACAGCGCTCCGCGACGCTGACCTAGATGGGATTATCGCCACTCCCCTTCCACGTGTCGCCCCGTGGAGCAGCGGCTGCTCGCCGAAGCGCAAGCGATGGCGGAAAGGCACACACTTCCGCGCGCGCAGGGCTGAAAGTGCGGAAGCCGCGACCGTGACGTCAACCGCGCGGAGGGCGGGCGCGTTGGGAAGACGCATTGAATGCGCCTGCGCGGTTAGAAGGCGCCTGCGCGTTTATATATAGAAAAAGCATCTCCGATAAGACAACCTCTTATCGATTAAGGACTTGACGGTGCAGCACGCTGTCTGGATGGCGGCGCGGAGTGGGCCCGCATCCGTCCTCCTTGTGCTGACCGCGTTGTGCGTGAGTAGCGGAGTGCGGCGTGGTGTGGTGAGGTGCGATGCGGTGTGGTTTGGTACGGTATGGCTGCTGCTGAGCGCGTTTTGCATGAGTAATGGAGCGGGGCATGGCATGGCATGGGATGGGATGGCATCGGATGGGATGGGATGGGATGGGATGGGATGGGATGGGATGGGATGGGATGGGATGGGATGGGATGGGATGGGATGGGATGGCATGGGATGGGATGGGATGGGATGGCATGGCATGGCATGGGATGGCATGGCATGGGATGGCATGGGATGGCATGGGATGGCATGGGATGGCATGGGATGCTCGATCTTATCCCCCCTACCCTTCTTCCCACCTCCACCAATCTCCCCACCCAATCATCTTTTCCCTCATTCCCCCTACCTGCCCCTTACCACCCTCCCCCTCTCACTACCTCCCCACTACCTCCCCCTTACCTCCCCCAAACTCCCCTCCCTGTCCTCATTCCTACAGGGCAGTCGTACTCGCTATAGCGTTCCTCCTGTCTGCAATCCATTCCATGTCAGCAGCAGCCACGTCAGCAGCCAACGTACCAGTCATATCGGATCTTCTGCAGCAGAAGGAGATGCGTCAGCAGCAGCTGCGTCAGCAGCAGGAAAGGAACGGGAAGCTTCCTCTATTGTCCCTCCTCCCGCTCAGCAGCAGCTTTCTAGCAATCCAGGCTCCCGCGGTCGCTACTCCAGATCCAGACATAGCTCAGTGAGCTGCGTGCGTGCAGTAGGCTTAAAGCAAAGGAAAATACAGCAGTAATGCAATGCTGTGGTTGGTCACGACTTGTTGGGGGTGATTGGGCAATGTTGATGTACGTGGGGTGAACGTGGCGACTCGGTTTTGCACGTCCCATGATTGAAAAAAACGCGAATCAAAATGTCGGTACACGTGCGTACGGAAAGAGCGCGAACTTATGTTTTTTTTTTTTTGTCTGCCCAGCTTTTCGTGTCGCGCATTTGTCCCCGTTTCACGTTTTTGCGTTTATACGTGAACGCAAAAACGTGAAACGAATAACACCCTAAGCGTATAGTGCAACATAGCCCGGCAGACCAGCCCGCCGAACCAGCCCGGCAGACCAGCCCGGCAGACCAGCCTGGGACCACCCCCGAGTGAATGGTCTCTGGGCACTCTTCACTCGCGTTTCCTCGTCCCCCTTCCTCCCTTGCCTGAGGTTGATTTTGAGAATTCTCAAAATCAACCTCAAACAAAAATTCTCAAAATCAACCTCAAACAAAATGGACTACATCAACCTCGGTTTGTATCAGCTTGGCGACTTCCATATAAGAATGGTCTCTGGGCACTCTTCCCTCACGTTTCCTCGTCACCCTTCCTCCCTACCTCCCTTCCAACCTTTTCCCTGTCCATTGCCTTTCCTCCTTTCCCTCATTTTCCCTCATCCCCCCAACCTCCCCCCTCCCCCTCCCCCCCCCAACCCCCTCAACCGGGCAGTGCAAGGACAAGGAGAAGTCAGCCCAGTACCCGCGAATTCACAGCAAGTTCCAGCCGGGCTTCAAGGCGGAGTCGCTGTGTGCACCCCGGCAGTGCGAGGCGAGTGCTTGGAGCGATGCCGGGTGGTGTGCCTCTGATAACAACTTCTCTGTTCTGGGTATGCTGCTGCAGCCTTGTTGCAGGGTGTTGCAACATAAAATTTGTACAGTATGTTACAGCTTTGTACACTGTTGGACAACATTTTATGGCATCTTTTGTATGGCATGGTACTTTTCATTTGTATTTACCTTTCACCATCGAGTGAAACAGTAATGGGGGCATTGCGGTAGCATCTTTCATTAGCACAGAGAGCTGTCATTAACGGACAGGTGGGCTGCGGAGGCCTTACTTTCATTAGCAGAGAGAGCTCAATCACAAAGGGAAACAAATCACACACACACACACACACACACACACACACACACACACACGCACGCACGCACGCACGCACGCACGCACGCACGCACGCACACACGCACGCACACGCGCACACACACACGCCCACACACACACACACACACACACGCCCACACGCCCACACACACACACGCCCACACACGCCCACACACGCCCACGCACACGCACACGCACACGCACACACGCACCCACGCACCCACGCACGCACACACACACACTAGAAAACACTCCAAAACACTCGAATGGACTCCTTAAGTCACTACCTCCATTGTTTGTTGCCTGCCCCTTATGCCTAATATTTCTTTCTGTTCTGATCCCAGGGCAAGAAGAAAAAGCTTCACGTCTGCCCGAGGGAAAGCATGAAAACGCCAACCTCAGTGCGTTACGAATATTTCAAGCCGTTTGTGGGCAGGGGGCAAAACAAAGGAAAGGCTGTGCAATTTGTGGCACTACACTTTCAGGGCAGGAAGAAAGCTCTGTTGAGTTGAGAAAAGCCCTTAAGATCGTTTTCAAGACTCAAGTCCCAGAGTAGTGATGTATTAGCGGAAGTGTAATAGTGAACTAATTGAACCACCTTGCACTGGTATGTGAGAACAAGATAAGTTAATAATAGCAAAGAGATACAAAGCTTTATATGATTACAAAAGAATGTGAAAGGTTTCACTGACTGTAATTGTTGTTGCAGTTCGATACAGTGGCGACTCGAGTAACTGCTCAATAGTGAGTCAGTTATGTGTCCTTGCTGTCGCGCTGATTTTCGGCGAGTCAAGGTCGCTGACCTTTGAACTTCACTCAACCTCTTATTGTTGTCTTTCTGTCAACTGCTTTGGTTGACTCATTGTTGCTTCGCTTCAGTTCGCTTCGCTTTTGTAGTAGTGCTCGACACATCAGAAGCGCGAACTATATGTTTCCAACACTCCCCTTCGCTTCTGGAGTGTCGTTGCCTTCGTTGCTGACGACGTGACTTTGTCCAGTCAGCAGCATGCAGTACTCGAACTTCTGCTTTCCGAGTTTCCGAGTTACACCTGCTGCTGCTTTCTATACTCATGGCATTGCCAGTGGTTCTGCTGGCTCAACTCCTACCAGTGTTGCTGCAGCTGCTGCAGCTGCTGCTGCTGCTGCTGCTGCTGCTGCTGCTGCTGCTGCTGCTGCAGCTGGTGTTGCTACCGGTGCAACCCACTCACTCTTCCCAGATGCCTTCTTTCCTCGCTCTCCACACCCTTTCAGCAAGAGCAGGACCTTCAAACGCAGCCCTGCTGCTTTTGACCTATCCAGCACAAGCCCATCCAGTTTTCACGCCCAGAGCAAACGCAAACCTGCAGCTTTTGACCTATCCAGCAGTAGCTCATCGACTCTTCATGCATCACAGCACCACCACCGCCCTGCTGCCTTGGACCTATCCAGCACAAGCCCATCCAGTCATAATGCACAGCAGCACAACCGCCCATCAGCCCTTGCTACAACAAACCCCCGTTACAGCCCTCGTTACAATCCCACTCTACAATCCCCCACCACGCACCCGCTTTCCAAGAGCAAAACCTTCGAGCATACCAACAGCAACAGCAACAGCAACAGCAACAGCAACCGCTCTTTTGGCCTCACCAGCCCCTCCAGTCGAACCCATTCCAAACCTCCTCCCAGAAAATACAAGTCCTGTGGGAACCTGTCCAGCGTGCCTCATCAAAGCACAGACCTGCCTAGTCGCAGCAGGTCTGTGCTTCATAGACAAGGGCAAGGCCCCAGCTTTGGCCGAGGTGCCTCAAAGTCAACGGGCTAGACTTACAGATGCGCTTGCAGCAGCTCTGCGCTCCGTAGACAAAGGCAAAGGGCCGGCTTTTTCGGAGGCACCTGAAACGCCATCGCCGAGCTTGCCTGTGGGTGCTGCCGAAGCAGGGAGGGTTGCGACGGGAGCAGAAGCACAGAGGGCTGCTACTTTTGATACGTCTCAAAAGTCGTCTACTGACAAAGGCAAAGGGCCAGCTTTTTCGGAGGCACCTGAAACGCCATCGCCGAGCTTGCCTGTGGGTGCTGCCGAAGCAGAGAGTGTTGCGACGGGAGCAGAAGCACAGAGGGCTGCTACTTTTGAGACGTCTCAAACGCTGTCTACTGACAAAGGCAAAGGGCCAGCTTTTTCGGAGGCACCTGAAACGCCGTCGCCCAGCCTGCCTGTGGGTGCTTTTGAGTCGACTCCAAGGCCAGCTTTGTCGGAGGCACGTGGAACGCCATCGCCCAGCTTGCCTGTGGGTGCTGCAGAAGCAGAGCGGGCTGCGACAGGAGCAGAAGCACGGAGGGCTGCGACAGGAGCAGAAGCACAGAGGGCTGCGACAGGAGCAGAAGCACAGAGGGCTGCGACAGGAGCAGAAGCACAGAGGGCTGCGACAGGAGCAGAAGCACAGAGGGCTGCAACAGGAGCAGAAGCACAGAGGGCTGCGACAGGAGCAGAAGCACAGAGGGCTGGGACAGGAGCAGAAGCACAGAGGGCTGCGACAGGAGCAGAAGCACAGAGGGCTGCGACAGGAGCAGAAAAACAGAGAGCTGCTACTGGGGCAGATACTCAAAAGTTTGCACCTGGGGCAGGTCCGCAAGCATCTTCCTCTGGTCAAGACTCACAGGCCGCGGTTTCCGGGCAGGATCCACAGTCAGCAACCTCTCGGGCAGATTCGCAAGCATCCGCTGGTGGTGCATATAACGAGGCAGGGCCTGGATCTTATAAGGGATGGGCTGGCGCTTATAGAGAGATCCCATCCCCTGGGACCTCCGGGAGGGGGCAACTTTCTAGGCCGCTGCTGCGGGCCAAGAAACGAGCAGCTTCAATGGCAGCATGGTTGCTGGTGGCAGTACAAGAGACGCCCGGTTTCTCTGTAGATGTTTCAGTGAGAGCATGTTGGAAGGGAGTGTGCGAGAGGAGGAGGAAGAAGAGGAGGAGGGGGAGGAGGAAGGGGAGGACGAGAGGGAGGAGAAGGAGAGGGTGGGAGGCAGTCGGCATCTATTGATGCGTGGTGCTGTTAGTAACGGACAGGTGGGCTGCGGAGGAGGAGTGGTGGGCATTAATTGAGGAGTGGTGGGCATCAATAGAGGAGTGGCGGGCATTAAATGAGGAGTGGTGGGAGGAGTGTGTCGATGACAGAGGCTACAGTATCAAGCAGTGAGAGGTGCGTGCATGTGCCTTGTGCATGCCGTGTTTGGTGCGCATGTCTGGTGCGCAATGTTTGGTGCGCATGTCTGGTGCGCAATGTTTGGTGCGCATGTCTGGTGCGCAATGTTTGGTGCGCATGTCTGGTGCGCAATGTTTGGTGCGCAATTTTTCAAGCCTTTTGGGCAGGGGGCAAAACACAGGGGAGGTGGTGGTGCAGTTACTGGCGGTACACTTTCGGGGCAGGAATAAAGCTCAACTGAAGGACGAGGATCCCTGTGTTACGGTACATGTGGCTCTAGCAAGGACTGATACAATACGATTATATATTATTATTATATGGTACATGTATATATATCTATGTGCTGTTTTAGTGCAACCATTGAAGCATGGGAATATTGTTTTCACAGTTTCACTTGACATGCGAACATGAACCATTACATGTTGTACAAAAATAAGCAACGCTTGGTACACTGGAGCATTTTCTGCATACACTGCAGTGCAATATCTGTCTACAGAGTGATCTCATCTGCAGCACACCCAACAACCCCAGACAGGGAGGCAGGAGCAGGAGCAGCCAGTCGCACCCAGACTCTGAGCACACAGGGCAGGGAGGTGCGTACAGTGGCAGCGATGGTGCAGGAAAGAAAAAGAAAGGGCTGCAGGTTTGCATGCTTGGGCTTTCTCCTGCAGTTTCTGCTACAGTTGTGGACTGTCCCTACAGGGTAGTCTGTGCCTACAGGGTGGACTGTGCATACAGGGTACTCTCTGCTGCAGCTCACCCAACCAACCACCCCCGGCAGGGAGGCAGGAGCAGGAGCAGCCAGTCACACCCAGACTCTGTGCATGTGGGTGAGAGTGGTGCGAATGGTGGTAGCAATGGTGTGGGCAAGAGGGGGGAGGGCGGGGATGTGTGTGTGGGCTCTAGTGGCCTTCAGATTCTATTGCAGTGTCTTCTACAACGTGACATCTGCTGCAGCGCGTCTAACCGCCCCGGGCAGGGAGGCGGGAGCAGGAGCGGCCAGTCGCACCCAGACTCTCTTCACACGGGGGAGAGATGTGCGGATGGTGGTGGCGATGGTGCGGGCGAGAGGAGGGAGGGCGAGGGAGGCGAGTGGGGGGGGTTGATGGCTCTCAACGTGACGCCGTGCAATGCTGAGAGAGTAAGAGAAGGGGGAGGGGGAGGGGTATGGATGGAGAAGGGGAGGGGTACGGGGAGGGGGAGGGGGATAGGGGGGGTTTGTGAAACGCGAAGAGCAGAACGGAATGACGGGGAGGAGAAACTGTGGGACGTGTGGGGTGTATGAGGAAAGGAGTGGTGGTTGTGGGAGGGGGCGAGAGGGACCACGCAAAGAAGAGGAGGGAGGGGAAGAGAGAGGGAAGAGAAGAAGGAGTGGAAGGAGAGATGACCGATAGTGTACAATAATGTTGAGTGTCATGAGTGCCATGAGTGTCATGAGTCATAACCACCACCATCCAAGGAATAGTACTCACGTGTAGATCTCCCCATAGTCCACCGAGTCCCAAAGCTCATCGGACTGCGCTGCAGCAACGAGGTAACCCAAGATGATTTAGTAGACTCAAGAGAAACAGACTCACCTGTAGATCTCCCCATAGTCCACCGAGTCCCAAAGCTCATCGGACTGCGCTGCAGCAACGAGGTAACCCAAGATGATTTAGTAGACTCAAGAGAAACAGACTCACCTGTAGATCTCCCCATAGTCCACCGAGTCCCAAAGCTCATCGGACCGCGCTGCAGTAGCCAGGTTCACCCACGCACACACATCCACCTCCACACGCGCACACGGAGCCTCCACGCCTGCATGAAAACTCTGGAAACTTGCACCACGCGACCCTCTCCCCCCCCCGTCGCCACCTCTCCCTTCACCATCTGATGTCTCTCCCTCTCCCCTCTCTCCCCCCTCTCCCCTTTCAATCCGCCCTCCTCTCCCTTCCCTGCCCTGACAGTAGAACACAAGTCCTTCAAGTACCAACATGCTACTCTCCCCATCCACCACCACCACAGTAGCATCTCGTCGCCCCATCTCTCCCCCTCCTTCCTCCTCTTCTGTTCCCTTCTTGTTTTGAGACGTCTCATAGTCAGAATCCCTTTGTCTCTGCTTCACCCCTCCATTCTCCTCCTCTTCTATTACCTCCTTCCCATCAGTGCCATATTTTTTTTTGCCCTCCCTTCTGCCTGAGGGGAGATGGAGCGGAAGGAGGGGTGGAGGATAATGGAGGGATGGAGGGAGACTGATTACTTGAGCCAACAGTCTTCGTTATTGAATGAAAGAGGAATAATCATCAAAGACATATATATAGGGGGAAACCCGAAACCCTATATATATAAAATCAGAGGCAAAATTGAGTAATGGAGAAAAAATAATCCCATGAGTGAGAAATTTAAAAAAGAAAGAAAGAAAGAAAGAAAATCAACACGGATCGGGTGTCCAAAGCGACATGGAAACCTAATGAGAAACAAGACTGTTACTATAACAGGAAGGTGCCATAACAGAAGGTGGGCTAGCGTGATTTGATCTGATTTGAACTCACAGTATTTCCCTTTTGCATTCCAGCTGGACTCCCACGGATTTGAGCACCCCTGTGAAGGCGACATGTGGCTTGCTGACGCGGACAGCCACCCGTGCCAGCTCAAGACAAGTCAGCAGCAGCTGGTGGCCCATGGAATACGCCAAGCTCTCCAATAGGAGGTGAGGGGTTCCCGTTACTTCCGCACGCGCAATGCTGGGATGGGGAAGGATAGGGGGGAGGTGGGGACGGGGGAAGGGGAGAGGGGGGAGCAGGGGGAGCGGGGGAAGGGGACAAAGGACAGGGATGGGCGCAAAGAAACGCAGTGGAAGGGGAAAGGAAGGGGGAAAAGAACGGACGGGGGAGTGGGGGGGGAGAGGGGAGGAGGGGGAGGAGGGGGAGACGGGAGAGTGGGGAGGATGGGAGGATCGGAGAGGAGCGGTCAGTTGATGTCACACGGGGATGAGCCTTTCGAATCTCAAAAGACGAATTGGCATCATGAAAGGGAATCATACTTGTACACATGGGAGTAATCAAACAGCTGTTCCTGTAACGAGTCTTCTTGTAACGAATGTTTGTGAAGCGAATCCGCGAGCCACATCCACGTGTCAACGACGAACTTCTGCCCCAACACGCGCTCCTCGGGAAGAACGCCGTGAAATTCGTGAAAGACCATCCCCTCGAGCGACACGTGGCACGTCTGTACGTGGCTTCCTCCTGCGCTGCATGGCGGTGCGATCGGCATTTCCACAGATGACACCGGTACAGGCTTATTCGCATAAACGATCGGCACAGGCTTTTTCGTGCTTCCACCCTTAAAATCCTAGTGGCTGCCACAACAGTTACTTGTGCGCTAATGACGGCTCACTAGATTAAACGCATATAACGCCAGAAGTGGCGTGGCGAAGCACTATCACTTCCTACGACTGTTCCGAAAGCGGAGAATCGATTAAAGGCGGCGTACTACGTTCGCAAATGCTGAATCAAGCATGCACTAGCGTGAAGCAGTCTCGGAGTTTCCTTTCAGCGATGGCACGACAACGGTCCTACCACTGTGAGTCGAAGGCTGACGAAAGATAGCGTCGTCCGCGCAGAATAACCGCCAACACTACAACCAAGGGTCTAGCACAGGGGCGAAACGGATTCGCTAGAAAGTGGTTCGACGGACGTTTTGTTCTTTTAGTAGTCAGCTGCATTTGTCGAGACATTACTAAAAGAAGGATTCTTTTAAGGCACCAGGACTCATCAGACGTTCTGGCTGTTTTTGATTGCATTATTAAAGACTTCGTCTCCACACAAAAACTAATGTACATTACAAGCATTTCGCATGTATCTAGCAAATCAACTTTTGAACATATCATCTATTCTCTTTTGCCTCTTCTTCGTCTGAATTGGGTTGTTATCGTCTCTCTCCTTCTCTTGAGAACCAACCTTCTGGACAGAACCCCCTCTTCTCGCCCGACTTGCTTTACCTCCCCTTGTATCCACCACAACGCCAGCACTGCCTCCTTCGGGAGGCACTGCAGGCTCCCTTGATGCTGAACGATCTCTTATAGCATGATTCGCCGTAGTGGAAACTGGCTGATTTCCCGATGTGTTCGCATGGGCAGCCGAGCGGTTGGCAGCGAAGGCCGCACCCATGACGCCTCTACACCGCATACTAGCTTCCGCATGGTCGACAACTGGGAGTGGAAGAGGGGTGGAGGTAAGAAATTCACAGAGATGCTGCTTATTTAGTCGACTCAACACTCCACACCACATACTAGCTTCCGTGTGGTCGACAACTGGGAGCGGAAGAGGGGTGGAGGTAAGGAATGCACAGAGATGCTGCTTATTTACTCGAATTAACACTCAACACCGCTTACTGGAGCAAATAAGCGATGTTCTCCAGTAAGCGGTGTCCGCATGGTCGACAGCTGGGTGCGGAAAAGGGAGGCAGAAAAGGAAGGTGTGAAAAAAAACAACAAAATGCCATGTGAAATCAAGAAACAAGGACAGGCGCGGCCATAAGGGACGGACCGAAAACCCTGACCATGGGCTGAGATGTTATATAAGTACATATTAGAGGGCTTACAGGGTAAGAAACCCTTGTGAGAATTTGTGAGAATTCTCAAAAGGCTTACAGGGTAGGAGGGAACCTAGTAGTGTTAGTTCGTGCGTGCTTGTGATTTCAATTCATTTCCATAACAACTCACTCGGACGAGGGTAGTCCTTCCCAATGATGCAATTGGCCCTGCATTGCACAGCGAGAGGGGCGGTCCATGGCTCGTAAATGTACTGCGACGGCATGTCTGGTGGGTGAGTGTGCAGATGTTGGGAGGGCGAATGTGGGGTTGGCGGGGGAAAGGTTAGTCGACTCAGAAGTCACAGCCAGAGGTGCGGTCCATGGCTCGTAAAAGTACTGTGACGGCATGCCTGGTGGGTGAAGACAGAGGGGAGGGGTGAACGTGGACAGGGGTGTGTGGGCAAAAAAGGCGGGGGAAGTGGGAAGACGTTTCAGAACACAACTGAGATATAAAATTGAGAAAGAAGGAGCACAGAAACGACCCCATGTAGCACGCACGAACTAACACCACATTATTCCCCCACGACACGAACCAACATGGTTTATGCACTGCATTGCTCCATGCTATATAGATAATTACCTTTGAGAACAGGCAGGAAGTGGCGGATGAATTTCCCCGAGGGGTCGTATTTCTTGCCAAAGGTGATAGGGGAGTAGATGCGGTGGTCCTGGGAGTGCTTTGAGTCGACTCAAAACACACCTTTGAGAACAGGCAGGAAATGGCGGATGAATTTCCCCGAGGGGTCGTATTTCTTGCCAAAGGTGACGGGGGAGTAGATGCGGTGATACTGGGAGAAGAAGGCAGAGGCGGAGAGCCAGAGCCAGTTGCCGTTGTTGATGGCCCAATCCGCATCAACTAGCAGGCGATCAAAGACGTCCCGGCCCAGCTCCCAGTGCACCAGCTGTGTCAATGTGGGAGTGGGGAGGACGGAGGGGTTGGGAGGAGAAGGGTGAGGGAGGGGAGAGCCAGAGCCCAGTCTGCGTCTAGTAACAGCCGATCAAACACGCCCCTCCCCAACTCCCAGTGGACCAGCTGCGTGCATTCAGAGCAGGGGAGCGGGAGGGGGGAAGGGGAGGTGTAGGGTTGTGTTGTGAGTCACCACCGCACAGCAGGCGGTCACAAACGTCCTGCCCAGATGGGTGATGGGGGAGTAGATGCGGTGAGAGTTGTGTTGTGAGTCACCACCGCACAGGAGGCGGTGCACACACGTCCTGCACAGATGGGTGATGGGGGAGTAGATGCGGTGGTACTGGGAGAAAAAGGCAGAGGCGGAGAGCCAGAGCCAGTTGCTGTTGTTGATGGCCCAATCCCCATCCAGCAGCAGCCAGCTGAATACATCTCGCCCCAGCTCCCAGTGCACCAACTGTGTCGATGCGGGAGTGGGGAGAGGAGGGAGAGGTTGGGAGGAGTGGAGCAGGGTTTTGAGACGTCTCAAAAGCCATTCCGCATCAAGTAGCATGCGGTCAAACACGTCCCGGCCCAGTTTTGAGACGTCTCAAAAGCCATTCCGCATCAAGTAGCATGCGGTCAAACACGTCCCGGCCCAGTTTTGAGACGTCTCAAAAGCCATTCCGCATCAAGTAGCATGCGGTCAAACACGTCCCAGCCCAGTTCCCAGTGCACCCGCTGCGCAGCGAGGTGATGACATCAAAGCGGTTGGCAAGTGGTTAAATCGGTGTCCGGGTGCCAGGCGTGCAATGTCCCACCTAGACATCAATTCAACCACTTTCCAAACGCTTTGATGTCATCGCTTCCCATATCCTTCACCAGCTGTGCAGTAAAAAAGATGGTGGAGAGAAGGGAGGAGCTGAGAGGAGTGGAGCAGGGTTTGGGTGGGTGTAGTGTGAGTCACCACATCGCAGCAACCAGTCACACTTATGTCCAAATGGGTGATGGGAGAATCAATGAAATGGTGGTGGGGTAAGCAGGCAGAGGCTGAGACAAAGCAGCTTTTATGGTATTTCATCGAACCAGAGCACCACCTACGAGCACCACCTACGACGAGCACCAACTGAAGAGCAAATTAGACAAACTAAGAGCAGCCAGCACCAACCCCAGAGCAGAACCTACCAGATCTCCTCGAGTGAGGAAGCACGCGACGCAGTGGCGAGCCAGATGGTGCATCCACCCCCACTGGCGGAGCTGGGAAGCGGATGGGGTGGGGAAGAGAGGCAAAAGGAGGAGTGAGTTCATTACAAGAACAGAAGGGAGTGAGGAAGCACGCGACGCAGTGGCGAGCCAGATGGTGCATCCACCCCCACTGGCGGAGCTGGGAAGCGGATGGGGAGGGGAAGAGAGGCAAAAGGAGGAGGAGTGACACCATCACAAGAACAGAAGGGAGTGAGGAAGCAGGCAACACAGTGGCGAGCCAGATGGTGCATCCACCCCCACTGCCTGCACCAGGTACTGCCTGCACCAGGTACTGCCTGCACCAGGTACTGCCTGCACCAGTTACCACCTGCACCAGGTATTCTTACCAGCACCATGATGGCGTCGATCCAGGGGAAGCCAGTCCGGGCATCTCGCCACGCAGCCAGCAGCTCCGAATCCACCTTCCAAGGAATCTGCCTGCATCAGCTAGCAGCATCGGATACGACCTGCATTAGCTACCACCTACCTGCACCATGATAGCGTCGATCCAAGGGAAGCCGGTCTGCGCATCTCGCCACGCAGCCAGCAGCTCCGAATCCACCTTCCAAGGAATCTGCCTGCAGATGCTGCTGCCCTGCATTCGGTCAAAGTGAGGCGTGCCATACGCTGCTGTGTAAAAGAACTCCCGCCACAGCAGCTGGTGTGGGGAGTCAGGGAATCAGGATAAGTGGAGAGCAGGATGGGTGGAGGAGTGAGTGAGTACATGAATTCTGAGGAATCCAATGCTGATGCCCTGTATGCGATCAAAATGAGATGTTTTGTATGCTCCCATAGAGGATCTCGCGTCTGAAATGAACACCCACCCATGGCTCACATCTCATCATTCCCAGCCCGTTAAGGCATTCCCGCTCTCAACTGATATTCTTGAGAATTCTCAAAAATACCCTGCAGAATTTCGTGTCTGAACACCCACCCATGGCTCACATCTCACCATTCCCAGCCCGTACAGGCATTCGCGCTCTCACCTGGCCTATCAGGGACACCGGCGGCTTTGTGTGGCCAGGCAGTTTTGAAAGCACCTCCTGAATGCGTGCATACATGAGACGTGAGGAGAGGCAGCCAAACTGGTGTTGGGGATGGGTGCGTTTGGGATAGGGAGAGAGGGGAGAAAAGAAGTGGGATCCAGGGCTAGAGGTTTAAAAAGCACCTCCTGAATGCGCGCATACATGAGGCGCGACGAGAGGCAGCCAAACTGGGAGTTGCAAAGGTGGGCGGGGGAGAGGACGCAGGGAAGACAGGGGATAAGAGAATGGGAAGACGAAACAGTTAAATTTGGCACGAGGCACTTCCTGACAGTGAGAGTACATGAGACGAGAAGGGAGGCAGCCAAACTAGATGTTAGAGACAGGGTAAATACCTTGAGGTAGGGAGAGAGAACCGTGGTGGCAGGAGGGGCGAGGGCGGAGGGATCACCCTTGGGCTTCTCAAACTCTTTCACCCATTTCTGTGACACACACAGAGGAGGTGGGTTGGATGACTTTGCTTGAATTGCAGTGATTCAAATCGGTCTTGGGCTTCTCAAACTCCTTCACCCATTTCTGTGACACACACAGAGGAGTGCGTAAAACAGGCAAGCAGCTATTCTTGGCTCGAAGCACCTCACTTGCAGCTAGTCCTTCTGCAGAAAATTCAAGACAGGGTGGTCAAGGGAAGTGGACTGAGAACGAATGGTGTTATTCATAACTCTTTTTAGGGGCCCGCCCCTGAAAACAAAACTCTGAAACGTCTCGGAAAGTTGCGGAAGAGTGGTGGTGCTGTGCTGTGCATAGCATACTGTTCCTGAGAGGCATTCGTCAAGCCTGCATAAAGCCTCTGTCTCCCCCCCTCGGAACGGAGTTCTGAGATGCCGCAAACCAGGAGTGGGGTGCTCATCAATGGTGGGGATTGATCACTTACCGTTCGTGAGGGGCACTCGTCAAGCCTGCGTAAAGCCTCTGTCTTCCCCCCTCGGAAACGAGTGACGTCCTTACCAGTTCTGGGACGTCTAAAGGCAGGAGTGGGATGCTCAGCAATGGTGGGGATTGAATCACTTACTGTTCGTGAGAGGCAGTCGTCAAGCCTGCGTAAAGCCTCTGTCTCCCCCCCTTGGAAACGAGTGACGTCCTGTAGCAGAGGAGGAGGGAAGGAGGAAGGGTGAACGGAAGGGGTGGGGGAACAGGTGGAGAGAGGTGACTTTTCAGTAAACTCAGAAAACCCCAGAAAGGAGTGAAGCCCTGTAGAACGAGGTGTACAGGTGTAGATAAAAATACCTTCCACTCATTCCCCCCTTGCTCAACTTTTCTTGTAGAAATAAACCTCTTTTTCTCCCCTCGTTCCCTCCATGATCCATCCCATCCCCAGCCACATTTTCTGTGGACTCACCTCTTTTGGGAAAGCTTCCGCATCCGAGTAACCCAGCTCGCTCAATGTAGGCACTGCTTCAAAGACCTCGATATAGTCAAACTTCCCTGCTTCCTCTACTGCTCCTCCTGGAACTAGGTCTGTTTCTGCTTTAACAGTCACGCATTGAGCGAGGTGGGATGGCAGGGGCGGTAGTTTGTCTGGAGCGAATCCGACGGGCGGTGAGGGTTGTCCTATTCGTTTGCAGAAAGCCTGATAGGTAAGAGGGGGTTTGCCTCCATTCTGAGAGAGCACGGAGAGTGGGGAGCGAGTGAGGGAGCGAAGAGAAGGGGAGGGAAGAAGGGAGGATAAAATATAACCAAACAGGAAGACTGGATAAAGGAATCGTTTCTTACAGAAAACAATGAATAAGTTCTGTACATTTGATCAGGCAACAAGGGTGGGTGGACGCTCGCTACTTCTAGACATCCCCCTTCTGTGCACCAAGACAAAAGGTTGTGTAGATGTAAAAATGGGTTGTCCAACACAGAAACAAACACCTTGTTGATGATTTTAGCAGGATCGAAGATGGTGTGGCTGACTGGCGTTACCACCCGCACCCCAGCTTCCTGCATGCTCGCCTGGGGGGAAAGGGGATAGGATGAGGAGGATGAGGTTGGGTTAGGGTGAAACTGGGTGAGGGACGCAAGCAGGAGGGATGCAAGCAGCGGATGCAGACGACATGTGAAGGAAGGGGTTGAGGGGAAAGGGAGAGGGTGTACTCATATAATGCCATGCCATGCAACCCACCTTGATCTTGCCATCCCGAGTCAGGGCATATGGCTCGGTGTCAAACTCAAAGCACAGCGCCTTTGCTCCCCACTGTAAGATGGTGAGCGGTAGCATAAAGAAAAAATATAGAAATTGAAGCATTTCACGATAGAAAACATCAGAAAGTGATATTTGAACTTTGCGACTGCTTACCTGTTTCACCAGCTTCGGAATTATTATGGTGGGGTCGCCTTTAACGAGTATAAGCCGAGAACCCCGAGCCTTCAGCTGGCTGGTGAGACAGAGGGGCATGAAGGCAAACCTTAACAGAAGAGCACGAGGCAAACCTTGGGTGGGAAAGACCAAACTTCCGCCTAACTACGACGTTGATCAGAAATAAGCGCACACACATTTTCTGTAAGTAATCACCTGTCCAGGTCGTTCAGGCAGTCCAGCAGAAACCGAATCCGGTTGATTCCCACGCGAGCTGATCCGGGAGATGGCGCCGAGGGGTCGGGAGCCAGAAACCACGGGTCTAGGACGAACACGGGACAGAGCTGACGAATTGCTGACGTGGCATTTGTTGCTCGCTCGGCAGAATCGAGGTTGCTGTTGCTGGAACTGCCAGGCTCGGTTTTGGGAAAGGCGGTGTTGCTGCTGAGTTTATTGCTTGTGGTGGCAACAGGACCTGACTTCATGCCATCGGTAGGTATTATTTCACTCGCCTTCGCAAACCCAGAGCGAAGTTTTTGTGAATCCGAACTTGGTTTGTTACTTTCGCCATCTGATTCGTTTCGGTTTTCGTCGAGTCCGCAAGCCGCCAGCAGAGCGGGGTTATCGTGGAGTCGCAGGCCCTTGCGGAACCACAGAATCGCTGTTTCCCGCTGAGGCGAATCCGACAAATCATTCGCCTTGGCCATCGCGAGTCGCTGAACTGCACTTTCCTCAGAAGCTTCTTGCGTCAATGGAGCAATTCGAGACACAGTCGTACTATTGAAAGGTTGTACGGCGATCAGGGTTCTTATTACGCCGGGAACACGCACCGGTGGAACGGCACGACGGTATGGCAGCAGGAAGAAGTTTTCGCTTCGGCCGGGCCTGTATGTCGTGAGAGGGAAGCTTGGAGGGAAGCGGGACTGTCGATATGGCGAGAGGCAAAATGCTCCACAGGCATTCTCGAAGTGCAGCCACGCGAGGGCTCTCATGTCCCAATTGTCATGCTCAAATCTGTTATGTTAGCCAGCAGAATTAGAGATTTACGCTTGTTCCCGACACTCGTGCGTTTAGTTGACAGATTACGGAGTAGAATGGTTATTTTCATTCCAAAACCAGGTATGCTGGGATGACGTCGCCGGGACACGCTTCCATCCGGCGGACAGCATTTCCGCGTTAGGTTTGACGACTCTCGTTTTCTTCGTGCTTGCTGAGGCCATTGCTGATGGCTAACGAGAAGTATCATGGAATTTGTGGAATCGCACATGGTGAGGGAGGATAGAAGGGATAGGTCATGGTGAAGCCACGATGATCCTGCTTTCACCACACAGCCGAATGCAGTGCAGAATATAGCCCTTCACTGTTGGGGTATTGCCAGGAGTTCACGTGTAACTGTCAGTATTCAGACACATATTTAGCGGTTTAGAGCGGTACAAATATCAAACCCTTTTGAAATGCATAGCATTGTACTCAACCGTTGTTTGAGCAGGTCCTCGTCGAGGTGGAAAGCTCTTGTCTTCTCCCTCGAGATTGCACCGTATGTCGGTTATGTATTCTCTAAGTTAATTGGTGTACGAGTGGCCATTGAGTTGGTACGTTGAGAAACGGGGTTGTTACTAGCGAGTGCTCACTGAAATATTTGAATCACACCGAACTGGGCCCAAACGACTGCACCTCGGCTTGGTTTCATCGTGCCGTGGGATCCGGACCGGACCCACTTGACGAGTCAGACTGTAGCGCAACAGTTTGTGTATTCGGGCAGGGCTTGAAGCTGCTTTTCAGGCGAACTTTTCAGGGTGTATGGAAAAATCGTTCAGCTAAGTTGCCGGAAAACGGCAACTTGAACGGCAAGTCGCCAGAAAGTTCAGTATGAACGGCTCATATTTTTTCTCGTCGTACAGGCTGTACATAAAATGTAAGAGCCGTCCATACTGGACCTACAGCACTTCGTACCAAAGGTTGACCAATAAACACGATTTCGGGAAAATATGCCATTCGTAACCATCATGGGACTCGATAACATATTTGGTAAAAAATAAAGGGTACGGTCACTGCAAAGGGTGTTTTCACGGGACTGATAAAACGTTTCACGTAATCAGTTACTATCAAGTGGTAAAAAAAACACGCGAATGGTCATAGATGAAACTCCCGCCAGAACAAAATGAAACCCCAAAAGAACCTGGATGCATTTTCTGATGAATCAACCCTAAACACGTAACTCGCCAGGTGTTTAGGGTTGATCCGTTCCCAAACCGCATCCGATTCCGATTGGGTTTTAGTTTTTTTTAGAAGTTAGCAGATTGGTTAGGCGCGAGCGGGAATTTTGTTGAGTCTCCATGTGTGACCATTCGCGTGATTTTTCACCTGTTGTTAGTGACTGAATCCGTGACCCCACTTACCAAACCCGTCAGGAAACCCCATAAAGTGACCGTATGCGTTTTTTTTTTCCATTCACGTTACTGAGTCCCAATTTGGTTACTTTTGGCATATTCTCCCATTCCGGGAGGCCCTTTCGTGATGGAGGTCCCTCCCACAGATCATGCAGGAACTTTCGAAAGCAGAACGTTGAGAAAGGGCAACCACGCATGTGAAAAACTCGATTTTAGCAACAGTCGGTCTTCTCGGCTGTTATGTGGGAGACTTAGGTGCTATGTTATGGCTTCTTCCATTCCTTTCCCAGTCCCAACTCTCAAGTTGCCAGCAGCCACTGTTGTATATAAACTGTTGCCAGCAGCCACTGTTGTACAGGTTTCTCCATTCCTCCCATCATCACACCGCCAAAAGCTCAGATCCACCCAGCTCCACTTTCACTTCATGCTCACTTGAATGGATGTGAATGGAAAAACAATGAAGAAAAAGCAAGTGCGACAAGAGTATGAGAGGTGGTTGGAACAGCAAACATGCTGTAGTTTACTGAGGATAGCATAGCAGCAGTGCAACCACATTTTCTTAGTTTCATGGCGGCGAGGTTCCCAAGATTTCACCCTGGACATTGAGACAACTTATTTTTGCTCGTTTGGGTCAATACTATCCCAGTCGGACTAGCTGTCACGTCAGGAGAATGCCAGAATGTCAAGACAACATCGACCTTCGGGGTCGCCGCAGGCTTGTTTCCTGCTGCTCCAGATAACCCTTGTTCTCCTCGTTGCGTCGATTTGCAAGGCCGTCTGGGCTGACGTTCCTGTCCGGCAGCAGCGAGAAGGGGTAGAGACGCGGAATGGTACCGTTCCGTCTAAGTTATCGTCCAAGAAGAACTATTTTCCGTCAGAGATAACGATAGGATGCCTCGTTCCGCTCGACACGGCCGACGGGGTTTCCTTCTTTTCCGGTGAGAGACGCGAGGACCGAACGCAGGTCCAGATTCAGGAACCAATGTAGTCTCGCAGTAACAATGTCAGATTCAGTAACAATTTCAGATTCAGTAACAACGTCTCTCATTGAGCTCACGAGCTTTCTATATTGGCCACCATCTAGGCGTTATGCCGGCCGGGGTCAGAAGATCTACTCCATGATGTGCGTTTCGGTGCATTCTCGGTTACCGGGTTACCCTTTCCGATCAGGGCCTTTAGATCTTGTCGGCCTTAGGTTGATGAGATTGCGTCGCGTGAACGTCGTTTCGGACCATCGTATTCTTATTCGGACTGATCGAAATCCTGCAGATTGTCAATCATAAGCTTAATTTCTCGTTGCGTAAATTACGGGTATCTCGTTTTCAAGGTCAAAATGGGACCTAGTAGTAAGGGTCGCCGACCCAAAAGTCACTCTCCCAAATGTAACCTATTATCCACGTGTCAGTCGTCGGACGACTTTTGAGGCGCCTCAAAAGTCACTCACCCAAATGACAACAATCATCCACGTGTCAGTCGTCGGACGACAGCAATATTGGTATTACTTTTGAGAGTTCTCAAATGTTAACAATCATCCACGTGTCAGTCGTCGGACGACAGCTCTCGCATGGCACGTTGAGCCGCTGCTCTGACCGACGCTCATTTGCACAGGCTGCTTTGATAAGACGCTCTGTCGCGCTCAGCCGTTTGTTGAATCTGACGCCAGACTTGAATTCCGCCAACATTCCGCGTCCGTCGTCCCTTTTAGGGCATGAGGACCCCCTCCCTCCCCTGCAGTCATGATTTCTCCTTCCACCCATCCCTCTCCTCTTCCCCCCGTCTTCCACCCATCCCTCTCTCCCCTTTGGCTTCCACCCATCCCTCTCTCAACCTGGCATCCACCCATCCCTCTATTTTTCCAGATATAATGCCGAACGCTCACCGTTTTGAATCTCTTTTCATCCCTGTGCAGCCATTCAGCTGGCGGTTCATCATGTGAGCAACGATTCCTCTCTGCTGCCCGGCGTCAGGATCAAGCTGGTTGCAGCCAACTGCACATATACGCCCTTCCCCGGCCAAATGGCAGGTGCGCGCGCAGAGCTGACTTTTGAGGCGCCTCAAAAGTATTTTGAGGCGCCTCAAAAGACTGCACATACACACCTTTCCCTGGCCAAATGGCAGGTGCGCGCGCAGAGCTGATAATCACACACACAAAATTCGAGTCGACTCAGACGTCAGTCAAGTGAAGGAAACACAAGTGAAATAAAAATTCAAGAAGAAGTTGGCAATGGAGGCATTATACATCCCCATAAAAGTCAATTCAGCTCATGTGATAAGTCGATTTTTGAGTCGACTCAAAAATCAAGAAGTAGGCAATGGGTGCATTGTACATCAAGTCAAGTCGACTCAGAGGTCCCTCCTCCCAACCGCTTCCCCTCCCCTTTCCGCCCCTTCCTCCCCACCTCCCCTCCCCCCCACAGGCCTGCACCTGATGCTGGAGGAGAGGCCGATAGCCATCATCGGCCCCACCACGAGCAGCCAGGTGGCGCTGCTGAGCGGGCTGGCGGGCACAACGCGCATCCCCCTGCTCTCCTACTCCGCCACCGACCCCCTCCTCACCACCTCGCGCCAGTGGCCCTACTTCATGCGCACTGTACCCAGCGATGCCACCAAAATGGAGGCAATAGCAGGTGAGTGAGAGGCGCTGCTAGAGCAAAGCAATGGCAATACTTGGGGGTATGGCACAGATAAATTTCTAGGTGTGCTTGCTGCTTCAGCCCATTCTGGAGACTTCAAGATCCCCTCCGCACCTCACTCACCACCTCGCGCCAGTGGCCCTACTTCATGCGCGCACCGTGCCTAGTAGTGCCCCTACAAGCACTTCGTGACCCTAACACTTTGCCTTAATTTCTTTTCTTACCCCGACCCCCCTCCCCGCCACCACTCTCCCTCCCTCCCCATTCTCGCCCCACTTGGTCATTCCTGTCGCGCCCAAACCTCCTGGCGCTGTACCGCTGCAACCACTTCATTGCCCAAACCTCCTGGCGCTGTACCGCTGCAACCACTTCATTGCCCAAACCCTCGTCTCGGCCTCATCACGTCCTCTCCTCCCCCCTTATTTCCCCCATCCCACCACCCGTCCCCCCCACCCCTTCGCCATTCCTGTCGCTCCCAGACCTGCTGGCGCTGTACCGCTTGCCATCTTCACAGACGACCGGTTTGCTTTTCCCTCCCCCCACTCTGCCTCCCTCTCCTCTCCCCGTGGCCGTTCCTGCTATTTGCATGCAGACCTGCTGGCGCTGTACAGCTACAGGCACTTTGTTGCCATCTTCACAGACGACCGCTCTTCTTTCCCCCCTCCCACCCTCTTTCCTTACCCCCGCCCCTTTTCGCCTTTCCCTCTGCTCCCAGACCTGCTGGCGCTGTACCGCTACAGGCACTTCGTTGCCATCTTCACAGACGACCGGTTTGGGCGGAACGGCATCAGCGTTCTCGAAAACATTCTGCAGAACAGATGGGTATGCGCGATGGGTATGCCTTGAACCAAACGAAAAAGGAAAGAGGATTTATCAGTTCAGGCAGATGGGTGAATCATCAGGTGGGTGAATCATCAGGTGGGTGAATCATGAGATGGGTGAATCATCAGATGGGCGAATCATCAGTTCAGGTGGTAAGACTCTTGATTCGAGAGGCATGTCAGTGATTCGATTGATGGTTACTGGACGCCCTTGTTCTCTTCCCTGCCCTCCCCCATCTTCCCTCTCCCCTCCCCCCTCTCCCCTCTCCTTTCTTCCTTCTCCCCTCCCCCCTCTCCCCTCTCCTTTCTTCCTTCTCCCCTCCCCCCTCTCCCCCCTCCTTTCTTCCTTCTCCACCAGGGCTGGCAACACCCGGTAGTGGCGCGTGTAGCATTGAAGCGGGGGAGGGAGTATGACGACGCGCGCTCCTCTCTGGAGAAGCTGCAGCAAGTGCGCACGTCAGTCATGATCATCCATGCAGGGGGCGACGGCCCTGACGCCGTGCTCAAAGCAGGTGTGCAATAGGCTCCAGCATAGGTACCCTGTAGGTAGGCGTGCTGTAGCAGCAACACTATATGCAGCAAGTGCGCACGTCAGTCATGATCATCCATGCGGGGGGCGATGGCCCTGACGCCGTGCTCAAAACAGGTGCGCGCTAAGCATATAGTGTGTTTATCCGCGACTATGTGTGGATCAGCATCGAGCCCACCTCCTTCTTCCGAACGCTCACTCACTTCACACCTGGCTATGCAACCCTCTGCCTCCCCTAATCACGTGGCTATGCAACCCTCTGCCTCCCCTAATCACGTGGCTATGCAACCCTCTGCCTCCCCTAATCACGTGGCTATGCAACCCTCTGCCTCCCCTAATCACGTGGCTATGCAACCCTCTGCCTCCCCTAATCACGTGGCTATGCAACCCTCTGCCTCCCCTAAACACGTGGCTATGCAACCCCCTGCCTCCCCTAAACCCCGCCTCCTCCACTCTCTTTCCCCCACCAGCGATGGAGCAGGGAATGTTCGGCCGCAGCTACGTGTGGATCACCACGGAGCTCACCCCTTTAATCACCTATCCTGTTAATCCCCCTGCCTGCCACCCTCCTTATTCACCAGCGGTGGAGCTGGGCATGTTCAGCCGCGGCTACCTGTGGATCACCACGGGGCCCACCTCCCTGAAGTCACCCCACCCTCCTCTCCCACCCCCACCCCCACCTCCTTATTCACCAGCGGTGGAGCTGGGAATGTTCAGCCGCGGCTATGTGTGGATCACCACACCAGGGAGCCCAGCTACTCAACACCCTACTTGCCCCTTTTTTATTCCTTCCATGCGCCCTCCCCTCCACCCACGCTGCTTCTCTTCTCTTCCACCAGCGGTGGAGCTGGGAATGTTCAGCCGCGGCTACGTGTGAATCACAGCGGATCCCACCTCTCTCCATTCACTCGGTTCCCTACCTCCCTTCGATCCTCCCCCCACCCCCCCACACCCATCCCTTTTCTTCTTCCACCAGCGGTGGAGTTGGGAATGTTCAGCCGCGGCTACGTGTGGATCACGACTGAGCCGACGTCTCTCCAGTCCTTCACATATGATGGTGCCACTGCCTCTTTCATGCCGCAAGTGCAGGTACACACATGATATGATAGGATGTATCATGATACCCTCTTCCATGCCCCCAGTGCAGTTGTTTATACCCCTTCCACCCTGCCCGGCCCTATCCCCCACTTCCTCCTCCTTCTCGTCCCTGGCAGGGGCTCATTCCTTGCCGCCTTTTGAGGCGCCTCGAAAATCATTCCGTGCCACCTTTTCCCCTGCCCTCGCCCAGTGGCTCATACTCTTGCTTTTTCCCACCTCATGCCATTATTCCCTTCGTTCTCACTCACCTGTCGTACCACCCCTCCCTCTTCACTTCCCTGCCAGGGGTTCATATCCATGGCATTTATTGTCTCGCCCAGGGGCTCATACTCTTGTCTGTTCCCACCTCATACCATTTTTCCTTCCTCCACTCACCCATCTTTTCCTCCTCTCCCTCTCATCCCTGGCAGGGCCTCATATTCAGGGCGTCTATTGTCCCTCCTTTCCCCCTCACCTGCCTTCCCCCTCCCCCTCGTCTCTGGCAGGGTCTCATATCCATGGCGTCCTTTGTCCCGCCCTTGCCGGCTCTCACAGTCTTCCGAGCTGAGTGGAAGGATTTTTGAGGTGCCTCACAAATTACCACCTTGCACCCTTACCTCCCCCCTCTCCTTCTCTCCTCCCTGGCAGGGCCTCATATCCATGGCGTCCTTTGTCCCGCCCTTGCCGGCTCTCACGGTCTTCCGAGCTGAGTGGAAGGAGCACATGTCGGGGCAGGAAGGCCCTTCTTCTCCAAAGGTAAGTTATCTATGTTTCTCTGCATGTATTGCTGAGGGAATCACAAAGAGCTTTGTTGTGAAATAGTTTCAAAGCAGAGTGGAAGGAGCACATGTCGGGGCAGGAGGGGCCCTCCTCTCCCAAGGTGAGTGTTGAGAGGTCTCAAGACATCGTTATAGTCACATAGCTTTTCTCCCACTCTTGTCGGGCGGGTATGTGTGCTGGCAGCATATAATGCCATGCTGCTGCTGGCTCAATGCTCAGCCCATTGCCCTCATTTCCCACTACTCTGTATCCACCCTTCCTTCCACCCTTCCTTCCACCCTTCCCTCATCGCCTTCCCAGGTGAACGTGTATGCACTGGCGGCATACAACGCGCTGCTGCTGCTGGCTCAAGCACTGCACAACGTGTTTTCTGGCGACGCCCTGATGCCCTACTCTCTCTTGTCACCTCTCCTCCTCTCACCACAGGCAGACGTTTATTCACTGGCGGCATACGACGCGCTGCTGCTGGTGGCTCAAACGGTACACAACGTGCTCTGATCTGAGGCGACGCCACCGACGGCGCCAACTCTCTCTTTTCCTTTCACCCCTCCTCTCTCCCCAGGCGGACGTGTATTCACTGGCAGCATACGATGCGCTGCTGCTGGTGGCTCAGGCAGTGCACAACGTGCTCTCTGGCGACACCACCGACGGCGCTGACTCTCAGAACTCCCTGGTCGAGCCTGTGCCTCCCTCCCAAGGCCCAGGGGCTTATAACGAGGATGGGGCTGGCAGCGGGAGTTTCCCAGGGGTAGAAAGTGGTGGTGTAGCTCGTGCTGCTGGTGCTGCCGGTGCTGAGGGGAACAGTAGCAGTAGCGACGGTAGCAGCAGTGCCGCTGCAGCAGGTTCTGTCTTCGTTAGTAACAGTTCCGCTGCTGGCCAGGAGCCTGGCACGTGGGCCCATGTGCCCATGCCTGTGGTGGCGCCTGGTGATTCTGCCAGCTCGCTTATCCCCATTCTTTCTGGCGCAGCTCGGAGCAATTGTGAGTGGGTTCAGTGCGGTGTGAGTGGGTTGAGTGCCGTGTGAGTGGGGCTCATATGCCCATGCCTGTGGTGGCGCCTGTCGATCCTGCCAGCTCGCTTATCCCCATTCTGTCTGGCGCAGCTCAGAGCAATTGTGAGTGTCCACGTGAAATGAGTGAGTTTTTGAGACGTCTCAAAAGAGCAATTGTGAGTGGCTTGAGTGCGATGTGATCGGCTTGAATGGGGCTTCGTCCTACCTCGTTCTCCTTCTTTTCCTTCTCCCCCTATTTTGACCAAGCCCCTATTTTACTCCCTTCCCACTCACCCCTTCTCTCACCCACCACACGCACGCATAACCTCCTAGTCACACTGGCCCTGTTCCTTCACCTCTCATGCATACCTCATCCCAACCATCATCCCACCCACCCACCCACCCACCCATCCACCCACATTCTCACACCGCCCACCCACCCACCCACCCACCACCTCCCCTCCCTCCTCAGTTGGGCCGCTGCTGCGGGATGCGCTGCTCCAGGCGTCTGTGATGGGCGCCACAGGCAGGTGAGGGAGGGGCCTAAGGGTTAGCGCAAGCAAGGTGACTGTTTGACTTATTGAGTCAGAAGCAAGCAGCCCTGTTTCCCTCAGTTGGGCCGCTGCTGCGGGATGCGTTGCTCCAGGCGTCTGTGATGGGCGCCACAGGCAGGTGAGCGGGTGAGGCAGGGTGAGGCAGGGTGAGGCAGGGTGAGGCAGGGTGAGGCAGGGTGAGGCAGGGTGAGGCAGGGTGAGGCAGGGAGTAGTGCAGCAGCAGCTGACCCCTGAGGGGCAGCAGGCTCATGGCCATCAGTTACTGGGTTTGAGGCGTCGCAAGACTTGCTGCTCCCTTTTCCTCACCCACCCACAATGTCCTTGGCATGGCATGGCATGGGATGGCATGGCATGGGATGGTATGTCTCAAGACTTGTTTTTTTCCCCCCACCCTCCCACCCACTCACCATGTGCACTACTGCAGGGTGCGACTCACCCCGGAGGGGGATGTGAAGACAGGTCGGTGCAGCTGTTGAATGTGCGGGGGAGCGAGTTCATCGTTGCAAAATTGCTCCGTTTCCCACACCCACCCACCCATTCACCGTGTGCACTGCAGGGTGCGACTCACCCCGGAGGGGGATGTGAAGACAGGTCGGTGCAGCTGTTGAATGTGCGGGGGAGCGAGTTCATCGTTGCAAAATTTCTCCGTTTCCCACACCCACCCACCCACCCACCCATTCACCGTGTGCACTGCAGGGCTCGACTCACCCCGGAGGGGGATGTGAAGGACGGGTCGGTTCAGCTGCTGAACGTGAGAGGCAGTGAGTTCATCGTTGCAAAATTGCTCCTTTTCCCTCACCCACCCACCCACCCACCCACCCACCCACCCATCCACCCATCCACCCGCCATGTGCACTGCAGGGTTCGACTCACCCCCGAAGGGGACGTGAAGGACGGGTCGGTGCAGCTGCTGAATGTGCGGGGCAGCGAGTTCGTCACTGTGGGGTATTGGCGCATGGGGAAGGGCTTCACCACCTCCGATGTGAGTCATCTTTTGAGGCACTTTCCTTCTCTTCACCTATCCCCTCTCATCAGTACGGATCTCCTCTCATCATTGCCCCTTCTCTCCCCTCCTGCCAGGCCCATTAGCGTAGCATCAGCAGTGCAGCAGGCCAACAGCTCTGGCTCTCTCAGCTGGCTCTTTCCCGTGCTGCATGTAGTTCTGGAGAATCTTAACAAAAGCACCAATTCCCACCGCCATGTGTCTCATCTCTTCATGCCCCCTTCTCTTCATGCCCCCTTCTCTTCATGCCCCCTTCTCTTCATGCCCCCTTTTCTTCATGCCCCATTTTCTCCTCCCTGCAGGACCCACTAGCCCCAGCAGTGCAGGCCAACAGCTCTACCACACTCAACCTGCTGTTTCCAGGCAATCTTGAAAAGGTCTGTCAGCCTGGGACTTTTTAGTGTTAGCACAGACTCAGGGGGGGCTTGCTTGGTGTGGACAGCAACGCTGGGTTGTGTGTTGACTTTTTAGGCGCCTCAAAAAGCAATACGATGACAGACAGCCATGCGATGACAATATGATGGGTGTTGGCACAAAGCCTGAAACTCCTCAGTGCTAAAGTCTGCTTTTGAGTCGACTCAAAAGTTAAGTCATCCCCTCTCCTCCACCCGCATCCCTCCATCCCTTACAGGCCCTTCAGGAGGGTGGCTAGCCCGACCACAGGACCCGCTGTGGATGCCAATCATATGAGCCCATCCCATCCTTTCTTCTGCCTCCCTTATTCGCCTGATTCCCCCTTCCATCTATCCCTCCTTCCCTACTTCTCCCCAGGCGCCCTCAGGGTGGCTGGCCCGCCAACAGGACCCGCTGCGGATCGCCGTGCCCAACAAGAGAGGTTACAACCAGTTTGTCGAGATCCTGCCGCCCACCGCCGCCCAGGGAAACGACCGCTTCACAGGGTTTTGTCTGGATCTGTTCCGGGCGGCAGTGGCGCGGCTGCCATACGAGCTGTCGTACGAGTTTCTGCAGTTTGGGGAGGGCGACGCCACTCCGAGTTACACTGAGATGGTGTATGCTGTGGCCAATAATGTGAGTGGGATGCGCATGCAGCATGCAGCATGGATGTGTGTATTTTACAGCGTGCATGCGTGCATGTAGGTTTTGCATGTGAGCTGCCGTACGAGTTTCTGCAGTTTGGGGAGGGCGACGCCACTCCCAGCTATACTGAGATGGTCCATGCTGTGGTGAACAATGTGAGTGAGGGTCACACCTGCGTGCTCACATGCAGCGTGCTCACATGCAGTGTGCTCACATGCAGCGTGCTCACATGCAGCGTGCTCACATGCAGCGTGCTCACATGCAGCGTGCTCACATGCAGCGTGCTCACATGCAGCGTGCTCACATGCAGCGTGCTCACATGCAGCGTGCTCACATGCAGCGTGCTCACATGCAGCGTGCTCACATGCAGCGTGCTCACATGCAGCGTGCTCACATGCAGCGTGCTCACATGCAGCGTGCTCACATGCAGCGTGCTCACATGCAGCGTGCTCACATGCAGCGTGCTCACATGCAGCGTGCTCACATGCAGCGTGCTCACATGCAGCGTGCTCACATGCAGCGTGCTCACATGCAGCGTGCTCACATGCAGCGTGCTCACATGCAGCGTGCTCACATGCAGCGTGCTCACATGCAGCTCACCTGTGCGGATACTCGCTCGCACGTGTGTGGAGTTTTGGGAGGGAGACGCCACTCCCAGCTACTCGGAGATGGTGTAATGCTGTGGCCAACCATGTGAGTGAGGGATGCCCATGCAGCATGCAACGTACATGCATGCATGCATACTTCTGTAGTTTATGCAGTTTGGGGAGGGCGATGCGACTCGTAGCTACACTGAGATGGTGTATGCTGTGGCCAACCATGTGAGTGGGATGCGCATGCAGCATGCATGTGTATGTCGCATGTGAGGTTGTGCAGTCGTGCAGTCGTGAGTGTGATGGTGCACATGAGTTTCTGCAGTGTGGGGTTGCATGCGAGTTGTGGAGACGTCTCAAAATTCTGCAGTGTGGGGTTGCCTGCACCTTCACTCGCACACCATCACTTACAGATCAGCTGCTCCCGTTTCCTTATTCAAGTGTTTGTGTGCATGCATGTGCTCGTGGTGCCATGCATGTGCTCGTGGTGCCATGCATGTGCTCGTGGTGCCATGCATGTGCTCGTGGTGCCATGCATGTGCTCGTGGTGCCATGCATGTGCTCGTGGTGCCATGCGTGTGCTCGTGGTGCCATGCGTGTGCTCGTGGTGCCATGCGTGCCACGTGTGCTGTGTGTGTGTGTACATGTGTCGTGTGTGCCATGTCTGTTGTGCACGTGCTCTGTGTGGGTGGGTGTGGGGGTGCATGCACTGCAGACGTACGACGGAGCCATAGGTGACACTGCGGTGCTCAATTTCCGCAGTGAAGCCGTCGATTTCACCATTCCTACCCTGTGTGTGCTGTTTGTGTGTGTGCCTGTGTGTTTTCCTGCGTGTGTGTGTGCATGCACTGCAGACATACGATGGAGCCATTGGCGACATTGCTGTGCTCAATTTCCGCAGCGAGGCCGTTGATTTCACCGTTCCCATCCAAGTACGTTCTCTCAGCTCCCCTCAAACGTCACCTCGTTCACCATCCCCATCCAAGTATGTTCTCTCATGCTGTCTTATATCTAGTTTTTGAGAAACTTCTAAAGTTGCTTTCACTGTCCTCATCCAAGCATGTTATCTAATCCATGCCATCTCATAACCTAGTCTAGTGAAGCCATTGATTTCCGGAGCGAAGCCGTTCATCTCATGCTGTCTCATAGTTTTTTCTCATAATTTTGTCTCATAGCCATTCCGAGTTTTGAGCCGTCTCAAAACGTAGTTTAGTCTCATTGCCATTTCGTTCATCACATTGTCACTCTCTCACATTGTCACTCTCTCACATTGTCACTCTCTCACATTGTCACTCTCACATTGTCACTCTCTCACATTGTCACTCTCTCATATTGTCACTCTCTGGTATTGTCACTCTCTCACATTATCGTTCCTCCCTGTCCCCTCTTTACCCTCACCCTCCCCCCTCCCCTTCTCCCTTCTTTCTTTCCCACCCGAGCAGCAATCAGGGCTGAGCCTGGTGTCCTACGTGGCACCAAACGACAACCCCTGGATCTCCTACCGCCCCTTCTCCTGGCAAATGTGGCTGCTTCTCGCCTGCCTTATTGTTTTCTCCGGCCTTGTGCTCTGCTTCCTGGAAAGTTCCCACCCCGCCCACCTGCTGCGGCGGGAGTATGACCGGCCGCATCAAGAAGTCATGTCGTACATATGGTGGGTGCATGCATGTGGTGGGTGGGTGTGAGGAGAGGACGTCTGGTGGGTGTGGGAAATATGGGAGGAGGAGGAGGGGGAATGATGGGTGATTCATGGGAGGACATATGGTGTGTGTGAGGAGAGGGTTTCCTTTTTATCAGACTTTGCTGTAGTCAGCAGCTGTACATATGAATTCGTAAGTAGTAAGTTCCTACATGTCCTGGATCAAGTTGCTTATGGTTTCCCTCCCTCTTTCGCTCTTTTTCTTTGCTGTAGTCAGCTGTACATATGACATCCTGTACTACTAACATTTGTAGTAACTTCCCCTACATGACCTGGCTCAAGCTATTTGTGCTTTCCCTCCCTCTTCCGCTCTCTGTTGGTGTGTGCGTACAGGATGTCCTTTGCTCCAGTTGGATTCGCAAAAGGTATGAATAAATAAGCCAACCGTAACCAGCTGTCCGATTCGATCGAAACGCACAATGCCGCTTCATGTGGCATCCACAATTTCCGCAGCACATTTTTGGAGAATATTAGAACTTCGCGGTTTTTTTTTTTTTTTTTTTTTTTTTTTTTCTTCTCCAGTTTCCTAGTTCACCCTCACGAATGTCGTGTCGTCCCTAGTTCCTACCTACGTTGTCGTCCTCACTGCAGCTCTCATTCTCTCCTCCCTCCACCCACCCCTTCCACTTGCCATCAGTGAGTGAGGGGCATAGTCAAGACGTCTCTAGGCCGCTCATGATTGTCGTCTCCAGCTCCTACGTTACCACCCTCACTGCAGCCCTCATTCTCCACTCCCCCACTTCTCTTCTCCTCCCTTATCCCCCCTTCCCCGTCAACCCTCCTCCCATATCCCCCTGCCACGATCAGTGAGGGGCATAGTCAAGACGTCTCTCGGTCGGATACTCACAGTCACCTGGTTTGCGCTCATGATTGTCGTCTCCAGCTCCTACATCGCCGCCCTCACTGCTGCTCTCGTTCTCCAAAAGCTGCAGCTCCCAATATCCGTGCGTCCATGCTTTTCTTTCCTTTTTTTTTTTTTTTTTTTCCCCTCGAATTTTCTGAGCTGCGAAACAATTTAAAAGAAGCTGCGGCTCCCAATATATCTGTTCGTTCCACGTGTCATTCCAAGTTTTGACACCCCTTTCTCTCTCCATTCTCTCCCTCTTGCTCCCTCACGCTACCCATCACACCCCCGCTTCCCCATCTCCCTCTCTCACGGAGCATCTATGAAGCGGCAGGGTCCCAGGTGATGGTGGGCTATCAGTACGGCTCCTTCGCTTCTGCCAGCATACACTCTCCTTTTTTTCTGCTTTTCTGCCGCGTTCCCTGTTTCCCACTGATCTTTTCAGAGCATATACGATGCGGCAGGGTCCGACGTAATGGTGGGCTATCAGTACGGCTCCTTCACTCACGCCAGTATACCCCCTCTCACTTTTCTCTTTCACCCTCTCTCCGTCTTTCTCTCCCCCTCTCCCTCACCCTTTCAGAGCATATACGATGCAGCAGGGTCCGACGTGATGGTGGGCTATCAGTACGGCTCCTTTGTCTACGGCTATCTCGTGCAGCTTGGGTTTTCTCCGGTACGATATTTGAGTGGGTGGTAGATACTTTTTTTTTTTAATCTTCTTGTTGACTCAAATCTCGTCCTCGGTGATGGTGGGCTATCAGTACGGCTCTTTTGTCTACGGTTATCTCGTGCAGCTTGGTGTATCTCCGGTACGGCCTGCCACCCACAGCACAGAAGAAAGTACCACTTTGAGAATTCTCTAAGGTGGCGTATCTATCTATCAGTGCGGCTCATTTGTCTACGTGTATCTCCTGCAGCTCGTGGTCCCTCTGGTACGGCCCTCCGACAACATCAGTTCAGCACATCATGTCCCCCTCCCTCTTGTCCCGCTCTCTCTTGTGTTCCTCTCTCCCGTCCCCTCTTCCGCAGTCCCGCCTAGTGCCGCTGAACAACGAGCAGGACTACTATGAGGCACTCTCATCTTGTCGCCCCCTGCATTTTTCTCACTCTTGAGTCGACTCAAAAGAGGTGACTTTTGAGTCTACTCAAGTCACCTAGTCAGCGGGCAAACTTTTGAGTCGACTCAAAAGTCACCTAGTCACCTGGTGACTTATGAGTCGACTCAAAAGTCACCTCTGAACAACGAGCAGGAATACTATGAGGCACTCTCATCTTGTCGCCCCCTGCGTTTTTCTCACTCTGCCCTCGTATCTTCTCTCCTTCCCGTCCTGTTGCCTTGCCCTGCCCCTCTCCCACAGTCCCGGCTTGTGCCGCTGAACGGCGAGCAGGAATACTTTTGAGACGTCTCAAAAGGCTTGTGCCGCTGAACGGCGAGCAGGAATACTATAAGGCGCTCACATCCTTCTTTCCTCCCTTTTCTCCCTCCAATCTCCCTCGCCCACAGTCCCGGCTTGTGCCGCTGAACGGCGAGCAGGAATACTTTTGAGACGTCTCAAAAGGCTTGTGCCGCTGAACGGCGAGCAGGAATACTATAAGGCGCTCACATCCTTCTTTCCTCCCTTTTCTCCCTCCAATCTCCCTCGCCCACAGTCCCAGCTTGTGCCGCTGAACGGCGAGCAGGAATACTATAAGGCGCTCACATCCTTCTTTCCTCCCTTTTCTCCCTCCAATCTCCCTCTCCCACAGTCCCGGCTTGTGCCGCTGAACGGCGAGCAGGAATACTATAAGGCGCTCACATCCTTCTTTCCTCCCTTTTCTCCCTCCAATCTCCCTCTCCCACAGTCCCGGCTTGTGCCGCTGAACGGCGAGCAGGAATACTATAAGGCGCTCACATCCTTCTTTCCTCCCTTTTCTCCCTCCAATCTCCCTCTCCCACAGTCCCGGCTTGTGCCGCTGAACGGCGAGCAGGAATACTATAAGGCGCTCACATCCTTCTTTCCTCCCTTTTCTCCCTCCAATCTCCCTCTCCCACAGTCCCGGCTTGTGCCGCTGAACGGCGAGCAGGAATACTATAAGGCGCTCACATCCTTCTTTCCTCCCTTTTCTCCCTCCAATCTCCCTCGCCCACAGTCCTGCCTAATGCCGCTGAACAGCGAGCAGGACTACTATAAGGCGCTCACATCCTTCTTTCCTCCCTTTTCTCCCTCCCATGTCCCTCTCCCACAGTCCCGCCTAGTGCCGCTGACCAGCGAGCAGGACTACTATGAGGCAATCTCATCGCAGCGAGTGGCCATAGTAGTGGGCGAGGACCCCTTACCTCAACGTCTCCCTCTCTCTCGTGCTCCACCCACCCTCCCACCCACCCTCATCCCCCACCCGCAGTCCCGGCTAGTGCCGTTGAACAGTGAGCAGGACTACTATGAGGCGCTCACTTCTCAGCGCGTGGCCCTGATAGTGGACGAGGACCCCTACCTCAACGTCTTTGCCTCGCAGTACTGCCAAATGCTCCGCGCCTCCCAGGCCTTCAACGTCCTCAACTCCGCCTTTGTGAGCCGCTGGGGGCACCTAGGGGCATCTAGGAGCATCTATGGGCTCTTGCGTGTATGGCAAAGCTCGTCACATGCCTTCAACATCCTCAACTCCATATTCATGAGCTGCACCAAGGGGGGCACCGAGACTAGGGGCACCCTTGGGGCACTGGGGGGCTTGAGAACTTGGTTTCTTGGGTAAGCATTGGGTGGTGCATGGGCAAGCATCAAGAGACGCTCTCATCACAGCGATGGCCATAACAGTGGACGGGGACCCCTACCTCAGCGTCTTTGCCTCGCAGAACTGCCAAGTGAGTGGCGGCGCATGGGCAAACGCTGAGATGGCGCATGCACTAGAGCTGACCTTTCCACCTTTTTTTCACCCTCTCTGCCCCCATCAGGCACTCCGGAGGGGTTCTCTCTCCTGGGCTGACATTTCCCATGTGCTGCTGAAGCTGACCTTTCCTTCTCTCCACCCCCACATTCACCTTAACCAAGTCGCCCCTCCCCTCCTTGTTCTTCCACCTTACTCTCTGCCCTCTCCCCCTTCACACCCCTGTCAGGCATTCCAAAAGGGATCTCTCTTTGGGCCGGGCATCTCTCAGGCGCTGCTGGAGCTGACCTTTGCATTCCTTCCCCTCTTCTGCCCGCTCTTATCTTTGGCGTCTTCACCTCTGCCCGTATCAGGCCTTCCAGAAGGGCTCTCTCTTTGGCGCGGACATCTCTCAGGCGCTGCTTGAGCTTGCACAGAATGGGGAGCTGCAGCGCATTCGCAGCATGTACATTAAGGTGCTAATGCTGACGTGTCACTGTTGCTGCTGCTGACGTGTGTGTTTTTTGGTGCCTCATATGCAGCGCATACATAGCATGTACATTAAGGTGCGCTGCTGCTCCTACTAACATGTCACTGTCGTGCTGCTGCTGCTGCTGACGTGGCACTGTCGCGCTGCTGCTGCTGCTGCTGACATGTCACTGTCGTGCTGCTGCTGATGTGTGGTATGATCATGCTGATGATGTGTTTCTTTTGGTTGGTGGAGAAGGTGCAGGCAGACTGCGTACAGCAGCGCATTACTCTCTCACCCCGCACCCGTCCTACCCTCTTGCAAATCCCTTTCCATAATCCCATCAGAACACGTCCAACTGTGACAATGCAGCGTCGGTGATGGTGGAGAAATTGCAGATCTCTATAACCACCATGGCAGGCCTCATGACTGTCTACGGGGCCTTCTATTCAATCCTATCCCCTCCATGACCTAAGTATCCCCAAAAACTCTCGAAACCCCTATCGCAACCCCCCACCCCTCCCAAACCCAATCCCCCTCCCCCTCGCCCATCCACCCCCCCATCAGAACACATCCAACTGTGACAATGCAGCGTCGGTGATGGTGGAGAAGTGCAGATCTCTATAACCACCATGGCAGGCCTCATGACTGTCTACGGGGCCTTCTATTCAATCCTATCCCCTCCATGACCTAAGTATCCCCAAAAACTCTCGAAACCCCTATCGCAACCCCCCACCCCTCCCAAACCCAATCCCCCTGCCCCTCGCCCATCCACCCCCCCATCAGAACACATCCAACTGTGACAATGCAGCGTCGGTGATGGTGGAGAAAGTGCAGATCTCAGCCACCACCATGGCTGGCCTTATGATCGTCTATGGGGCCTTCTCCCTGCTGTGCTGCGCTGCGTATATCGCCATCATCTTACACCGAGGACACCGCGCGCACAGGTGGGTGGGTGGCTGGGTGGCTGGGTAGGTGGGTAGGTGGGTGGCTGGGTGGGTGGCTGGGTGGCTAGTTGGGTGGGTGGGTGGCTGGTTGGGTGGGCGGGTGGCTGGCTGGCTGGCTGGGTGGGTGGGTGGGTGGGTGAGTGTGCAGTGCGAATATGATTTGTTTTGTGGTTCCCACTGGATATGGAGGGTTGGATCTGGGGCGCCATGAATATCATCTCACTTCACGCGGCCAGTCGACTGCATCTTCAGTCGACTGCATCTTCAGTCGACTGCATCTTCAGTCGACTCAGGGTGTTGGAACTTCCAGGTGCTTCTGCATCTTGAGTTCACTCAAAACCCCCCTCTACCTTAGTTCTGAGGCGCCTCAAAACTTGACTCAAAAATCCCCTCTACCTTTCTGCACATGTGTTGGCCTCGTTGCATTTTTTTGTTTGAAATCCCTGTTTGGGTGACAGAGAGCTGAAGCCTGATGCTCTCAGGGAGGTGGGACTCCCAGGTGCTTCTGCGTCTTGAGTCAATTCAAATCTCACCTCTACCTTTCTGCGCTTGTTGTTTGTTTGGAATCCCTGTTTGGGTGACAGGGAGCTGAAGCCTTATGCTTTCAGGGAGGTGGGGGAAGAGGGCAATTTCACTCCCCCAACTCAGCCTGGCGGATTTGATGGTAATGGTGGGGGCCCGTGGCGTGCCGAACCTGAGGAGGCCATGAGGTTCGATCGAATGGCATTGGATGGTGGGGAGGTGGCTGGTGAGGTGACTGGAAGGTCAACTCTTGAGGAGTTAGAAATGCTGGTGGGTTTGAGCCAGAGGGTGGTTGCTGCTGAGGAGGTGACTTTTGAGTCGGCTGAATGGTCAAATATTGAGAATTCCGAAGGGGCGGTGGAGTTGGATCGAAGGGCAGTTGGTGGTGGGCAAACGCGTGAGGAATCAGAAGGGGCGGTGGGGTTGAGTAACAAGGCAATGGGTGGCGATGCGCGGGAACCAGATGTGGAGATGGAGGGTGTGTGGCAGGATGCAGATACTCCTGGTGGTGGTGGTGATGGTGGTGGTGGTGATGGTGGTGGTGATGGTGAGGGTGAGGGTAAGTCGCATGGTGAGGTTGATTTGAAAGGTGGTGATAACAGTGCTGAAGCAGAGAAGCAGAAGGATGAAGCAGGTACGCAGAACGGCGAAGCAGATAGACGGAAGGATAAAGTAGATAGGCGGACGGGTGAATCAGGTGGAGAGACGGATGAAGCAGATAGAGGTGGAGCTAAGGAAGGGTGTGACGTGGCAGCAAGGGAGGATACGAACTTTGAGACGTCTCAAAAGGCAGCAAGGGAGGATACGAAAAGCAATTCATGCAAAATAGATGGAGAAGACGATGGGGCCAGAGACGAAGGTGTTGAGGAGGAAGAGGAGGAAGAGCAGGAAGAGGAGGAAGAGGAGGAGGCGAAAATCAAGGAGGCATCGGCAGCTTCGGCACCAAGAGCAGCAGCTTTGATAGGATTACCATCGTTTTCAATAGCAGCCTCATCACCACCATCAATAGCAGCAGCAGCAGCAGCAGCAGCAGCAGCAGCATCAGCAGCAGCTTTGTCAGGCTCAGCAGAAATATCACCACCATCACCACCATCACCACCATCACCACCATCACCACCATCACCACTCTCAGCACGGTTAGCAGCATCAGAACCAACAGCAGCATCAGCAGCACCGGATGTTTCAGGGTCAGCAGCAGCCCCAGCATCACCATCAATAGCAGCAGCACCATCATCATCGTCATCACCATCACCATCACCACGAACAGCAGCAGCATCAGCAGCACCGGATGTTTCAGGGTCAACAGTAGCCCCAGCATCACCAGCACCAGCCTCTCCTCTCCACCAGTTTCCCCACAAGTATTTATCCTCGTTAAAGAGCTTCTCAAACGCCTCCAAGAAGCCGTCTCCTTCCCTTCTACACCACAATCTGAGCTTCAAGCTCCCCATCTCGCTCCCATCTCTACCTGCATTCGCCCCCTCCCCACTCCCCTCCTCCACCTCCTCTTCCTCCACCTCCTCCTCTGCAGCAACAGGGATATTTGGGACATCTCACCACTTCACCGTCTCCACTTGCTCCTCCTCATCCGCCCCCGCCTCCTACTCCTCCTCCACAGCAGTGGCTACTGCAGCAGCAACAGGGATATACACAGCGCCATCTTCTGAGTCGCCTCAAAATTCAGTGGCTACTGCAGCAGCAACAGGGATATACACAGTGCCGTTCCCAGCGGATGTGCCGACCAGCAACTCACCCCTCAACCACGAGCACTGTCTTGCAAGGGGAGGCTTATCTGGAGGAAGCTTTTCTGGGAAAGGTTTATCTCGGGAAGGTTTATCCAGGGAAGATAGGTTAGCAGGAGGAGCAGCAGGTGGAGCAGCAGGAGCAGGAGCAGTAGGAGCAGGATTAGGAGCAAGGCCGGCAGCGGCGGCAGCAGCAGGGGCAGCAGCTGGGGTAGCTGGTTCTGCTGCCCCCCCTGTTTCGCTGCTAGAGGCATTTCGAGCAAAAATGGCTAACTTGAAGGAGAAGTTTCAGCTGGTGAGTGGGTTGGTGCTTGTTCGTGGAACTTCTGTTGAGGTTGCTTGCAATGCCATGTGTCTCCAGAAAAAAAAAAAAAAAAAAAAAATTGGAGCAACCTGAGCAGAATTGGCAAGCTCAAAAGAGAAGTTTTACAAGCAGAGCGGACCTGCTATCTTGCCTTTTTCTTTTTTTCGTTCCCATTCCCCACCCACCCTCCCCTTCTTCCTCCCCACACTCACACTTTACACATGCGCACACACCCTCATACTCACACATACTCGCACTGATGTACTCACTCGCACGCACTCTTTTTCTATCTTTGGCAGGGGGAGGAATGGACCCGTGTGCGCAACCTAGCATCCTACGAGGACCTCCCTGCTCTCCCCCTCTCCACACCATCCTCCTCCAGACTCGCACCACCATCTCCCAGACTTGCGTTACCATCCCCTCGAATGATGCCACCATCCCTCCGAGTGACGTCATCATCCCCTAGGATGACGTCACCAGCCCCCAGAATGACGTCACTATCCCCTGGGATGGTGTCACCGTCCTCCAGAATGACATCACCATCTTCCAGTTCGGATAGCCTGCTCCGTCGATCTGCCTCGAACCGGTCTGTTCCAGACCTGCAACATCTAGAATCTCCCACCAACAGCATCCACCACCACCACCAGCGCGGGTCACTTGGGAACCTCCCGAGTATGGAATCTCACAGGAACCTTCAGCGCCCGGAGCCTTCCAGGAACCTGCAGCGCCTCGCATCTTCCCGGAACCTTCAGCACCCCGATTTCTCCAAGAAGAATCTCCGTCGGTTCGAATCTTCTCGGAACTTTCGCCGGTTGGAGTCTTCCCGGAACCTTCGACAAACCAGGAGTGCAGCAAGTATCCCTGACACCCCTAATATCCAGGCTATACTCTCAAATAACCCAGCTGATGCTATGAGATTCCAACAACGTCAGAGCCACAGTGGAAGGGTTCTAAGCTACAGTCAAACGGTCATGAGCACATCAGCAGCTGCGGCTGCAGTGGCAGCAGTATCGTCTGGTGCTGCTTCCAATGCTCGTGGCATTGCCATTGGCACCGTTGGTTCAACACCTACCAGTGTTGCTGCTGCTGCTGCCGCTGCTGTTGCTGCTGCTGATGCTGCTGCTGCTGCTTCTGCCACTACCAGTGCAACCCACTCACTCTTTCCAGACGCCTTCTCTCCTCGCTCTCCACACCCTTTCAGCAAGAGCAGGACCTTCAAACGCAGCCCTGCTGCTTTTGACCTATCCAGCACAAGCCCATCCAGTTTTCACGCGCCACATCACCACCGCCCGCCATCCCTCATTGCAACAAACCCTCGTTACAGCCCTCGTTACAACCCCTCTCTACAATCCCCCACGACACGCCCGTTTTCTAAGAGCAAAACCTTCAAGTATACCAACAGCAGCCCCTCCTTTAGCCTCACCAGCCCTTCCAGCCGAACCCAGTCCAAACCTCCTCCCAGAAAGCACCTGTCTAGCGGGAACCTGGCCGGTCTCCCTCTGCAGCGAGGGATAGACCAGCCCAGTCGAACCCTCCACCAGGTTCCACCTGGACGAGGTCTGTCTCGGCACCTGTCAATGAACCCTAGGACTGGTGCTGGTGGGATGGATGCGTTCAGCAGCAGGGATGCTGGATCGGCAGGGGTTATCAGGGATGGACGAGCAGGGAATGTGTTTGTCAATGATGCAAGATCTGCAGATGCACTTACAGCAGCAGGTTTACGCTCCACAGACAAAGGCAAAGGCCCAGCTTTGGAGGAGGAGGTCCAAACGCAAAGGCACAGCTTGCCTGCGCGTGCAGCAGAAACCCTGAGGGTTACACCTGGGGCAGAAGCACAGAGAGTGGCGTTGGTTTCAGGTGGGGCAGACCGGCAAGCATCCTCCTTTGAAGCAGCCTCTCAATGTCAAGCAGTGGTTTTCGGGCAGGATCCACAGGCAGCGATTTCTCGGGCAGATTCGCAAGCATCGGCTAGTGGTGCTTATAACGAGGCAGGGCCTGGTTTGCCTAACGAGGGTGCTTATGACGAAGGTGTGGGCGGGGCTTATAGAGGGACCCCATCCCCTGGAGCGTCCAGGAGGGGACAGCTGTCAAGGCAGACTCTGCAGGGGCATGGAATGAGCAGCTTCAATGACAGCATGTTTGCTGGTGGTGGTGGCAGTGCTTGGGAGAGTCGGTTTGTTGGAAGCAGCTCGGTGGAGAGTGGGTTTCCTGGTAATAGCAGCTTCAGTGAAAGCATGCTTGATGGGAGTGTGCGAGAGGAGGAAGAAGGAGAGGAGGAGGAAGAGGAGGAAGAGGAGGAAAAGGAGGGAGAGGAGGGAGAGGAGAGGGTGGGAGATGGTGGGCGTCAGTTGGGGAGTGGTGGGCATTATTTGGGCAGTAGTGGGAGGAGTGTGTCGGTGACAGAGGCTACAGGATCAAGCAGTGAGAGGTGCGTGTGCCTTGTGCAACGTGCATATTTATCTATGGTGCAGTGTGCGATGTGCATTTGTGTATGTATGCAATGTGCAATGTGCAATGTGCAATGTGCAATGAGTGTGACTTTGCGCATACCTGAATGCGTACACCTACATGGCTTTGCAGCTCTTATTCTGCCCATATATATATATATATATATATATGTATATATATATATGCCTTTTTGTAATCAAGCGTCATCGCCTAGTGACTTTTTCTCTATTGATTTGATTATAGTGCTGATGCACGACAGTTACTGTCTCCATGTATCAATTCCCTCCTCGTGTTTCTCCTCACTGCTACCCTCCTCCCCTCTCCTCTCTCCTCCCCTCTGTCGGTGCGTCTTTTTCCAGGCCTCCTCCCCTACGGCACACGGTCAGCACAACAGCCATCAGCCCGCCCCATCCACCTTCCACCCACATCACCAGCACCACCAGCACCGCCACCACCACTGCCTCTGCCACTCCCGACGGTCCTGTAATCCCCTCCTCTCTCTCCACTCCTCCCTCTTTAGCATCCTCCCTAGCCTCGTACGACGGTGATCAGCACCTAGCCGGAACTCCTGAGGAGCATCCGGCCGTCAACGGACATCCTCGAACTTTGCTGTTTCCACGGTCAGAAGGTTGGAGTGACGTTGGAGGCGACATCCGTGACATGGCGACAATCGCGAGATTCGCCATCAGCGGCTCGTGTGTCGTCAGGGATGATCACCGTTGCGAAAACCGTGATTGCGTGGCAAAGTTTCGATCCGAACCACGTTAGCACTCACCGCTATTGGAACACTCGAAACTGCATTCCAAGTCCACGGAACCAGTGATACAAAACAAAAGGGTGCACGCAAAGATTCTATATTTTACAATCCATGTACATTCTACTTGGCACACAATACGTTCAGACGTTTGTTGTACCTAAGCAAAGCACCAGCCTAAACAAATGTACTACAAATCACTCGCTCTACTGACAGTTGTGAAACTGGAGAAGGAGAATCCCAACCTTCTCTTTGGAAGTGTAGGTTTGGACGATCTTTGCCCCTTCACTGTTGCTCCGTCACTACCGGAGTCAACTGTTGCCTGGAAATCACCTCCCTGAGAATTTGCTGGAGGAATGCCTATCATCCCTCCACGATCCCCACTGTGTTGTTGGTCATCACTGCTCACTTCACCAGTCCCAGAAACACCAGCAAAATCAACCATGCTTTTACTCACCTCACCACCAGCAACACCAGCATCCTCAACACCACCAGCACCAGCAGCACCACCAGTGCCACCGTGCAAACCCCCAAAGCTAAGTGCATTATATGCTCCTCAGGAGTTCCGGCTAGGTGCTGATCACAGTCCTAGACTGGTCTGGACAGCCATAGCAGGCCCAGACAGCCACAGCAGGCACAATACTCTCTAGCCTAGCCATTTCTTCAACTTTTCAGATAGCCTCCTAGGTTGATTCTTTCGTTCTTCCGTCTTAACGGTTCTGACGAACCCTTCAGCCGTCCTATGCTGTTCTGAGTGCACTCTAGCAGGTGCCGTTCTAGTGTCCACTGACAGGTGTTGCTGGTTAGCCTAGCAGACATGGCCCAGGCCGTTAGTGCCGCTTGTTCCGTCTCTATAGGCTGTGCGTCTGTTGAGAGAAGCAGCGATTTCATTAGCCAGAGTAGCAGATTCTCGTCTTGTGCTGCTGTTCGCGGAAACGGCAAATTGATTCTGTCTGGATCGAGCTCCAGGACATGGCAACGCCAGGCATTGAAAGCTTCGTCCACAGGAGCATTGAATGTGGTGAATTCAGCCACCACAGAGCCTCCGGCTGCTGACTCCGGCGAGAAAAAATCCCGGAAGAGGTGAATATTAGGATGAGGTGCTAACTACGTCAGATCGGAGCTTGGCACTGTGAGAACGGAAAATTACGTCGTGTCTTTCTGCTAAGTTTCGTCACCCTGGGAACGACATTTCAGTTCCTCGTTCACAGAACTTGCGCTTCGCTTCGTCATTTGTACTTATGCACAAAGTACAATTTGAATTCATTCATGTCCACTATGCAGGAAGCCCGGCCGTGGTTCTCGAATCATTGGAACCGGCTCAGCTGTGCCAAAGAAAATTGTCACCAATGATTTTCTCGCATCCCTGATGGAAACGTCCGATGAATGGATCGCCACCCGTACCGGCATTCGGAACCGCCATGTCCTCTCTGGTAAGCTGTTGCATTCCAGCGTAACCAGCATCCGTAACATGCTCTACAGCAGTGTCTTATGGCGGTTTGATGGGAAACAACGAACCAAAGAAACAGCGCGATGGAAATCACCTGGGGATTTTAGCTCCCCGAATCCGTTCTCCGTCGCGCTTTCTCACCACGAACTTCGAAAACCACCCTAATCAATCTCCTATCCCCCACTCCCGCCCCTTGTCTCTTCCCGTCATCTTCATTTACCCCTCCGTGATTGCGGTGGCACAGAGAACGAGTCGATGACTGGCCTGGCTACAGAGGCTTCGCGGAAGGCTCTGGAAATGGCTGGCGTGGACCCTGCTGACGTGGACCTGATCATCTTCTGCACGTCAACCCCCGACGACATTTTCGGCGGTGGTTGCCTGGTGAGTTCTGAAACGTGAATTATGGTTACGATCACTGGTTACCATCTACATTCGCAAGTCAACCTCGACGACGACGACGACATTCGGCGATGGTTGCCTGGTGAGTATCATGCGCAATTTGTACATTATGCCTGCGATCAGTGGTTTCCATGATCCTCATTTCCACTTCAACCCTCGATGCGACGACGATACTTTAGGCGGTAGCTGCCTGGTGGGTATCGGAGCTCGTAGACAAGACACATACCTGCGTGATATACCGTGAAACAAAAAATTCGGTGGTCTTCTGGGCGTCAACCCCTGAAGGTCTGCACGTCATCCTCTGACGATCTCACCGTCGATCTAGTTGTCTCGTGACTGTGACCATCATAATCGAGCGCATCTCACGGTCTCAATTCGTAGACCCGCTGGTTACCATCATTGTCAATAGACTTCACATCAACTTTCAAAACATGAGGCGTGGAATTTGCCTGGTGAGCATCGTTCATGCAACATTGTCAATTCCACTAATTCGTATTGCGTCCCCATCGCATATCACCCCTTCGTCGTTCTGGTCTCACGCTCTCCTCTGTCACCCTGCTCCCGGCCCCTGATTGCTATTACCTTTTCCCCGCCATTCCCTGCTCCGTTGCCGCCAGATTCAACGGGACCTGGGCTGCAAACGAGCGGTGGCGTTCGACCTCACTGCAGCGTGCAGTGGCTTTGTCCTCGGCCTTGTCACCGCCTCCCGGTTCATCCAAGGTACCCCCAGAACCTCGGTGTCCATGGATGTTTGTACCTCGATTCAGGAGAAATACTGCCTCATGTTCGTTACATTCATGTCCATATGAATCCCCACTCCTGGCTAAATAACTGACTGCACACATAAATCTTCTCCCCCTACCCCTCATAAGCTGCCTCCGGGGTTGTAAATCATTAATGATTAATCCAATCCCGCAGGAGGCAGCTCGTAGTGAGTGTTTGTTGTTAACAAGAACAATCCCCCTCCCCCTATATGGAGTTATGTGACTGCTCCTCTTGCTTTGTATTCATGCTCCTCACTTGTCCACCATCTTATGCCACTGAACCAACCAACCCTGCAGGAGGCGGGTACGAGTGGGTGCTTGTGGTGGGGGCGGATGGGCTGTCGCGATACGTGGACTGGTCGGACATTTTGCCTTTGACTGCTCTTTTTGATAGCTCCCCTTGCTCTTTGCTTGTCACTTTTCCATCCATCTCCTGCCACTGAACCAACCCTGCAGGTGGCGGGTACGAGCGAGTGCTTGTGGTGGGGGCGGATGGGCTGTCCCGATACGTGGACTGGTCGGACAGGGGCACGTGCATTCTGTTCGGCGACGGCTGTGGGGCCGTGTTGGTGCAGGCTGCAGCTGAGGGCGAGAGCGACGGTATGCTGGGCTTCGACATGCACAGTGACGGCTACGGCTCCAGGTAGGGTTACTTGGGTAACACTCAGCAGTAATATGAGAGATCAAGATAAAAGAAACGGGCATTGTCTCTCATGGGGGTTCTTCAGTTCCCAGCTAGGATCCAGCGTGTTGTGTGCCGTACCAAGGTACGTGGACTGGTCGGACAGGGGTACGTGCATCCTGTTTGGCGATGGCTTTGAGGCCGTGCTGGTGCAGGCTGCAGCGGAGGGCGAGAGCGATGGTATGCTGGGCTTCGACATGCACAGCGATGGCTATGGAGGTGGGGCTACTAGGGCAACGCTCGGCAGTGGTTTGAGGGATGGATGGAGGGGGGTCAAGGTAAGCTGGATGGATAGTCTCTCTCAGAGAGGTCGTCAGGGTTTCCAGTTAGGATCCAGCGTACTGTCTGCCACACCAGGCAAGGTACGTGGACTGGTCGGACAGGGGTACGTGCATCCTGTTCGGCGATGGCTGTGGGGCCGTGCTGGTGCATGCTGCAGGCGAGGGCGAGAGCGACGGTATGCTGGTTGTTGTGAAACAAGGCCAGAGCAAGAGTGGTGATAACTAGCTGGGGATCCATCTTTACGATGACAGGCATGGTTCATGGTACATTATTCAGGGGCCTCCTTGGTTCAAGGTGTGCTGCTAAGGTGATTTTAAGCCTAACTGCAAGTGCCCAGCAGTAATGGTCCGCACCGCACCGTGTTTCGACATTGTGATAGCCCAGCAAAGAGCAGGCATTGCAAAAGGATTTGTTGCTAACACCCGACTTCAATCCTATTGGCTGACTCCTCTTGTATTCATCCCCAAGTGCACCAGCCTGTTGCAGCTCTGCGCTGACTCGAGCAGGGAGGCGGCAAGCTGCTTTGCTCGACCCTAAACCATACATCCCCCCAAACCTCCCCCCTGTCCTTTCCCTGATGCTCCCTCGCCAGGCACCTGCACGCGTGCTTCAGTGTGACACCGGCACCAGAAGAGAGCGGGTCCATTGCGGGGAGGGCGGTGGCGACCCCCATAGTGATGAACGGGAAGGAGGTTTACAAGTTCGCTGTCACCTCCGTGCCCCAGGTATGCAACACAGCTTGCAGGTCTAAGGCAGGCATCACTGTCATGCTCGGAGACCCCCTCAAGATCACTTTCATGCCCCGCCACAGCCCGAAAAAAAGGGAAAAAAAACAACAAACAAAAAACAAAAGACAAAGAAAAAGGCAGGCTTGATGACCATGTTCTGATTCGTTGCCCCCCCTTCTCCCTTCTCCCCTCCCAAAAAGAGACTAACTAACATAGCCCCATAAAGGCTTCACTACTGTGTTTCTTGTCAATGTGTACATGCCTCCTCACATAACGAATATATTTTGCATGTTGTTAAAGCCTGTATCCACTCTAGCCCCCTATTTCTCCCTTCCTCTCTGCCCTCTTCCCCTCACCCCGTCATGTCGTACAAGCAGCTTCCCAACCCGCTTTAGGTTTCCATTTTCACCTTCACATCTTCTCCCTTCCCACAAACAACCACACCCTGCCTTCCGTCCCTGCAGGTCCTACAAGCAGCACTTCAGGAGGCAGAGCTCTCAACGGACGACATTGACTGGCTTCTGCTTCCCTTCCCCCCCCGTCCTGTCATTACCACTCATGAACAACCACACCCGGTCCGGCCTCTCGTCCCTGCAGGTCCTACAAGCAGCACTTCAGGAGGCAGAGCTCTCAACGGACGACATTGACTGGCTTCTGCTTCCCTTCCCCCCCCATCCTGTCATTACCACTCATGAACAACCACACCTGGTCTGGCCTCTCGTCCCTGCAGGTCCTACAAGCAGCACTTCAGGAGGCAGAGCTCTCGACGGGCGACATTGACTGGCTTCTGCTGCATCAGGTAGCTGTCTTGCTTCGCATGCACTCAAGTAGCCACATGGAAACAACAGGTAACTTGTTCCTTTGTTACAGACTGGAAGTGCTCGGAGCAATGGGGTAAGTACCAACTTGCTGGAAACAAACAAAAGTGCTGCTTAGTTGCGTTAAGGACCTCCTACCATTCAGATCTCCGCTGTGCATCTTACCAACCTAAACAGATTATTTACAGTAGATGCAGTGCAGCTGTGCATTGATCCAGGTGTCAAACTCTCTTTTCCATGTCACTCAATTCTGCTCCTCGGTCATTATTGCACAACTTCTCTATTCCTCCTCTGCCACCATCCAGGCCAATCAACGGATAATGGACGCTGTGGCAACCAAAATGGGCATTCCTCACGAGAAGGTGATCTCAAATGTGGCCAGTTACGGCAATACGAGTGCAGCATCCATCCCCATTGCTCTTGACGAAGCTGTGCGCAGTGGTAAAGTGAAGTCCGGGGATGTTATCGCAACGGCCGGTTTTGGTGCTGGCCTTACATGGGCGTCTGCAATTGTGCGATATGGATAGGGAGAAAAAAAAAATGAGATTGTAGCGGGAGGGGGGGATTCAATGTTCCAGATTTGACCCGGTAGTCATTTATGAGAGCATCGATTTTTTTTCAGTAGCTCCAGTGATAAGCGACAAGTGAATTCTACTGGCATTGGCTTAGCCGCTTTCATTAGTCGAAATAAATCCGATTTTTTTCGATCGACGGGGATGTAGCTCAGATGGTGGAGCGCTCGCTTAGCATGCGAGAGGTACGGGGATCGATACCCCGCATCTCCATGTTTTCTCGTTACGGAGGTTTTTATGTTTCTGTCCCTGCCATGTAGCCCATGAATCTCTATGCCACGATTGCTGTTGCCGAGTGGTATGGTTGGTGAGATGTTTGTTGGCTTCATCAAAACGCATTTAGTGAGGTGTTCTCCTCCACCCTGCCCAGCTCAAAAACTCTCTGACAAGCGGATAATCTGTGACTGAGAGCGTATTCCTATCCTCGTATCAAGAAAACCTCATATCAAGATTGTACTATTTGCCTGGTAAAAGTAGCGAGAGGTTTCGGGTTTAGGGGAATTTTCAGTGGGAAGTTGATATGAGGTTTTCTTGATACGAGGATAGGAATACGCTCTGAGTTGTTGAAAATGTTCCCGCCCCAGACCATCACATTCCCCCTCGAGCCGGAAGTCGGTTTGATGTGTCCCGTTCTTCTCTGCTGTCCCATCTTTCCACAAGGCTCGTTCCCCAAGCTCACACTCGCGCACCTGTGTCACTCGTTTTCACTCTCGTCGCGGTTCGTGAGTCCGCGTCGAAGTTACCGCTTCTGCCTCTGAAACTACGTGCTGGCTTCGGTCCAGGTTTGGTCCGCGTTCAGCGCCCCCTCTCACCCAGCCAGGGCCCGTGCCTCGTTGTGCTAACCAAATACGCACCCATACCTCACTTGCCCCGTCACCCGTACCGCCGAAGTTCGCGAACCAGTCCCGGAATACCTAAGCTCCCGAACCAAGTTCCGAAACTCCCTACCTCCAAGCCCGACTTCCAAGGTGTATGTGTAGGTAGGATAGTGTAGGTGAGTTTATCAGTTCTGCTCTGCACTACAGTACGTTCCACGATTAGGTATGGAAATCACATCCCGCCATGCCGTAGCTGCCCTGCCGGTTTTCTCAAATCTCTGCCGAGGCAAGCAAGGCTCAGAGAACAAACCTGTGCGGCAGTGACGGTTCCCTTTACCTGGCCTGACCGAGAAGTTCTCGATGACAACCGATGCACCCACACTTCCCGTCTTCTTGGCCTACAATACTTCCTAGTCCGTCCATCCATATTTATGTCTTCAGTCTTATCAAGTCTGCTTCTATGTTCCCTTAGTTTCTACGCATCCTCAGTGAAGATTCTGCCGACTAACTCGCTTGTTAGTGCCAGCGGGTTCTTGCATTTTCGATTGTTTGGACTCGACACATCAGGCACGGATTCTCGCCGCTTTCCTAGCCACCTTCCTTCCTCGTTCCCCAGTTCGAGCCCTATGCTGCTGGCTAAGTCTTATCTCGTTAGTATGCGGCCTCGTCTAGGTTATACACCCTCATCTTCTACGTAGAAGTTTCTGATTTATCCCCGCACGTCGACTTATTTTGTGGGAAAGCCGACGTCACCGCAGGCGACTCATCGTTGCCCGTCGCACTTCCTGTCGCACGTCGCACGTCGCACGTCGCCGAGCGCAATGTCGCACTCACGCGATCCGGATTCGCCGAGCACCGCGCGGCTGAACCCCGGCGGAGTAGTAAGTGACGCCGACGAAAACGCCGATTTCGTCAACTGCCCGTTCGGCCTCGAATCCAGTCACTGCTTTGACGACACCGGCAGCGGCGGCGGCGGTGGCGGCGGTAGCAGAAGTGGCTGCAGCAGCAGAAGAAGCAGCAGCGACGGCATCATCGACAGAATACATTGTCTTAATATAGACTCCGCCCACGTTAGGTTAAAACCGATCAGGGACGACACCGTTACCATCACGCTGGACCCCGTTTCTATCACTCCCGACTCTGTCACCTCCGACTGTTGCGGCAGCAAGGGTGGTTGTCGCAGCGACTGTAGCACCGTCGTCCTTCGACCGAAATCCGTAGAAGATCCCGCCATAGTCGCCATCTCCGGCTATCCTGACGTTTCTCCTGCTGCCGTCGGCGTCGGTTCGGAACTATGTCGCCGGCTTTCCTGCCTCCTCCTGCTTTTCCTTGGGTGGTCGCTCATTGTCGTCGTCAGCTTCGTAACGCTGCCGTCTATCGCCACCGTTCAGGTCGCATTGCAGTCGCCTGCGACGCCGTTTGGTGGAGTCGCAACCAATGGGAGCGAGCTCAGCGGCATCAACGGGAATGGGTTCATGAGCAGCGGAAATTTTCTGGGCAGCTTTAGCAGCAGCAGCAACGGGAGCAGTCCGAGCAATGAAACCCTAGTTGTGGATCCTTCAGGTCAAGATATTCCCGCGAACGGCAGCACCACCACCAGCAGCATCGGCGGGGGCAGCGTGTCGTTATTCGCACCAGATAATTCCCTCTTCAACGCATCTGCCACAGAATCCAATCCATATTCACCTGGTTCCGAATCTTCCAACAGCAGCACGACAGCTGTCGCTTATGCGACCCTCCACTTCCCCCACAGCATCTCAGACCTCCAATCCATGCGATCTACACTCAACCTCTACATGGCAGCATACCCCACCAGAGTGTATTTCACTTTCGTAAACTTTTATCTCTTTATTCAAACCTTCCTAATTCCTGGAACCCTCCTCTGCAACATCCTAGCTGGGTCCCTTTTTGGCTTCCCACTCGGCCTCTTTACAATCTCGCTCTTTATAACCATCGGCGCGTGCCTCTCCTACGCCGTATCGCTTTTCATTCTTCGCGATGTGGTGTACTCTTACTTCACGGAGCGCTGCGATTGGCTGCGACGCGAGGTGCAGCGCCACCAGAGCTGCCTCGTTTATTATATCATCTTCCTTAGAATCACACCCGTGCTTCCCTCCTGGGTGATCAACCTCTGTGCTCCAGTGGTCGGAATCCCCTTCCCAACCTTCGTTATAGGCACATTCCTGGGGTTTTTCCCTTACAACGTGGTACAAGTGAAGGCTGGGTGCGTACTCTCTACAATCAACTCCGTTTCAGACCTCTACGATCCTGCCACGATTGCCATCTTCTGCCTACTGGCTGTGCTCACCCTCATTCCTATCCTCGCTAAGACAAAATTTGCTAAGAGGATGTGGGACAGGATAGCACACAGGAGCGGGAAAACAGGGACGGAGGAGGAGCAGATGAATGTGGAGGTGGAGGGGTTGAAGGGCGACTTGAGAGGCGAGGGGTGCACACACTAGCATGTGCTGTGGCTTGAAACAGTTACCATGTGGAGTTGGAAGGGTTGAGGGTGGATGGGGGATGTGGGTCTGATGCCTCTTTATAATCCGAGGCCAGTTATGAGAATGGAGGAATGGAATCAAGCTCTTGAAAGCAGCAGGTGACTATGGAGGTGGGGAAGGACGGAGAGATGGAAGAAAGGTTGGAGCTGATGGTCATTGATTCGTTGAATGGCTTCGAGAGATGGGGTTGGATGGAAGGAGATAAGGGGTGGGGTTTCTCTGCCAAGAAGGGCGTAAGCTGGCCTTTCTTGCAGTAGCAGCAAGGGCTTGCTGCATAGGAGGAAGAAGTGCGACTGATCTCAAGAGATGCTCACATTTACTATATGGTTACAAGTTTGAGAGCAGTCCTTCGGTAGGGCGTTTAAGGACGCCCTGCATGGGTGTTATGCTTGTAGGGACAGAAGGAGCTGTAGCGCAGTGCTTTTACATTATTGCAGTTTCATCTTTATTCATGTTATGAATTATTTCATCTTAAAAATCTTCGAGTTTTATACCGTAATCCCCCGTATAGTAGACCCCGGGTGCTGTCTAAAATTCATGGAAAAAATGGGGGTGGGTGGACTATTTTGAAATATTTTTAGTGCACCCGTGTGTAATGGATACTACAACCCACACGCTCCACCCACCAATGACGGAAGGAGAGGGGAAGGGGGGGGGGGGGGGGGGGGGGGGGGGGTGCAATATCCAATTCAGCAAAAAGGGGTTGTTACCATCGGGGACCCTCTATAGTAGACACACCCCGGATATCGTATTCTCCCGGATATAAGACCCGGGGGACTTTCCTAAAATAGAGGCAAATTGGTTAGGGTGAACATTTAATCGGAACGAGTTGTATAAGACCCGGGTACACTTATTAATCAAGTACAGTTATGCGATTTAGGGTGTACCATTCGTTTTTTTGGGGGGGGGGGGGGGGGGGACTTTTATTTTGCACGTCCAAATCCACCGCTTACAGCACTCCGAACCTCATATCGCGTGTGACACGCGTCGTCCAACTAGGCACGACGGCGGAAATCACACCATTCGAGGCGAACCGCAAAGCATCTTGAGTGTGCGGTTCCCTCAGGTGCCCACATCCAGAACCCCCCCCCCCTTTGCATCACGTCTGTTCCTTTAGCGACAGAGCGAGGGACAGGCTCTGGACGTGGTGCGGAACGGATCCCTCACAACTCTAAACTGTTAATTCAAGTGTGGATCCAAGTGCAGTATTACGGTAATTCTAAACTGTTGGGCAATGGTTTCTTTTGTTGAGATAATATCGAGACGTAAAGCACTTCAAGGAAATTCGTGTAGTACAGTAAAGTACCGATAGGCTGACGTCAGCAAAGCGCTACGCGACCTAGGATGACGTCAGCACGTAGCTATAGACTTCGCGAATAGTTACGTACCGTTTCAAGATAAGAATAGCACAGTACAGTAGGCGAACAGGTACTTTACTCTAGCTATATATTTTGTATGCTTGTCATTTTATATATATATGATTTCAGAGACATTTTTGATCCTGAAACATATCACTACATAGACTTTATTAAGTCTAGACAAAGCCTTCACAACTGGCTTAACTCATATAAGACTTCCGCTACGACAGAAAGTTGCCATCCTAAGTAGTACGATCCTACAAACTCACTTCAAATTCTAACATGGTATTGCGAGCGTCTTAGGATACTACAAACTTCCAACTACATACTCTACAACTATGTCTGGATCTCCACGGTCCAACAACGGCTCTTCTGTTACGAGCCCATCACGCCCAACAGCGTCTCCAGCTGCTGATAATTCACATATGCAGCAACAACAACAACAACAACCGATGTACGGCATGCCACTGAGCAATCAGTCTGTACACACAACTACAGCAGCGGCATCATCGACAGCAGCCGCAGCAGCCGCAGCAACAGCAGCAACAGCAGCTACAACAGCTGCAGCTGCAGTCACTAGTTCTTCTAGTCAACCAGGACAACAGTCCAATTTCGTACCGACTGGACCTTACCAATATCAAGGTGCTTACCAGCCAGCAAATCTTCAACAACGTGTTAATGCTGCCGTCTTGTCACTTAACCAGATGTTTCCAACTCCTATGAGTATTGATGGCTCCAGTTATCAGCATGGTCAGATGCCACAAGGGAGTGACGGGTCAAACAACTCCTTCTCTTTTGTTCCTGCTGGACAAGGACAACAAACACAACAAGGGTCACAGGTGCCATCACTTTATCAGCTACAATCAGCTGACGGTACCGGAAATTATATTCCTGCTTCTGCAAATCCAACGAAAATTAAAACGACAATGCCTTTTAACGGTCAAGACTTTTATACCTGGAGCTTTGAGTTTGAGCTTCTTGTTCAGACCGCGGGGTTCTGGCAGCTGTACGACGGCACAGCACCCTTTCCATCTCACGGGTCCCCCCTTCAACAAGCCACTTTTCGATCGGCGTCGCTGACTGCATACACAGTTCTCGTTCGTAATCTGACACCGACTGAACAGCTCGGAATTCGTTCTTTTCGTACCAGTGCCGCTCCTGCTGAAGCAGCTTGGTTATACCCGCAAGGGGTTCACATGGCAAAGGACACTGTCAACCAGAGTAAAATTTTGACGCAGTTGTCAAATATACAGATGATAAACGGCGAGAAGGTGACGCAGTATATCAACCGCGCTCGAAATTTGCGTGATCAACTTCAAAAGTGTGGAGGGTACTTCCCCGACGCTATGTTTCACACGGTGCTACTCGCGGGTCTTGGACCAGAATGGCGACAGTGTCGCTCTATACTTCGGATGCAAGCACAGTTGTCCAAGGGGGCACTCTGTGCCGCTCTCATCGCCGAGCAGCAGGATATGGACCTGCACAACGCTCGAGGAGGGAAAAAGGTGGTAAACAACACAGTCAGTTTTTACTCTAATCCACGTCACAAACCCGTTTGTTCCTTTTGTCGCAAAGCAGGACATACTACTGATACCTGCTGGTCGAAAGATAAACCATCTTGGAAACGGACTACACCGAAACATTCCAAAGATTCTTCAGGTGAAGCTGAGAAACAGGCAGCTGAGAAGCAAGAAGCTGTGAAGCAGAATATTGCGAAGCCGAACTCTTCGAAGCCGCCTACCACACCTGCCAAGACACAAGCGAAAGAAGTTATTAATTGTATGACGTCAGTTTCTACAGTCTACGATCCTGACGCTGAGGAACGTATTCACAATAACTTCAATGATGAACTCAACACGCCCATACCACCCGAGGTCTACGCCAACCTTGCACATACCTTGGAAGGGCCCAACACTTGGTATCTTGACAGCTGTTGTGGCCAGCATATGTGTTCATCAGAAAATCGCTTCGTCATCAATCAGCGTCGTCTTCAGAATCCATGCGTTGTAACCGTCGCTAACAATCAACGTCTTACAGCGCACTGGATGGGTAACGTCATTCTTGATTCTGTTGACGAAGACTTCAGTCTTCATTTTAACGATGTACTCCTCGTTCCTCGACTTGGCTTCAATCTGATGTCATCTGCACAGCTCATGAGGAATGGCATTACTCTTCTTGGTGAACCGGGCAAGTTTACTTTAAAAAATGGAGACAAGAAACTCGGCACGGCAATTGAACAGAACGGCGTGTTCGTTCTCAACTTCGTACCTGAACGCACCACTGCCGACTCCGAGAATATTCTCTCTCTTGGCCCATGGGAACATCGTGATGACATCGATTACACCGATGATACCGTTCCTCGTGATGGAGTTGTACCCACGTCTTCGACCACGGCTGCCGCAGTTATGCTGACCTTCGACAATCAAGGTTTGAACGACGTCCAGAACTCCCGAGATTATCTTGCTGGTGGTTGGGGAGATACGACGAATATGCCCACGGGTGCAGGCACTTGGAGGGCACAGGAACCTGACGAGACCACTTGGGGAGAAACACCGGCTGATCGTGATCGACGTCTTCTCACTGAAGCAGAGCAGCGCGTCGCTGACATGGAAGTCCTCGACTCCGGACGACTTATCGGTGTTGAGCCTAAACCTGCAGCATCAGATCAAGAAAGCGGGGAGTTGGTTCTTTCACCTGGCGAATCCATCGATGTCGAACTCAAAATACCACCTCCTAACCTTACCAGGTTTATTCCACCAGTCACAGATCATGTTCACACTGACGGTCATCGGCTGCTGTTATCTTTCTTCGCTAATGCCGATTATTATCTGCGCGCACAAGGACACAAAGCAACTGCAGAAACCTGGCATAAGCGTCTTGGTCATCCATCGCAATCTACGCTCAACAACACAATCAAAGCAGCTGTTCTCGACAAAAATTCTCTTCTCTTACCTGGCGGCCTCGAAATGAAACCGGTTAACCGTCCATCACCCTGTTTGATCTGCCCAGCAGCAAATCTACCGCACGAACCGTACCCGACTCATTTTCCTGGAGCTGAGGATTATCGATTGATGGAAAAAGTTTACAGCGATATTCTAAACTTACTTGCGGAAGGGTTCAACGGCGAGAAATATGTTATCACGTTCACCGAAGCTTCTACTCGATACGTCTGGACTGGTAACATGACTAACCGTTTTTTTTGCTTTCACAGCGTTTCAGACATGGCTTCCTCTCGCAGAACGCGAGTCTGGCACAAAACTCAAAAGCTTCCAGTGTGACGGAGCTGGGGAATATCGCAGCCTCGAGTTTACATCGTACCTGCAAGAACGAGGCATACGGCGCCTGTTCTCACTTCCTCACGCTCACCAGCAGAGCGGTGTAGCTGAACGCCTCAATCGTACCTTGCAAGAAAAGATGCGAGCACTACTCGCACAGTCTCAACTCGGCCCACTCTACTGGCCCTTCGCGATGGACCACGCAACGCTGTTGCACAACCTCCTGTCTTCATCGGCTTTACCAAACAACGCATCGCCTCACTTGTTATGGACAGGAAAATTGGGCACTACGAAACTTCTTCGAGTTTTTGGGTGTGTTGTGCAATATCGTCCTCCCACCGCTCCGCTCGGAAAGTTCGATCAACGTGCTAAGTGGGGTCTTCATCTCGGCCTTGAGAAGCAGTTTTCTGCCTGGCGTATTCTGGATTATCGCAGTCGACTTTTAATTCCTGCTCGCGACTGTATTTTCTACGAAAATCTGACCCTTCCTGTCTTCGAACAGTACCTCGCCACGCAGCGTGACCCTTCTACACTTTTCCACGGTGTTCGCTCATTCGCCAGTGCTGACGCCGATCTCGCTGCCAGCGAAGAACCTGACATTGACGGTGCACGTGAAGCCGCTCCTGATCCACCTATTCCAACCACGTCTTCCGGATTTCCGGAATTCATTCCACTTGTTGACGCTCATCCCGACGCTGTTCGTGACGTTCATCATACTTACCTGTGTCAAACATTATCCATATGCTATTGCTGTGTAGGCTATAGTGGGTTAGCCTTTAGGGGGTACACAACTTTAGGGTTGCATACTTGTACTCCAATCTTTGATAGTTCAATCACTTCTCGTTTCTAACATGGTATTAAGAGCTTAGGTTCTAGACCTATGGGCCCACCGTTCCGCTAGAAGCGCCCTCTTTTTTTTTTTAGCGCCCTCGTGCGCCTTCTTCCCTAGTGCGCCCTCGTGCGCCCTCCTCTCACGCTGCCCGTGTGCAGCCCGCTAGCAGCCCGAGCGCGGAACCGCCGCTTCAGCCCGCGAGTAGGAAATCCGCCGCCTAGGGCGGCCCGATTTTTCTTGCGAGCCCCAGCAGGCCGTCGCCCGTAGGCCCCTAGCCCGACGCGCGACCCCTAGGCCGACGCGCGACCCCTAGGCCGACGGTCGACAGCCGCCCAGGAAGTCGCGGCCCCACCTGTAGGCCGCCGCGACGCCCCCCCTTTAGGCCGCCGCCCTCGCGCTAGTCCGGCCCACGCACAGCCACGGCCCGCCCGCTACAGCCGCCCACGCGCACGCCCCCCCCCTGGCTGCGCACCACTGAGTAGCCCAGCCCGAGCCGAGCCGCGCCGCCCGACCCGAGCCGCGCCGCCCGAACCGAGCCGCGCCGCCCGAACCGAGCCGCGCCGCCCTGGCCGAGCCGCGCCACCCTACTGTGCCCCACCTACTCCTTTTCCTGTTCCTACTGTACTACTGCTACTACTGCTACTGTTCCTGCTGCTGCTACTGCCACTATGGCCACTCCCTCTGTTCTCACCTTTGACGCTGAGGGCCGCCCGATTAAGTTTGAGGTCTGGTTAGATGACCTCCACCTGTTCCTTCAGATCACTGCCAAAGACGATGTCTCCCTGTATGACCACACGTCCGGCGCTGCTCCCACACCTCCCACTACTGCTGACAGCACTGCTCGCTCCCAGTGGTAGACCCGTGATGCTCACGCTCGCCTAGCCGTTCGCAGCCACCTACCGTTAGATGAGCGCGAGCACTTCGGCCAGCATAAGACCGCTAAGGAGCTGTACGACGCAGTAGTCGCACGCTACTCCTCCCCTGCCACTGCTGCTATAGGCCGTCTCTCACTGCCCTATCTCTTCCCTGACCTGTCCGCGTTTGCCACTGTAGCTGACCTCATCACCCACCTCCGTACCAGTGACCTCCGCTACCGTGCCGCGCTCCCCCCCGATTTCCTCGCCAAGAACCCCCCCCCCCGATGTACCTCACACTGTACCACCTTGTCACCCGCCTCCCTGACTCCCTTCGCACTGTCAGGGACCAGTTTCTCGCCCTCTCCCCCACTGACCTCACTGTCGAACTCCTCGAGAAGGAACTCCTAGCAGCTGAGAAGAGCATTGTAGCTGTAGGTGCCTCTCGTGGTGACCCCCGCACCCCCTTCTTTGAGGGGTGCTCACCCTCCCCCCTCCTCCCCTCCATTGCATCTGCTGCTGCTGTCGGCTACCTCGGAGCTGAGGGGGTCGGGGCCGCGTCTTCTCCTAGTGGGAGGCGCAAGGGCGGCAGGGGCAAGGGGGGCAGGGGTGGTGGAGGTGGAGGCGGGGGCGGCGGCGGTGGAGGGGGTGGGGGGGGCGGGGGTGGTGGCGGAGGTGGGAGTGGCGCAGGTGGTGGGGGGGTCAGTGGCGGCACAGGGGGTGGTGGCGGCGGCGGTGGTGGGGGTGGTGGGGGCGGTGGTGGCAGTGGTGGCGGCGGTGGAGCGGGTGGCGGACGTGGTGGAGCGGTGCAGCGTGGGGGGTTCGGCGGTGGCCAGAGGCAGCAGCAGCAGACTCCCTCGCCCCAGCAACTCCGTGAGTGGTACTCTCAGCGTGGGGGGTCTGGGGGTGGAGGTACCTGCCCGTACGTCATTCGCATAGGTGACCGCACTGGCCAGACCTGTGGGAGGTTCCACACGGCGCAGCGCTGCTTCTTTCGTCTCGACGACGCCTGGCGTGAGCAGTTTCCTGACGCCACTGAGCTGCCCCGCTGGGCTGATCTGCTTAGGAAGAACATTGATATCTTTGCTCTTGACTTTGATGCTATCCTTGGTGCCATGTATGCATTGACTATTAGTGTTGAGGGTGACTGTTACCTGAGTGTACAGCCAGACCCGGGCATTGGGACCAGTGAGACAGCTCCTCCAGGTGCTAGTGCGTCTGCTGCCCTAGGTCCTGGTGAGGCTGCTGCTCTTGGTACGCGTGCGTCTCCTGCCCTCGGTCCTGGTGAGGCTGCTGCTCTTGGTGCTAGTGAGTCTGCTCCCTCAGGTGCTAGTGCGTCTGCGCTTGCTGGTACTGTGTCTACTGAGGCACTGCACACCTTCACACTCGACTCGGGTGCTTCCCGCTGCTTCTTCCGTGACCGCACTGCCCTTGAGCAGCTAGCTCGGCCGGTTGCTGTCTCTCTCGCTGACCCCTCTGGGGGCCCGGTCATTGCGACCTCCTCCACTGTCCTCCCTTGTCCTGCGGTCCCGTCCGGCACCCTGTCGGGTCTTTACCTCCGCTCGTTCTCTACGAACTTGGTGGCGGGCTCTGCTCTTCAGGATGGGGGTGTTCACCAGTTCACCCCTGCCTATGAGCGTGTGACCCACTGTACGTGTGCTAGGACAGGTCGCCACCTAGCTACCTTCACTCGGCAGCCGGGGTCGGACCTGTACACACTGACCACTGAGTCCCCTCAGGTAGCTGCGTCTGTGTCTGCGTCAGGTCAGCTTTCGGCCCCCTGCTCGTGTCGCTCCCTGTCGCACCAGACGGTTCTCTGGCACCACCGGCTTGGGCACCTGTCAGTGCAGCGCCTTCGTGGCATGCACTCCCGGTACCTTGTCTCTGGTCTTCCCAGGGTTCTCCCTCCCCTCCCGCCCTCGCCTGCTCCTCCCTGTCTTCCCTGCGTCGAGGGGCGGCAGCGCGCCGCTCCTCACTCCTCCTCGTTCCCTCCCACAGAGGCTCCTCTGCAGACTCTCCACCTGGACGTGTGGGGCCCAGCCCGCGTCCGTGGACAGGGCCACAAGCGGTACTTCCTGCTGGTTGTCGACGACTACACGCGCTACACCACGGTCTTCCCCTTGCGCACCAAGGGTGAGGTCCCTGATGTTTTGATCCCTTGGATCCGCGCTGCTCGTCTCCAGCTCCGCGACCGGTTCCAGTCGGACTTTCCCGTCCTGCGTCTGCACTCTGACCGAGGTGGTGAGTTTTCCTCCGACCTCTTGGCAGCCTACTGTGCGGAGCATGGCATCCGCCAGACTTTCACGCTTCCGGCCTCTCCACAGCAGAATGGGGTTTCTGAGCGCCGCATTGGCTTGGTCATGGAGATCGCTCGTACCTCCTTGATCCATGCGGCTGCCCCCCATTTCCTGTGGCCGTTTGCAGTCCAGTACGCTGCGCATCAGCTCAACCTCTGGCCCCGTGTCTCCGCTCCGGAGACCTCGCCCACACTGCTGTGGACGGGGCAGGTTGGCGATGCGTCGCGTTTCCGTGCTCGTGCCTTTGTCCGCGATACCACTGCGGACAAGCTCTCCGCCCGCGCTGTGCCTTGTGTCTTCCTTGGCTTTGTCCCCGACGCGCCTGGTTGGCTGTTTTACCACCCCACCTCGCGCCGTGTCTTCCCCTCTCAGGACGTCAGTGGGTCTTTACCTCCGCTCGTTCTCTACGAACTTGGTGGCGGGCTCTGCTCTTCAGGATGGGGGTGTTCACCAGTTCACCCCTGCCTATGAGCGTGTGACCCACTGTACGTGTGCTAGGACAGGTCGCCACCTAGCTACCTTCACTCGGCAGCCGGGGTCGGACCTGTACACACTGACCACTGAGTCCCCTCAGGTAGCTGCGTCTGTGTCTGCGTCAGGTCAGCTTTCGGCCCCCTGCTCGTGTCGCTCCCTGTCGCACCAGACGGTTCTCTGGCACCACCGGCTTGGGCACCTGTCAGTGCAGCGCCTTCGTGGCATGCACTCCCGGTACCTTGTCTCTGGTCTTCCCAGGGTTCTCCCTCCCCTCCCGCCCTCGCCTGCTCCTCCCTGTCTTCCCTGCGTCGAGGGGCGGCAGCGCGCCGCTCCTCACTCCTCCTCGTTCCCTCCCACAGAGGCTCCTCTGCAGACTCTCCACCTGGACGTGTGGGGCCCAGCCCGCGTCCGTGGACAGGGCCACAAGCGGTACTTCCTGCTGGTTGTCGACGACTACACGCGCTACACCACGGTCTTCCCCTTGCGCACCAAGGGTGAGGTCCCTGATGTTTTGATCCCTTGGATCCGCGCTGCTCGTCTCCAGCTCCGCGACCGGTTCCAGTCGGACTTTCCCGTCCTGCGTCTGCACTCTGACCGAGGTGGTGAGTTTTCCTCCGACCTCTTGGCAGCCTACTGTGCGGAGCATGGCATCCGCCAGACTTTCACGCTTCCGGCCTCTCCACAGCAGAATGGGGTTTCTGAGCGCCGCATTGGCTTGGTCATGGAGATCGCTCGTACCTCCTTGATCCATGCGGCTGCCCCCCATTTCCTGTGGCCGTTTGCAGTCCAGTACGCTGCGCATCAGCTCAACCTCTGGCCCCGTGTCTCCGCTCCGGAGACCTCGCCCACACTGCTGTGGACGGGGCAGGTTGGCGATGCGTCGCGTTTCCGTGCTCGTGCCTTTGTCCGCGATACCACTGCGGACAAGCTCTCCGCCCGCGCTGTGCCTTGTGTCTTCCTTGGCTTTGTCCCCGACGCGCCTGGTTGGCTGTTTTACCACCCCACCTCGCGCCGTGTCTTCCCCTCTCAGGACGTCACCTTTGACGAGTCGGTACCCTTTTACCGTCTGTTCCCCTACCGCTCTGCTCCGCTCCCTCCCCCGCCTCTCTTCCTCACCCCAGGTGCCCCTTCGGTAGACCCCCTCCCTCCCCAGGGTCCTGCTCCCTCAGGTGTTTCCCAGGTAGACGCAGTCGAGCCTGTCGAGGTAGCTGTTGACTCTGGTCCTGAGAGGGGTACTGAGCCTAGGGCTACTGAGCCTGGGGATGCTGAGACTGGGGGTGCTGAGCCTGGGGGTGCTGCGACTGGGGGTGCTGCGCCTTTGAGTGCTGCGACTGAGGGTACTGAGACTGGGGGTGCTGCGGCTGGGGGTGCTGAGCCTGGGGGTGCTGAGCCTAGGGGTGCGAGTACTGTGTTGCGGCCGGAGCCTCCCTCCCCTCGGCGGCTACGTGAGTGGTACGCTCGGCGCTGCAGCCTCCGGAGTGGAGCTCCTCGTTTTGAGTTACCACCTGCTGGAGGCCCGGCTGCTGTTGGAGGTGCTACTGGAGCTGCTGGAGGTGCTACTGGTGCTGCTGGCGGTGCTGGAGCTACTGGAGGTGCTGCTGGTGCTGCTGGAGGTGCTACTGGTGCTGCTGGAGGTGCTGGAGCTACTGGAGGTGCTGCTGGTGCTACTGGAGGTACTGGTGCTGCTGGAGGTGCTGGAGCTACTGGAGGTGCTGCTGGTACTGCTGGAGGTACTGTAGCTGCTGGAGCTGCTGCTGGGGGTTCTGGTGCTGTCTCTGCTGGTTCTGGGGGCACGTCACGGCCGCGGCCGTACTTCGTTCCGCTCCTTCAGCAGGTTCTTGGTCGGTCGCCTCCTCCTTGTCCGGCTCCCCCCTTAGAGTGTCCTTCGCCTGTCCAGTTGCAGTCACAGTTACAGCCCACCTCGCCACTTCCTGGTCCTTCTCCCTACACTGGTCCGACAGGAGGTCTTACGGAGCGCCGTGAGCCTGAGTCTCGTCCTGTGTCACCTGAGTCTCGTTCTGCGTCACCTGTTCATGCTGTTCGCCCTGGTCGTCGTGTCCCGCGTCAGCGTCCTCCTGCTGTCCCCGGCACTCACCAGATGCTGCTTCGTCTTTCCACTGCTCCACGGCGTGTCCCTCTGCCTTCTCCTCCTGCGTCCTCCCTCCCTGCCCTTGCTGACCCCGAGTCTGACTCTCTTCGTGCTGCTAGTCCTACTGTCACGCGTCTCCTGTCCACAGTTGTCACTGACCCTTCCTTTGAGTCAGCTGCTGCGTCTGCCTTAGTTACTGAGCTTGTCGACTTTGCTGCTCACTGTAGACTAGACTACGCTGCGAGTCTTGTTGCTGAGTCTGAGTCTGTCTGTCCTCCGTCCGTCGGGGGTGAGTGTGCCCTTGGCACGGACGTCCTTGAGGACAGGCAGGAGGAGTTTGAGTGCTTTGCCGCTGCTGTACCTCATCTCGTGTCCATGCTGATTGCACCTGAGGGAGACCCGGATGCTCCAGACATCCCGACCCCGCGCTCTTACGCTGAGGCGATCGCGGGTGAGTACTCCTCTCAGTGGCAGACAGCCATGGATGCAGAGATGGCATCCTGGAAGTCCACTGGCACTTACGTCGACGAGGTTCCCCCTCCTGGGGCGAACATCGTCAGTGGCATGTGGATTTTCAGGGTGAAGCGGCCGCCAGGTTCTCCGCCTGTCTTCAAGGCTCGGTACGTTGCTCGAGGCTTCAGTCAGCGAGAGGGAGTAGACTTCTTTCAGACCATCTCCCCCACCCCGAAGATGACCACTCTTCGGGTGCTGCTGCACGTTGCCGCTCAGCGTGACTACGAGCTTCACTCTCTTGACTTCAGTACAGCTTTCTTGCAGGGCAGCCTGCACGAGGAGATCTGGCTGCGCCGCCCTCCTGGCTTCACTGGGTCGTTTCCTCCTGGTACCCAGTGGAGCCTCCGGCGGCCGGTCTACGGTCTCCGCCAGGCTCCACGTGAGTGGCACGACACACTGAGGACTACACTTGCGGCTCTTGGGTTCTCGTCTTCTACTGCCGACCCGTCGCTGTTTCTGCGCACCGACACTTCACTGCCGCCGTTCTACATCCTCGTGTACGTCGACGACTTGGTCTTTGCCACTGCTGACACTGAGGCTCTCGCCCACGTGAAGTCGGAGCTGCAGAAGAGACACATGTGCACAGATCTGGGTGAGCTGACAAGCTATCTTGGCTTGCGGATCACCCGGGACAGAGCACGCCGCACCATCACACTGACTCAGTCACACATGGTGCAGCAGGTCCTTCAACGCTTCGGCTTCACCTGGTCCTCGGCACAGGCCACTCCTCTGGCTATAGGTCACTCGCTCTCAGCTCTGCCTTCGGATGAGTCCGTAGAGCCGAGTGGTCCTTACCCAGAGCTAGTTGGTTGCCTCATGTACCTGATGACTTGCACTCGTCCTGACCTAGCATACCCTCTTGGCCTTCTGGCCCGCTATGTGGCTCCTGGCAGGCACCGAAAGGTGCACTGGGATGCTGCAAAGAGGGTATTGCGCTACTTGTGCAGTACATCGGGCATGGGGCTCGTGCTTGGAGGGAGGCGCTCAGTTGTTCTCACTGGGCACTCAGACGCTTCTTGGGTTGACGACCAGACTACTCAGCGGTCGTCACAGGGTTACACCTTCAGCCTTGGCTCTGGTTCAGTTTCTTGGCGTTCTACTCGCTCGTCTTCAGTTCTCAGCTCCAGTTGTGAGGCTGAGATCTACGCCACAGCCATGGCTGCACAGGAGTCACGCTGGCTGACCTACCTGCTGACCGACTTGGGAGAGCGGCCTAGTTCTCCTCCAGTGCTGTACGTCGACAACAAGGCTGCCATCGCCTTGTGTCAGGAGCACAGACTGGAGCACTGAACGAAGCACATCGCTCTCCGTTACTTCCTGGCTCGAGAGTTGCAGCAGCGCGGTCAGCTTTGTCTGCGTTACGTGGCCACTCGGGCCAACACTGCTGATATATTCACCAAGGCACTTCAGCTGGTGATCATCAGCGCTTCTGCACTGTACTGGGGCTTGTTCCCACTGTTCCTCACTTACTGTAGGCTTTGTCTGTACTGTGATCTCTATATACATATATATACCTGCTTGTTTGTTTTGTTAGGTTGAGATCACCTTGCTGTTTTTGTTGCATATATGCCTCTGCATTTGAACTGGCCCTGTGGCCCTTTACTTGTGCTCAGATTGTGTGGTGACGTTGTGATCCACCCTGAGCTTGCTTTGCCTTTCTTGACTGGTCTTGTGACCCCTTGCTCTCCCCCACTTTGCCTATGGGGGTGTGTCAAACATTATCCATATGCTATTGCTGTGTAGGCTATAGTGGGTTAGCCTTTAGGGGGTACACAACTTTAGGGTTGCATACTTGTACTCCAATCTTTGATAGTTCAATCACTTCTCGTTTCTAACAACCTGGTGGACGATCAACGACGTCCCATGCCAGCTGTAACTGACAGCAGCATCCGCGTCGATCCTGACGAACTTGGGGGGGCAAATGGTGAACAGTGTGAATCTTTCAATTTCGCAGGACGGACCGACGACAGTCCTAATTATCAAACTGGGCTTCAGATAATGGGACTCGCAGCAGCAGTACAGCATAATTCTTCAGAAGTTGCAGAACCGAAAATTGCCCGACAGGCCCTTTCAGGACCACATCGCGAAAAATGGCGTGAAGCCATGGATCGTGAACTGGCTGCCCTGGAAAAACGGGAGACTTGGGATCTCATACCCATCGAAAAAGCTACAAATAAAAATATTCTTACCGGAAAATAGGTTTTCAGGGTGAAGACGAAAGCTGACGGTTCTTATGAAAAACATAAGGCAAGGTGGTTTGTTCGTGGTTTTGACCAAACTCATGGGGTTGACTACACGCCAACCTTCGCCCCGGTCAGCCGACACACAAGTGTTCATCTCGTTATCTGCGAAGCAGCTGCGAAGAATTTTCCGCTTCGACAAATTGATGTCTCCAACGCGTTTCTATACGCTGACGTCGATGCCGAAATCTACGTCGAATATCCGCATACATATCCGACAAATCCGCCAAGTGTCTGCAAGCTCAAGAAATCACTGTATGGCATCAAACAAGCACCGCGACTGTGGCAGCAGCATTTGAACAGGAAACTTACAGAGGTTGGATTCCGACAACTGCCGCATGACCCCGGAATGTATCGACTGGACGACAAGGGGAGCTACGCGCTACTTGTGGCTTATGTGGATGATATTCTCTACGTAAGTTCCTCGGCTTCTCTGGGTGATCGCATCGAAGCAGATTTGAAGAAATCCCTTGACTTAACTGTTTCTACCGAAGTAACCCAATTTCTTGGGTTAAATATTTCGCGAACTTCTTCCGCAATCCACCTCACAGCATCGAAGTATGCTGAGTCACTTGCTAAGCGCTTCAAGATTCCTACAAATTACGTCGCTACACCGTTTCGGTCTACACCCACTGGGTACATTTTCAACGACACCAAACTTTCGGCAGCTGGTTTACAACTGTACCAGCAGCAACTTGGGTGCCTTCTCTTCGCAGCAGTCACGTGTCGTCCCGACATTGCGTACGTCGCAAGTTATCTCGCACAGTTTTTACGCTGCCCAAAAGAAGAACATCATCTCGATCTTCAGCGCGCTCTACACTATTTTGTTGCAACACCAACAGTCGGGCTGATTTTCAACACAGGAAAACCGACCGATAAAATATACCTCAGCGGATATGTTGACGCAGACCACGCTGGTGACACGTCAGATCGCCGGTCACGAACAGGTTACATTTTTCGTCTCGAGCCAATTGGCCCAATTTCATGGAACTCATCAAAATAGGAACAGGTGTCACTTTCCTCGGCTGAAGCAGAATTCATTGCCGCGTGTGCTGCAACTCGAGAAGGACTATACTTACAGGAACTGCTCGACGAAGCAAAGTTCGTCACGTCGAATCAGTTTACGTTGCAGTGCGACAACCAAAGTGCGATTACCATCGCCAACAAACCTGGCTTCGTCAATCGCACGAAACACATCTCACTGCGTTACTTCTTCGTCAAGGACGCGATCGACAAGGGGAGAATGCGTCTTGTCTACTGCTCCACTAATGACATGGCAGCTGACTCACTTACCAAGAAGCTGACACGACAGAAGTTCCATCACTGCAACCAGCTCAGCGGCGTTTCTGAGACAACCGCTTAAACCACACCGAACTCCTAGAAGTGAAGGGGAGTGTTGAGATAATATCGAGACGTAAAGCACTTCAAGGAAATTCGTGTAGTACAGTGAAGTACCGATAGGCTGACGTCAGCAAAGCGCTACGCGACCTAGGATGACGTCAGCACGTAGCTATAGACTTCGCGAATAGTTACGTACCGTTTCAAGATAAGAATAGCACAGTACAGTAGGCGAACAGGTACTTTACTCTAGCTATATATTTTGTATGTTTGTCATTTTATATATATCTGATTTCAGAGACATTTTTTATCCTGAAACATATCACTACATAGACTTTATTAAGTCTAGACAAAGCCTTCACAACTGGCTTAACTCATATAAGACTTCCGTGTCAGATTTAAATGACATAGCTACTGTAGGCTATAGTGGGGTAGCACATATGGGGTACAGTTTTCTAGGGTTTGCTTCTTGTACCCAACTTTCACTTAGTCATTTCATTCCTCGTTTCTTCTCATGGTATCGAGCAGGTTCCCTAATGGGAACGATTCCTAGGGCCCACCACCACGAAATTTTTTTTTTTTCCTGCCCGGAGCGCGTTTTGCGCCGGCCCGAGTCGCGCCGCCCTTTCGGCCCGTCGCGCCCGTCGCGCCCGTCGCGCCCATCGCCACCTACCTCCGCGGCCCCGCCACCTACCTCCGCGGCCCCGCCACCTACCTGTGCGGCCCCGCCACCTACCTGTGTGGCCCCGCCACCTACCTTCGCGGCCCCGCCACCTCACTGTGCGGCCCCGCCACCTACCTCCGCGGCCCCGCCACCTACCTGTGCGGCCCCGCCACCTACCTTCGCGGCCCCGCCACCTCACTGTGCGGCCCCGCCACCTACCTCCGCGGCCCCGCCACCTACCTGTGCGGCCCCGCCACCTACCTTCGCGGCCCCGCCACCTCACTGTGCGGCCCCGCCACCTACCTCCGCGGCCCCGCCACCTACCTGTGCGGCCCCGCCACCTACCTTCGCGGCCCCGCCACCTACCTTCGCGGCCCCGCCACCTACCTCCGCGGCCCCGCCACTTACCTTTGCGGCCCCGCCGCCTCCTCCCAGCGGCCCCGGACGCCGCCCTCTCAGCGGCCCCGCCGAGCCGCCCAGCAGCCAAGCCGCCCAGCCGCCGAGCCGCCCAGCAGCCGAGCCGCCCAGCAGCCGAGCCGCCCAGCAGCCGAGCCGCCGAGCCGCCCAGCCGCCGAGCCGCCCTGTCCGCAGCCGAGCCGCCCAGCAGCCGAGCCGCCCCGCCGCCGAGCCGCCCTGCAGCCGAGCCGCCCGAACCGCCCTGTCCGGTAAGAGCAGCGCCTCTCTCACAGCACTGCCCTCGCCCTACTGTTTGCACTGCTAGTCTACTGCTGTCATGGCTACCCCTAGTGTCCTCGCTTTTGACGCTGAGGGTCGGGCCATTGACTTTGACGTCTGGATAGATGACCTGCAGCTTTTCTTACAGTGCGACAGAGCAGACGGCCTCTCCCTCTTTGACCTCACTTCTGGTGCCTCTCCTGCCCCCGCTGCTGATGCTGACGCCACCGTTCGCTCACAGTGGGCCACGCGCGATGCTGCTGCACGTCTTGCTGTGCGTCGCCACCTCCCTACCTCTGAGCGTGCGCACTTTAGCCAGTACAAGAGTGCTCAGACCTTGTACGACGCTGTAGTTGCACGCTACTCCTCCCCTGCCACTGCTGCACTGAGCCGCCTCATGCTACCGTACCTCTTCCCTGACCTTGCTGCCTTTCCCACAGTCGCTGACCTCATTACGCACCTCCGCTCTAGTGACACTCGCTACCGCGCTGCGCTTCCTGCTGAGTTCTGCGCCAAGAACCCCCCCCCCATGTACATCACCCTCTACTACATAGTCACCCGTCTCCCTGACTCCCTTCGCGTAGTCAGGGACCACTTCTTCTCGGTTTGTCCCACCACTCTCACCGTTGACCTCCTCGAGAAGGCCCTCCTAGCAGCAGAAAAGAGCATCGTCGCTGTAGGAGCCTCTCGTGGTGACCCTCGCACCCCCATCTTTGAGGGGTGTTCCCCCTCCCCTCTTTTGCCCTCTGTTGCCTCTGCTGCTGCGGCCGACCTCGCTGGTTTGGAGTCGGTTGGGGCAGCGTCTACCCCTAGCGGGAGACGCCGCCCTGGCAGGGGCAAGGGGGGCAGGGGCGCTGGAGGAGCTAGCGGGGGCGGTGGAGGCGGCGGTGGAGGTAGTGGAGGAGGTGGGGGTGGCGGTGGGAGTGGTGGCGGGGGTGGAGGTGTAGGTGGCGGCAGTGGAGGCGCAGGAGGCAGCGGCGGTGGCGGAGGGAGCGGAGGTGGCGGCGGTGGAGGAGGAGGCGGCGGAGGAGGTGGAGCTGGTCGGGGTGGCGCTGCGCAGAGGGTCAGCTCCGGTGGTGGTCAGCGCCAGCAGCAGCAGCAGCAGCAGCAGCAGCAGCAGCGCACTCGTGACGTCCCCTCCCCTCAGCAGCTCCGTGAGTGGTACACTGCACGCCAGAGGGGTGGGGGTGCTGGTCCGTGCACCTACGTCCTGCGCACCGGCGACCGCGCGGGTGAGCAGTGCGGGGGTGCGCACTCCACCCAGCGCTGCTTTGGCCGCCTCACGGACGCTTGGCGTCACCAGTTCCCTGAGGCCACTGAGATCCCCCGCTGGGGTGAGCTGTCTAGGGCGGGTGTAGCTGTCTTTGACCTTGACTTTGATGCTATTCTTGCTGCCGTGTATACTGTGACTATTAGTGATGAGGGTGACTGTTACCGGTGTTTTCCGCCCGACCCGGGCATTGAGACTGCTGCTCTAGGTACTGGTGAGGCTGCTGCTCTAGGTGCTAGCGAGACTGCTGCTCTAGGTGTGTCTGCTCCCTCAGGTGCTGGTGAGTCTGCTCTCTCAGGTTCTGCGTCGGCTTCGGCCTCCCACACCTTCACACTTGACTCGGGGGCTTCTCGCTCCTTCTTTCGAGACCGCACCACACTCACGCCGCTTGGCCGGCCAGTTGCGGTCTCCCTGGCAGACCCCTCTGGGGGTCCTGTCCTTGCTCACTTCTCCACTGTCCTCCCGTGTCCGGCGGCCCCCTCTGGCACCCTGTCTGGTCTCTACCTCCCCTCGTTCTCTACGAACTTGGTGAGTGGTGCTGACCTACAGGATGCGGGGGTTCACCAGTTCACTCCTGCGAGTCAGCGGGTGACCCACTGCACGGACGCTCGGACAGGCCGCCACCTGGCCACGTTTACACGTCGGCCAGGGTCGAGCCTGTACACACTGACCACTGCGTCTCCTCCAGTCCCTGCGTCTGGTCAGGTAGCTGCGTCGGGTCAGGTGTTTGCTGCAGCGTCCAGGTCTGGTCCTGAGTCTGCCCCCTGCTCGTGTCGCCTCCTGTCTCACGAGACTCTCCTCTGGCACCACCGCCTTGGCCACCCCTCCCTGCTTCGTCTCCGGAGCATGGCCTCCCGTGTCCTTGTCTCTGGTCTTCCCCGGTCCCTCCCTCCCCTTCCTCCGGGGCCAGGCCCTACCTGCGTCCCCTGTGTCGAGGGACGGCAGCGGGCTACCCCTCACTCCTCCCAGTTTCCTCCGACAGAGGCCCCGCTGCAGACGCTTCACATGGACGTGTGGGGCCCGGCCCGCGTCCGTGGACAGGGTCACGAGCGCTACTTCCTGCTGGTGGTTGACGAATACTCGCGTTACACCACAGTCTTCCCCTTGCGCAGCAAGGGTGATGTCACTGAGGTGTTGATCGACTAAATCCGCGCAGCTCGTCTCCAGCTCAGGCGGAGCTTTGGCTCGGACTTTCCTGTTCTGCGTCTGCACTCTGACAGAGGCGGAGAGTTCTCCTCTGGCCTTCTGCGAGCCTACTGTCGTGCACGAGGCATCCGCCAGACCTTCACGCTTCCGGACTCTCCACAGCAAAATGGGATTGCTGAGCGCCGCATTGGCATGGTCATGGACGTCGCCCGTACGTCCATGATGCATGCGGCTGCCCCCCATTTTCTGTGGCCGTTTGCGGTTCGGTACGCGGCGCATCAGATCAACCTTCACCCCAGGGTCTCCATGCCGGAGACCTCCCCAGCTTTGCTGTGGACGGGGAAGGTTGGCGATGCGTCTGCGTTCCGTGTCTGGGGATCTCGGGCGTTTGTCCGCGACTTGTCTGCGGACAAGCTGTCCCCTCGTGCTGCTCCTTGCGTCTTCCTGGGTTTCCCCCCTGACGCCCCAGGGTGGCAGTTCTACCACCCCACCTCTCGCCGTGTTCTGTCCTCCCAGGACGTCACGTTCGACGAGTCGGTCCCCTACTACCGCCTCTTCCCCTACCGCACTCCGTCCCCCCCCCCCGCCACCGCTCTTCCTTGTACCAGGTCCCCCCCCGGTAGACCCCCTCCCCCCTCAGGGTCCTGCCCCTTCAGGTGTGTCCCAGGTAGACGCTGTTGAGCCTGTCGAGGTCGCTGGTGACTCTGGTGCTGCTGAGGGTGCTGAGCCTGGGGGTGCTGAGCCTGGGGGTGCTGAGTCTGGGGGTACTACGACTGGGGGTGCTGAGCCTGGGGGTACTACGCCTGGAGGTGCTGAGCCTGGGGGTGCTGCGTCTGGGGGTGCTGAGCCTGGGGGTACTACGCCTGGAGGTGCTGAGCCTGGGGGTGCTGCGTCTGGGGGTGCTGAGTCTGGGGGTACTACGACTGGGGGTGCTGAGCCTGGGGGTACTACGCCTGGAGGTGCTGAGCCTGGGGGTGCTGCGTCTGGGGGTGCTGAGCCTGGGGGTACTACGCCTGGAGGTGCTGAGCCTGGGGGTACTACGCCTGCGAGCTGCTGAAGCTGCTGGAGCTGGAGGTGCTGCGGGTACTGGAGGTTCTGTTGCTTCTGAGGGAGCTGGTGCCACGGGTCCCGGAGGTGCTCGTACTGGGAGTACTGGAGCTGCTGGACCTGCGGGTACTTCTGGAGCTGGAGTTGCTGCGGGTGTTGGCGCGGAGGCTACTGCTGTCGGTCCTGGAGGCGGTCCTGCTGGGGGTACTACTGGTGCTGCTGGGGGTTCTGGAGCTGGAGCTGCTACTGGTGCTGGTGCTGCCCCTGCGGGTGCTGGTGCTGTCCCTCCTGTGTCTGGAGTCGCCGCGCGGCCTCGGCCGTACTTCGTTCCGCTCCTTCAGCAGGTTCTTGGTCTCCCGCCTTCTACTGGTCCTCCTCCTCCCTTAGAGTGTCCACAGCCTGTCCCGTCGCAGTTACAGTTACAGCCGGCCTCCCCACTGCCTGCTCCGTCTCCCTACACTGGTCCTACTGGAGGTCTTGCTGAGCGTCGTGAGCCTGCGTCTCGCCCTGCGTCGCCTGTCCGTGCTGCTCGCACTAGTGGTCGCGGTTCGCGTCAGCGTCCTCCTCCTGTCCCTGGCACGCACCGGATGTCTCTGCGTCCGTCCACTGCTCCTCTGCGTGCCCCTTTACCTTCTCCTCCTGAGTCTTCTCTTCCTACTCTTGCCGACCCGGAGTCGGACTCTCTTCGCGCTGCCAGTCCTACTGTCACGCGTCTCCTTGCTACGGTTGTCACTGACCCTTCCTTTGAGTCCACTGCTGCGTCTGCTCTAGTTGCTGAGCTCGTCGACTTTGCTGCTCGCTGTCGCCTAGACTACGTCGCCAGTCTTGTTGCTGAGTCTGAGTCTGTCTGTCCTCCGTCCGTCGGGGGTGAGTGTGCCCTTGGCACGGACGTCCTTGAGGACAGGCAGGAGGAGTTCCAGTGCTTGGCCGCTGCTTCACCTCATCTCGTGTCCGTACTGCTTACCCCTGAGGGAGACCCGGATGCACTTGACATCCCGACTCCGCGCTCTTACGCGGAGGCGATAGAGGGTCCCTACTCCTCTCAGTGGCAGGCAGCTATGGACGCAGAGATGGCTTCCTGGAAGTCCACAGGCACCTACGTTGACGTTGTTCCCCCTCCTGGGGCGAACATCGTCAGTGGCATGTGGATTTTCAGGGTGAAGCGACCGCCGGGTTCTCCGCCTGTCTTCAAGGCGCGTTACGTGGCTCGTGGCTTCAGTCAGCGGCAGGGAGTTGACTACTTTCAGACCTTCTCTCCCACCCCGAAGATGACCACTCTTCGGGTACTGCTGCACGTAGCTGCTCACCGTGACTACGAGCTACACTCTCTTGACTTCAGCACTGCTTTCTTGCAGGGCAGCCTGCACGAGGAGATCTGGCTGCGTCGCCCACCTGGCTTCACTGGGTCTTTTCCTCCTGGCACCCAGTGGAGCCTACGGCGGCCAGTCTACGGTCTCCGCCAGGCACCGCGTGAGTGGCACGACACACTGAGGACTACACTTGCAGCTCTTGGGTTTGCTCCCTCTACTGCCGACCCGTCGCTGTTTCTGCGCACCGACACTTCTTTGCCGCCGTTCTACATCCTCGTGTACGTCGACGACTTGGTCTTTGCCACAGCTGACACTGCTGGACTAGCCCACGTGAAGTCCGAGCTGCAGAAGAGACACACGTGCACTGACCTGGGTGAACTGCGCAGCTACCTTGGCTTGCAGATCACTCGGGACAGAGCACGCCGCACCATTACCCTGACTCAGTCACACATGGTGCAGCAGGTCCTTCAGCGCTTCGGCTTCACGTACTCCTCGCCTCAGGCCACTCCTCTGCCTACTCGCCACTCGCTCTCAGCTCTGCCCTCGGATGAGTCCGTAGAGTCGAGTGGCCCGTACCCAGAGCTTGTTGGCTGCCTCATGTACCTGATGACCTGCACACGACCTGACCTTGCATACCCTCTTAGCATTCTTGCACGCTATGTTGCTCCTGGGAGACACAGACCGGAGCACATGGCTGCAGCGAAGAGGGTGTTGCGCTACTTGTGCAGTACGTCGGGCATGGGGCTTGTGCTTGGAGGGCAGAGTCCAGTGGTCCTTACTGGGCACGCAGACGCTTCTTGGGCTGACGACCAGGCTACGCAGCGGTCGTCACAGGGTTACACCTTCAGCCTTGGTTCCGGCTCTGTTTCGTGGCGGGCTACTCGCTCGTCTTCTGTTCTCGGCTCCAGTTGTGAGGCTGAGATCTACGCAGGAGCCATGGCTGCACAGGAGCTTCGCTGGCTCACCTACCTGCTGACTGACCTCGGAGAGTTGCCTCGTTCTCCTCCAGTGCTGTACGTAGACAACAAGGCCATGCTGGCCTTGTGTCGGGAGCAGCGACTGGAGCACAGAACGAAGCACATTGCTCTCCGCTACTTTCTTGCTCGTGAGCTGCAGCAGCGTGGTCAGCTGCGTCTTGCGTACGTGGCCTCTGAGGCCAACACTGCTGATATCTTCACCAAGGCACTTGCGCCTTGTGACCATCAGCGCTTCTGTACTCAGCTTGGCCTTGTGCCTACCTTGCCTCACTTGCTCACCTCTTGACCTTGCTAGTACTGTTACATATATATATACCTGCTCTTGTTTGTCTAGCCTTTTTTCATATATATGTGTACTCCTGCTTGTGAACTGGCCTTGTGGCCTTGAACTTGTGCTCGGAATGTGTGGTGACTTTGTGATCCACCCTGAGCTTGTTTTTGCTTTACTTTGCTTGACTGGTCTTGTGACCCCTTGTTCTCCCCCACTTTGCCTATGGGGGTGTGTCAGATTTATATGACATAGCTACTGTAGGCTATAGTGGGGTAGCACATATGGGGTACAGTTTTCTAGGGTTTGCTTCTTGTACCCAACTTTCACTTAGTCATTTCATTCCTCGTTTCTTCTCATTCCGCTACGACAGGAAGTTACCATCCTAAGTAGTACGATCCTACAAACTCACTTCAAATTCTAACATCTTTAACAGAATCCCCTCCCCTAGGGGAAGGGGGGGGGTCTTATACTGATTATAGGCTTAGGGGGGGGTCCTCTCACATATGCTACATATTAAGAGTCCCAGTACAGTTCAAAAGTCCCGGGGGTCTTTTTTTCGGGAGGGTCCTATATCCGGGAGAATACGGTATTACACCCATGTGTGCCTTATTTCGGCGGGTCTACTATACGGGGGATTACGGTACAACTGCTGTAATTGCATACCCTCCACTTTATCCACTAAATGACAATGTATTTGCAGGTTGTTGGAAACAATTGATTTAAGCGCCTCTGTCGTGTCGAAACACCAAGTCAGAAGCGAAGCGAAACATATCGAAGCATCAGCGAGTCAACCCTCGGAGGTTGAACAACTGCTGGAGGTTACGCGAAAGTCAAAGGTCAGCGACCTTTGACCTGACAAGTACAGCGCGACAGCAAGGACAAACAACTGACTCGCTATTGAGCAGTTGCCCGAGTCGTCACTGTATCGAACCGCAACAGCAACAGTAAAACGGTTATTAACCGTATATCTTCATATTCCTTGTATCCTTATAAAAGCTTGTATATCTTTGTTTTAATCAATCTACTTTGCCCTCACATACTAGCGCAAGGTGGTTCACAAGCCTTTTATTAAACGCTTCCGCTATTACATTGTCCTACCCCGAATTTAGTCCTGCAAAGATCCTAAGGGCTTTTTCAGCCCAACATGGTATGAGAGCAGTCAGGACAAATTCAACTACAACCAAGACACCCACAACATCACAAGACATGGCAACACAGGAGGAGAGAAGCTCCTCTAACGGCTCTCCCGGTACTACTCCTACTCCACCTCCTACTTCTGGCTTACAGACAGAGGAGGGTACGGCAACAAGACCAAGAGCAACGTCTTCAGAAACTCCCGCAAATCAAGCCGCGGCCTTCGACCCAGACATGATGGAGAAATTCTTCTCCTTCATGTCCTTTTACGAACAACACCAGCAAGGGGCACCTGCACAGTCAAACAACAGCAACAACAACAACGCAACACCAATGAGCCTCGACGGTTCATCCTACGCACGCGGAAATCAACAGCAACGGCCTACCTTTGCTTCGTACGAGCCCCAGCGTGGCTCCGACAGCTTTATGCCACACCCGTAGCTTGCATCTGGACAAGAGAAGACACTGGACGCACTTCAAGTTCAGTCGCAGTTCGCGCACGTCTTAAAACTGCAAACAACAAGGCCTTTCGACGGAAAGGACTTCTTTACCTGGTCATTCGAGTTCGAGCTAATGATGGAAGGCGCGCAGATTCTTGGCTTCTTCGACGGGTCCCTGCCATATCCAAGACACGGCACACAGTACGACAAGCAGCAGTACACGTATCAGTCAATGATGGCGTACACAATACTACAGAGAAACATCACTCCGAATCAGCAGCAGGATATACGGTCTTACCGGGGATACGGCAACCCTGCAGAGCGTACAACCACCTGAAGAACCTGTATCAAGCAACAGACAACGTAAATCAAAGTCGGTTGATGACGCAACTGACGACAGTCGAAATGAAACCAGGCGAAAAGGGGATGGCGTATATCAGCCGTTGTCGCGAATTGCGCACAGTCATCATCGGTGGCCTCGGTCCTCAGTGGCGCTCCACCCGCGCCATACTCCGAGCCCACGGAAAAATATCAGAAGCAGCACTCTGCGCTGAGATCCACGCTGAGCAGCAAGATATGGACCTGCAAGAAGAACGACACAAGAAGAAGGCATCAGTGCCCGAATTCGTATTCCACACTCAACGGCGCTACAACAACAACACCTATCGGCATCAACCGAAACCAGTACCTCCGTTCTGTCACCTTTGCAAAATGTCAGGCCACCCCCGTACACACTGCCCAAACCGGCCGCTTCGCCCTTCAAGCAGTCAAGTCGCCTCAACGCAAACGAATTCGACCTCTCAAGTACAAGCCTCAACAACATCGACGGGACAACCTGCGCAAGGAACAAGAAATATCGTCAGTTGCATGACACGACTGACCGACTCCTGCATCACAGAGTCACCACCACATTACTCACCGGAAGAGCAATTCGACAACAGCATGCCTCGCCGCGAGTCACTTCAACCAAATCCGACATATGCAGCCATCGCTCAAAGCGAGCCGTCCGGGAAAGATACGTGGTTCTTAGACAGCTGCTGCGGACAACACATGTGCTCTTCATGACGCTTTGTTCAACGCAAACACGAACTTCAGCGCGAGGTCGTCATCACCGTCGCCAACAATCAGAACCTGCGCACACGACGACAAAGCGTAGTGCAACTTCAGTCACTAGAGACAAACGTCATACTTCAGATGTCGAAGGTTTTAATAGCAGAAGGGCTCGGTTACAACCTACTGAGCGTCAGTCAACTGATGGCGAATGTCATACACCTCGAAGCAAATAGCACCACTTAGGAGTTCAAGTTATACCACGGCAAGGGCGGTCTCTACATCGGGAAGCCGGTCCTGAAAAACAACGTCTTCGTCCTCGACTTCGTCCCAGATCTTGGCACCGCTGACAGCGACGGGATTGTCACTTTCACCTCCTGGACACATCCACCGGATCTCGACCCCAAATTCAGTCCAGAAGGCTTCTGGTACTCGCACACCATCCCTGAGGCAGAACGAACAAGAGCATTAGCAACAATTCAACACTCGGCAGCAGCAGAACCAACACTGGCAGCAGCAAAGACAACATCAGCAGCAGCAGAGACAACATCGGCAGCAGCAGAAACAACATCGGCAGCAGCAGAAACTACGGCAGCAGCAACGGCATCATCGACACCAATCGCTGGTCCTTCAACTGCATCGGCTCAAATCGACGACACTCCACCAACTCCTGCGCAACAGCTTAACCCAACACCACGAGAAGTACATCGAAGTGCAAACTTCACTGCAAGCTTCTACTCCAACTCCGACTTGTATCGTCGCTCACCCGGACATCGCGCTAGCGAAGACATCTGGCACGCACGAATGGGACATCCAAGCAACACGGTGTTAAACAACACAATCAGAGCAGGAGTACTCGACAAAGATTCACTGCTCCTAACCAAAGGAAGCGAACTTCGACGAGCTCGTGGAACGTGCTTTACCTGCCCCGAAGCTGACCTACCACATCGGCCTTTCGCTTCTCACCACAACCCCAGCGCACCAGCTTACGCACCACTTGAGAAAGTGTACAGCGACATCCTGTACAATCGCGAACCTGGACAAGGAGCATACAGCTACACCATCACGTTCATCGATGCCGCTACGCGTTACGTTTGGCACCTTAACCTTCCGAGCAAGGACATGGCCTTCGAGGCCTTCGTCGCTTGGCTCCCAGTAGCAGAACGAGAATCAGGCGTGAAACTAAAAAGCTTCCAGTCAGACGGAGGAGGAGAATACACCTCACAGAAGTTCAAGCAGTACTTGGCAGAAAGAGGAATCAAGAGGCTCATCTCGCTTCCCTACGCCCATCAACAGCAAGGCGTGGCAGGACGGATGAATCGAACTCTCCAGAACACCATGCGCAAATTACTGCGTGACATGCGACTGCCCAATCACCAGTGGCCTGAAGCGATGGACCACGCTGTCATGCTGCACAACTTGCTTTCGTCATCGTCACTACCGAACAACGCATCACCGCACCTGCTGTGGGCAGGAAAACAGGGCAGCACAAAATTGTTAAGAGTTTTCGGCTGCATGGTACAGTACCGACCCCCATCTGCACGAGCCGGCCGATTTTCCCAACGCGCACAGTGGGGACTGCACCTGGGCATCGAAAGAAATTACAACGCGTGGAAGATTTTCGACGTCCACTCCAAAGAAACAGTAGCAGCACGTGATGTCATTTTCTACGAACGACTCACCCTTCCGACATACCTTGCCAACCTGGAAGAAGACCGGGACCCCACAGGTGGCTTCCGTGGTGACCGAGCCTTCGCCTCGGCAGCAGACGAAGCTGATTGGAACGAGAAGAACGTGGATAAAGCCTCGGAAGAAGCAGGACCACTCCCATACTGCTCCGTGCCTATCCCGATGGACGACGAAAATCCTCGCGACAGCGTCAACGCCGAAACTTATTTCGACTTCGCTGACACCGGTTACGTTACACCTGCAGAAGTCAACACCAACGAAGCAGAACGCATAGGGCCCAACTTCATACCTGACCCAGAAACAGGTGACGAAGCAGCTTATCCCGCGGACACAACTCTCTCCCGCTACACACAGAGTGGCCTCCAGATACTCGGCCTAGTCACCGCGGTCCACGGCACGGAAACTCCTAAGGAGCCTGCCACAGTTCAGCAGGCTCTGGGGGGGGAGCATAGGGAAAAATGGCGTGAAGCCATGGACAAGGAACTGAAAGCACTGAAGGAGCGCAGCACCTGGAAAGTTCTCCATATCGGCGTGGCACGAAACAAGACAATACTCACCGGGAAGTGGGTCTTCCGTGTGAAGACGAAAGCAGACGGCACCATTGACAAGTTCAAGGCACGCTGGGCCGTATGCGGCTTCGACCAAGAGCATGGACGTGACTTCACCGAGACATTCGCTCCGGTCAGCCGATACACTTCACTACGAATTCTTCTCGCGATCGCTGCCATGAAGAAAAAGAAACTGCGGCAAATCGACGTCGCCAATGCATTCCTTTACGCACCTGTTGACGCCGAAATCTATGTCGAACTCCCACACGGTTCCCACGGAGAACCCAACCAAGTCTGTCAGCTGCAAAAATCCCTGTACGGGATCAAACAAGCCCCAAGACTGTGGCAGCAATATCTACATGCTCGACTTACTCGCATCGGACTCCGGCAGCTACCGCACGACCAAGGCATGTACCGGCTCACGAAAGGCGACGACTATATTATATTAATCGTCTACGTAGACGATCTACTCTACATCGGGTCGACCGACAACGTTACTACCTGGTTCGAAGGGGAGCTACAGAAAGACCTCACGCTCACAGTATCATCTACCGTCACGCAATATCTCGGCCTAAACATTCAAGAAGAAGAAAACGCGATCTACCTCAACGCTGCAAAGTACGCCGACACCATCGCCAAACGCTTCTCACTTACGCCGACCACCATCTCTACGCCATACCGCTACACGGCAGGAAGCAACAAGGAAGGATCCGCTCCACTAAAATCCGCCGACATACGCAACTACCAGAGGAAGCTGGGATGTCTCCTCTTCGCAGCTCTTACTTGTCGTCCAGACCTATCGTACTCTGCAAGCCGGCTCGCAACCTATCTCAAGAGACCTGAAGGAGAACACATGGCCGAACTCGACCGTGCTCTCCACTATCTCGTCAGCACCGCAACCGTCGGTCTAACCTACCACAAGAACGGGACTACGATACCTAAACTAGTCGGCTACGTCGACGCAGATCACGCCGGCGATCCCGACAACAGACGCTCACGCACCAGCTACATCTATCGCCTCGAACCTATCGCACCTATTTCCTGGCAATCAAGCAAGCAGGAACTAATCGCTCTTTCCTCAGCTGAAGCTGAATATATCCCACTCTGCTCAGCCACCAAGGAAGGACTGTACCTTCGCAAACTTCTGGAGGAGGCGAAGCTGGCTCAGTTACCCAGCTTCTCCTTGTTCTGCGACAACCAGTCGGCAATTTGCATAGCCAACAAAAACGGATTCGCGAACAGGACGAAGCATATCGCCCTGCGATATTTCTTCGTAAAGGACGAGATCGAGAAGGGGAGACTTGAGCTGTCTTATTGTCCCACATCCGAGATGGCAGTTGATTACTTGACCAAAAAGCTCGGAAAGTCGAAGTTCGAATATTGCATGCTGCTGACTGGACAAAGCCACGTCATCAGCAACGACACTCCAGAAGCGAAGGGGAGTGTTGGAAACAATTGATTTAAGCGCCTCTGTCGTGTCGAAACACCAAGTCAGAAGCGAAGCGAAACATATCGAAGCATCAGCGAGTCAACCCTCGGAGGTTGAACAACTGCTGGAGGTTACGCGAAAGTCAAAGTTCAGCGACCTTTGACCTGACAAGTACAGCGCGACAGCAAGGACAAACAACTGACTCGCTATTGAGCAGTTGCCCGAGTCGTCACTGTCTCGAACCGCAACAGCAACAGTAAAATGGTTATTAACCGTATCTCTTCATATTCCTTGTATCCTTATAAAAGCTTGTACCTTTTTGTTTTAATCAATCTACTTTGCCCTCACATACTAGCGCAAGGTGGTTCACAAGCCTTTTATTAAACGCTTCCGCTATTACATTGTCCTACCCCGAATTTAGTCCTGCAAAGATCCTAAGGGTTTTTTCAGCCCAACACAGGTCACCTCTACGTATTTACATTCTTCGCCAGGCAAATGCATTACTCACTGTACAAGAGGAAGCATCCATACAATCGCATCTAGTGCAGGGGCTGTGTGTTAAACTGTCGACGAGGAGGAAGCTTCCTCAGGATATACAACACAAGGATGGTTGGTATTACCTCCACGGCCTGATACCAATCGCAGTGTTATGCGGTAGGTAAAATCATGAGGAGACAAGCTCGGTAATGGGTCGGATCCAAGCGAAGAAATGCTATCGAAAGACCTTTATGCGAGAACAGAAAAACAAAAGATGTACTATACCAAATATCGACGAAGGAAACATTGCAGACCAAACCCATGCAGATGCATACTGATTATCCCATTTACATACCATGTAGTATATGACATTGAAGACAGGAGGGTTGACTTTATCCAGCGGAACTCGCTCGCTGATGCTCGAGAATGCGACCTGAATGGATCAGCACCACACAACAAAAGGGTGCAAGGAAGTTGATAAGCATCATAACAACAAAGCACACAAGAATGGAGGAAACACTCAGAGCAAGATGTGTCAAGTAGGAGGTGTAACTGACCAGTCCCAAGGCTCACAACGCAGGAGCACCAAAAGGAACCCTAAGGGTCAACAAGAGCATCGAAGGGCTGTGGAGATTTCGTTGATTATCTACATCTCCCCCCCTCTCACCCCCCTAGAATTTGCATAGTGCAACGAAGGTGCTTTTGCAACAGCTGCACAACCCTCTGCCAACCCAACTCTCCACAAAACCACGTAATGAAACCCCAACTCGCCATAATCCCTCCCAGAAAGTCATAAAACCAAGCTCACAATGAATGCTCGAATCGTGAAGCTCGTGAAACCAATGGCCGTGACAAGGCCCACCTGGGAAGGGACAAGGGGCGGAGCACAGGAGCATTCATCCCGCCCATCATCTTGTGACTGACTGTTATGTCAACTCATATCCAACTTGGAGCACAGGAGCATTCATCTCACCCATCACTACATCATCCACAACCCACTTCATCCTGAGGCACCCAAAGAATCGGCTCGGAAGGCGACTAATATATATATATATATATATATATATATATATATATATATATATTTTTTTTTTTTTTTTTTTTTTTTTTCAGGCGTGTGAAAGATGGAGCACAGGAGCATTCATCCCGCCAACCATTGCATCCACAACCCACCTCCATCATCTTGTGATTGAATGTTATGTCAACACAAATTCACATCATCTTGTGACTGACTGTTATGTCAACTCATATCCAACTTGGAGCACAGGAGCATTCATCCCACCCATCACTACATCCACAACCCACCTCCATCATCTTGTTTCTTCTCCCTCTCGACTCCACCGGGAACGTGTTGAGCATCACAAGCAGCCTGCAACCACCAAAATGAAATCATAACCATGAAGTTGATCCTGCAGATGAAATGGGCTTCTTTGAAATGCGGCAAGGCAATACATATTTACTAAGCCTCTGACAATTCTAGTGCGAATTGGCTCACCGTCCACCATAGAGCATGAAGCCAAATGCTGCAGTGAATGCCACGCCTGGAGGGAGACGGAGAGATAAAAGGCAATGAATGACAGGGTTGGAGGAAACGCGGGGAAGAATGGGAGGTAATACTGAAGTTTCAGCCATCAAGGTCTCCAATATGGAGAGAATGCGGAAACAGGACAGAAGTTCATAACATATGAATTGACTAAAATGTCTTATCTCCCACAGAAATCATGCTCGCTACCTGCTCTTCATGCTACCTGCTCTTCCTCCTACCTGCTCTGGCTGCTACCTGCTCTGGCTGCTACCTGCTCTGGCTGCTACCTGCTCTGGCTGCTACCTGCTCGAAAGAGCTTGGTGAGGAGAACGAGTGGGTCTGCATGCTGTGGCACAAATTCCATGTAGATCCATGCACCACCCTGGCATGTGGGACAATGGGAACGCACAAAATCACGAACGCATCAATATTGAGACGTCCACACAGCTTGGTGAGGAAAATGAGCGTGAAGCACTAGTAAACCCAATGGCATGCATGAACACAACGATCCCTGTACTGGTACTGTCCACACCTGTAGGATGTAGATTGCAGCGTTCAAAATGCCAAACGTTCGGCGGAGATCTTCAGATTGTATGCCCCGGGCCTTACGGGAGCAAGGGGAAACCAGCGGCAGGGGAAAGAAAAGAAAAACGAAAACAAAAGAAAACAAACAAACAAACTAAGGCAAAAAACGTCGCGTGGAAGGTCAAACACGCCTTTTCAAAAGGCTTCAAAAGAGGCCCTCATTGAGGATGGTAGCATTCTATCTAAGGTATGTGCGTTACCATTCTAAGGTACCTGGTGGTAAATCTCCGCCCGGAAGTTGATTCGTGGTGCATACGTGGTGAAGAAAAGACTCTGTAAATCCAGGTTTGCTGCTCTTCGCAACCGAGGCGACTTATGAGTCAGTCCAAAGCAGACTTACACACCTGGAGGTAAATCTCCGCCCAGAAGAGGATGAGCAGTGCGTACGTGGTGAAGAAGAATAGACTTGGCACGTCCAAGATAGCCACTTTTAACACCTGAAACAGACAAATTAGGCGAAATGGTTAAGGAAAACCTGCTAAATGGCATGAAAGGACATGAAAGTCGCTAGAGGCAGCAGAAAAGTGAGGTCCCATGATCAAATTATAACAATCAAGTTTTCAGATGCCCTGAAGCAGAAGCTGAAGGCGGGATAGCGGCAGATGTTTTTAGTTTTTCAATGGAGCTCACATAGTCATCGATGCCCTGCACTTGCTCCCAGAAAAGGAAAACCGCACACCTGGCTGCAGACACATGCAAGGTAGAAGTGCAAGCATTCACGAACGGCGGAAGGGCAGAGGAACGGGAGGGGAAGGGGGGGTGTTTTTACGAAATACTTGCTTTTGCATGTCTCATTAGACTCGCTTTAGCATGTCTCATGAATCGCAAATTAATCGTTACATGCAGCAGTGTGCCGAGATAACTAGGTACCGAACCGACCTGCACAGAGAACGAAGTTGAGGAGATGAAACACCTTCTGTGTCGTCCAGCCGTACTCTGGCACCCTCAATTGAATCCGTGCCAGTTGAACCTGCAGCGTTGACACAAATGAACAATTGCAATGGAGGAGTTTTCAAGGAGTAAAAACACAACAGCCATACACGAGCACTCTCAGTTGAATCCGCGCCAGTTGAACCTGCAGCGTTGACACAAATGAACCATTGCAATGGAGGAGTTTTAATAGAGTAAAAAAAACAACAGCCATACACGGGCACTCTCAGTTGAATCCGCGCCAGTTGCACCTGCAGCGTTGACACAAAAACAGCCGTACACATGCATTCTCAGATACTTCCGCATCAGCTACGCCAGTTGCACCTGGGTCAAGCGATAAAAACACCAGCATCGTTGCGTGAATGTATCATTCGAATAAAAACTATCACGCGCATGCATTACAACAAAGAAAACAAAGTCAGCACGCAGCAAGGCAACGATTCCCACAAACGCGTACGATGCTGCCAGGCCTTCATATGCGTCCTTCTCAAAGTCCCCGACACCCCCAAGGCCAATAGCGCTGACAGCGCCGTCTGTTTCATTTCTGGCGAACATAAAAGGGGTAATCCCTTGCCTGCTCCAAGCATCCACCAGCCATGCCCTATCCATCCAACTGCTCATCATGGACTCGTCCGTCTCTAAGGTACCAAAGGAATGTTGTCTAGTGAACCGGGACAAAACGCGATGCAAATATGATGAGGAGGTGGAGGCGACGTGTCTCAGCAAACAACGTAGCTATGTTCTTAAAATCTATTGAAGCATGTCTAAGAGTTTGTTCAAAGAGAGCAGCTACACCAAGGCGGACAGAAAACACTTGCGGCTAATCCGCTAAACGGAATTCATGACGATACGACGATCAGCTTATCCAGCTGCAGAAGTGAAACGGCGTCCTAAAAGAAGACTAGGCTGACGATAACTAGGCCGACGAGCTAGGCGTGGCATAACGATTCAAGCCACTTGAAAGCAGTGTAGTGATTCAAACCAAGGTTTCCATGGTTCGTGGAACCACCTAGAAGCGACGGTCAACGCTCAGCACCGTACTAAAACTCAATGCAACCAAATACAACCTCAATTTTGGAGTCCAACTTGGGGCAGATGTTTCAAGCCCTGGTACTTGCGGACTGACGGCGGAGCAGGAGTGTGGTGTGGGGTGGGGTGGGTTCGATTGTAGCCAAGAAGAAGATATCGACCCACGTCGAAGAATCATATACCGAAGCACACCACTTTGTGCCGAAATGAACACAAATGTGCCTTGCCTCCTGAACATGGTCATTCTGCTCCAATAAGTCCGTTGATAACGGCTTGCCTTGATGGAAAGTGACATTCAGGACTTGGTCTGACGGGAAGCGGCGAGGAATCTTGTAGATGGTGGCGATATTCGGAAATTCGTTCGCAGACAGATTCGAGCTGAAAAGGCGAAGCCGATTGGCGTAGCTTTGGCGAAAGTGCGATGACTCATAATGACGATGCATGATGTTCCTCAATTGTCCGCCGTAGGACGCGGATGGTTGGTGTCAGGCTCTGGCCCACTGCCCTGTCAGTGCTGACTCATTCCGCCGCAGGAAATGCCGCAAGAATAAAACCTTGCTAAGAAGCATCTTCGATTCACACATCTAGAATATCACAGTGCATCATACTAGAGTTAGTATCCCACAATTTGTAATAGGCAACTCATGTTAGTAGGCTGCAAGCTTACATCAAATACATACACATGCACAACCGCAAGCAGGCTCGTGCATGCACGATGCACACATGCCTAAGCTATTCCTTGCATGTATTCCACACACTCTACCCAATCCGTAGTTCAGGTTCAAACCCCGATGCCTTTTCCATCCTTGCCCCACTATAGGGGTGGGCTGTTGGATGGTCTCGAAGCATCATACAAGATGCTTTATAGTCAAGCTGAGAGCCGAGCATAGGCTAAGCACGAGAGAGCACCGAGGGGGTGGGGAGTATGAGGGGGTCAAAATGGAATCGTTCAAGGCAAGCTGCCTTCTGCTGATGCTGCTTGCGGTGCTGGTGCTTCCAGGGCTGCCAGGGACTAACACACTGCCGCGCTGATATATTCTGGGCCACCTTAAAAGCCATCAGGGGAGAGGTGGTTACTGATGGTGGCGGTGGCAGTGGCCATAGGGACCTCGACTCTGCACACACTCTCCAGCAAAAGTCCACTTCTGAGCCGCCTCAGAAGTCAGCCTAATCAGTGCCGTCAAAATGCATCCGGGCCGAGCTGGGTGCTGGTGCTGCTGCTGGTGGCGGCAGCGGCAGTGGTCTTTCTCACTCTGCGGCAAAGGTCCCTTACGACCTTGGACATGCATGGGCGGAACTCCGGCTCAGGCTGCACACAGTGACAGGGGCCAGGAGGGAGGAAGCAGCAGGGTCAAGTGGGAAAGGATCAGAGGCATTGATGTAACGATCCATCCATGCACCCTTCAACCCCCGCGTGCTTGCACCCATGTGCACATGCACGCGCCCATGTGCATATGGACGCACCCATGTGCACACTCTCACACCTTTATGCATGCACACACTTTGATTCATATAACGACCACTTCGGCATCGCAGGTGAGAGTGAGGAGATCCGATACCCATGAAGTCACCAATTCATGCAACCTTACACCCACCGATTTGCACACCCATACACACACCCACACACCTGGATGCATCTTGCGATGACTTCAGCATAGCGCGTGAGGGTGAGCGGATCCGGCACAGGCCCAGCCAGGGTCGGGTCCACCATGCGCTCTAGCTCCACCACGTCGTGCAGCAGAGGGGCCGCCCAGCGCACCAGCGATGACTCCCACTTGGGCTTGGCGCTGTGAGTAGTTGGGGGGGAACAGGAGGTGGTAAGAGAAGGTTGAAAAGCTGAGGGTATGCGCCTACCAGCAAGGGTTGGGTCCACCATGCGCTCTAGCTCCACCACGTCATGCAGCAGAGGGGCCGCCCATCACACCAACGAGGACTCCCATTTTGGCTTGGTGCTGAGGCAGGAAGTAAGATGGTGGGAGAGGATGAGGGAAGGGGTGGGGTAGGGTGAGGAGGATCCACCATGCGCTCCAACTCCACCACGTCATGCAGCAGGGGGGCCACCCAGCGGACTAGCGATGACTCCCACTTGGGCTTGGACCTGGGGGAGGGAAGTTTAGGGGAAAAGTGATGATGGTTGGAAATAATGGGGAAGGAGGGGGGAGGGGGAGACGGGGGAGGAGGAGGGGGCACAGGTGGTAGCGTTGGAACAGGATGGGTTGGGATGGATGGCAGCAAGATTGGTGCAACGCAACTCAAAACTCGATGCATTAAACAGAAAGAGGAGAGGCCCTTGCCTCTGAGTAGTTACGGGCATCACGGGCAACTTACGGGTCGACAGGCTTTCTGCCTGTGAGTAGTTACAGCAGCACCACTCCGAAGCCGTACACGTCGCCTTTTGACACTCAACAGTCAATGCATCAGGGGGTGTGCAGCGGTAACAGTGCGTTGGGGGTTGTGCAGAGGTTATACTTACGGGTCGACAGGCTTTCGTCCTGTTAGCAGTTCCAGCAGCACCACTCCAAAGCTGTACACATCGCTCTTGGCTGTGTACACCCCTGACATGGCATACTCGGGTGCGTTGTATGCGTAGCCCCCCACCAGCTGCTCTGATAGCGTCTGCATTCGGAGGGATTGGGAGGGGTTGATATGGGTTGGGGTTGTGAGGGAAGGGGGGAAAGGGAGGGCGATGGATGTAAGCTGTACACTCGCTCTTGGCTGTGTACACTTCAGACATGGCATACTCGGGTGCGTTGTATGCGTACCCACCAACTAGCTGCTCTTGGCTGCAGATGGGTTGAGAGGGGTGAGAGGGGAGGGACAGCAAATGAGGAGCATGATACATTTGCCTAAAATACTTCAGTCTCACAGCACCGAGCAGCACAGAGCAGCACACCTAACTGAGCCTCAGCACCAGAGAGGTTGAGCACAGCCGGCCCGGCATCAGGAATGTGCTACCTCCATCCTGCTGGACGGCCACATGAGCTTGGAGGTAGCGCCCATACCCTTGGCCTCAACGCACTGAGCAGTACACATACGTTGGGCTCAGCGGCCATACCTGAGCCTCGGCGACCATACCTGAGCCTCAGCGTCAGTGGGGTTGAGCACAGCCAGCCCAGCATCGGCAATGCGCGGGCTCATGTGGTCGTCCAGCAGGATGGCTCTTGATGAGATGCCACGATGCACTATGGCTGGTACACTTCCTCATGCAGGTACCTGTGAGGGGGGAGGAGTGGAAGAGGAAAGGGATATGGGGAAGGAAGGGAAAATAGGTGGCTCATAAGGTCGTCCAGCAGGATGGCACAAGATGAGATGCCCCGATGCACAATCGCCGGCTTTGAGACGTCTCAAAACCAGCCCCGATGCACAATCGCCGGCTTTGAGACGTCTCAAAACCAGCCCCGATGCACAATCGCCGGCTTTGAGACGTCTCAAAACCAGCCCCGATGCACAATCGCCGGCACTCACTCCTCATGCAGGTACCTGTTGGTGGGGTTGACGGGGTGGGGGGGGGGGGAGGGAGTAGGTGGGGGAAAGAGAAGCGGGGAGAGGGGTCAGGGGAAGGGGAAAGCGGAAGGGTTGGAAGAGAGAGGTGGCTCATGTGGTCGTCCAGCAGGATGGCTCGCGGTGAGATGCCCCGACGCACAATGGCTGGTACACACTCCTCACCCAGGTACCTGTGAAGAAGGGGAGGGAGAGAGGAACGGGCAAGGGGGGAGCAGGTGGAAGGGGACGGGGAGGTTAACACAACAATCTCTGAGATGCCCCGATGCACAATGGCTGGCACACACTCCTCACGCAGGTACCTGTGAAGAAGGGGAGGGAGAAGTGGGAGGGAGAAGTGGGAGGGGAGAAGGAGCTTAGGGTGATATCCCTGTACACGAGTAGACTTTTGAGTCGACTCAAAAGTCAACTCCTTAAGGTGATATCCCTGTACACGAGTAGACTTTTGAGTCGACTCAAAAGTCAACTCCTTAAGGTGATATCCCTGTACACGAGTGGACTTTTGAGTCGACTCAAAAGTCAACTCCTTAAGGTGATATCCCTACACGAGCATCAGACATCATCAGCATCACCCCCTTTCAAACACTTTACTTGAGACACGGTTTAACTATCCCGAGTTGACTTTTGAGTCGACTCAAAAGTCAACACAGTTTAACTATCCCTTTTCCGCCACACACTACTCACTCTAGAGTTTCAGCAAAGCCCACAGCGATCTGCACATGTGTGTCCCATGTCATGAGCATGCTCCGGCTGCCATCATGCACATGCTCGTACAGACTCCCTCTCTCCCTTCCCCTCTTTTCTACCCCTGACCCCTCTCCCCCCCCCACTTCTCTCCCCGCCCCACTCACTCCAAGGCTTCGGTGCAGCCAACAGCAATCTGCACATGTGTGTCCCACGTCATGAGCATGCTCCGGCTGCCATCATGCACATGCTCGTACAGACTCCCTCTCTCCTTTCCCTTCTATTCTGCCCCTGATTACTCACTCTAAGGTTTGAGCGCAACCAACGGCGATGCCCACACGAGTATCCCACGTCATGAGCATGCTCCGGCTGCCATCATGCAGATGCTCGTACAGACTCCCGAGGTGAAAATGCTCAAACACCAGCATCCTCTCGCCCCCGTCCACGCAGTACCCCTGCAGCGGCACCACGTGGGCGTGCTGCAGCCGCGCCATGTTGGCTGCTACTGCCTCGAAATCCGAATCCGACTGCCCCTCTACTACTGCTGCCTCTATCCGCCTCACTGCTACCTCCTGATTGGGGGAAGGGGAGTGGGGAAAAAGAATTGAAAGAGGAGATCACCGGAGGAGGAAACGTGTTTTGAGTCGACTCAAAACACGACTCATTTCACTGGGGGAAGGGGAGTGGGGAAAAACAATCAAGGAGGAGATCACCGGAGGAAACGTGGGAATGCAAATATTAGAGGTAGAGTACTCTTGAGAATCCTGAAATGAAACGACAGGAAGGTATGTCCGTTCACATGTGCTGCTTGTGTGTGCTGCGTCGTACACCTCACGCACCGCACTCAAATATCTTGACACCCCTAGTCACCCCTCTCACCGTGCCATCAGGCAGGTCGCCACAGTACACGGGTCCCAGGGGGTGGTCCCTCAGCTTGGTATGCGGGGAGAAGTCGTCTGTTGCCATCTGCCGCTCCCAGGCATGTTACCGACCCCACTTAAACATCCCCACACCGCACTGCACCGCGCTCGAATCCCTGCACAACCTTTGTCACCCCTCTCACCGTGCCATCAGGCAGGTCGCCACAGTACACGGGTCCCAGGGGGTGGTCCCTCAGCTTGGTGTGCGGGGAGAAGTCGTCTGTTGCCATCTGCAATTCCGCCAGGAAGAATCTCCGCACCCCTGGCACTGCCACCCCCCGCCTCCCCGCCCCTGGTGACTGCTGCTTCTGTGGCTGGCGCGGCTGTAGCTTGGGCGCTGGGAGGGGAGGATTGAGGGGGAATTGGGCGGAAGGGGGCGGGAAGGGAGTGAGGGGGGTTGAGGAAAAGAGGGCCACGTCAGAGGATGTTGGGGAGTAAGGAGATGAATCCGGAAAATGGGGGGGAAAGAGTCATCCGTTGCCATCTGCAGCTCCGCCAGGGCGAATCTCCGCACCCCTGGCACTGCCACCCCCCGCCTCTCTGCTCCTGGCGACTGCTGCTGCTGTGGTTGCCGGGGTTGCAGCTTGGGCGCTGGAGGGGAGGGGAGGGTTGGGGCAGGAGGAGAGGGACCAGGGAGGGCGAGAGGAGGGATGGGGAAGAAGAATGACAGGTCTGGGGTTGTGAAGTGGGGAGTAAGGAGATGGCATCTAGAAGAAAAGGGGAGGGGGGGGGAGTCTCTGTTGAGGGGAGAGAAGTCGTCTGTAGCCATCTGCAGCTCTGCCAGGGCGAATCTCCGCACCCCTGGCTGGCACCACCACTGCCCGCCTCGCCGCCTCCCCAGCCCTGGGGAATGCTGCTGCTGTGGTTGCCGGGGTTGCAGCTTGGGTGCTGGGAGGGTAGGGTTGAAGCGGGGAGGTTGGGAAACGCGGGAGTGGGGAAAAGGGAACGGGGAGTAGAGGGGGAAATTCAGGTTTTGTGGTAGATGGGAGACGGTTTATGGAGCTGGGAGATGGTGTATTGCGATGGAGGTCTTGTCTCCCCTTGCATAGTCCACTTTCCTTACAGGAAGGCAGAAGAAACGGCTTCTTACAGGAAAATTTCATGCTCAGACGAGGAAGCTTCCATCCACTCTCTCCAGAAGGTTCCTTGTTGCTGCTTGCTCGTTTCTCCGCGCCCCCTCCTCCCCATCCTATCGCCCCTACTCCCCACCCACTCCCACCCTTACCCCCACTCCCACTCCCACCCCTTCCGCCCTCCACTCTCCTCTCCTCCTCCTCCTCCTCCTCCTCCTCCTCCTCCTCCTCCTCCTCCTCCTCCTCCTCCTCCTCCTCCTCCTCCTCCTCCTCCGCCCCTTCCTCATCCTCCTCTTCCCCTTCCTCCTCCTCTTCCTCCCCGTTCCCACTCCCTCTACCCGCTCCTCCCACTCTTCCCTCTCCTGCAGCAGCCGCCGCATAAGAACCGCTACCCGCAGCAGCAGCAGCAGCGGCAGGAGCAGCAGCAGCGTCATCATCCCCTCTCCCCCCTAAGCTAAGAAAAGACATCACAGTCCATTCCCTACTCTTCCTCACACTCTCATCCTCCTCCCCGCCTACCTTCACCCCTCCATCATACCCCTTCACTCCTCCCCCTCTTCCTGCTCCAGCACTCACACGTGTCAATCCCCCAGCTCCCACCACAGCCACCATCGCTCCCTCACGAACAATCAACTCCTCTCCGCCCCTACCTCCCTGAGTCGTCTCCCCATCCCTGCACGACCCAACCACACCGCTCTCCACATCCTCCTCCTCATCCTCAACCGAAGTCACCTCCACCACGCTGATATCCCCAATCTCCATTCCAGACGACAGGAATGACGCCGGTACACCCCACCCACCCTCCCCCTCTCCCCAACCACCCCCAGCAGCCCAGGAACCTCGGTAATCTGGTGCTGCAGCTGCTCTATCAGCGTGAAACGAGGAGACCGAATAGGCAGCAGCCGGGGGAGAGGATCGCCCAAAGTTGAACCAGCCCCGCTTGGGTTTCTTCCTGCTAGCACCAGCAGCAGCATCAGCAGCCGCAGCAGCAGCAGTGGCGGCGGCAGCGGCGGCGGCGGGGGTGACAGCAGCGGTGGTGCTGGTGCCAATGCTGGTGATGCTGGTTCTGGTGGTATTATGGTGTTTAAAGTCGGGATTGTCATCGTCAGTGTTGCTGACGCTCATGTATCGTTTTCGGAAAAAGAAGAGGAGGGTGAGGAGGAGGGCGATCAGGAGGAGGAGAGCAACACCTGCCGCTATGCTCACCACTGTAGTAGTGGACATGCCTAGTACGCTCGTACTCCCACTGCTGCTGCTCCGTTCACTGCCACTGCTGCTACCGCTGCTGCTGCTACCACTGGAGCTCAAATCTGCGTTGTTACTGGTGCTGGTGCCGTTGCTGCTGCTGCTGCTGGTAGGTGGTGGTGACGAGTTAGTGATGTTGCCCGCACTTCCCTGGTTGCTGCTGTTGGTGGTTCCAGGAGCAGGGGGTGCAGTGCCCGTGGTGCTGTTGCCAGTGCTGGTGGTGCTGTTGGTGCTGCCGGTGCTGCTGCCACTGCTGTTGCTGGCTGTGATGGGGACTGTGGGATGGCAGAGGGTGGGGGAGGGAGAAGGAGAGATACGCACAGGGGAGTGCAGGGACAGAGGCGCTATTTGGGGGAGTCGAAGCAAAGATGGATGGAGAAATCAGTGGAGTAGCAAGTGCCCTTAAGATTCACCTATTCACCAGCCACGAGTTTTGAGACGTCTCAAAACGCACAGGGAAGTGCAGAGCCAGAGGCGCTAGTAGGAGGAGTCGAAGCAAAGATGGATGGAGAAATCAGTGGAGTAGCAAGTGCCCTTAGGATTCACCTATTCACCAGCCACGAGTTTTGAGACGTCTCAAAACGCACAGGGAAGTGCAGAGCCAGAGGCGCTAGTAGGAGGAGTCGAAGCAAAGATGGATGGAGAAATCAGTGGAGTAGCAAGTGCCCTTAGGATTCACCTATTCACCAGCCACGAGTTTTAAGACGTCTCAAAACGCACAGGGAAGTGCAGAGCCAGAGGCGCTAGTAGGAGGAGTCGAAGCAAAGATGGATGGAGAAATCAGTGGAGTAGCAAGTGCCCTTAACCTTCACCTTCACAGCGCCCATCCCAAACAGCTCACTATAGAGGCGCTTCAAATCCCAGCTCCATCAGTCATTAGCCACCAGCCATGAAGCGTCCACCATCAATCCCCACCCACCTTGTTTTGAGACGTCTCAAAGCCACCAGCCATGAAGCGTCCACCATCAATCCCCACCCACCTCCGTTCCTATCCAGCACCACCATGGGCAGCAGCACTGCCTTCACAGCACCCATCCATAACAGCTCACTGTTGAGGCCCCTCAAATACCCGCCATTCCAATCCATACGTCAACCATCATCAACATGACCCACCCACCTCCATCCCTATATTAGCATCAACCACTCCCACGCACCTCCGTTCCTATCCAGCACCACCATGGGCAGCCGCACTGCCAGCACCTTCACAGCGCCCATGCCAAACAGCTCCAGGCGCTGTTTCCTCCTCCCCAGCAGCACGTCTAGTGCATGCCCCGCCACTCCCACCGGCATTGCTGCTGTACGGCCGGGCGGCAGCACTGCACATGATGCCACCACACTCCCGGGGCGTGTGGCGTACACTGCTACTTGTGACTGATTCACGTTCAGACTCAGCGCGAGCTGCTCCTCTAGGCTCTGAGTGGGGTGATGGGGAGGGGAAAACGCGGGAATAGGAGCATCAGATTCTGAGAAGCATTACCCAAAACACGTGCCCTCTCCTCCCCAGCAGCACGTCCACTGCATGCCCCGCCACTCCCACCGGCAGCGCTTCTGTGCGGCCGGGCGGCAGCACTGCACAGGAGGCAATCACACTGCTGGGCCGTGTGGCGTACACAGCTACTTGAGTCTGATTCACGTTCAGACTCAGCGCGAGCTGCTCCTCTTGGCTCTGTGGGGGAGTTTGGGGAGGGGAAAACATGGGGATAGGGGTACTGCTTGTAACACGCTCCTCTTCAGCAGTTCTCCTCCTCCCCAGCAGCACGTCCAGTGCATGCCCCGCCACTCCCACCGGCAGCGCTGCTGTGCGGCCGGGCGGCAGCACTGCGCAGGAGGCAATTACCTGCCAGGACGTGTGGCGTATACAGCCACTTGCGTCTGATTCACGTTCAGACTCAGCGCGAGCTGCTCCTCTAGGCTCTGTGGGTTGGGGGAAAGACGAAGGCGGGAATTGGCAGGAAGTTAAGAGAGTGGAAGGGGCAGCACTGCGCAGGAGGCAATGACACTGCCAGGCCGGGTGGCGTATACAGCCACTTGATTCTGGTGACGTCATTGAACCTAAAGAACTCCATGCCCAGATGCAGCTCCAGCAGCAGCGGGTGGTTATGGGAGGAGAGCGAAGAGAGGCGGGTGGGGAGAGGGGAGGGGGAGGTCGTGGGTAGAGGAGGAGGCAAGCAAGCATACCTCCCTAGTGACGCCACGGCGGATACCCTCTTCTCACCTCTCTGGTGACGTCATTGAACCTAAAGAACTCCATGTCCAGATGCAGCTCCAGCAGCAGCGGGTACGAGCACACACACAGCTTCTTGTGCCTCCTCGCCACACTCCCCCCAGCACACGGATTGCACCCCACAGGTACAGGCACCAGCACTGCAAAAATCAAGGCCCCCCTCTGATGACGTCACAGGTACCCTCTTCTCACCTCTCTGGTGACGTCATTGAACCTAGAGAACTCCATTTCCAGATGAACCTCCAGCAGCAGCGGGTACGAGCACACACACAGCTTCTTGTGCCTCCTCGCCACACTCCCCCCAGCACACGGCTTGCACCCCACAGGTACAGGCACCAGCGCTTGCGTCTCATTCTCTGGAACTGACGGATCCAGGTAGAAATACCCATCCCCCTCTCCCCCTGCTCCTCCGCCTTCCCCCCGTTTTCCCCCGTTTCCTCCACTCCCACCCGTCCCGTTCCCAACGTGCGTCCCATTGGGGAAGGTTACAGGGGGGACAGGCGGAAGAGAGGGGGGCGCAGGCGGGGCGAGAGAACCTGGGGCGGTTGGAGGAGGTCTAGGAGAGGGAGAAGTGAGCGGAGGGGCGGGAGGGGAGGGGAGAGAAGCAGGGGCATCCGCCCCTCCATCCTCCCCCCCAGAGAAACCAGGCAGCACAGGGGACGGCGGGGGGACGGACGGGGGAGGCGGGGGCGGGATGGGGGGCGGCGGGGGGGAGGCGAAGGGGCCTGCGGGCGCGGGGGGGAGGGCGCCGTCGTAGAGGAATTGCTCTATGTTGGAGTAGGAGAGGGGGAGGTAGCCTGAGAAGGCGTTGCCTCGGATGTCAAGGAAAGAGAGCGCGGGGAGAGTGCCGAGGGCGGGAGGGAGGTTGCCTGACAGCTGGTTGAATGCCACCGCACTGATTTGCGGGGGAGGCATGGGGAAGATGGGGGAGAACGGGGGGCATGAGAACAGACGGAGGCGAATGGGGGGAGAGAGGGGGGGAGAAGGGGGGGAGGGAATGGGGGGAGATGAGTGGGAATGGGGGAAATGTGAGAGAGTTGGGAAAGATGGGGTCGATGCCGAGAGCTTGGATGCCGAAAGGGCCAGACGGGTAAGAGGAGCACAAGGATGAAGAGGCCAGGGACGGAAGGACGGAAGGGCGGAAGGACGGAAGGACATGACACAAGGAAGGGAGGGGCAAGAGGACAGATTTCAAACAAGGAAGTGAGGCAGTGTGCTTACAGGGAGGCATGGCAGTGTTCTTAAGTGGAGGGAAGGGAGGTGTTCTTACAAGGAGGTGAGGGCGGTGTGCTTACAAGGAGGTGAGGGCGGTGTGCTTACAAGGAGGTGAGGGCGGTGTGCTTACAAGGAGGTGAGGGCGGTGTGCTTACAAGGAGGTGAGGGTGGTGTGCTTACAAGGAGGTGAGGGCGGTGTGCTTAAAAGGAAGTGAGGGCGGTGTGCTTACAAGGAGGTGAGGGCGGTGTGCTTACAAGGAGGTGAGGGCGGTGGCGGAGCCTAGAGCATCTGGAAGCGCTCCTGTGAGGTTGTTGTACGACATGTCCCTGTACACGTGGCGTCCAGGGGTTGGCGCATGGGTGCGGCATGTGGAGAGGAGTGAATGTACTGAGAAAAAACAGCACATGGGGCACAATGGGGCACGTCCACAGCAGTAGCACGATGCGGGAGAGGAGGACGTGGACTGTCACATAGTTTCGTCGATGAGCTCAGTTCGCTTCTGGAATTAGCAGGAACTGGTGAGTGTGTGGATGGTAGCGGTGATAGGGGTGGGTGGGTCGGTGGGTGGGTGGTGCGTGGTGGGGAGGAGGCAGTACTGGTGGTGGGTGGTGCGTGGTGCGGAGGGGTGAGTACAGGTCGGAGAGGTGAGGCAGGTGAGCAATGGCAGGGTCGATGTAGCCCGTGAGGGAGTTGTTGCTCAGGTCCCTGGGTTCACACACACACACACACACACACACACACACACACACACACATGGTGGTGGGGAGGGTGGTGAGGAAGGGTGAGTTTAAGTTGGAAAGGTGGGGCAAGCAGGTGATGGCAGGGTCGATGTAGCCTGTGAGGGAGTTGTTGCTCAGGTCCCTGGGATCACTCATACATGCACAGCATGTGGGGGAACAACTCAGAGGAATGACATGGCATGGCGTGGCATGGTATGGCATGGCATGGCATGGCGCGTGGAAATGCACAGAAGCTCATGGTACCCCGGGTGGCACGGCATGGCACGTTACACTGAGTGCATGGCATCACATCGCACAGCATGCCAGGGCACAGCCCAGCACAACACAGCACAGCACCGCGCCACACCGCACAGCACAGCAGAGCAGAGCAGCTCACAGTGCGACGAGCGAGGAGAGCTTGATCAGGCGTGGCAGATCGCCCTCCAGCTCGCAGCTCGATAGGTCTCTGGCACACGAGAGAAAGGGTAGGGAAGGGGGGAAGGCAAGGGGAGGGCATGGGGGCCGGGGGAGATTGGGGCGGTGTGGTGGTGAAGGGAAGTTCAGCAGGCGCGGCAGGTCGCCCTCCAGCTCGCAGCTCGACAGGTCTCTGGCACGTGAAGCACGGGGATGGGGGAGGCATGGGGAGGGGATGGTGGGCGAGGAAAAAGGGGAGGGTGTGGTGAAGCGCGTTGAACAGGCGCGGCAGGTCGCGCTCCAGCTCGCAGCTCGACAAGACTCTGGCACACGAGAGAAAGGGTAGGGAAGGGGGGGAGGCAAGGGGAGGGCATGGGGGCCGGGGGAGATTGGGGCGGTGTGGTGGTGAAGGGAAGTTCAGCAGGCGCAGCAGATGGCACTCCGACTCGCAGCTCGATAGGTCTCTGTCACGTGGGGGGGGAGGGCATGGGGATGGGCATGGGAAGGGGCAGGGGGAGAGGGAAAGATGGGCAGGGAGTGGTGTGGGACAGTCGTGATCAGGCGCGGCCGGTCGCCCTCCAACTCGCAGCTCGATGGGTCTCTGTCACGTGGGGCAAGCGGAGGGGGAGGGCATGGGGGCGGAGGGGAGAGGCATGGGAAAGGGAGGCATGAAGAAGTGAGGCATGGAGAGGGCGGGCGGGAGGGAGGGAGGGAAGGAGGGAGGGAGGGAAGGAGGGAGGGAGGGAGGGAGGGAGGGAGGGAGGGAGGGAGGGAGGGAGGGAGGGAGGGAGGGAGGGAGGGAGGGAGGGAGTGAGCGAGGGAGGGAGGGAGAGAGGGAGGGAGGGAGGGAGGGAGGGAGGGAGGGAGGGAGTGAAGGAGGGAGGGAGGGAGGGAGGGAGGGAGGGAGGGAGGGAGGGAGGGAGGGAGGGAGGGAGGGAGGGAGGTGGGGAGGTGCATCGCAAAAGAGAACGGGCAAGGGCGGGACCACTGGTGCTAGTGTCTTGCATGAGAAAGGCGACGAAGGCGGGAGAAAGGGGGAGAGAGGGGGGCGGGTGGGCGGAGTGCGCGCATACAGAGAGGAAAGCGCGGGGAGACGCGCAATTTCCGGTGGAATGGTGTTTTCCAGCGGGTTGTTGCTCAGGTCGCTGCGGATCAGGGGAGGGCAAGGGGGGAGGGAAAATGGGGGAGGGGAAATGGGGAGGAGGAACAAGAAAGGGTGATGGAGCGAGCAATGGGGAGCAACGGGGAGCAATGGGTGCAGTGGGGAGGGAGGAATGGGGAGCAGTGGGAGCGATAGGGAGCAACGGGGAGCAATGGGTGCAGTGGGGAGGGAGGAATGGGGAGCAGTGGGAGCGATAGGGAGCAACGGGGGGGTGCATAGCAATGGCTTACAGAGAGCAATGGCTTACAGGGTGCGATGGGGGGGGGGCATAGCAATGGCTTACAGGGTGCGATGGGGGGGGGCATAGCAATGGCTTACAGGGTGCGATGGGGGGGGGACATAGCAATGGCTTACAGGGTGCGATGGGGGGGGGCATAGCAATGGCTTACAGGGTGCGCAGCCCTGTGAGCGCGGAGAGGTCGGCGGGGATGCCGCCCTTGATGGCGTTGTTGCGCACCACGCTGCGCGGGGGGATGCGCGGGAGGGGACACAAGCGGGGCGGGGGAAGGAAGGGACGAAGGGACGGGGGATTGGAGGGGGGCGGGAGAAGGCAAGGAAAGGGAGAGAGGGGGAAGGGAGGGAGGAGAGAGGGCAGGTAGGGGTCAGTGGCAGAGTGGATCGGGGAGGGGGGAGGGGAGGGGGACGAGGGGACTGGAGTCCGGGCTGTAAGGCAATGCACGACATGGTGTGACATGAGGTGGCATAGCATGTCATGGCATGGCGTGGCATGGCGTGGCATGGCATGGCATGGCATGGCATGGCGTGGCACCTCAGGGCATGGAGGGCATCTTACAAGGATCGCAGTTTGCTGAGTGAGCTGACGGACCCCGAGATGTACCCGCTGATGTCCGAGTCATGCGGGCATAGCACCGGATGGCATGGGCATGGCAATGGATGGGATGCAGAGTGACTTACAAGGATCGCAGGTGGCTAAGCGCGCTGACGGACCCGGAGATGTACCCACTGATGTCCGAGTCAGATAGGTTGCTGCGAAGGAGGGACGGGAGGCGAATGGAAGCCAGGGAGCGATGAGAATGGGGGCGGTGAGAAGGTGAGAACGAAGAACCATACGACGGATCTGTCTCTCCGTTCTTGCCCGCTACCCGCCATTCTTGCCCACTACCCGCCACCCGCCATTCTTGCCCGCTACCCGCCACTCGCCATTCTTGCCCGCTACCAGCTCCTGACGGTGTTCACCCAACGGCGGCGGCAGCAGCAGCAGTCGGAGCAACGTACATTTCGATCACTCGTTGCGGGTCGGCCGACACGTCGCACGTGATGCCGTGCCACGGACTGCCCGCGTTCTCGCTGCCGTCGCTGCCGCACGGATCGCCCCACGTCCACGTCTGCAGCGCTGAGGAGCGATTAAAGCCGCTGTACATGTCCCCGAGCGCATCGACTGGCGGGTGGGCACGAGTAGGACAGAGAAGGAGAATTGTGGAGGGTGGGGGGAGAAGCGGAGAAGGAATGAGAGGGAGAGGGAGAGAGGGTGCGAGGAAGGAGAGGGGGAGAGATGGCCATGGGAAAAACATCGGGACGGGACATGCGCGAACGTGAGCTAACTCTAGCAAGTGTAACCACTAGGCCTATTTGGGCGTGCGAACATGAGCATCACGCGCAACCAACAGCAGCCGACTGGGCGAGCGCACTCACCGTCTTTCACGGACGTCAGGCCTGCCGCGAGTCCCATACTCGCGGCGATTGTAAGCGCGGCAAGAAGTACGGCGGTGTGGAGGGGAATACATCGGCGATGAGATACGAAACGAGAGAGAGGGCGAGCTTGGGATGGGGTTCTTAAGGGGCTCGCGCCGCTCGAACGCGGAGTTCTCGAGGCCATTAGAGACAAATCGATGGAGTTATGTGAGGAATTCTCGGTGCTACAGCCAGTGTTGCCAACGCCTTCGAGGCGCACGGCGCTACAGGCGCGCTAAAGTCGTGCTATCAAAGGCGGCGTTGAGAGATACGTGCTGGTTAAAATCCACCACAAGTGCTAGTGTGCGATACTTGCTGAAGACTTGCTAAATCTAAGAATATGCATCGACTGCGTGTACTAGTATCGGACAGCTGCTGAAATTTCCTAGGATCTCAGAATGCGTATTGACCACAAGTAGCGTGCGAGACATTCTAGATCTCGCCGACGTGGCGGTAGCGACGACATGGCCGAGTAGAGAACTGAAGACGAGGTGTCTCCTGCAATTCAAAATTCTCGAAAACTATCTTTCGTAGTCTAGAATCTCTATATCTTTCTCTCACGTGAGAAACGGACGTTGTTTCAAGATCGAGACGCCTCTTCGTGTGAATAGGGTGTGTGCGAACACACCGCAACCGAACTTGGTATGCCAGGTTACCGTCTGCGCCTTCAGTGGTGACTTCAGAAACGGTTTGTTTTCTACTAGGTTACTAGGTGTGTAAGAACATTCGCTTTCACCGACACGTCTCAGAGCAGCTACAGCGCTACCCAGCGGCGCACCTATTCAGAGTACGGGCGATACAGCAATGGAGGGTCAAGCTAAGCGAGCCAACCTGCTGGGGTGGTGAGAAACATAATGCTTTGCTTGCAGTAATGGCGTGTCGGGGTGACCGCTGACGTGTGGACTGACAGAGAAGGGTAGAGCAGAGGAGAGCAACAGTGGCGGCGTGTGTGACGCGCAAGTCCTAGCAGAAGAGTCTAGAGCCCAGCCCAAATGCGGCGCTCAAATAAGTGGAGCCATAAGATTCGGCGAGGTTTCGTTTCGAAGGCCTCTGGCACGCGATGGTGGGTAGGTGGTGCTGGTAATTGCATGCGCGCTAACCCAGTTTGGGAAGTAGCGGTGCTCATGACTAGCAGTTCGTGTATCAGAGTAAATTACTCGGTTGGTTGCGATCCAGAACGGTAGTCCTTGAGTACCGTGTCGAACATTGAAGAAACCATTTTAACCGAACTCTAAGTATGGTTGATCAGCGCCTTGTCCCTCGCGACAAGCATTGACTTGACGGAGGTGCACAGAATTGCAGACTGCTCATAGTTTGTGGCGCGAAAGAAGTGGGAACTCGAAAATTTCGCGCATCGAGCGGCTGCTAGCGACTCGATTTCGCATAGTGATTGGCCGCATGTAGTCACCGTTGGAGCGCGGTGCGTCAGTCCAATGCCCTCGTAAACCCCGATAGCAGTCAGACTGGACCAGAATCAAGGACAGAAAGCTTGCTGCAAAAGCAGACGGAAATACAAGTAAGTGTACAACGCATTGTATTTCCACTTACGGTATAAGTGCTTCATAATTGGTTCACACCTGCTGAAAAGTTGGAACTTCACTTTCAATTCACTGAACTAAGCAATCACCTTAGTTTGCTTGTAATTACCCCATTTGGAAGTACTGTGAACAGGCCAATTGATGGACCAAGACGGGGCTTGAGAAGAAGTGCTGTCGTACAACTTTTGAGGACAAGTTGGTTTCAGATACCGTCGTCGTCAATGATGGACATGGGCCAACATCGTAAAATTTCGGTTGGGAGAGATGAGTGGCATTATAACATCCCTTTTTAACAGGCATGGTCGCATGCCAACTGTCACGAACCTTGAACCCTATCCAGGACCGCTGCCCGGCCAGCAAAGAAACCATTTGTATAGGCAGCATTCTTGAACATAACCTGCAAGGTCAATAATGCGCATGGATTCAACATGAAAACAACCGTAAAGGGTAAACGGGATGCAGTACAAATGCAACCCATACCCGCCTGGCCAATGCTAGCATAAAGGCATGAAATGGAAAGTGTCGTCGAATATAATCCGTACCAGGGTGTGCTGAAGATTCAAAGCAAGCTCCTCATTGGCTTTGCTGGCACTAGAAGATTGATCCGCAGTCGCAGAGTCACCACTACATTTCTGCAGTTGGTGATGGGGAACGCAAATGCCAGAAGAATGCGGATGATTGAAGCAACCATGAGGCACGAAGGGACAAGGGGGGCATGCGCATGGAGCCGACGGGGTAGGGCAGTGGGGGAAGAGGTTGATGGGAAACCGAACGTAGAGTACAGACAGCCATACAGCTACCTTCATGTGCACTGCCAGCATGTCTAAGATGCGTGTGATGAGAATGAGGAAAGGGATGGTGGGAGTAGGAAAAGAGTAGAAAGAGCGGAGGAAGAGAGAAGGATGATACAAGGGTCGGTTGGAAGTGAGTAAGCTCACCTTCATGTGCTCTGTCAGCATGTCCAAGATCCGTGTCGTGCAAGTTGCCACGTCATCGCACGGTGGCCCCTTTGGTACGGCAGCCGCTGTCTTCTTCTGAGAACCTGCAGAATTTCAGTACAAAGCCACCCCACACTGATGCAAGTAAAATACAAAGCATAAGAGTCAAGAGAGCCATGATTCTACTGATCAGCCTATAGATGTACCACCAATTCACACATCCCGGGTTATACAAGTCACAGAAAAAACTCTTGCCACCTTCCACACTTTAACCTTTCGTGTGTGTGTGTGTGTGTGTGTGTGTGTGTGTGTGTGTGTGTGTGTGTGTGTGTGCGTGTGTGTGTGTGTGTGTTTTTGTTTTGTTTTTTCTGCACGCCCACACACCCACCTGACTTGCCCTTCCCTGCTGCAGCAGCACTGGCCTTGGGTGCATTGCTGCCAGCAGCATTAGAGCTGGCACTGGCACCGCTGGTAGTGCTGGTAGCAGCATTCGTAAGTGCAGAGGCGGAATCTGAAGCTGCAGCAGCAGTGGTGGCAGTGGGGAAAAGAGCAGCGAGGTCGGGCGGTTGATCCTTGCCCACCACCACGTTGGCCTGATAGGGAAGGAGGGGGTTTACGACAACAATGAGAGAGAAATACAGCTTTTGAGATTGTCTCAAAAGTCTGCTGCAGTAGCAGTGGTAGCAGCGGGGAGGAGGGCAGCAAGGTCGGGCGGTTGATCCTTGCCCACCACCACGTTGGCCTGATAGGGAAGGAGGGGGGTTACGACAACAATGAGAGAGAAATACAGCTTTTGAGATCGTCTCAAAAGTCTGCTGCACTAGCAGTGGTAGCAGCGGGGAGGAGGGCAGCAAGGTCGGGCGGTTGATCCTTGCCCACCACCACGTTGGCCTGATAGGGAAGGAGGGGGGTTACGACAACAATGAGAGAGAAATACAGCTTTTGAGATCGTCTCAAAAGTCTGCTGCACTAGCAGTGGTAGCAGCGGGGAGGAGGGCAGCAAGGTCGGGCGGTTGATCCTTGCCCACCACCACGTTGGCCTGCGAGGCAAGGCACGGAGCCAGAAATTATGGGAGAGAAGGACAAGTGGATAGAATCACTTGTGGAGGGTTTTCAGTCGATTCATGAAAGGGCAGCAAGGTCTGGCGGTTGATCCTTGCCCACCACCACGTTGGGCTGCGAGGTCTAGTTTTGAGGCGCCTCAAAGCTGCGAGGAAGGAAGGGACCACAATCACAATAAAAGAGCGGCCCGGAACGGACACCTATAAGCCTACCTGTTGAGCTGTATCAAAATACCATCCCCGCACACAAGCGTACCTCAAGGTCCACATAAGCCGGCTCAGAGCGACCGACAGAGCCAAGGAAGGACTCAAACGCCTCTCGAGTCAACGCTGTGCATAGCAGGGCAAGGGATGGGGAGGGAGGGAGGGGGGGGGGCGGGATGGACTTGAGAGGGCTGTTGATCCACATAAGCCGGCTCAGAGGGACCAACAGAGCCAAGGAAGGACTCAAACGCCTCTCGAGTCAACGCTGTGCATAGCAGGGCACGGGATGGGGAGGGAGGGAGGGAGGGTGGTTGCGTGGTCTTGAGGGGTAGAAGGGGACTAGAAGCAGCAGTAAGACATACCAAAAGCGGCGGATTCCAACTGTGAATGGAATAAAAGTGTGATTAAGTGTGAGATGAGATTGCTGTACAGTGACTGACTGACCATCTTACCAACAGTGGCATCGTTGGAGAGAGGGTGGAAGAGCAGGTGCGGTTGGGAGGTGAACCCTTGATCCAGCAGCAACACAACGTCTCTGAATCGCATGACATATGAGGGCAGGGCAGGAGGGATGGGGGGATGAGGAGGGAGGAGGAGGAACATGGGAGGTTCCGGGGGAAAGGAGAAGCATTGACTGCATGAGAAGCCTTGATCCAGCAGCAACACAACGCCTCTGAATCACATCACACAGGTAGGCAAGGAAGGAGGGATGGTTGGTGAAGGGAGGGCGTTTGAGAGGAGATGGAGGAGAGGCCTGGGTGTGGAAATTGTTGAGAGGTGAAACCCCGATCTAGAAACACAACACCTCTGAATTGCACGACATGGGAATGGGGGACCGGAGGGATGGTTAGGAAGTGAGCTGGGTTGAGTGGGGAAAGGAGAGGCCTGAGTTTGTCAGTAGTTGAGTGGAGATGCCTTGGACCGAGCCGGGTTGAGGGGTTGGAGATTTTAAGGGCGAGAGGTGAGGCACTGTGTGAACCAAACAGAGATTGTTCCAATACACAACAAGTTTACTTAATTGACATAATCACAAGAAGCGGAGTCACTGAAAAGAGCCAGAGGGGTGATGCAGCAGCCAGCAGGCACGTGCAGCACGGCAGTCAGGCTCTCATCTGGTGCACACACACGTTGCACCAGGAGAGTCAAAAGGAGTGTCATAACATACAAAGCGTTACTCACTTGGCAGAGTCATTGAAGAGAGCGAGAGGGGTGACGCAGCCAACATGCACGTGCAGCACTGTAGTCAGGCTCTCATCCGATTGCATACCTTGCACAACCTAACAAACGTTTCCTCACTTGGCGGAGTCGTTGAAAAGGGCCAGGGGGGTGACGCAGCCAGCAGGCACCTGCAGCACGGTGGTGAGGTTCTCATCTGGTGCCATGCGCAATCCGCCCTTGCCCAGTCCCAGCCTCTGTGACAGCACTGAGAGGGAGGGATCGGCAGAGGAACACAGAGAAACAAAACGATGCATGGGGTTCCGTGAATCAACGCCGCACTGCCCTTGATTGGGCCATGCGTGGCACACCCCTCCTTGATTCAGGTTCTCGTCTGGTGCCATGCGCAGTCCTCCATTGCCCAGTCCCAGCCTCTGTGACAGCACTGGAAGGGATGGACCACGAGAGGATAAAGGGGATAATGAAGGCAAAGTGATGGCAAGATGAAGGTGAGTGAGATGTAGGTAAGATGAAGGTGAGAGGATGGTGAGATGAACGTGAGAGGAAGTGAGAGGAAGGTGGGGATGAAGGTGAAAGGAAGGTGAGATGACCGTGGGAGGAATGTGTGATGAAGGTGAGATGAAGGTTGGATGGCATTAAACAGGGGTCAAGTCAGGTGCAACACTAGTCAGGTGCAACACTAGTCAGGTGCAACACTAGTCAGGTGCAACACTAGTCAGGTGCAACACTAGTCAGGTGCAACACTAGTCAGGTGCAACACCAGTGAAAGTGCTGCTTACGCTTGAGGTCGATTTTGGTCTTGGTGAGAGCTGAGATGAGAATGAGCCGACCCTTCTTGTCCTGCACACACACAAGCATACGCACGCACGCATGCACGCACACACACACGCAGGCAGGCAGGCAGGCACATGCACATGCACACACGCACGCACACACACACACACACACACACACACACACACACACACACACACACACACACACGTTGCCAGAGAAACACGAACTGATGATGCATTCAGAAACACACAAACATGAACAGAAAGTGCAATCCCCAGATTCATTCGCAGAAACGAGGATCGGGGGGTGAATTAGCAAAGCTTTTCTTACCTTAAGAAGAAGGTTCTTGGTAAATTCTCCTGTAGCTCCTGTCACTTGAGCAGCCTGTAGGAGAATGGGAATGAGGGACAGGGGACGAGGATCAGGGGACGCGTGGCAGAGGACGCGGACAGAAGGGAGTGGGGACGGGGGACAGGGGAAAGGGGACGGGGGAGAGTCACACAGAGATGAGAGAAGACTGCAAAGGAATACTTCTACGGAAGTTGGCAACAACGGATAAATTCTGCAAAGATGGAGGGATTTGATGGATGCGGAGGGGGTTACTTGCATGCGCTGCACAGAGCTCATGCGCGTTAGAGCTCATGCCTTGAGTCACCTGCGCTCAGAACGAACCTGTTCATCTACAGTAAGAACCGGCGGATGCGAGTAGAGTTGGTAGGTGATATCCAGTTCCTGCCAGCCACGTGGGAAGCAACAATCGAATCAAACCAAATCAAGTCGAATCACATCCGCTGTAAGCACCGTCGGATGTGAGTAGAGTTGGTAGGTTAAACCTAGTTCTTGCCAACCACGAACAAATCCCTGTGAATCAAACCAAACCCAGCGAAAAGTTGGACCAGGGTTCAACAGCTCTTCCATCGGTCGCATTTTTCAGCGAAAAGTTGGCTTTTGAGGCGTCTCAATAGTCGCATTGTCAGCGAAAAGTTGGACCAGGAACCCAGACAATGCGACCGATGGAAGAGCTGTCAAAGCGCGAAGGAACAGTCTATAATCTCGTATCATGGTATATACGCCTTTATAAGATAGTAACGGTGTCGCTAGCGCTTTAATGATGACAATGTTGATAATGAGAATGTCGCTAATAGAGATCATTGTTCTCAAGCGTCTCAATTCTCGATATTGCCGATGGTAGCGCTTACAGTGAATCGTTTCAGGAGCGCGTCCTGCTTCGCGTGAGCGGCTTCCAGGGACACCATGATGCTCGCGAAACCTAGCGACGACGAGCCGGAATTCGTGCCAGCGAATGGCAGACCAGCTAACAAAACGCTGGTTCGCGGTACCGAACGGCTAGCTGAATGACAGGCCGGACGGCGGAAATTTCAGGTTACTGGCCGAGACGCTGTATCAGGTCGGATACAGCGATGGAATGGCTCTATTATCAGGGTGAAAATAGGTACTGGACCAGGAGGTATGTGATTTGATTAGGCCAGGTTGAAGCAAACCCAGGTGGTTCAGGGGAGAAGGATTTTGCTATCAGATATCCGCGATATGGGGCATTGGAATGAGGTGACTTCGAAATTGTGTATTTCTTACTCTACTGCACAAATGCTATCCACAACATTCCATCAACAGACTCAATCTGATCTGGTAGCAGCTGAACTAGGGACCACGTTTTAACTTTGGTACGAAATGGAGTACGAGCCAGTATTGGGGTCCTTCACAGCCTTGAAATTGTCTACACTCATTCCAAAGTGCCCCAAAACGGAGTTCCCAAGGTCCTTCAATTTGCCTGAATCACACACAAACCACAGCAAACACCAAAACAAAACCATGCCTTATACTCCATATTAGAGGGAAAGAGCAAAAATCAGCAACAAAGCTACAGTAACAAACCACACTTACCCAACATTTCCTCTTTGAGCTTTTCCCTCCTCTCTTCAACAATGGGCTCCAGTCGCCTGACAGATGATCTGGCTTGTGCGTTGGTTTTGTCCACTTCCAACACTTTCTTATAATCTGGAATGCGTGGTGGATGTGGTAAAAAGTGCGAAGGAGAAGGACAAACATGACATACACGCGCATCATTGCCTCCACACACATCGCTCTCTCCCAGAGTCTCTTCCAGCTTCCCCAGCATCTCCCAAGCCTGGACCCATTGCATAATGGCTTTCACACAGCTCCGGGACAGAACCATGGCAAGCCAGAACCCATCATTATCTCTGCCATACAGACCCAACTGCCGTGCCCCCTCTCTCCACACATGCATCCCTCTCCTTCCACCATATATCACAAGGTTCGTTGGTTGGCTTCAAGCCGCACTCACTCACCTCCCAGCGCCTCGTCCAGCTTGTCCAGCTTCTCCCATGCCTGTGCACGCCGCATGATCGCCTTCACATAGTCCAGCTTCCATACTCCTTCCATCCACACATGCACTATTCTCCTTCCAGAAACACAAAACATGAATGTCCCATTCACTCACCTCCCAGCGCCTCTTCCAGCTTGTCCAGTTTCTCCCATGCCTACGCCCGTCGAATGATCGCTTTCACATAGCCCAGCATCCACACACCCTCCATCCACACATGCACTTTCCTCCTTTCGAAAACTCCAAAGGGTTCAGTCTCACTCACCTCCCAGCGCCTCTTCAAGCTTGTCCAGTTTCTTCCATGCCTGGGCCCGTCGCATGATCGCCTTCACACAGCCCAGCATCCCCACTCCCTCCATCCACACATGCACTTCTTTCCTCATAGAAACTCAGAGGCTTCAGTTGGAGTCCCACACACTCACCTCCCAGCGCCTCTTCAAGCTTGTCAAGTTTCTCCCATGCCTGGAACCGTCGCATGATCGCCTTCACATAATCTGGCTTCAAATCCATGGCTGCTGTGCTCTCTGTCACACATGCATCATACTCATTCTGTGGAAATCAACAGGGTGGAGAGGAGAGTGGGGAGAGGGGGGGAAAGGCAAGCTTTTGGTGCAGCTGTCCAACTGCACGCGACTTTTGGAGATTTCGCAAAAACCTCTCAAGTGGCTGAAATAAAAGCTCTCTCACCAGCTGCAGGTGGCACATGGCTCTGTTGGCATGGTAGATGGCCCGGGCCTCCTTCGCCTCTGCATGTTCCGCCCCAGGCGCTGCTGCCAGTGCGTTGCTGTAGCTCTCCAGCGCTGCGTTATAGTCACCACGCTTGTACGCCTCGTTCCCCCTCGCTTTAATCGCCTCTGCTTCTGCCAAAGCTTTCTGGGTGGCCGCGGCGCGATGGAGCCATTCGGAAAAAAGAGCCCAGGAGGGGAGCGGGGCCCAGGGGTGGGGGAAGTGGGGAGGGGAGAATTCAGAAGTTTCCCCTTGCTTTAATCGCCTCTGCTTCCGCCAGAGCTTTCTGGGTGGCCGTGACGCGATGGAACCATTCAGAAAACAAGTGCCGGTTTTGGGTGGAAAGGGCAGAATTCAGTGGCAAATGACACAAGATGTGAAGATAAAAGAAACGACCAGCTCACTAGCGTCCCCGTCACTTACGAATCAACACAGGGAATAACTGAAATCAGCCAAAAAACAGCTTACTTTGTGGATCTCCTTCCTATCAAAGCATCCTCGCGATAAAAGAAGTATTTAAGACGTCTCAAAACACTTTGTGGATCTCCCTCCTATCAAAGCATCCTCAAGCACCAGCTATATTGATGTGACTTTTGAGAATTCTCAAAAGTCACATCAAAGCATCCTCGAGCACCAGCTATATTAATGTGACTTTTGAAAATTCTCAAACGTCATATCAAAGCATTCTCGAGCACCTCTTCCCCTTTCCCCCTTTTCCCTTTCCCCTACTCCGTTTCGCCGTTCCCCCTTCCCTTCGACCCTTCCCTCTACTTCTCCCTCTTCCGCTCACCTTGCGCAGCTCCTATTCTGTCAGCGCATCCTCAAACACCTCTTCCGCCCTCTCCTGATTCCCCTTCCCCCTTGCCCTTTTCCCCTTCCCCCTTGCCCTTTTCCCCTTCCCTTACCCTTTTTTCCCTTTCCCCCTTCCCCCCTCACGTCCGCTCACCTTGCGCAGCTCCTCTTCTGTCAGCGCATCCTCGAACACCTCTTCCGCCTCTTCACCCGCTGCCGCTTCTCCGCCACTCCCCGCCGCCAAATCGCTGAGCGCGTCTTTGAATCCACCCTGCTCCCCAGGCTCGTTCTCCCCTCCCCGTTCCGCCTCCCCTTCCCCCGCGGAGTCCTTCCCCCCCGCCTTCACCCCTCCCCGCTCTGTCTCCCCTCCTTCCGCGGACTCCCCTCCCCCTTCCTTCTCTCCCTCCCCCGCCTTGGCGCCTCTTCGCCCTGACTCCCTTCCCAACGCGGACTCTCCTCCTTCCGCCTTCGCACCTCCTCCCGACGAACGACTCCCAGCAGCGCCGTTTTGATTCGCCTCGAAATCCGCATCCGAGGATCGCAGTCCATCACCTCCTACATCCGACGGTTCTACGCCAACCTCGGCTTCGTCAGATCCACTTCCTGATCGTGATCCGACGGTTCCTGCATCTCCAATAGCAATTCTCGCCGCTGACGAACTACTTGTATTATGAGCGGCTGAACTTTGAGGCTTACTATTCTCGACACATGTATCCTCTATTTCCTCGATCTCAACCATTCTGCCGCGAAGTTCAAGAACGATTCTCAATTACAAGAGAAACTTCGTTTCCGGCTCACTACGTCGATTCCACTCCTTGGGAATTTGCTCTATTCGGAGCGATCAATGCGGAGCTCACTCAACTCGAGTTGAAGCAGAGATGATTTGAGACTCGAGCTGACTGACTGAATCACAAGACCCCAACACCTTCATATTCTTACTCGTTACACACCGAATCCACTTAAAGCCCGAGTCTAGAATGGTAATGTTTTATAAATACTGAACTTGAAATTATGTTAGCGAAGGGTTGCGACAGTTTAATTCGCAGAACCTGGGTGGCGAAGGTTGACGAGCGCGGAATGAGACCCTGCGTACTGTTGGCCACTTTCAAGTTCAAGAAACCTGAAGGCTGCACACAGGACAAACGTGGCACAAGGCGAGAACATGGAGGGTCCGAGGGGTCACACCTGAAAGTCGAATGTGTGATTGACACTGGTAGTGTACCGTATTACAAACTGCTTTACAGCATATAAGACTGGTGTGAAAAAGCTTATAAGACTGACGTGATAGCAATTCTGAAGTGGAAATAAGGTCTTTCACATACCATACTCTGTGTGGGTGAAAGAGCAACAGTAAAGTGAATTACAGATGATTTCCACATTTCAATACAAGGTGAAACAAGGGACATAAAAAAAACAGATGAGATAGTTTGTCAAGTCAATTATTCCTGAAAATGACTGCCTCATCCATCTCGAGCCCATTCTCTCTCTTCCGGTTCATAACCGCGAAAGGTGCGTGGTGGTGCTGCACATGCATTTTGTGAGTCGCAAGTCGGGGGCGCGACTTGAGAAGACCCTGGAGTGAGAAGGGAGGACAAGGGGGGAAACGGAGTGAAGGACATGGGGGAATGGGAGGGAGGGACAAGGGGGGAAACAGAGGGTAGGACAAGGGGGAAAGGGAGGGAGGGACAAGGGGCGAAACGGAGGGAAGGACATGGGGAAAGGTAGGGAGGAACAAGGGGAAAATCGGAGGGAAGGACAGGGGGAAAGGTAGGGAGGAACAAGGGGCAAAACGGAGGGAAGAGGGAAGGACAGGGGGAAAGGTAGGGAGGAACAAGGGGCAAAACGGGGGGAAGGACAGGGGGAAAGGGAGGGTGGAACAAGGGCAAAACGGAGGGAAGGACAGGGGGAAAGAATGAGAGGAACCCAGGAGGATGTCGGGAGTGAGAGAGCGTCGGGGGTGAGAGAGCGTCAGGAGTGAGTGCGGGGCGGGAGTGAGGGAGCGTCGGGAGTGAGTGCGGGGCGGGAGTGAGAGAGTAGTGGGATTGCGGGAGTTACAGAAAATTAGAGAGTACTACTAGATAGAGAGTAATGATGGGCAGGGGAAACGAAGTCGACAAGGGCGATGAAAATGAGTGAGCGGGTTGAGGATGGGCAGATGGGATATGGAAGGGGGAGAGGGAGAGGCAAGGGGAAATGGAGGGAAGGGCGGGGAAGCGGATGGGTTCAGAAAGGGGGAACACTAGTGCTCTGAACGGGCAGGGAGAACAAGGGCGGCGCGCACGGAAAGTGAGGGCGGCGGGCAGCGCAAACAAGACGAGCGCAAAGAGCGGGGAGCGGGAAGGGAGGGTAGGAGAGAGAGGTGGGAAGAGTGGAGGTGTGAGGCAGGGGAGGAGTGGTAAAGAAGGTGGAAGGGGTGAAAGGTGAACCGAAAGAAGGAGGGATGAATGGAAGAGGCGAAGAGGCAAAGAGAGCATGGGGCATGTGGCATGTGAACATGGGGCATTGGGCATGGGGCATGGGGCATGGGGCGTGGGGAAGCTGCCCGCAGGGAAAGGGGGAAACTGCACGTAGGGAAAGGGGGAAACTGCACGTAGGGAAAGGGGGAAACTGCACGTAGGGAAAGGGGGAAACTGCACGTAGGGAAAGGGGGAAACTGCACGTAGGGAAAGGGGGAAACTGCACGTAGGGAAAGGGGGAAACTGCACGTAGGGAAAGGGGGCGGGAAATGTGCGTAGGGAAGCGGGGACGCTGCACGTAGGGAAGGGGGGACGCAGCGCAGAGGCGAGAGGCGGAGGGTAGAACTGTGTAGGGAAGGGTAGAACTGTGTAGGGAAAAAGGAGAGGCGAAGAGGGAAGGAAGGCGAGAGGCGGAGAGGGACGGGAGGGACCGAAGGGAAGAGAGCGACGGGAGCAACGTGAGCGACTGTACAATCCAGAATGTTCGAATTCCGTTGGACGAACTTCGCGACATTCGAGCAGTTCATACGCCCTCTGTGGTTGTGAAAGAATCGTGATCGCAATGGTAACTAGTTTCGCCAGCTATTTCGCGTCTAAAAATGTCTCCTCAAGCCACTTTCGCGATAAAGAGCGGTTCGCTGTAACAACCCGCCAGAGAGAAATCGAATCACTTTCTCCTCCACAAGAAAGATTGCTACTCCAAGAATCTAGTATCAAAATTTGTACAGGAGGCTACAAGCATGCAGCCATTCATTCCTACAGCTGAGGCATCCTAAAAAAAAAAAAAAAAAAAAAAAAAAAAAAAAAAAAAAAAACATGGGCTGGTCGATCGTTTGAGGGGACCACTATGCCCTCGTATCTGATGGAACGCTTTACATCCACTTCAAGTAGCTGATATCATTCTCCCTCCTGATCGACCACACGGGTTACACCGGAAGACTGTGCCCACTTCTGCAGACTCCTTCAAGGCGTCTAAAAAACTGGACCTTTTATTTTGGGGAGCTGGTAGAGGTTGGTGTCGCTTTCCCCCTTGATAAACCGCACGGGAACTAGGGGGATATGGTGCCACCACTCCCACAGCCTCCTCCATCAAGGCACCTAAAAAACTTGGTGTTGACACATCGCCTAGAACCAGCAGCACCACGACTCGCAGAGGGAGGACGACTAGTAGAAATCGGCATCGTTCTCCCTCTCGATAAACCGGACGGGAACCACCGGGATATGATGCCACCACTCCCTTAACCTCCTTACAAGCCGTCGCGTTTGGTCTCTCCGGAACTCCATTTCTCGTGTGAACACGTCGCCTAGCACCAGCAGCACCACGACCCGCACCGGGAGAATGGCGAGAAGGATGGCGAGGACTACGTGGACGGCGATCAGTTCGTCGGTGGCTGTTGGGAGCTCGGAGAGGGCTAGCGCTCGTGCTTTGAGGAGTGCGATGTTGAGTGCTTGGATGGCCGCCTCCACCTGTAGGGGATACCGAGAAAAAAAGCAGGGAGGACAAATCACACAAGGAGGAGTGAGAAGGATGGCAAGGAATATGTGCACGGCAATTAGCTCGTCTGTGGCTGTTGGGAGCTCCAAGAGGGCTAGCGCTCGTGCTTTGAGGAGTGCGATGTTGAGGGCTTGGATGGCTGCCTCCACCTGTAGGGGATACCGAGAAAAAAAGCAGGGAGGACAAATCACACAAGGAGGAGTGAGAAGGATGGCAAGGAATATGTGCACGGCAATTAGCTCGTCTGTGGCTGTTGGGAGTTCCGAGAGGGCTAGCGCTCGTGCTTTGAGGAGTGCGATGTTGAGTGCTTGGATGGCCGCTTCCACCTGTAAAAGAGGATGGGTAGGGTGTGCATGGAAGTGGACTTGTCCATAGCCGTGCGAGAAGTTTGGAAGCACAGCAGATATCTCACCTGAAAACAACAAAGGCCCACCTGAACCAGAAAAGCCTCACCAGAAAACAACAGAGGCCTCACCTGAAGCAATAGAGGCCTCACCTGAGCTAGAGCAGCCTGAAGCACGACCAGCTGCTCCACGGCGCTCTGATTGGGCGGCGTGATCACCACCACCTCGTTTCTCCGGTTCGGCGGGCGGCGTCTGTCGGACTGTTGCACGAAGCGGAGCCACATCATGATGACCGCGTTGGTCAGGAGGAGGAACGGGATGACGTACCCGAGCCAGTCCCTGAGGTTCGGATGGCGACAGATGGAAGGGAGTGCGTGTCAGCAAAGGCAAATCCAGATGACTCATAGGAAAACAGCTTTGTTTGTTTGTTTGTTGTTTGTTGTTTGTTGTTTTTTGTTCTTTGTATTTTTGTTTTTTTTGCAAGGCTTGGAGCCTTTAATGATGTACAAGGATTGCAACGTGGAAAACAGCAGAACGCCCATACACAAAATCTTACTTGTAGATGATGTAGAGTGCAAAGGCTAGAAAGACCATGGTCTTGATAGGCTCCTCCCATGAGGCTAACGACTGGAACCACTGCCCTAGCAGCATGGCTGGCACTAGTAGCTCCTGTGGTACGGAGGGACGGGGGGAAGGAGAGGGAAAGGGGAACATAACGTTTTAAGCCATGAGGCTAACAACTGAAACCAGTGGCCTGGCAGCATTGCTGGCACCAGCAGCTCCTGTGGTGGGGAGGGAAGAGCGGAAAGGAGAGATAACGGGGAACGTGGAAAAAAGAGTGGTGTTTAAGCACTCCCACAGGGCTCAGGATTGGGACCATTGGCCTAGCAGCATCACTGGCACAAACGCCATACATGCTTACTACTCTCTTTCAGACTGTCAGAGTAAAACGCCAACAAATGCTTCCTTTCACACACTGTACCTTCATGAGAGCCACGTTCGTCCCAATGCCCTCCACCTTCACTTCTTCCACCGATCTCTTCGCCTTGGCCACTTTACTCGACTTGTCTCTCGAGTTCTTCACCGCCCTCTCAAGAGCCGTCATCTCCCCTACAAGCACATCCCCTACAGGCATAGACGGGCATGAACCCACTCCCAGTGCCCCTGCTCCTCCTCCGCCCATTAGCCCTGCTGTGCCAGGGAGAAATGCAGCTACTGCTGCTGCTGCTGCACTGCCCCCTTGCTGCCATCTGCTCGATACTCCCCCTGCTGCTGCTCCTCCTGCTGCTGCTCCTCCTCCTACTTCTCCTGCTGTTCCTGCTCCTCCCCCCCCCTCCCCCCCCACCACCTACTCCTCCTGCTCCCCCACCCTCCTCCTCTCCCCCGCCCCCTCCACCTCTCCCTCCGCCTCCCCCTCCTCCGCCCCCACCTCCACCTCCTCCCCCTCCACTCCCAAACCCGGCATTTCTCACAGCTGCAGCGGCAAACTCCCCTAGCTTCTCCAGCTGCTCCCGTTCTTTTTTTGGGCTGCCCGAATCCGCCTTAAGCACGCCCGCCATGGCCCGCAAGATTTTATCCCCGCCCGGAAGCTCGTCCGCAGCAATGAAAGTTAGGAGGCTCTCTGGCGCTGTAGGGAGAGCCTTTTGTAAGCTCCACACGGCTTTAAGTCGCGCTATACCCCTCACGGCTTTGGCTATAGCCTGCCTGCGAGTGGGGCCTTCTAGCTTGTAGGTCCGGACAAAGGAATGGACGGCTATGATTTCGCGGATGATGGACAGCCAATAGTCTCTCCGCATGTGTGCGGTCAGTTCGGGAAACTCCAGAACCACAGGCTCGGTTCTGAAAAGGTGACAGACCAGCAGACAGAAAGGCGGGATCGGTGGGATGGGTGGGAGAGGTGGGACGTGGAAGGGTAAAGGAGAGTGGTTAGTGAAGCTGGAAGTAAATGTGTGCTGCTAGCTTGGTGACTTTTGAGTCGACTCAAAAGTCACCTTGGGTAAAGGAGAGTGGTTAGTGAAGCTGGAAGTAAATGTGTGCTGGTAGCTTCAAGGACTCCAGAACCGATTGGTAAAGGCCTGCCATGAGATCAAGCTTCCTTTCTGCACACACAGTCCTGACCACTGCAGAAATTGGCTTTCAATGTTTTGAGTACGGTCATCAAGGTTCAGAGGTTCAGGGTCTGGCATCTTATGTTTAAAGTTCAGTAACAAAGGTTCAGAGGTTCAGGGTTTGAAGATTGACTCACATGGCGTGGGATTTGTACATGATGGCCTTGTCAAAAAGCTTCGCCCCCCACGGGCCAGTGAGGTCTGGCTTGACTGTCTGATGGAGGTCTGCTGCTAGATCAAACTTCTTTGCTGCGTCGTAGGATACGACACCACTGGGCTCGAAGTATAGGGCACAATCTGTGAGGGTCAACCGACCTGAGTGAGGGGGGACAGATATTGCAGGAATGGGGGAATGGAGGGGGTGGTGGGGTTATAGTAAACATATTTCCTGCATGGTACAAGACAATGCCACAGGAAAGGAACTGACGTCTATGTGCTGCAGCACTGGCTGTGTTGCCTGCCCGTGCATCCATATCATTGCCCCCTCGCCCCTCACTACCCCCAAGGCCCAACCAAACCCTAATCGGCGAACTCTGCAACTGAAACCCAAACCCCAAGGGCGAACGGAGCTCGCACCTGGCCAGGCACTGACGCCTATGTGCTGCAGCACCGGCTGTGTCGCCTGTCCGTCCGTCTCGATCACTGCCTCCTCGCCCCTCACTATCCCTAGAGCTGAGGCCAACGCCCCAGTGGTGGAGTTCTTTATTGTCTTCACCGTCCTGTTGCAGAGGGAGAAGAGGCAGTGGAAGGAGAGGAGGAAAGATGTGCTTATTCCCTGTTATTGCCTGTCCGTCCGTCTCAATCACTGCCTCCTCGCCCCTCACTATCCCTAGAGCTGAGGCCAACGCCCCTGTGGTGGAGTTCTTTATTGTCTTCACCGTCCTGTTACGGGAGGAAGGGGAAGGGAGGGGAGGAAGGAGGGGAGGGGAGATGCGCTTACAACCTATTGGTGGCCATTCGCCTTGATCACTGATTACTGATTGCTGCAGGGTGTTTTTGAGAATTCTCAAAAACACTTTGAAGGGGAAGGAGGGGAGGGGAGATGCGCTTACAACCTATTGGTGACCATTCGCCTTGATCACTGATTACCGATAGCTGCCCATCTCTTCATGTATCACCCACGTGTAGATAGGTTATTTTTGAGACGTCTCAAAAATAACCTATCTACAGGAGGGGAGGGGAGATGCGCTTACAACCTATTGGTGACCATTCGCCTTGATCACTGATTACTGATAGCAGCCCGTCTCTTCATGTATCACCCACACTCACTGCATTGCCTGCCCGTGAACTGTCAACCACCATGTTTGGTCCAGGGAAGTTTGCAATGGCTGGATAGCTCACTCCTCAATGTCTGGAAACTCCCTCTCTTTTTGAGGCGCCTCGAAAACAGACTGGCTTGCTGCGCGCGGCGGCAGGATAGCTCAGTTCTCAATGTCTGATAACTCTCTCTCCTTCAAACTTAGTTGCTGGATAGCTCAGTTTGCTCATTTTTCGAGCTCACTGAGGTAGTTGTTGTAGATGGCGAGAGTGAGATTGCTTACAAGGCCTGATGGCTCACTTCTCGACAGGACCAAAGAGCTCGCCCATTCTTCCAAGGCCAAACACAGTTTGCTCACTTTTCGAGCTCGCTGAGGTAGTTGTTGTAGATGGCGAAGGGAAGGCGGCCGCCCTGGCACTCGTCAGTGAGCAGCTCAAAGAGCGCGTGCACTGTCACACTGTCCGCCACCAGCGGGATGGCTGGAGCTAGCCGGGCGAACGCGTCCATGCACACACTGCTCTCCACGTCCATCTGAAGGAGGAGAGAGGGGCGGATGGGAGAGGGGGAGGGGAAGGGTGGATGGAAAAAAAATAGGTTCAAGGAAGGGAAACGTAGAGGGAGAGAGGTGGACGGGGACGGGTGGGGAAGTAGCAGAAGGCTGCGCATAGAAGCCCTTGGTGTTCACAACAACAGAAACAAGTGGGCGGCACGAGTAAATTTACACAGAAGAGAACTAAACTCTTCACCTGCTCATCACATCCCCCTTTCCACCCTTCTACGCACGCCAAGACCATAAACCTAATACTACCTGTCCAGGCGGCTAGTTGGCTGCTCCTGCAACCTCTCACGCAAGCATCATGGTCCACCAAGCACCAGCAGCTCTCACAGGCCCACCAGAAGCAGGAATCTCCAGAGGAAAAACGCCGGTCCCCACAACATTCGAACTCGAACCCCACCCTACCTGTCCCGTGGGCTGATTTGAGGCGCCCGGCGCCTCCCACGCGAGCATCATATCGAACGTCCACCGCCGGAAGTCTTTGTCCTTAAGGTGCTCCGTCACCTGCGTCGCCACGGCCAGCGCGCGGAAGCAGCAGTACTCGAGGAAATTGCGCGCGTACCGCGCCGGCTCTCGCGCGCTCGCAGGCGCCTCCTCCTCGAAATTCGCTTTTAGCTCCTCCGGTTTGAGCATCAGGACTCTGGAACGGGAAAAGGGATGGTGGGATGCATGACGGACGCTATTAGGTGAAATAACTGATGGATCAATATGAGTTATTAATGGCTTTTAGGGTTAGGTGTGAAAAGGCTCCAGTAAAAAGCAGCAGCGACGAGAGAACAGCAACTCGGATGATGCTGGAAACCTTACGGAGCCAAAAAAGGTAACATGTTACGGGTTTCTAAGAGTTTGAAAAACGAGCCGCACGGTGCATACCTCGCGCATCGGCCAACAACCACATTAGCCATCGACGAGAGCTCCTTAATCCACTTCCCGCCAGCGCGCTCAAGCGTACTTAAACTAGCGCTCAGCTGCCCTGCGCCGCCAGTAGCAGCAGCCCCATCTCTCGGACTGCGTGTAATAGTCTCCCATCCCAGAAGCTCAGATTCGCTCATGTAACCTGCCATAGACGAAAAAGCGTCTGAGGAATTCCGTGGAGGGGAGGACCCAGAACCGAAGAAACCCTGACCTCCACCCCCAGATGAACCTTGTCTGGGTCCGATTCCGGCAGCGCCGCTGATTCTGTCGATAACTTGCGACGCCTGCTGCTTGATGTTGGAAATGTCCTGAACGGCTTGACGAAACGCGCGATGAGGTCGCCATGGCTCTTTCTCTGGCTTCTGAGGCGTCTCGTACGGTGAAGATGGTGATCTTACATGTTCCGAACGTAAAGGCTCGGCTTCTAAGCTCATCGCGGAGGAGGATTTCACGAGGCGAGGTTCGGTCATGGAGCCTGACGAACGCGCCGAGCCTGACGAGCCTGACAACAAAGGTAAACAGATCCAATTCTTTGGTTCCGCTAATTCGTCCGAGAAAAGAGCTCCGACACACAAGAGAAAATCGTCTGGTGGTACCTTGCTCGAGTTGCTAGCAGGGATGCGTAGCGTTGAAGCTTTGGACTCCTTTCGTGTACGGCTGTTTTCTCTGCTAAACCAATTGAATCGAGCGCGATGACGAGCTGAAACCGAAACTACTCCATCCAACACGAGAGCATCTGTCGGCTTGGCAGCGACGACCGCGGCGGCACGAATCGAGGCTGGAGCAGCGTGGAGACACACACGGTAAGATGGAAAACTAAGACTAACAGAAGCCAGAGTGACAGGTGCTGAAGGGTATTTGTTATGGATGAAGGTTGCTCGGGGCAAGGAGGAGCCTAGTGTCTAGTTTTGTGGCGGTTTATTGCTAATCTATCTGGTTTCTGTGCGTTGCTAAGCGATTGAATACGGTGAAAGTGAAAACTGAAATGGGCTGGAGTTGTGAAAACTGAAATGATGCTTTCCTGATTGGCTTGGGCTCATTGTTGTGACGCGATCCACTTCCGTCAGGCGTAGCCTTGAAGTTGCATTTTCGTTCGAAGTCCTAGAGGGTGGCTTGGCTCGCCTTGGAGTTGTCGAAAAGTTGACTGGAGTTGGCAGATTTCTCCACTGGAATCGCTCGGTGCTCGTTTGAGCTGAAGGGTGGGGCTAGTGCCAACGGAAATCACGCACCTGATTGCCGTGCCCTGGTGGTTTCGGGACTGTCATTTTGAAAAACCATTGGGTTTGGTTTGGACGGTCTGCATTCGCCTTTTATCTGCTCATGCAGCCAGCCTCGGTATGCGGTGTAAGGTTCGGAACGGACCTGCCAAAGGTAAGGCTTGTTGTTCGGGCCACAGCGGATTATCGAACCTCAATGTCGGTGTCGCTAGACGACGCGTAACGACGGAGATATGAGTCGCGCAGCGTCGATTCGCGAGCATCTCGTCGTAAGAATCTGGCAGATCTTTCGCGAAACCCCATGCGCGACACATGATTCCGAGTGCCAGAATGCATGGTGCTTGGTGCTTGCATGGCGCTTCGTCACGTCACACAGTGCGGGGCTCTAGTCAGCCATCACGCTTCTCAGCGATGACGTGGCAAACAGAAGAATGCGTTGGGGGAAACTGGGAGCCAGACCTGCATGTCGTTGATTGCGGTAACCCACGCTGGTTCCAGGCTCAACTGCCTCACAAATTGGAAGATAACTCGTTATGAAAAGGTTCGTCATGAACATGATTCCATTTTTCAGACCCTGTTTTTGCGCTGGGTTTCCTGTCTCGTAGTCTCGAAATCCTTACCAACCGTTTTGTTGCCTTGAAGCACCGTTCTGCAGCGCAAGCCGCATTGAAGAAGCTGGTTTATATGACAGCCTCAGCAGTGGGCCTAGCAAATTCACATTTTCCATTTCAAGAACCGTGACCGCGACGCCTCCTGTTACTCATACTGCGTAGCGACTACTTCTACTAACTGCTCTTTACGTGAAAAGCGAATTCAGTTATCCTCGTATTCCGGCTCAAGGTTTACATTTGAAATACCCGTAGTCTAACAGCAGTCCAGTCTTGCGATTCTACAAAATTTCCTCGGACACCCATGGGACCGTTGGCATCAGAGGAGCGACCGCTTGATGCAGACGCGTTCGTTGCGGCTTCAGCGGACCTGGTCAGCACCCCGAGTAAGCCACCATCGTCCACGCACCTACAACGTGTTTTTTCTCGAAAGATTTTTTTTTGGAAGAGCTTTTGCGAACTTTATGAACTCATGGCCAGCCTCATGAGCCTATGATGAGCCGTGTCAACACCTGCACATAGTGATTTTTATGGCTCGGAGCGCTCCCTACCTCTGTTAGGGCGAGTTTGAGACGTCCCGGAACCCTCTGTGTTTCGTCAAATCTGCTCTTCTGACGCCCATCTGCTCTTTTTATTACGTTGTTTACGCTGCTCCTCTTTTCCTCTTCTCCCACGGCTCTCAGCATCGGATGATGGGTCAGTCACTGCCTTCTTGAGCAGCTTCCCTCTGCCACTCATTCTCAGGTATTACAAGGCACAGTACGTAGTACTTTGTGCAGCATTCACTGTACTGCTCTATTCCGTGTACCATTCACTGTACTGCTCTATTCCGTGTACCATTCACTGTACGCTGCATGCCTGTGTTGCTTTCTATTGCAATTCTCAGGGACACTAGAAGTATATTCAACCAATTAGCATGCCTCGCTGTCCTTTGTCTTTCAGGGCATTAGACACTGGACCATCATCTCAGACACAAGGCATGGAGGAGGAGGAGGGCGAGGGAGACAGGGGAGTTTCAGAGTCAGCAATGCAGCTGCAGCAGGCAGCTGTGCAGGCACTCTTCAGGGTTTTCAAGTCCAACGTCGTTCTTCCCGTCCTTCCAAGCCTCCTGGTGGGTCTTACGGTGATTTCCACACCAGAATCGTTTTTTTCTTGTCTTATGCATGAAGTCTGCAGGCAGCATTCATGTATTCTCCCTCCAGTGCTTTCTGTTGCTGCCTGCCTGTCCATGCAGCCATGTGCTCAGAGCCATTGCCATCCTCAGTCGCTCAAAAGCATCCTGAGACACCGCGATCCATCATCAATCCATGCCGAGGCGCCCCAAGCCATGCCGAGGCACCTCACACCATGTGCATTTCCTTTGCGTCTGCTGCTGTGTGTGCGTCTGCCGCTGTATGTGCGTCTGCCGCTGTGTGTGCGTCTGCCGCTGTATGTGCGTCTGCCGTTGTGTGTGAGTCTGCCGCTGTATGTGCGTCTGCCGCTGTATGTGCGTCTGCCGCTGTATGTGCGTCTGCCGCTGTATGTGCGTCTGCCGCTGTATGTGCGTCTGCCGCTGTATGTGCGTCTGCCGCTGTATGTGCGTCTGCCGCTGTATGTGCGTCTGCCGTGCAGCCATATGCGGAGAAAGGGATGCTCTCGCCCTCCCCAGACATGCGACGCCTCTGCTGCTTTGCGGTGAGCAAACCCAGCACACATTGGTGAGAGCACATACACACTCCTTACTCAAAGTCTGACCATTTGCTGTCTTCCTGATTACGTGCGTCTGTTTCAGTCGACCTATTTAGGTCACATGAATTCTAACAAACAACACATGTGGAGATTAAGTCACTTACGCACTCTTTTGCGTCCGTTGTATTCCTGCTCACAACGCATCTGCTGGTCCTCCACCGTTGTCATTCCTGTTACTCCTGCCTGTTTCTCAAACACGACCAGCTGCATGCAGCGCATGGCAGAGGGATGAGGGGACGAGATACAGGAGGTAGGGGTTCAGGGCGAGGAGAAAATCACGAACAAAACGCACCGTCATGCTTCGCTTACCCTTGTTCCTTCCTCTATACCCGTTCTCTCATTCCTTCAGCTGCAGCGCATGGCACAGGGGGGAGAGGAGGAGATGCAGGAGCTACGAAGTCAGTGGGAGGTGGCAAGTCAAACGCACCTTCACATTCCCTGTGTGTTTTTCCCTTTCCCTTCTGCCCTTCCTCAGCTTCAGCGCATGGCAGAAGGGGGAGAGGAGGAGATGCAGGAGCTGGGGAGTCAGGGGGAGGTGGCAAGGCGAGTGGTGGGGGAGGATTTAGTGCGGTGCTTGGGCGACGAGCACCTGCCTGTGGCTGCTGCTGCCACTGACGCCCTTGCTGCCTTCTGCCGATCGCCATTAGGAGTGGTACGCTGGGTTTTAGGCCCGTGTATTTGTCTTGGAAAGGTGTGGTTTTGTGTGGTTTGGTGCGGTGCTTGGGCGGCGAGCACCTACCTGTGGCTGCTGCCACCACTGACGCTCTCGCTGCCTTCTGTCGATCGCCCTTGGGAGTGGTGCGTTGGGTTGTGTGCTGGGGTGTTTGCCATCTATATGATTGGTGTGAAGCGATTGGGTGGGGTGTGTGGAGCTTGTATGCGGTGTGAGTTTGTGTAGATCGGTACATCTCAATCACTCCAAATTCGGATCAGAGAAACGCATTTCTCTCGCTTTCTCACAACCTTCAATCTTCTCACTCCCCGCAACCAATCCACAATCTCTCTGTTTCGCGATGCTCCTGTCCCACAATCCCTTTCAGAGCCTCATTTTCAGCAGTGATCACCTGTACAAGCTCACACGCTCGTCGCACTCACAGGTATATTCGAGGTCTCACTCCTTTCTTTTGCGGCCTTGTTAGCAGCAGATTAATCTCCTTCTTTTGTTACTTCTGTTGTGTGCATACCTTTCGGCTAATTCCCTGCCCTTTTTCCAGTACCATGCCTTTCGTTTTCACTTTGATCAATACCGTCTGAGAAGTAAACGCTGCAATCAGTACTATGCCTTTCGTTCCATTCCGTTTCCTATCCTATATCCACTACTTCCACACTTCTCTCCACCGCGTGCCCTTTTGTCCCTACTGGTTCTATCCGTGCATGCCTTTGCTTCTCCTCACCAGGTGCAGCAACGAGCAGTGGAGGCAGCTCTGCGTCTGGCCAACCAATCGCAGCATGCCATGTCAGCAGTCGAGAAGCTGGATCTGCTGCAGCCATTGGTCATGGAGCTGCAAGGAGTGGCGGGGATGGGAGAAAGCGGAACGGAAAGGGGAGGCGGTACTGGGGGAGGTTCAACTGAGGAGGGGGGTGATGCTCTGGCGGCTCTTGCAGCGTGTGAAGTGGTCTCGGAGGTACAGTTTCCATCTCTTGTCATCGTTCCATCTTTCCCACGTGTTTCTTGGTCATCTGTATCTGTGCAAATCTGATTGCATTCTGCTTCCCCCTGTCCACACATGCATCTCAGTTAACGAGCACCAGAGTGGGTATGGAGGTGCTTGAGCTTTGCATCGACGAGATTCACCGGGCAGGGCACTCGTCCAGATCTGCACCGAGCTCTCTCCTTGTGCTCCCTTTTTCCTGGTGTTTGGTGTTGGTGGTTGGTGGTTGGTGGTTGGTGGTTGGTGGTTGGTGGTTGGTGTTTGGTGTTACATTTCTCTGCATTCTCTCAACTGTATGTTTCCCCTCTCCCCGCAAATGTCAGTTCACGAGCAGCAGAGTGGTTGTGCAATGCAGCTGCTTGAGCCTCGAATTGACGAGATTCACCGGGCAGGGCACTCGTCCAGACCTGCACTCTCTCGTGTTCCCTCTTCAGTGCTGCTTTTTTTCGATGCATTCCCCCTCTCCCGTGCCTGCCAGTTCACGAGCAGCAGAGTGGGCGTGGGGCTGCTTGAACCCCGCATTGACGAGATTCACCAGGCACTCGTTCAGATCTGCACTCTCTTCTTCTGTCCCCTGCGGTGGTGCATTTCTTCCCCCCTCTCCCCACGCCTGCCAGTTCACGAGCAGCAGGGTGGGCGTGGAGCTGCTTGAACCCCGCATTGACAAGATTCACCAGGCACTCGTTCAAATCTACACTCTCTTCTTCTGTCCCCTGCGGTGCATTTCTTCCTCCCTCTCCCCATGCCTGCCAGTTCACGAGCAGCAGGGTGGGCGTGGAGCTGCTTGAACCCCGCATTGACGAGATTCACCAGGCACTCGTTCAGATCTGCACCAAGGCATCAGCACCTGCACCAGCAGCACCATCATCATCACCAACAGCAGCGGCAGCAGCAGCAGCACGACCAGCAGAAGCCTCGCTGCAGTTGGGCCTGGACCTGCTCCTGCCAGCTGCTCTCAAGTGTGCTGCTCGCCTCACCTCGCCTGCAACACCAGGAGTCATGGCTCCTCTTACTTTAATCCGTACGTTCTCCTTTCACCGTTGTCCACTCGCCTCTCTCTCCTCGCCTTGGTATGTACCCTCCTTGATTCACTTGAATTCGTCTAGAACTGGTCCTGATCTTGCCAGCACCATCGTTAGCAGCAGCAGTAAGGAGGAGCACTGGGACTTTTGGGTTGAACCAAACCCATCTCTTTCAACGCATCTTCTTGTTTCACGAGTCTTTCCATCCCTTTCCATCCCTTTCCATCCCTTTCCTCCCTTTCCCTTTCCTTCAGAGGCGGACGAGGTAGCAGCGCTGTTCAACAGCATGTGTGAGGCATGGGGGCTCAGTGAGGAGCATGTGCCAGCCGAGACAGTTGAAGGCTTCTTTGATGCTCTTGCCACCTATGCACGCTGTGAGTGCATGAATGCACCCACTGTGCCGTCTATGCACGCTGTGAGGTATCTGTGGGGCATGTGAGGAGCACGTGCCCGCCGAGACAGTTGAAGGGTTCTTCGATGCTCTCGCCACCTATGCATGCTGTGAGTCGCTTGCTGCCTATGCCCTCTGTGAGTTTGTGATGGTCTATGCACGCTGTGAGGTATCTGTGAGGCATGATTGAAGCGTGGGGTCGCGCTGAGGAGCATGTGCCAGCCGAGACGGTGGAGGGATTCTTCAATGCGTTCGCCACCTACGCACGCTGGGAGTGCATGAATGCGCCACTGTGCCGTGTGTGAGGCATGTGTGAGGCGTGGGGCAGAGTGAGGAGCATGTGCCAGCCAAGACGGTGGAGGGATTCTTCGATGCTTTTGCCACCTACGCACGCTGCGAGTTGCTGCTCCCGATGAGGAATTGCCTGCCTCAAATCCTCTTTGAGGCGCCTCAAGAATTGCCTGCCTCAAATCCTCCCTCTTACCCTTTCTCCTGCCTGTCTCTCCTCCCACATCCAACGCCTTGTTCCTTCTCACCCCCCCCTCCAACACACTGTCTCTTTGCCAGCCACACAAGGCACCCGCCTGCTTCTCAACCCCCTCCCCCGCCAGCCTCTGTCCCCTCATCCTCGTCCCTCCAACACTTTTCTCCCTCCAGCCACACATGGCACTCGCCTGCTGCTCAACCCGCGCCGCCACGTCATCAGCTTCATTCTCAAGCGTGCCTTTGGGGGCTGCGGCCCTCACACCTCGCTGCACACCGTGAGTGCCCCCTAAGTGCTTCGTGCGTGCTCCTTGCTCCTGCACACTGTGTGTGCTCTCCTCGCCGGTCCCTGCTTGCATCATCAGCTTCGATCTCAAGCACGCCTTTGGGGACTGCGGCCCTCACACCTCCCTGCATACGGTGAGTTTACTGTTGGGCCTTCCATGGAAACGAGCCAGGGCACGTGGTGCCAGGGCACGTAGTGCCAGCCAAGGCACGTAGTGCCAGCCAGGGCACGTAGTGCCAGCCAGGGCACGTAGTGCCAGCCAGGGCACGTAGTGCCAGCCAGGGCACGTAGTGCCAGCCAGGGCACGTGGTGCCAGCCAGGGCACGTGGTGCCAGCCAGGGCACGTGGTGCCAGCCAGGGCACGTGGTGCCAGCCAGGGCACGTGGTGCCAGCCAGGGCACGTAGTGCCAGCCAGGGCACGTGGTGCCAGCCAGGGCACGTAGTGCCAGCCAGGGCACGTAGTGCCAGCCAGGGCACGTAGTGCCAGCCAGGGCACGTGGTGCCAGCCAGGGCACGTGGTGCCAGCCAGGGCACGTGGTGCCAGCCAGGGCACCTGGTTCCAGCCAGGGCACGTGGTGCCAGCCAGGGCACGTGGTGCCAGAGCACGTGGTGCCAGGGCACGTGGTGCCAGGGCATGCCTCGCCACCCAAATCTTGAGAATTCTCAAACATCGCTCACGTGGTGTCTGATGTCTCCACTTCCCTCCTCATTCCCTCACCCTCTTTGTACAGGCCTCTCTATATGCATTGGCGTCCATCTTTGGAGCAGACAGGGTGGCATGAAACGAGCCAGCGCAGATGTTGCCAGTGCGTGCCGTGTTTACCCTTGTAATACCTCCACTCCCCTTCGTCTCTGCAGGCGTCTCTACATGCATATTCGGAGCAGACAGAGTGGAAGGGAGCGAGCCGGTGCAGATGGTGCCAGTGCATTCCACCCTCTCTTCATCCCCTTTCCTTCCCACTTTGCGCCACTCCCCTTCCAACACGCAGGCCTCGCTACATGCACTGGCTTCTATATTCGGAGCAGACAGAGTGGAAGGGAGCGAGCCCGTGCAGATGGTGCCAGTGCACGCCACCCACTCGGGAATCAGCGGGGTGGACGAGGGGGGAGGAGGAGGAGCCGGGGGGGGAGGTGAAGGGATGGATTTGGAGGTGGGAGATGATGGGGAGACGAAGCTCAAGGAAGAGACGTTTGCTGCTGCGGCTAAAGCACCGGGAGGACCCACTCTTGCTGTGAGTGCCGGTAGGAGGGGGGAGAGGGGTAGAAGGTACTGACAGCTCTGGCGGGGCGCTAGGGGGAGGGAAAGGGGAAGGGGGTGTGGGGATGAATTTAAAGGTGGGGGACGATGGGGAGACGAAGCTCGAGGAAGAAACGGTCGCTACGAGCACTCACCACTAAATCACCAGGAGTTCCCACTTGTATTCATCTAGCGGTGAGTGCTCGTATTCATCTCATTCTGGGATATATTGTTTTTGTCTGAAAGAAGAGATGCTTGTTGTTGCGGCTACAGCACCAGATGGAGCTGTGTTCTCGATTTTTTCTCGTGAATGTGATCCATCTGTTACAGTTTTGTTTTTTGGTTTCTCTGTGCCATGGCATGGCATTGGATGATGCGGGTGTTGTGGTATGATGTGGGTCGTTGTGCGTGGTATCTATGTGCCTGGCAGGGCGTCTTTGTCTCTCTGCTAAAGCGATCCGAGGAGATTCGCGTTGCTGTGAGTCCCGCCACCATACACACTTGCCGACTCGTTCATGCGATTTCCGTTTTTTAGTCGAGTCAAAGTATCTGGCAGGGCGTCTTTGTCTCTCTGCTAAAGCGATTCGAGGAGAGCCGCGTTGCTGTGAGTGTTGCCCATATCAGTGCGATGGTGAATCGAGCACTTGTATAGTGGTGCATAGTGGTGCCCTATCAGTGTGAGTGCATAGTGGTGCCCTATCAGTGTGAGTGTATAGTGGTGCCATATCAGTGTGAGTGTATAGTGGTGCCATATCAGTGTGAGTGTATAGTGGTGCCATATCAGTGTGAGTGCATAGTGGTGCCATATCAATGTGAGTGTATAGTGGTGCCATATCAGTGTGAGTGTATAGTGGTGCCATATCAGTGTGAGTGTATAGTGGTGCCATATCAGTGTGAGCGTATAGTGGTGCCATATCAGTGTGAGTGTATAGTGGTGCCATATCAGTGTGAGTGTATAGTGGTGCCATATCAGTGTGAGTGTATAGTGGTGCCATATCAGTGTGAGTGCATAGTGGTGCCATATCAGTGTGAGTGTATAGTGGTGCCATATCAGTGTGAGTGTATAGTGGTGCCATATCAGTGTGAGTGTATAGTGGTGCCATATCAGTGTGAGTGTATAGTGGTGCCATATCAGTGTGAGTGTATAGTGGTGCCATATCAGTGTGAGTGTATAGTGGTGCCATATCAGTGTGAGTGTATAGTGGTGCCATATCAGTGTGAGTGTATAGTGGTGCCATATCAGTGTGAGTGTATAGTGGTGCCATATCAGTGTGAGTGTATAGTTGTGCCATATCAGTGTGAGTGTATAGTGGTGCCATATCAGTGTGAGTGTATAGTGGTGCCATATCAGTGTGAGTGTATAGTGGTGCCATATCAGTGTGAGTGTATAGTGGTGCCATATCAGTGTGAGTGTATAGTGGTGCCATATCAGTGTGAGTGTATAGTGGTGCCATATCAGTGTGAGTGTATAGTTGTGCCATATCAGTGTGAGTGTATAGTGGTGCCATATCAGTGTGAGTGTATAGTGGTGCCATATCAGTGTGAGTGTATAGTGGTGCCATATCAGTGTGAGTGCATAGTGGTGCCATATCAGTGTGAGTGTATAGTGGTGCCATATCAGTGTGAGTGTATAGTGGTGCCATATCAGTGTGAGTGTATAGTGGTGCCATATCAGTGTGAGTGTATAGTGGTGCCATATCAGTGTGAGTGTATAGTGGTGCCATATCAGTGTGAGTGTATAGTGGTGCCATATCAGTGTGAGTGTATAGTGGTGCCATATCAGTGTGAGTGTATAGTGGTGCCATATCAGTGTGAGTGTATAGTGGTGCCATATCAGTGTGAGTGTATAGTGGTGCCATATCAGTGTGAGTGTATAGTGGTGCCATATCAGTGTGAGTGTATAGTGGTGCCATATCAGTGTGAGTGTATAGTGGTGCCATATCAGTGTGAGTGTATAGTGGTGCCATATCAGTGTGAGTGTATAGTGGTGCCATATCAGTGTGAGTGTATAGTTGTGCCATATCAGTGTGAGTGTATAGTGGTGCCATATCAGTGTGAGTGTATAGTGGTGCCCTCACCCACCCAACCCCTTTTCACGCAAACACACGTGTGCATGGCCACAGGCGCGCACACCCACACAGCACAGGATTAATGCTTTTGAATGGGACGTTGCGAGAATAGCAGTTCCTTTCATCATTGCTAGTGCCGTTGCTATCTGTGCCATAGCTCTGGCGGCCTGGTGGAGAGGGAGAGGGCGGCAGTGAATCTTGGGACTGGTGGCCTGGTGGAGAGGGAGAGGGCAGCATTGAAGCCTGAGGCTGTCTGAAGCCTGAGGCTGTCTGAAGCCTGAGGCTGTCTGAAGCCTGAGGCTGTCTGAAGCCCTTTTCTTAGACAAAGTGGATCCCTGCATCTCTGCTGCTCCCCCTGCAGGTGTACCGGCTGCTGGCAGCAGTGGTGGAGAGGGAGTGGGCAGCAGTGGAGCTGTGTGGGGATTGGGGTCTGGTGCAGATGGTGACAGACGCACAGGTGGAGAGGCACAAAGCAGGTGAGGGGCACGACAGGTGCGGGGCAGGAAGGGGGTGTGTGTGCTGTGTGCCGTTCTCCTGGGATGGTCAGCGCAGTGGCTGGGCAACAGATGGGGCGGCAGTGGAGCTGTGTGGGGATTGGGGTCTGGTGCAGATGGTGACAGACGCTCAGGCAGAGAGGCACAAAGCAGGTGAGGGGCATGACAGGTGACGGGGCATGACAGGTGACGGGGCATGCATTTTTGCACGATTGGGGGGGCATTGGGGGAGCATTGAGGGGGGGCACTGGAGGTGTTGGGGGGGGCATTGGGGGAGCATTGAGGGGGGCACTGGAGGTGTTGGGGGGGCATTGGGGGAGCATTGAGGGGGGCACTGGAGGTGTTGGGGGGGCATTGGGGGAGCATTGAGGGGGGCACTGGAGGTGTTGGGGGGGCATTGGGGGAGCATTGAGGGGGGCACTGGAGGTGTTGGGGGGGCATTGGGGGAGCATTGAGGGGGGCACTGGAGGTGTTGGGGGGGCATTGGGGGAGCATTGAGGGGGGCACTGGAGGTGTTGGGGGGGCATTGGGGGAGCATTGAGGGGGGCACTGGAGGTGTTGGGGGGGCATTGGGGGAGCATTGAGGGGGGCACTGGAGGTGTTGGGGGGGCATTGGGGGAGCATTGAGGGGGGCACTGGAGGTGTTGGGGGGGCATTGGGGGAGCATTGAGGGGGGCACTGGAGGTGTTGGGGGGGCATTGACGGATCCACTCGCAACGCCCTTCGTGAATCCAAGTTACCCTACCCACCCTGCTTCACCCTTCCCTGCCACGTGGCAGCCATGGATTGGAGGCATTCGTGCTGTGTGGCCATGTCAACAGCAGCAGAGGCACAACACGCATCCATCTCCTTCAACTGCACTGCGCAGGTCAGCCACTGCTACCTGTCAGCCACTGCCACCTGTCACTCAGTCGGTCTGCTCCCCTCAGTCACTCCCTCTAGTACCTTGGTTTTTGCACAAAGAACCAAGGGTAGTGACTGGAGGTATTCACTCCCTCTAGTCACTCCCTCTAGTCACTCCCTCTAGTCACTCCCTCTAGTCACCATTCCCTGTTCTCTCTTGTCGTCCCTCCCTTCCCAGCCTCCCTCCTTGCATCACACCAGCTGGCCGAGGCGGTCCGCAGGGGACCGTACCTGACTCCACTTCCTCCCCTTCTTCCATCCAACAACGGTCACTACTGCCCCCCTTCCCCCTCCCTACCCCCCCCTCCCTCTTGCATCACACCAGCTGGCCGAGGCGGTGCGCAGAAAACCCTACCTGAGGCCACTTTCCTGGTCTTCCTTGTCCTCTGCCAACCACCAACACCAACACCCTTTTCCCTCCCCCCTCTTTCCCCCTCTTCTCTCCCTCCTTCCACCACACCAGCTGGCCGAGGCGGTCCGCAGGGGACCCTACCTGAGGCCACGTGAAATTGAGCCGCGGCCCATTGTTGTTACTGATGAGAGGCCACCCACCGGGTTTTGACCGCACCAGTGGGAGGTTTGTGGAGCTTGATTGGTGGAGACTTGTGTCAGACATGTGTGTAACGTTGATGGGCGATACCCAAGGCCACGGGAGGTTGAGCCGCTCCCATAGTTGTTACTGATGAGAGGCCCCCTTCCGGGTTTTGACCACACCAGGGCGAGGTTTCAGGAGCTTGGTTTGTTTGACATGTCTCGGACATGTGGGAAACGGGTGGATGGATGCAGGTATGAATGGGTATCATAGTTAGCTGCTAACGAGGTGTATGTGCTCGCTAGTTTACGGTGTATATTTTTCCCATAGAATCTGGGTAGAGTTTTAGCCCTGTTACAAGTCTTGCAACTTTGTACATAGTGTTTTGATTCGAGGGGAAATGCATGTATAGAACTTAATGTATGCATGGACGTAGACACATAGTGTGCTTTTTTTATGAGCCAAAGATGTAAGCAATCATGACATGACGAAATTATGAAAACAGGGAAGGAATACAATGATAGATATCAGGTATTCAGGTAGATTGGTTGAAGTATTTGTCATGCATGAAAAGAATGAGGATTCTATGATTAAAATGTGTAAGGTTTTTGGTATGCTAGGACTTCTTAGAAGAGAAGCTAGCCAGTAAGTTTGAGTGTAGTCATTTGTTACCCACTGTTACAGGTGCAATGAATCGAGGTAGCGAGGATTGCACTAGAGTGTTCAATCAGTACAAAATATGAGCGAAGGCATGAGTGAATACTTATACGTGAAAATATGCAAACGGTAACGCGGTGCGTGCGAGCAAGCTAGTGCTACGCTGGCGCAAGGTTCGGGCTAGTCCCGAAGCGTAGGCCGACTCGGCTGCTCCAGCAGTGCGAGGTTTGGTGAAACAGTGCGCGCGAAGTTGGCGAAGCCCCGTTAGCAGTAACGGGCGAACAACGCCTGCTGCTGTACGCGATGTGGACGGTCGCGGTAAGGAATAGCGAGAAAATTCCTTACACTACCTCCCCCCCACCCCTCAAGAAGCCGCCTCCTCTACGTGAATGCGTGTATATCGCGAAAACCCCGGCTCCTCAGGTACACTTGCAGGGCAGGGTGGTTTTCGATGTTGGCCAGGGGCACCTAGCTATCCTCAGTTGGCGTGCGGTCCTTCCAGCTAATGAGGAACTCGATCATCCTGATGCCTGTGGGGTGGCGAATCCGATGGCTCATATTTTTTTCGGGCTCGATGATCGGCTCCGATGCAGGGCGAGTCATGGATGGCGGGCGGTGACGAGGCAGTTGGCTCGTGCTTGGGATGTAATGGCGAAGCAATCTGACGTGGAATGATGGGCTGATGTACCAGTCTGTCGGCAACAGTAAATGGGCGGTAACTGGGGTGATCATGTGGCTGATTTGAAATGGTCCATAGTAGCGCGGTCGTAAGTTTGGTACGACGGGCAGTCCTAAGTTCTGTGTGTCGAGCAGTACGTAACCCCCTGACTGGTACGTGAGTGGGCGGCGGTGGCGGTCAGCGTTGCGTTTAGCGATGACGTTGGCTTTTTTAATTGCTTCTGCGGCTCTGGTGCGGGCAGCTTGCAGAATCTCGGCGAATTGTTGTGCTCGTGGCGTTGGGTTGTCCGGACTCGGCGTCATGGGCACTGTTGGGTTTTGACCGTAGTTCAGGTAAAACGGGGACTGCTGCGTCGTCGTTGACGTGGCGTTGTTGTAGGCAAACTTGATCAGCGGCAGTTGCTGCTCCAAAGTTGTCGGGTCGTTGCACGTGGCCCGAATCAACTGCTCCAACATCTGATTGGTCTGCTCCGTTTGACCGTTGGTCTCGGGTTGGTACGATGAACTGAACTGTAGCCTGGTCCCGAACTGCTCCCAGAGGTTCTTCCAAAAGTTGCTGGTAAACTTCGTGTCGCGATCGCTAATTATCGCGGCTGGTATCCCGTGCAGTCGAACGACGGCTTCGATGAACAGGCGAGCGGTTTCTTCGGCTGAGATCGATTTCTTGCATGCAGCGAAGTGAGCCATTTTCGTCAGTCTGTCAACGACGACCATGACCGCGTCGTTACCCCCAGGGTTCGAAGGTAACCCCGTGACGAAATCCATGGTAACTTGCTGCCAGGCGCGCTCGGGCGGTGGAATCGGCTGCAATTGACCCGCCTTTCTCTTTCGCGAGCTCTTCATCACTTGACACGTAGGACACGAGCCCACGTGGTGCTGTACGTCGGTCAACAGCTCCGGCCAGTAATAATACCGCTGCAGTTGCTGTCGCATTTTTTCTACCCCGAAGTGGCTCGAGGTAATCCCGACGTGTGCCTCCTGCAGTAACAGTTCCCTCAGCAGTGAGTACGCGGGTACCCAAATGCGGTTGGTGCCTGTTTTTACGTAATAGACTCCCTTAGCTTCTGCCAGTTGCTGTGAATTTCCGGTCGTGAAAAATGGGTCGGTACTGTATCCGTGGGTGAATAGGCCTATTAATAGTGGGTTGGTTTGGGCGAGTAGGATGGCGTGGAGTTGGGCGGTAGGACGTGTGAATGCGTCGGCGATGTTTGATGCGCCTTTTTTGTACGTGACCGTGTCGTGGAAGTTGGACTCCAGATTGTCCAACCAGCGGATCTGTCGCGGGTTGAGATTCGGTTGGGCGCGGAGGTACTGTAGTGATCGGTGATCTGTCCGTACTGTCACGTCGGCGCCAGTCAGGTAGCATCGCCACACTTTGAACGCGTGCACGATCGCCAGCATTTCGCGTAGTTGCGTTCGGGCGGGTGCAGCTTCCGGGACTCGTACGCGATTGGCTGGAGGCCGTTCCCGAAGTCCTGCAACAGTACAGCTCCCACGGCGATGTCACTTGCGTCGGTGACGAGCTCGAACGGACGGTGCGGATTTGCGATGTGAAGCACGAGCGGCGAGCACAAAATTTGTTTGAGGGCCGAGAAGGCAGCTTGCTCTTTCTCCCCCCACGTGTACTCAACCCCCTTCCTCAGCAGGTCGGTCAATGGAGCAGTCAACTTCGCCATGTCGGGGACGAACCGGCGCACGTAGTTGACGAACCCCAAAAAGCTCTGCAGCTCTATCAAGTTTGCCGGCGCGTGCCACGCTTGAATCGTCACGATCTTCTTCGGGTCTATTTCCACTCCTTCAGCTGAAATAATGTGTCCCAAATGTCAGAATGTTATATTTCTCTAGTCTGCAGTGGGGTACTCCAAAGTGAGTACAGCCCTGTTAGGGTTTGCTATATGTATCCCAATGTTTGCTAGTGAACCTCTCTCTTCTCTGTTTCAATTCCTTCCTTCACTATTCTGACATGCTATCAGAGCAGGTCGACCCTCTCTGGTCGATCCTGTGGATGGGCCCACCCGATGCTTCCGTTGCTGTACTGCCTGTCGCGCGCCCCGGGCGCGCGACGTTTTCTGCCTGCCGCGCGCTCGTGGCGCGCGGCGTTTGCGCGCGACGGTTTTCTGCCCGTCGCGCCGCCCTGCTGGTCGCGTACTGCTCTGCCCTACCCGTCGCGCCGCCCTGCTAGCCGCGCGATGCCCTGCCCTGCCCGTCGCGCCGCCCCCGGGGAGCCGCGTGCGCCCCCCGTCGACCAGCGCGTCGCCCCAGGGGACCCGCGCGCGTGGCCCCGTCGACCCGTGCGCTCCCCCCGTCGACCAGCGCGTCGCCCCAGGGGACCCGCGCGCCCTGCCTCGTGGACCCGCGCGCGCTGCCCTATGGTGCAGCGCGCCGCCCCTTGCCCTCGTGCTGCTGCAGAGCGGCTTCATCCCCGCCCCCCCCCCCCCCCCCCTCCTTCCGCGTTGTCTCTATGCTGCGTGTGCAGCCCTGGGGGAGGGTATGGGGGTGGCGGGTGTACGTCGTCCCTTGCTCCTCCTCCTCCTCTCTCTCCCACTGCTGCAGCTGCCGCTAAGGGGGGTGGGTGTGTGGGAGCCGAGGGAGTCGCGCTAGGGGGTGTCGTGGGAGTGAAGCTAGGGGTGCAGCAAGGGGTGTGAACGGGAGTTTTGGGACAAAGGGGGAGGTTGAAGGGGGGTGGCCGCCGTGAAGCCAGCAGCTCCAGTTGCCCGAGATCGTTGCGCCAGTCGCCCGTGAGCCCGTCGCTCCAGTTGCCCGTGAGCCCGTTGCTCCAGTCGCCCGAGAGTCAGTTGCTCCTGCCGCTCGTCTAGCCGCGGAGCCAGTTACTCCAGTTGCCCGTGTGCCAGTTGCTCCAGTTGCCAGTGTGCTAGTTGCTCCAGTTGCCCGTGTGCCAGTTGCTCCAGTTGCGCCGTGTGCCAGTAGCTTCAGCTGCCGCCCACTACCTCCTCTCCTCTCATAGTCCCTCCTCCTCCACACGTGCCCTCTGTGATAGCTACTAGCGTTGCTTATATTTGTGAACTATAAACTGCTGCTCGTTTTGCTGATTATACCCCATTTTGACTATGGGGTGTGTCAGAATTTTATATTTCTCTAGTCTGCAGTGAGGTACTCCATAGTGAGTACAGCCCTGTTAGGGTTTGCTATATGTATCCCAATGTTTGCTAGTGAACCTCTATCTTCTCTTTTTCAATTCCTTCCTTCACTATTCTGACACCAAAAAATCCAGTTTGTCCTGTAAAAACTCACACTTAGATGCTTTCGTCAGTAGGCTGTTCTCACTCAGTATTTTAAAAACTGCTTCAATGTCCTGTAGGTGCTGTGCTCTGTCTGGGCTGTAAATCAGTATGTCGTCAAGGTACACGATGACGCACTTATCTAAAAGCGGGCGGAAGAGTTCGTTCATGGTCATTTGAAAGGTTGCAGGGGCGTTGGTCAGTCCGAAGGGCATGATGGTGTATTCGAAGGATCCGTAGCGTGTTTGGAAAGCTGTTTTCAAGCAGTCGGGTGGGTTGACTCGGATCTGGTGGTAGCCTCTTCGAAGGTCAATTTTCGAGAAAACCCGGGCTGTGCGCAGTAGGTCGATCAGTTCGTCGGCTCGTGGGATGGGGTAACGGGATTTGATGGTAACCCTGTTCAGTGTGCGTTAATCGATGCACATGCAAACCCCCCCGTCCTTTTTCGGTGTGAACAGTATCGGTGCTGCAAAGGGTGACGAACTCGGGCGAATGAATTATGTTGGAGGGAGTTCGGTGGTGGGGCGGTTGTATGCCCCCAACCCACCGAGGGCACTTCGCTGCCTTCGATCCCTTTTGACTAGGGATCGGTGGGGTGGCACCGGTTGACTTTGGGGGACTCACACTTTGGTGCCACGTGGCGGCACCATATTCCAACCTTGGAGTTGAAGACACATTCGGTGTGTCCGGTGAAATTCGGTGGCCGAATTTCACCTAACCGAAATTGTTACACGCGGCGCATTTGCGACGCAAGTGTAGCGGTTCGTGTTACATGCGCGGTTCGATGTTATTTTGTTGCTATACATCGACTCGTTGTGTATGCATGTTTTATACTGAACATTGTGAATCACTTTGTATGAAGTTCATTCGAACACAAATTCCAGAGAGTTTCCAATCCTTCAACATAGAGCATAGCTTTCACATTAGTAGCCATATCTCGCTCGATACTTAGGCGATCGAGGTGATCCACGGCCCGTTGCAAAGCTAAGACAGTGCTCTACTGATTAGTACAAATCCCAGTTCCTGCAAAGTAGAGGAGAAGCCTCTACAACAAATTCCTTCTCGAGCAGGTAATCTAGCTGCTTCCTTAGTTCGTCCAGTTCGGGTTGGGTCAGTCGGAACTGTCACTGTACTGTCGGCTGTGCCCCCGGTTCTAACTCTATCCTGTGGTCATGCGGTCGCTGGGGTGGCAGTCTTGTCGGCAGGTCATCCGGGGAAATCTCACAGTACTGCTTCAGTAGTGCTGCCAAGTCATCCGGTACGTCGGCTAGCAGTTTCTGTAAATCCCCCCCTTTGTCTGCTGCCTCGGCTTCTCGAATGTCGACCGCGTACACGTTAGCTCCTGCCGCTACAGTGAGTTTCATCGTGATCGTGTTGACATGCACCGACGAAGACTCAGGCGAGCCCCAGCGAGGTAAGGCGATACTGTTACCGTTCATTCGCACGGTGCAATTCCCGTCGTCCAGTCGATTCGCGGATTGTGTCGTCGCAGCCAATCACGGCCGAGTAAAATTTCGGTTCCGTCGAGGGTTGTCGCGTTGCACGCATTTCCTGGCTAAATATGAAGTTACCCCCGCATCGAATCCGAACCCGGTCTACGCGTTCCCGTATCGCCAGTGGCATGCCGTCAACCATTCTTTCATCGATCTCAGGTAAACATGTGTCCAGTGGCAGTCTCAGTTTTCGTGCCGTGGCGGTGTTGATTAGGCTGTTGCTGGCTCCCCCGTCTACAAATGTTTTAACTAAGTCTGTCCCAATTTTCCCGCTAAGCAGTATGGGGCTGTCTACCGTAGTACCCTCCTTATTCGGCCGGGTGTGGTCAATTGCGTGAACCGGCACAATCACTCGGTGAGGGTCGGTTGGGTTGGGCGAGCAGCGTGACCTGTCAGTAGAGGGCCCGTCTGCTACTGACTCCCAGCGTTTCCCTGTTGCTTGGTCTATTTCTGCTGCTCAACTTCCCCCTTTCCCTTAGCGTTTTCTGGGCATTCGCTCTTGTGGTGTCGCGGCCGATTGCACACGAAGCAGCGCCCTTTGAACGGTGCGGCAGCGGCATTCGCGGCAACGACACGTATCGTGGCGCCCTCGTTCGTCCCACGAGATCGATGTCCCCAGTTGCTGTTGCTTCCGTAGGACCCCGGCCTCGGTCAGCGAAAGAATTCGAGCTTCTCCGCCATGGCGAGAATTTCCTGGAAGTCGGTGACGCCGCGGAACTGAATTTCTTGGGCGATATCATGCTTCAGGCTGCCGATGTAGCGGTCGATGCGCTCGCTTTCGTGCATGTATCCCACTTGCTCACACAACGCCAGGAACCCGCTAGTGTAGTCTTGGACGGAACCGAGTTGGCGCCAAGTGCGGAGCTTCTGATGCGCCGCGATCGAAGCCGCAATTGGCTCAAATCGAGCGCGCAGACCTGCGCACCACGCGTCCCACGTGCGATATTGGGGCACCTCTACGAAATACGACGGCGCCCATGGTCCGGTTTGTCCTTCCTGTGTCGGTAGAGTCGCGTAGTCCATCGGCTTCGTGACGATGACGCACCACCAGCTCATGGTGGGTCCTCGCAGTAGCGACACGGCGTAGCGAATCTTCGCCGTATCGTCCGAGACGTAGTTGGCGCAAAAAAATACGTTCAACGTGAACAACCACGTCTGAACGGTAGGACCACCCCGTTGACTCGGGTCAAAGCATGGCGGGCGCTGCGGCTTCAGCGGCATCGATGACGGCAGTGCCGAATCATTGGTCGGTGCCGAAATTGTGACGCGAGGCTGGCTCCTAGCCGCATTCGTCGCTTCGGGGTGTGTCGTGCCGTGGTCGTCGTCTCCGTCGTGGCGGACGACGCCATCACTGGCCGCGCTCGCGGGTTGCCCCACACTTCCGTGCTGCGATGCCAGTGGTGTAGGTTGTCCCGGAGTGCCAGGTGCTTGTGATTGTGCTTGCTGTGCTCGTGCGACGTCATTTTGCAGGGACGTGCGTTCGGCCGTCAGTGCCGCGATTTCTTCAGAGCTTTCGTGGAGTTGTCGCAGCAGCTCGTTCAAACGGTCATGCGTGAGCGTCGTGACGTCGATATGTTCAGCCATAAAAAAGGGCGTCGGCTCAGCTTAGTCCAGGCGCAGTCGTGGCTGCACGCGTTTACGAGAGAACGCGAGGACAGCGGCTCATAGGTGCTAAGGGGCGTGAGTCTCTTCGAGTAAAAAATCAAAAGTTGATTTCCTGGGGTGCGGAGATGCGCGGTCCGAAAGAAAGTGGCTCTGATAACCAAGTGTTACGGGTGCAATGAATCGAGGTAGCGAGGATTGTACTAGAGTGTTCAATCAGTACAAAATATGAGCGAAGGCATGAGCGAATACTTATACGCGAAAATGTGCAAACGGTAACGCGGTGCGTGCGAGCTAGCTAATGCTACGCTGGCGCGAGGTTCGGGCTAGTCCCGAAGCGTAGGCCGACTCGGCTGCTCCAGCAGTGCGAGGTTTGGTGAAACAGTGCGCGCGAAGTTGGCGAAGCCCCGTTAGCAGTAATGGGCGAACAACGCCTGCTGCTGCTGTACGCGATGTGGACGGTCGCGGTAAGGAATAGCGAGAAAATTCCTTACACTACCCCCCCCCCCCTCAAGAAGCCCCCTCTGCCAATGGTTGGTGTGATGTCTTCCACCAATGGGGACACCCGAAGGAACATTTGCGACAAACTCGAGGCAGGTCAAAGGGAATGTCGTTGTCGCATTACGTACTGTTGACTGACAGGCAACGGCACAAATAATTTTCTGTACGGTACCTACCAACCGACCGACCTAGACAATGCTTTCCTTTCCTTCCCCTCTACAGAACAACAGTTGGGGAGGGGACTCAGCACCACCAAATTAGGGTTTCGCGAACTTTCTGTTAGCTTGCTGAGATGGGACGGGACGTGCTGCTGAAACTGGCATAGTCGCCTATTTATTGATTTGTTCGTATGGCAACAAGATGCCGGGATTCTTGAGAATTGGAAGCGACGGGTAGTCTCTATTTCAACTCGTAGTGACATGGGCTGTCCTGGTGTCCCATTGGCAGAATAGCAGGCCAAGTAGTCTCAGGCTCCTGCTCTTCCTGCATTCCTCCGGCATCCTGTTCCGTCCTGTTCTTCCTGCTATTCGTAATCAGGATTCAAACTGGCCACGGAGGATGGACCTAATTAAGTATCTGTATTCGTGTTCATGTCATTCACAGAAGCTGCTCGTGACACTAGGGTTACCAGCTATGCTGTGGCTAGCCCTCACATTGTCTTTGGTAGGGCTACCAGGCACCGCGACAGCAGATTCGTTTGCTCCTACCGTCTCGTCCGAAGCATCCTCGTCACAAGTCGCACCGTCAACTGTCTATAGTGTAGCAGCTGCAGCCGATAATAGCGGGAAACAGGTTATCAAAGTGGCTTGCTTCGTACCGCTGGAGATTCCTTTCGGCCAGGCTATATACAAAGGTGATGATTATTATAGTTTATATAGTATATTACAACCGCGCTCGCCATTGTAGCAGCAAATGCCGTGCCGAGGGGAAGGGGAGAAACACGGCTCGTGCGTCTTGCCTTCAGAGATAACAGTGCGACAGTCAACAATGCGGCAGTCGACAGTGCAGCAGCTGCTCTGCTGGGAACGGCGGGAAGCAGGTCCTTACGGTTGCGTGCGGTCCCTTTCTGCTCATCCGTTGTTACTCATAGTTGTTCCGGGAAATTCATTTTCAAAGCTCACAGCAACCCTCTCTTTGCTCCAATACACATTCCTCTCACCTTGGTTGTTTTCTCTTCCGTCCCCCCACTTCCTTCCCTTCCTGTCCACGTGTAGCTGTGCGATTGGCCGAGGCACAGGTGAACGGTAACGATCAGCTGTTGCCTGACTATACAATTCAGGTCGTGCCTGTCAACACCAGTCTCTCCACCACGCAGGCTACCGCCGCAGGTACAACTATCTCTGTCCCGTAGTGAACAAACAAACAGCTGGATACTGACCTACAGGAACCACCACCAGCTGTTTCCAGACTGCACGATTGAGGTCGTGCCAGTCAACACGAGTCTCTCCAACACTCAGGCTGCAGCCGCAGGTGCAACCCCCTCTTCCTCTCGCTCTCTCCACTCCATGTGACCGTTTTGAGGCGGGGTGATGCCTTGTTTTGGTGTGTACTGTTTATGAGAGGATGATGGCCGCAGCAGCGAGCTCTTTCCCTCCCTTTTTCTCCTCCTCATCCAACCTCCCCACCCCCCCACCCCCCCACCCGCGCCTCAATCCTCTCTGCAGTGGTGCACACAATGCTGGCGGAGTCGTGTTTTGAGTCTACTAAAAAAGTAACACCCCCCTCACCCCCCCACCCGCGCCTCAATCCTCGCTGCAGTGGTGCAAACAATGCTGGCGGAGAGGGTGGTGGCAGCAGTGAGCCTCGCCCCTCCCGACACTTTCTCCGCCTCTTCTCTCCCCCCCTTCCCCTCCCCATAACCCCTGCAGTGGTGCAAACAATGCTGGCGGAGAGGGTGGTGGCAGCAGTGGGACCCATGACCTCCTCCCAGGCGCACGTGCTGTCTGCCATCCACACACAAGTGCAGGTGCGTGGGTGCATGCTTGCAATGCTTGATTGCATTGCGTGCTTGTGGCGACCATAAGGCTACAATCCTGGCGGAGAGGGTGGTGGCAGCAGTGGGGCCGATGACCTCCTCTCCTCCCAGGCGCACGTGCGCTCCGCCATCCACATGCAAGTGCAGGTGCGTGGTGCAGCGTGCTTGCATGCATCCAACCTCTAGGGGTTGATGAACCGAGTCAACTCAAAAGGTCACACAATGCTGGCAGCAAGGGTGGTGGCAGCAGTGGGGCCGATGACCTCCTCACAGGTGCACGTGCTCTCGGCTATCCACACGCAAGTGCAGGTGCGTGCAGCGTGCTTGCAGTGCTTGATTGCATTGCGTGCTTGTGGCGACCCATAAGGGCACAATGCTGGCGGAGGGGCAGATGACCTCCTCTCCTCCCAGGCACACGTGTGCTCTCCGCCATCCACACGCAAGTGCAGGTGCGTGCTTCAGTTGCGTGTGTGCGTGCATCTCCGTCTCTCCCTATTTCCCGTATATGTCGTCATCTTCTCTATCTCCCGCCTCTCCTCCCCACCTCCCCCCTTCCCCCACTCTCCCACCCCCCATCAGGTCCCTGTGTTATCCTATTCCGCCGCGGACCCCTCCCTCTCAGCATCCTCCTACCCTCCCGTTACTCGCGCCCTTGTTATGTCTCTCCCGTTCATCTTCTTCCTCCCTTTTCCCCTCTCCCATCCCGCCAAGCCCTCTCTCCCCCCCTCCCCCCCTCCCCTCCCCCTCCCCCATCAGGTCCCCATGGTATCCTATTCCGCCACGGATCCCTCCCTCTCAGCCGCCTCCTACCCCTTCTTCACTCGCACCATCCGCAGCGACGCTCTCGAGATGCAGGCCATAGCGGGTGAGTGAGACGTGATGTGCTGATGGGCGTAGCAGCAGGTGCCACATGGCTGATTGTATCATAGCAGTGTGACGGTATAGGTCCTGTCGCCCTACCCCTCCCTCTCAGCCGCCTCCTACCCCTTCTTCACTCGCACTATCCGCAGCGACGCTCTCAAGATGCAGGCCATAGCGGGTGAGTGAGACGTGACGGGGTTGGGGCTGATGGGTATGTGGGTGGGGCGAGTTGAGGGATATAGCAGTATGTGACTCGTGGCTGATTGTCGCAATGTGAGCCCCCCAACCCTTGTTCACTCGCACCATCCACAGCGTCGCTCTTGGAATGCAGGCCATAGCAGGTGAGTGAGGCGTGTTGAATGGTGGGGTGGGGCGTGCTGATGCACAGCAGCATGTGACTGAGTGAGCCCCCCCAACCCTTCTTCACTCGCACCATCCACAGCGTCGCTCTTGGAAGGTTGGCCATAGCGGGTGAGACGTGATGGTGGGCGAACAGATGGGCATGGGGGGTGGGGCGTGATCAGTATTTCAGCTGGCTGGCTTGAGATGATTTGCGTCGACAGACCTAGTGACGACGACTAAGGCAGGAACATCCATCCATGCACACACCCACCATTCTCTTTCTACATTCCCCTCCTCACACCGCGACCTGCCGACACACTGCTTGCTGGAGGCAATCATCATCTACAGTGGCTTACTTTCTACACACACTCACACTCACACGTAACCCCCACGTCCTCCCGTCCCGTCCCCCCATCCCCCTCTCCCCTCTCACTGCAGACCTGGTGAGGCACTTCAGCTGGTTGGAGGTGATCACCATCTACAGCGACGATGACTGTGGCAAAAACCACCAAAACCAAACCTACCCCCTTTCTTTCCCCCCACCTGTCCCATCCCTCTTCCCCCCTCCCTCCCCCCCTGCAGACCTAGTGACGCATTTCAGCTGGCTGGAGGTGATCACCATCTACACCGACTTACTTTGCTCACACAGTCACTCACCCCCTCCCCCCTCCTTTCCCCCATGGCCGCCCTCCTCCCCCAGACCTAGTGACGCATTTCAGCTGGCTGGAGGTCATTACCATCTACAGTGATGATGATTACGGCCGAAACGGAGTCAACCAGCTGGCGGTGCTGCTGGATAAGGTGAGCTGGCAGATTAGATGAGCTGGCAAATATGGTGAGCTGGCAGATATGGTGAGCTGGCAGATAAGGTGAGCTGTATACCTGAGCAACGAGGCGAGTTACTCGCTCGGACTCGGCCGAGTTACTCGTTAGGGTGCGAGTAACGAGTTTCGTTTTTTTGTAAAATTTACTCGGCCGAGTCGAGCCGAGTATTACTCGCCGAGTTTTTTTTGCTCGACGAGTACTCGCTTTCCTGGGCTTCCCTAGGCCACCATGGACCACCTTGGGTTTACCTGGGCGGCCCTGGAAACCCAAATACTACGTGGTACCATGGACTTCACTAGGCGTTATGTACAAAGTCGTTCTATGCCCCTATAGGGGGCATGGCCGAGCATTACTCGTACTCGGACGAGTTTTTCAAATTGCTCGCCCGAGTTTCCCTAAAGAAGGCGAGTAACGAGTATCTGTTTGGGGGAAAATTGCTCGGTCGAGTATTACTCGACTCGGGCTCGTACTCGGCCGAGCATGGCTAGGGACGAGTTGAGCATTACTCGTGCTCGGCTCGTTGCACAGGTATAGTGAGCTGGCAGATATGGTGAGCTGGCAGATAAGGTGAGCTGGCAGTGCTGCCTGACAAATTGAGTTACCCTCCCCAGGTCCTTTCATCCTTTCCTTCCTTTACACCCGTTCCTTCTCCTTCTTTCCCACCTCCCCCCCTCTTCTCATCTCCGTGTATTCTACACCACACCACCAGGCGTCAGTGGACGTGGTGAAGAGCATGGCTGTGCCACTAGATGCCTCTCTTTCAGACATCATCGTGCGTGCGCCTGCTCTTACAACTTGTACCCCACCCTACCCGCGCAACCCTCTTACCCCCGCTTCCACCAGGCGTCAGTGGATGTGGTGAAGAGCATCGCTGTGCCCCTGGACGCGTCTCTCTCTGCCCAAACTCATGGGCTGTTCTCCAACCCCCCTGTCCTGTCCCTTCTCAACCCCCTTCCCCCATCCCCTCCCACCCCACCAGGCGTCAGTGGATGTGGTGAAGAGCATTGCTGTGCCCCTGGACGCATCTCTCTCAGACATCATCGTGCGCCTGCTCGTAAACCCCATCCCCCCAACCCATCCCACTGCCCGTGTCCTCTTGCACCCCTCTTACCCCCGCTTCCACCAGGCGTCAGTGGACGTGGTGAAGAGCATCGCTGTGCCGCTGGACGCATCCCTCTCAGACATCATCGTGCGTCTGCTCGCCGCTCAGAAGCTGGAATCCACCGTCTTCATCCTGCAGCTCAACCTCGCGCTCATCGTGCCCGTGCTCACTGCTGGTATGTCATGTAGTTGACTGCTGTGTAGACTGAGTGCTGGTAGGGAGGGAGTGCTGGTGTGCTTGCCGTGTGGTCTAGGGTCCTGCTGTTGTCTGCTCGTCGCTCAGAAGCTCGAGTCCACGGACTTCATTCTGCAGCTCAACCTCGCGCTCATCATGCCCGTGCTCACTGCCGGTAGGCTGGGTGCTGTGTGGGCAGTGAGCACAGTATGATGAGTGCTGGCTTTGGTATGCATGTCGCTTGGTTCTCTCTTCTTCCTTCTCTCTCCTGCCTGCTCGCCGCTCAGAAGCTGGAGTCCATGGTCTTCATCCTGCAGCTTAACCCTGAACTCAGGGTTGAGCTCATCGTGCAGCTCCTGCTCATTGTTCCACATGCTTCTACATTGTTCTCTCTCTGTGTGATCAGCGTCTCAAGTCGGCATGATGACGCCGGGCTATGTGTGGATAGCCACAGAGGGAGTGACGTCGGAGTTAGAGAACCTGCCAGAGCTTTCTCCACTGAAGGGATGATCTTCAGCTCTGTGTTTCCATGCCCCCACTCGCCCCATCTGCTACCCTCCAGCATCGGAGGTGGGAATGATGACGCCGGGCTACGTGTGGATAGCCACAGAGGGAGTGACGTCGGAGCTGGAGAACCTGCCGGAGCTCTCTGCCAAAGGGATGTGCTTCAGCTATGTGTTTCCATGCCCCCACTCGCCCCATCTGCTAACCTCCAGCATCCGAAGTGGGCATGATGACGCCGGGCTATGTGTGGATAGCCACAGAGGGAGTGACGTCGAAGCTGGAGAACCTGCCGGAGCTCTCTGCCAAAGGGATGTGCTTCAGCTATGTGTTTCCATGCCCCCACTCGCCCCATCTGCTACCCTCCAGCATCCGAAGTGGGCATGATGACGCCGGGCTATGTGTGGATAGCCACAGAGGGAGTGACGTCGGAGCTGGAGAATCTGCCAGAGCTCTCCACCGAAGGGATGATCGGCACACGCGTCCTCGTGCCGCCCAACCCCCAGCTGTCTGAGTTTGAGCGCGCGTGGCAGGCAGATGGGGACGGGAACATGATCAACGGTGGTGCGGCCTTTGATCAGGTGAGAAACGAAGGGAGAAGGAGGGGGGGGAGGGGAGGGGGTTGTTTGAGGCGCCTCAAGAGCTGTCTAAGTTTGAGCGCGCGTGGCAGGAGGATGGGATGGGGACAGATGCAACCAACGGTGGTGCGGCCTTTGATCAGGTGAGAGAGAGGGTGGGAGGCTATGTGGCAAAAGACGCACGCGTCCTGCTGCGTCCTGCGTCTGGACGCAGAGACGCAGGACGCACCCTGTTCGGTCTGCCCCTGGATTTTGTTTTTTTTCCCGAAAAAACGACCCCCCAAAAGCAACTCGACATTGAAAACAACCCCCCCCCCCCAACTTCAAACCCCTCTACGCAAATTTGTAAAGCCCCCAACCCAACCCAACCCACCCAACCACTCTACATCTAGAACATCCAACCTTTGTGGCCTCCAACCAAACCCATTTAGGGTTGCACACATCTCATTTCTGCTCCCTCCATTCACAACCCCAATTCTCCTTAGTAAACCCTTAAGGTTTTATTGTTGGGGAAATTTTTGCATTGAATGTGTGCAAAGCCCCCCCCCCCCCCCCCCCCCCCCCCCCTTCCCAAGCCCTATAACTTTTTTTTTACAGCTGCCCGGGGGTTTTTATTGCCCTGCCCGGGCATGCGTCTTTTCATGCGTCCTAAAGGCCCTCATCTAGCGTCTTGCGTCTAAGACGCTGCGTCTGGATGCAAGCGTCCTAGACGTAGGACGCGTCTTTTGCCACTTAGGTGGGAGGGGCCGTTGGTTGTGTTACGAGGTGAGAGAAGGGAAAGGGGAGTTTTGAGGCGCCTCAAAAGTCCTGCTGTTGCACGCGCCACCCACTCGCCGCTTAACCCCACCTCCTTGTACTGTTTCCCAGCTCTTCTCTTACCCCCCATCCATCCCCCCTATCCCCCACATCCCCCATCACCCCTATCCCCCATCCCCCCTCCCCCCCCATCCCCCCTCCCCCTAACCCCCCCTATCGCCCATCCCCCCACTCTGCAGACTACCACACTCTACACTCTTTTCGCCCACGACTCTCTCTCCCTCATCGCCCGCGCGATTCACTCGATGCTCTATCCCAACTCCCCGCCCTCCTACCCTCCTCCTCCTGCCACCAACGGCAACGCCAGTGGCAATGGCAATGGCCTTAATAGCACTGGGAGGCTGGCAGGAGCAGAAGCAGCGACAGGGGGAGTGGGGGCGGGGGGCGGGGGTACGAGTGGGGGAGTGGTGGGTTTGGAGCGGTGGCAAGCAGTGGAGTTGCCAAAAGGAGGGGGGGTGTTGACTGATTTGGCTAGGCTGCAAGAGAACCTTGGTGCGTGCATGATAGGGAGTGCAAGTGCATGGTAGGGAGTGCAAGTGCATGAGAAGGGTGGGGTGGTCCTCTCAGTCTCAGATTGTTCAAATTCAAAGCTCATGGAGGGGAGGCCATCATACGGACGGCATTCTGCTTTGAAGTCGACTCAAAAGCAGATAGGGAGTGCAAGTGCATGGTAGGGAGTGCAAGTGCATGAGAAGGGTGGGGTGGTCCTCTCACTCTCAGATTGTTCAAATTCAAAGCTCATGGAGGGGAGGCCATCATACGGACGGCATTCTGCTTTTAAGTCGACTCAAAAGCTGAGTCGACTCAAAAGCAGATAGGGAGTGCAAGTGCATGGTAGGGAGTGCAAGTGCATGAGAAGGGTGGGGTGGTCCTCTCAGTCTCAGATGATTCAAATTCAAAGCTCGTGGAGGGGAGGCCATCATACGGACGGCATTCGAGATGGCCATTCCCTGACTGCTGTGGCTGCTGCGTGCTGTGGCTGCGTACTGACACGCCCGTCTGTTCTCCTTGCTCCCTCCCTATCTCTTCACCTGTCCACCACTCTGTTGTTTGGATGTGGGCCGGGCTCTCCCCTCCCGCTTGTTTTCACCCAGACGGTTCAAAGCTAATGGAGGCAATCATACGAACGACATTCGATGGGGTCACTGGGAGGTGAGCGAGCAGTTCATGTTAGCGCTAGTGAGCATGACTCTCTGCTGCTACTCTTCTTCTTTCCTTCATAACGAGGTGACTTTGAGTCGATTCAAAAGTCACCTGGGAGGTGAGCGAGCGGTTCATGTTAGCGCTAGCGCTGGTGAGCATGAATGTCTGCTGCTACTCTTCATGTTTCTTTTGAGGCGCCTCAAAATACACATTCGATGGGTTCACTGGGAGGTGAGCGTTTCGTGTTAGCGTTAGCGCTGGTGAGCATGAATTTCTGCTGCTACTCTTCTTCTCTCCTTTGCCTACAAAACGTAGTTTGCCTTTCGTGAGGCTATCGCCGTTCGTCAAGTTTTTTTACGGCCAGTTACCAGTTGTTTTTCCCTCCCCTCCTCTTGAGACGTCTCAAAAGTCGTTTATTCACAGCCAGTTACCGGTTATTTTTCCCTCCCCTCCTCACAGAGTGTCACTGGACGCACTGGGTGATTGCAACGGCACACTGTTTGAGATAGTCAGTCAATGCAGTCAACGGTCGGCTGCGCTCCACCTTACCACCCCCCTTTCCCCCACACACACCCGTTCCCTGCCCCCTTCCCAACATCCCCCCCAGAGTGACACTGGACGCACAGGGCGATCGTAATGCCACGTCGTTTGAGATAGTCAATGCAGTCAACGGCCGGCTGCGCTCCATAGGCTACTGGACCACAGAGAGCGGCCTCTCGTCGTCCCTCGAGGTGAGGAGATGCAGAAGAACTAATAGAAATGCACCCAGCTCCTCCATACCGCTTCAACGGCCGGCTGCGTTCCATAGGCTACTGGACCACAAAGAGCGGCCTCTCGTCGTCCCTCGAGGTGAGGAGATGCAGAAGATCTAATAGAAATGCACCCAGCTCCTCCATACCGCTTCAACGGCCGGCTGCGTTCCATAGGCTACTGGACCACAGAGAGCGGCCTCTCGTCGTCCCTCGAGGTGAGGAGATGCAGAAGAACTAATAGAAATGCACCCAGCTCCTCCATACCGCTTCAACGGCCGGCTGCGTTCCATAGGCTACTGGACCACAGAGAGCGGCCTCTCGTCGTCCCTCGAGGTGAGGAGATGCAGAAGAACTAATAGAAATGCACCCAGCTCCTCCATACCGCTTCAACGGCCGGCTGCGTTCCATAGGCTACTGGACCACAGAGAGCGGCCTCTCGTCGTCCCTCGAGGTGAGGAGATGCAGAAGATCTAATAGAAATGCACCCAGCTCCTCCATACCGCTTCAACGGCCGGCTGCGTTCCATAGGCTACTGGACCACAGAGAGCGGCCTCTCGTCGTCCCTCGAGGTGAGGAGATGCAGAAGATCTAATAGAAATGCACCCAGCTCCTCCATACCGCTTCAACGGCCGGCTGCGTTCCATAGGCTACTGGACCACAGAGAGCGGCCTCTCGTCGTCCCTCGAGGTGAGGAGATGCAGAAGATCTAATAGAAATGCACCCAGCTCCTCCATACCGCTTCAACGGCCGGCTGCGTTCCATAGGCTACTGGACCACAGAGAGCGGCCTCTCGTCGTCCCTCGAGGTGAGGAGATGCAGAAGATCTAATAGAAATGCACCCAGCTCCTCCATACCGCTTCAACGGCCGGCTGCGTTCCATAGGCTACTGGACCACAGAGAGCGGCCTCTCGTCGTCCCTCGAGGTGAGGAGATGCAGAAGATCTAATAGAAATGCACCCAGCTCCTCCATACCGCTTCAACGGCCGGCTGCGTTCCATAGGCTACTGGACCACAGAGAGCGGCCTCTCGTCGTCCCTCGAGGTGAGGAGATGCAGAAGATCTAATAGAAATGCACCCAGCTCCTCCATACCGCTTCAACGGCCGGCTGCGTTCCATAGGCTACTGGACCACAGAGAGCGGCCTCTCGTCGTCCCTCGAGGTGAGGAGATGCCGAAGATCTAATAGAAATGCACCCAGCTCCTCCATACCGCTTCAACGGCCGGCTGCGTTCCATAGGCTACTGGACCACAGAGAGCGGCCTCTCGTCGTCCCTCGAGGTGAGGAGATGCAGAAGAACTAATAGAAATGCACCCAGCTCCTCCATACCGCTTCAACGGCCGGCTGCGCTCCATTGGCTACTGGACCACAGAGGGCAGCCTCTCATCGTCCCTTGAGGTGAGGAGTGGCACTAGTCTAGTCTCACTGGTAGCGCCCTTAACATTGGGTGACCGTCGTAGTGCCACGTCGTTTGAGATAGTCAATGCAGTCAACGGCCACCTGCGCTCCATTGGTTACTGGACCTCAGAGAACGGCCTCTTGTCTTCTCCTGAGGTGAGGGGGAGTGGAGTGTTACTACTTGCTAGTGGTACAGGTGCTCACACCAACCTGCAGTAGGGATGAGCAAGAGGCGAACACGAACGTGTTCGCGTTCGCCCCTGCACGAACACCGCCGTTCGGCGAACCGAACAGTGTTCGGTTCGCCGAACAGCTTTAGCAAAAAAGGGTGTTCGCCGTTCGCCAGTGAAGGCGAACACCTTGTTGACGCAGGCGAACACGTTCGTGTCCGCCCCGGGACTACATTCACTAGAGTCACACGTTTGTGGATTGTGCATTGTTGACATTTGTTAGGTGGCTGTAAAGTCCAAATAGAGTAAAATTCAAATCGTTGCACATTCCCTCCCCAAACCCCCCAAGCCCTGCTTCATCCATGCTAATGCCAGCGTGTGACGGCGAAATGCTCGGTCTGCACTTAAGCAACGGCGAAATGCTCGATCTGCACTTAAGCAACGGCGAAATGCTCGGTCTGCACTTAAGCAACGGCGAAATGCTAGATCTGCACTTAACTGACGGCGAAGTGCTAGACCTGCACTTAAGTAACGGCGAAATGCCAAATCTGAGCCCTAACACCAAGGCCCGCGACCTAAAAATTGGTCGCGGGCGTCGACGAACGCATTGGTGTTTGTCGAAGGCCCGTGTCGAACACGAACACGTTCGTGTTCGACGCGCCTCGGCCAGCTGAGCCGGGCGAACGGCGAACGTGTTCGGGCGAACACCGAACACGTTCGGCTTGAACAATTTAGGCCAAAAAAAAATATTCGAGGCGAACCGAACAGGAGTTCGTTATATTGCTCATGCAGGTCCTGCAGTGGTCCTTGTGTTTGTTTTTTTGTTTTTGTTTTGTTTTTGTTTTTGTTTAGCTTTTGCATTATCCAGCCAGCAGGCAAACCTTCTGCTTGTTTTTCGAGCTAGCTTTCCCTCCCTCACAATGATCCAGCTCTTTTCCCATGTGTTACCCACACACACCAGCCCTCATCGACAACCAAGGATTCCAGCCAATCGGTGCTGGCAGGCGTCATCTGGCCGGGCGGGGTCTCATTCGTGAGTTGCTGAATCGCATTCTTGAGACTTTTTTCCAAAAGTCGTACACTTTCTGTGTGAGTCGCTCGCATCGTGGTTGCACACACATCTCTAGCTGAGTAAGGCTGAGCCAGATAAATACCACATACAGGTTACACACATTTTTATCTGTCAGTCACTTTTCCAATTGGTTTTTATGCGTTTGATCTCCTGTCCACCTCTCGTGTCCATCTTCGTTCTTGTCTCTTCCCTCCCCCCCCCCCCCGCCCCCCCCTTTTTTTCTTAACCGTGTCCCTCTCTCCTGCCCGTCCACTTGTTCATTTTTTTTTCCCGCACAGCTGCCACGCGGCTGGTTCCCACGTGCGCACACACCATTGAAGATCGCCGTGCCGTTCAAACAGGTAAGCTTGTTTTTCTTGTATGCAGTGCTCCCAAATCACGTTTTTCTCTCCTCAGGTACGAGTTCGGCATGTGCCACGGCACGGCAGCCACGCTGTAACTTGAACCCGCCGCGCCCCACGAACGACCCATCAGGAACCCGTGCTGCCGGAGCCGACTTTTGAGGCGCCTCAAAAGGATCGCAGCCTGCTGAGCGCGCTGACAGACCCTTGTGACTTTTGAGGCGCCTCAACTAATGACCCATCAGGAACCCGTGCTTTTGAGTCGACTCCAAAGCGCAACGCCCCACGAACGACCCATCAGGAACCCGTGCTGCCGGAGCCGACTTTTGAGGCGCCTCAAAAGGATCGCAGCCTGCTGAGCGCGCTGACAGACCCTTGTGACTTTTGAGGCGCCTCAACTAACGACCCATCAGGAACCCGTGCGGCCGGAGCCGCCCAGGTGCCTTCTGATTGAGGCATGCCTTCCTCGCTCGCTCTCGTCTGAGGCTGCTGGTTCAACAGGATAGCCTCCTGTTGCTATCTACGGGATTGACACGCAGTTCGTGCAGATAGCATTTTTTGAGACGTCTCAAAACACGCAGTTCGTGCAGATAGCAGCCAACCAACGACACCATCACTGGCTTCCTCTCCTTCTGCGTGGAGTTTTTTCAAATGCCCCCCCCTCTCCCTCCCCCCTTCGCTCTTGCTCTCCCCGTCTTCCTCCGTAAACCCTAATCCTTCTACCCACAACAGGACTTCACGCAGTTTGTGCAGATCGCCACCAACGACACCATCACTGGCTTCTGCGTGGAGGTCTTTCCAATGTCCCCTCTCCCTCCCTGGCTCTATCTTCCTCTCCCACCCACTATCCTCTTCCCCCTTCCCAATCCCTTCTCTCCCTATCATAGGACTTCACACAATTCGTGCAGATCGCCACCAACGACACCATCACCGGCTTCTGTGTGGACGTCTTTCAAATGCGCCCTCCTCCCCTCCGTCTCATAGTCTCTCCTCAATATCTTCCTTCGCCTCTTCCCCCTCCATCCTCTCCCTATCACAGTGTGAAAGTAGCAAATTGAACAAGTCATCAGATTAGAGGAACAACCTAGCATACATAGTTGGAAGGGAAGGTTGGAAGGGAAGGATGAAAGTGACCATAGGTTGGGTTGACCTCACTTGGGGAAGTGAGGTACCCACAAGTCAAGAGGGTTGCATTTGGGGGCTCCACCACAATTGGGTGGATTGGCACCCCAAAGTGCAAGACTACACCCAAAGTTGGGTGTAGTCCCAACCCAACTGTACACCACAATTGGTGTACAGTCACATGTGTTGGCATGCTACACAATATATATTTTAACACAACCCCTTAGCATGCTAACACAAGAAGAGAACAACCCCTGAATCAAGGGGCGCCCGGGCGAGCAAGGCCAATGAGGCGGAGGAAGGCAGAGTGCGCGGGGCGAAGGAGGGCCTTAGTGAAGATGTCGGCCAAGTTGGCCTCGGTTGCAATCTTGCGAACGGCAATGAGGCCCTTCTGGACGAGCTCGCGAACGAAGAAGTAGCGGAGTTCGATGTGCTTGGAGCGGGCGTGATAGACGGGGTCCTGAGTGAGATGGATGGTGCTGGCGTTGTCGCACCAGAGAGTGGGGCACGTCTGGGGGGCGCCAAGCTCCGCAAGAAGGAAGCAGAGCCAGCGCGACTCCTGGGCGGCCATGGTGCCAGCGTAGAGCTCGGCTTCGCAGGTGGAGAGAGAGATGGCGGAGGAGCGGGTGGAGCGCCAGCTGATGAGGCCGCTGCCAAGGGTGAAGCCGTAGCCCTGGGAGGAGCGGCGGTCCGGCTGCGTGTCAGCCCATGAGGAGTCACTGAAGCCCGAGAGAAGGGGACGGGAAGGGCCGCCGAGGGTGAGGGCAAGGTCCCTGGTCCCGCGAAGGTAGCGGAGGACCCGCTTGGCAGCTTTCCAGTGCTCCTCAGAGTGACGACCGGTGCCGACAAAGCGAGCGAGCACGCTGATGGGGTAGGCGAGGTCGGGGCGGGTGCACATCATTGCGTACATCAAGGACCCAACGAGCTCGGCATAGGGGTGGGGGGAGGAGGTGGGGGAGGTGGGTGGAGCGAGTTGGTGACCGAAGGGGAGCGGGGTGGAAACAGGCTTGGCTTGCGCCATGTCGAACTTCTCCAAGACCTGGCCGATGTAATGGGACTGGGAGAGGGTGATTGTGCGAGCAGGGCGGTTGCGCGTGATGGTCATGCCGAGGTAGTGAGTGAGGGCGCCAAGGTCCTTGCACTTGAGCCGCTGCTGCAGGGACAGCTTCACCTGCTCCATGTCGGCCTTGGTGTCAGAGAGCAGGATCATGTCGTCGACATATACCAGAATGAAGAAGCGGCGGGGGGAGGAGCGGATGAAGAGGCTGGCGTCGGAGTGGGAAGCAGAGAAGCCGAGGGACCCCAAGGTGGCAGCCAGCTTCGCATGCCACTCACGTGATGCCTGCTTCAAGCCGTAGACGGTGCGACGCAGCTGCCAGACAGTGTTCTCAGGAAAGGCTGCGTGGAACCCGGGGGGTCGCCGGAGGAAAATGCGCTCATGCAGGTCGCCCTGCAGGAACGCATTGGAGACGTCCATGGAGTCGATTTCCATGTCGTCACGTGCACCAATGTCCATGGCGGCGCGAAGGGTGGGTGGTTTGGCGGTGGGGGCGTAGGTGAACCAGTAGTCCTCAGCCCAAGTCTGCGTGAACCCCTTGGCGCAGTAGCGGGCCTTGTACACTGGTTCCTCGCCCGGCAGCTGCTTCACCCGAAAGACCCATTTGCCGTCAACGAGATTAGCGCCAGCAGGGAGGGGGACATCGACAAAGGAGTCGTTGCGAATGAAGGCCTCACACTCCAGGAAGATCGCTGCTATCCATTTATCCGCATCAGGGCAGGTGATGGCTTCCTGGAAGGTGGAGGGAGTGAAGATGGTGGGGGTAGTAGTGGCGCCAAGGACAGGAAAGCCCAGGAAGTCAAGGTAGAGGGCGGCAAGGAATGGAGTGTGCTCCCGAATGTTGAGGAACTCCTCATGGGAGTCCTCAAGGAGCTGAATGGAGGCAGGAGGAGGAGCCCCAAGGATTTTGTCCACCGAGCGGGTATGGATGTAAGGGAGGAGGAAGGGGGAGGAGCGGGAAGTGGCACGGCGCCGCTGCTGCTGCTGGTGCTGCTGCTGCTGATGCTGCTGCTGCTGCTGCTGCTGTCCCGGCTGCTGCTGATGCGGCTGCCCCGGCTGCTGCTGCTGCTCCGGCTGCTGCTGCTGCTGCTGCTGCTGCTGCCCCGGCTGCTGCTGCTGCTGCCCCTGCTGCCGTTGCTGGTGTTGCTCCCGCTGCTGCTGCTGCTGCTGCTGCTGGTGCTGCTGCTGCCCCTGCTGTTGCTGATCCGGCTGCTGGAAAGGAGGAGAATGAGAGGAGGAGGGAGAGGGGGGAGGGGGTGCAGCTGAGTGAGCGGGGGAGGCGGGTGCGGCAGGGTCGTAGACGTCGGCAGAGGAGGAAGGCGGGAGTGGGGCGGCGACAGGTGGGAGGAGAGGCGCTGGAGGGATAAGAGGCGGGAGGATGGTGTCGGTCCAAGCGAGGGGGCGAGTGGGAGGAGGGAGGGGGTCAGGAGGAGGGGTGGAGTAGTAGGGAGTGGACTCGTCGAAGACGACGTCAATGCTGCGGATGAGGCGATTGGTGGGAGGGTGGAGGAATAGGTAGCCTGGGGAATCACGATTGTGCCCAAGGTAGACGCACTCCAGAGCGCGAGGAGCGAGCTTGCCAGCAGCGCGGGAGCGGTCGGCCGGTGGAATGAGGACGAACGCCTTGCAGCCCCAAACACGAAGGCCTGCGGCGTCAGGCTTGGCCTTGGACCAGAGTTCTGTGGGGGAGGAGGAGGGATGCTGAGGGTGGGAGCGGAGATTGAGGAGGAGGGCGGCATGAATGAGGGCATAGCTCCAGAGGGAGGGAGGGGTGGAGGCGTGAGCAATGAGGCAGCGCGCAATCTTGGTGATCTCACGGATGCGACTCTCAGCGATGCCGTTTTGCTGAGGGGAGTGGGGAAGGGTGGTGGTCTGCTGAATGCCGTATGTTTTGCAGTAAGTGGAGAGAGTATGATTGATGAACTCACCCCCACCGTCAGAGTGAAGGCGGCCTATGGGACGTTTGAAGTGGTTGCGGCACTGCTCAGCCCAGTTGATGACCACAGCCGGCACCTGGTCTTTCGTGTGAAGAAAGAAGACGGTGGAGTACCGACTGTGGTCGTCGACGAGCACGAGCATGTACCTGTGCCCCTGACGGGAGCGGATGGGATAAGGGCCCCAGAGATCCATGTGAACAAGGTCAATGGGGGCGGGAGCGAAGGTGGGATGACTGTGATGGGGGGACTGTTTGAGCTTGCCATGAATGCATGATGGGCATGGAGGAGCAGGGGAGGAGGGGAGGGGAGGTAAGGTGGGAGGAAGGCTGTTAAGGAGGCGAGAGGTGACGGTGGAGCGAAGTGCGGCGAAGTTGGGATGGCCGAGTCTGTGATGTAGGAGCACTGCAGGATGGGAGAGGGCAGTAGAGGAGGAGGGGGATGGGGTGGGGGAAAAGTTGGGGGGGGAGGAGGAGGCGGATGGAGTAGAGGAGGAGGATATCGGAGGAGGGGGAGGGGGAGGGTGAGGGGGAGGGAGAAGGGGACCGGTGGAAGTACCAGCACGAGTGGTGACGTGACAAAAGGAGGGACGAGGTGTGCGGAGCGTGTAAAGGCGAGTGCGAGGGCAAAGGGGAATGCGCAGGAGGAAACGACCAGAGGCGGTGTGGTAGAGATCGCAGTAGGAAGCAAAGCCAGGGTATATGGCGGTAATGCCAACGCCTTGGAGTTCACGGTGGGAGAGGAGATTATTGCGAAGGGTAGGGATGTGGAGACCGGTGACTGTACCGGATGGGAAGGCGGTGCAAGGAAGGGTGGAGAGGTGAGTGCAGGGGATGGAAAAGCTGGAGTCGGCACCATGAACCTGGGTGGGAAGTGGAAGGGGGGTGAGGGTGCCAGCGTCTTTTAGTGCGGTTTCGGTGGCCCCACTGTCAAGGACAAAGTCCAGGGTGGGGGGGGAAGGAGAGGGAGGGAACACAGAGTACTGGAGAGTTGTTTCATGGACAGAAGAGGGAGAGAGCGGCGGGTGCTGCTGCTGTAAGTACTGTTGCTGCTGCGGCTGCTGCGGTGGGAGAGACTGTGACGGTTGCGGCTGGAGAGATTGGGCTGCTGCTGCTGCTGGAAGCACCGCCGATGCTGCCGCGGTTGCTGCGGCTGGAGAGATTGTGGTGGCTGCTGCTGCTGGAAGCACTGCTGCTGCTGCGGATGGAGAGAACTGTGGCTGGTGCTGCTGCTGGAAGCACTGCTGCTGCTGCGGCTGAAGAAACTGTGGCTGCCGCTGCTGCTGGAAGGACTGCTGCTGCTGCGGCGGAAAAAACTGTGGCAGCTGCTGCTGCTGGAAGCACTGCTGCTGCTGCGGCTGAAGAGACTGTGGCTGCTGCTGCTGCAGGAAGGACTGCTGCTGCTGCGGTGGAAGGAACTGTGGCAGCTGCTGCTGCTGGAAGGACTGCCGCTGCTGCGGCTGGAAGGACTGCTGCTGCTGGGGATGGAGAAACTGTGGCGGTGAGGCTGGAGAGATTGCGGCTGCTGTTGGTGTTGGAAGAACTGCTGCTGCTGCGATTGCCGCGGCTGGAGGAGATGTGGGGGGTGCGGCTGGAGAAATTGTGGTTGCTGCCGCTGCTGGAAGTCCTGCTGCTGCTGATGCTGGAGCTGCTGGAAACGCCGCAGATGGGGAGGGGGGGAGGGGGTGAGCAGGCGGAGATAAGGGGGGGGGGAGGAGTGGAGGGTCGGAGTGTTGAGAAGGGAGGGGCGAGGAGTAACACTGCTCCAGTGAGGAGGGGGGAGAGGGGCAGGGGGGGTAGCAGTCATGATGGGCGACGGCGGGTGGACCCGCGGCGGCCAAGGGTGAAGTTGCTGCTGCGGAGGCTGCTGCACTTCCCCTGCTGCCGCTGCTGCTGCCGCTGGCAGGAGGAGGGAGGGGGGGGGGGGGGGGGGGGGGGGGGGTAAAGGAGGGAGACAGCGGTGGAGGGCAGAGGCGTTCAAGGTGCAGGGAGCGACGGTGACAAGGGCGCAGGCGGCTGTGCGAACGTGCGGCGGCGGGAAGGGGAGGCGGTGGCAAAGTCGGGGGCGGCGGCGGCGAGCAGGCCGCGACGACGAGGGGCGCAGGCGACGGCGGAAGGGCCGCGGCGGCGAAACGAGGGACGGCGGCGGCAAGCAGGCCGCGGCAACGAGGGGCGCAGGGGGAGGGGGAGGGGGGAGGGGGGGGGGAGAGGAGTAGGGAGAGGAGGAAGGGAGGGTGCAGTTGCGGCTGAATCTGCAGGCGGCGACGGGGCAGTCACGGCGGCAGGAAGTGTGGGCGGGGATGGCGCGGTCGCGGTGGAGGATGGGCAGACGGCGTCGAAGCAGTCGCGGCGGTAGGGCAGCGGCGGCGCAGTGGCGTTAACGGGAACCGCGGGGCGACGATGTTGCAGTTGCGGCGGGGGAAATTGCGGGAGGGTGCGATGCAGAAGGGGCAGCGAGATGCGTGGGTGACGCGGAAGCAGGTGCGGCGGTGGGAGGGGAGGCGGGGGGGGGGGGGGGGGCGGGGAGGTGACGACGAGCAGTCGCGGCGGCGGAATGCGCAGGCGGCGATGTTAGGTCGCGGCGGCGGGACGGGCAGGGGGCGACGAGCTGTCGCGGCGGCGGGACGGGCAGACGGCGCCGAAGCAGGCGCGGCGGCGGGAAGGGGAGGCGGCGACGTGACGTCGCGGCGGAGGGACGGGCAGGCGGCGACGAGGCGTCGCGGCGGCGGGATGCGCAGGCGGCGCCGAAGCAGGCGCGGCGGCGGGAACGCGGCGACGAGACGTCGCGGCGGAGGGACGGGCAGGCGGCGACGAGGTGTCGCGGCGGCAGGATGCGCAGGCGGCGCCGTAGCAGGCGCGGCGGCGGGAACGCGGCGACGAGACGTCGCGGCGGAGGGACGGGCAGGCGGCGACGAGGCGTCGCGGCGGCAGGATGCGCAGGCGGCGCCGAAGCAGGCGCGGCGGCAGGATGCGCAGGCGGCGCCGAAGCAGGCGCGGCGGCGGGAACGCGGCGACGAGACGTCGCGGCGGAGGGACGGGCAGGCGGCGACGAGGCGTCGCGGCGGCAGGATGCGCAGGCGGCGCCGTAGCAGGCGCGGCGGCGGGAACGCGGCGACGTGACGTCGCGGCGGAGGGACGGGCAGCGGGCAGGCGGCGACGAGGCGTCGCGGCGGCAGGATGCGCAGGCGGCGCCGAATAAGGCGCGGCGGCGAGAAGGGGAGGCGGCGACAGGGGGTCGCGGCGGGGGGGAGGAGGGGACAGCGGCGTTGCGCTCGCGGCGGTGGAATCCGCAGGCGAGGAAGGCGTAATCGCGGCGGGAGGGGGGGGGGAACGGCGGCGACGGCGTAGGTCGCGGCGAGAGTATGCTAGTGATGGCTAGTTGAGCCACGCGTAGGAAAGGGTTTGTAGCTGTGGGGTGGGCCCATGGGAAAAAAAAAAAACTGAAGGGAGGGAGAGGTAAGGCCTAGGAACAAGTAGCTCTATACCATGTGAAAGTAGCAAATTGAACAAGTCATCAGATTAGAGGAACAACCTAGCATACATAGTTGGAAGGGAAGGTTGGAAGGGAAGGATGAAAGTGACCATAGGTTGGGTTGACCTCACTTGGGGAAGTGAGGGAACCATGGGTCAAGTGGGTTGGTTTGCCCACACTTTGTAGAAGTGAGGCAACCCTAGGCCCACTTGGCTTGGGGTAACCTCAATTGTGGGAAGTGAGGTACCCACAAGTCAAGAGGGTTGCATTTGGGGGCTCCACCACAATTGGGTGGATTGGCACCCCAAAGTGCAAGACTACACCCAAAGTTGGGTGTAGTCCCAACCCAACTGTACACCACAATTGGTGTACAGTCACATGTGTTGGCATGCTACACAATATATATTTTAACACACAGGACTGTTGTAATTTCATATCTTATACAACATACATAGGCTAGAATTAGATGTGTAGCACATTTATAAATTGGGGGGTTGTTTAGTGTACCCTCCAACCACATGTTTGTGGTTGGTTGGGATTGGTCCTTAACTCAACCAATCCCAACCAACACACATTTGTGGTTGCTTGGGCCACAAGCAAGCTCACCCATTGGTCAACATATTGGCCAATCGGGTAAGCTTCCCTCTCATCTCTCTCTTGCTCATTGTTTGTACTAAAGGGCCTCTTGGCTCATTATTCAATTGATCAATTCTCTCCTTCAACAAGGACTTCACACAATTCGTGCAGATTGCCACCAACGACACCATCACCGGCTTCTGTGTGGAGGTCTTTCGAATGCCTCTTTCCCTCTCTTTCGTGGCCCCTCTCTCCCTTCCCTCTCTTGATCCCCGTCTCCACCCTCCCACCTCCTTCCCCCACAACAGGACTTCACACAATTCGTGCAGATTGCCACCAACGACACCATCACCGGCTTCTGTGTGGAGGCCTCTCAATCGTTCCCTCTCCCTTGCTATACTCCTTTCTTAACCCTAACCCTTCCCCTACAACAGGACTTCACGCAGTTCGTGCAGATCGCCACCAATGACACCATCACCGGCTTCTGTGTGGAGGTCTTTCGGGCGGCGGTGGGGCTGCTGCCGTACACACTGGACTTCGAATTCGTGCCCTATGGCGTTGGCAACCAGTCTCTGAGTTACACCGACATGCTTAGGCTGGTGGCAAATAAGGTGAGTAGGAAGTGGCGTACGAGTCAAGTGGATTGAATGGCAATGAAGGACTTTCGAGCAGCAGTGGGGCTGTTGCCGCACACACTTGAGTGTTTTGAGACGTCTCAAAACACTACTATCATGTGGCTCTTCGAGCAGCAGTGGGGCTGTTGCCGCACACACTGGAATTGGAGTTCGTGCCCTATGGCTTTGGCAACCAGTCTCTCAGCTACACCGACATGCTCCAACTCGTTGGGAACAAGGTGGGACGAGGAATCAGGGCAGGTGCAGGGGTGGGTGGGTGGCAAGGGCTGGAGTGTCTCAGGCGGCAGTGGGGCTGCTGCCGTACATGTGGACTTGGAGTTTGTGCCCTATGGTGTCGGCAACCAGTCAGTCTCTCAGCTAAACCGACGTGCTCCAACTCGTTGCGACCACGGTGAGTGTTGTTGAGATGGCCGCTACCACCAGTCGACTCAGAAGCAGTTTGAGCCGGGGTTGATGTAAGAGTAAGAGTCGAGTGGATTGGGTAGCTATGATTTTAAATTCTTCATCGTTTAGTGTAGCCTACAAAAAACATCTGTACCCTTCTTTCTCCCGTCAATCCTCTTCCTCCTCTTTTTCCCTTCCAACCTCCCAACTCCACCGTGCATGCAGACATTTGACGGGGCAGTTGGTGACATCACCATCACACAGGAGCGCCAGCAGCTCGTGCAGTTCACTCAGCCAGTGCAGGTACACCTTCCCCTTCTTGCAGGTACACCCAGTGCAGGTACACCTTTCCCTTCTTGCAGGTACACCCAGTGCAGGGTTTAGGTAATACGTTGCTTCCATTGCTTGCCACGCCTCTCAATCGTATTTCCATGGTGTTTAGAAGATAAGTTGTTTTACACATCCATCCCTCTCCCCGGTTCCTCCCTTTCCTCCAGTCTGCCAGCCTGTCGATGGCGGTGGCACAGGAACCCACAAGCACGGGCGCGTGGTCGTTCCCTTCCGTGGCCCCTGAAACACTGTCTGTCCATTCCCTTCCCATCCCCCCTTACCACCAGTCTGCCAGCCTGTCGATGGCGGTGGCACAGGAGCCGACGAGCACGGGGGCGTGGTCGTTCCTCTCACCATTCTTGTCATGAATTTTGAGGCGACTCACGAGTCAGTTCACCCCGTTCACCCCCTTCCTCCCTTACCTCCAGTCTGCAAGCCTGTCCATGGCGGTGGCACAGGAGCCAACGAGCACGGGCGCGTGGTCGTTTCTGTCGCCCTTCTCGCTCACCATGTGGCTGGTCATCCTCGCATCCACCGCTTTCACCGTGGTGGCCGTGTGGTTCCTCGAGAAGAACCAGAACGAGGACTTCTACGCCAACGGCAAGCTCTCCAGCCAGATCATCGATAGTGTTTGGTGAGCCCACCCCACTCCACTACCCTGTTTCCTCAAGCCCTGTTTCAAAGCTACCCTTCTCCCTTCTACGCCCACGGCAAGCTCTCCAGCCAGATCATCGACAGCGTCTGGTAAGCCAACAGATTGAGCCCGACTCATAGTTTGAGAACTCTCAACACCTCCTCAAGAAGAACCAGAACGAGGACTTTTACGCCCACAGCAAGCTCTCCAGCCAGATCATTGACAGTGTCTGGTATCTCTACCCTGTTTCCTGAAGGACAGTGTCTGTGTGTGTGGTAAGCTGTTGCCAGAGCACAGGCGCGTGCTCAATCGTTTCCCTCCGTGATGGTTCCGGAAAAATATAGTTTTTAGGCGCCTCAAAACTAGACGCGCTCGATCGGTTCTATCCGTGATGGTGTCAAAAAGATAATTCCAAGGGGATGAGAAGAGACACAAGTATGTCTGGCTTGGATTAGAAATACTGGATCGAGTGTAAGTGTGTACACTCGCTGGATGCGAAAGGTGAGGGATTGGGTGGGTAAGTGGGGAAAGATGCAAACACTTTAAGCAAAAAGTGAGGGATTGGGTGGGTAGGTGGGGAAAGATGCAAACACTTTAAGCAAAAAAAACGAACGTGTTCGAGGCGAACCGAACAGGTGTTCGCCCTTGTGCTCATGTCTACTCACGGATTTTTTAGGCGCCTAAAAAATCGTCTTATAATTGGTCCCTACAAATGACTAGGTAGGGCTCATCTTCTCCCCTGTATTGCCCTCTCTCCCTCGTTTGTTCCTGCGTGTCCCTCCCTTGTGCTCTGCAGGTATGCGCTCACCACAATCGTCTTTGCGCAAGGTACGCATTTGATTGACCAATGTCCAATGCCCACCTTCCCACCCACCTTCACCTTCTCATTCATGCCATGTCAATGCGTTCATCAGAACACCCGTGCTGCCGTGCATCAAGGTGACTTTTGAGTCGACTCAAAGGCCACCCACCTTCACCTTCACCTTCACCTTCGCCTTCACCTTCACCTTCACCTTCTCATCTACGTCTGTCAATGCGCTAAAGAAAATACATCAGCATCATCGTGCATCGCAGCATTGTGTGTGTGATGATGCCCCTGCCCTGCCCTGCATTATACGACATGCTGTCCCTGCCCTGCCCTGCATTATACGACCCAACGCTCTCGCCCCCACCCCGCCACCCCCTCACCACAACCCTCCTCTCCTCCACCCTCACCCCCTCTTAACCCCCCCTCTTTCCCCAACCATCACGTGTGAGCAGACAAGCCCATTCAGACCACCATTGGGCGTCTCGCCATGATGTGCTGGCTCTTCCTCGTGCTCATCTTGACCTCGTCTTGTCCCTCCATCCCCCTCTTGCTACTCCCCTGCTACCCTACTACATCACATGCCATGTGAGCAGACAAGCCCATTCAGACCACCATGGGGCGACTGGCCATGATGTGCTGGCTCTTCCTCGTGCTCATCGTCAGAGCCCTCTTTTCTCCTCTGCTTACACCCTGTATTACCCACCCGTCTTCACATGTGAGCAGACAAGCCCATTCAGACGACCATGGGGCGTCTCGCCATGATGTGCGGGCTCTTCCTCGTGCTCATCGTGACCTTGCCTTGTCCCTCCATCCCCCTCTTGCTCCTCCACGGCTACCCTACTACATCACATGCTATGTGAGCAGACAAGCCCATTCAGACCACCATGGGGCGGCTGGCCATGATGTGTTGGCTCTTCCTCATAAGCTATCTCCCCCCCCCTATTTCCCATTTACGCACACCCTTTATCACCCTTCTTGACATGTGATGTGATGTGATGTCATGTCATGTCATGTCATGCCATGTCATGCCATGTCATGTCATGTCATGTCATGTATTGTGAGCAGACAAGCCCATTCAGACCACCATGGGGAGATTGGCCATGATGTGCTGGCTATTCCTTGTGCTCATTGTAACCGCCAGTTACACCGCCTCCCTCTCCTCCATCCTCACCGTTCAGAACCTCGCCGCCACCCCTGATGTGAGCACCCTTACCACCCTAAACCCGAAACCCTAAAACTTAAACCCTGAACAACAACCTGAACTGCGAGGCCATCCACAATCCACACCCCCGTGTCCCTTGCTCGCTCACCACCACCATCCAACATCATCATCATCCAACCTCATCATCATCCAACCTCTCCACCATCCAACCTCATTATCATCAGACCTAAGTGACTTCTGAGTTGACTCAAAACTCGCTCGCTCATCCAACCTTCATCATCATCCAACCTCAACACCATCCAACCTCACCACCATCCAACCTCACCACCATCCAACCTCATCACCATCCAACCTCATCATCATCCAGAACTTTATTTCATGACCACCACTGCTGATATGATATGATATGATATGATATGAGCACAGTTTGTTTCCTGCGGCAAGCACTGTTGATGTAAGGAGCAGCAGCACCCTCAGGCACCTTCCCGACTTGCTCACCGTCCTGAACCGTTCACTACCGTTCCTTCCTTCTAACCCACTCTCACCCACCTCTCATCGCGCTCTCATCCCTCCTGTTCCTCCCCCTTTCCCCACTCCCTTCTCCCTTTCTACGCGCCCCCTCCTGCTGTATGAGTCAATCAGGGTTTTTTTGAGAATCCTGAAAAAAATATCTTTCAATGTGCCCCTTCCTGCTGTAGAAAAGGAGTCAATCACCACCTTTCCACGCCCTTTACCCCCAACCCACCCCCCCTTCTCGCCCCCTTTCCACCCCAAACCCCCAACGCCCTTACCCCCCCCACCCCCACCCCTGCCTCTGCCGCCTTCCCTGTGTTTCACCCGCCTCTCTACCAATCGCATCACAGAGCCTTTCCGTGGCGATTTCTCTGAAGCTTCCTCTCGGTTACCACGAGGGCTCCTTCACCTACAACTACCTCCTGGCCATCGGCATCCCCGCTGTAAGCAGGCTCTCTAATTAGTTGTAGGCAGTCTTATTGTACCTGCTTTCCACTGTAGACAGTCTCTCAGTCACCACAAAGGTTCCTTCGCCTACAATTACCTCCTGGCCATCGGCATCCCCACTGTAAGCAGTCCCCCTAATCACCACTGTAGTTGTAGGTAGTCCTGTTATACCTGCTCTCCACTGTAGGCAATCCCTAGGTCACGACGAGGGCTCCTTCACCTACAATTCACCTCCTAGCCGTCGGAATCCCCGCTGTAAGCAGGCTCTCACCCTCTCTCCAGTCCCTCGTTTTAAGCAGTCTCTATTGATGCCGCCCGCCCGCTGTAAGCTGGCCCGTTAGTCCCTTATGCGAATTCTCAAAAGTGATTTGCCCACGTTTCTCTCCCTCTAACTCTCGCTATACGCACACTTTCCTCTCTGTAAGCAGGCTATTTAATCCCCACTGTAGGCAGACTCATTCATTATACATGCCCTCCCGCCCCTCTCACACCCTCCCCGCCCCCAAGATACAGTCTTGCAACCCTTTCCCTACAAAGGCGGTGATTCACAAGGTTCACTCATGCTACCCCCATCCCTCCCTTCCCCCAAAACCCTACACCCCCCCTCCCCTCTCCCCCTCTCGTCCCCTGTCCCTCCCCCCCGCCTCCTTCCTCATCGGTCCCCCGATTTCCCACCCCTCCCACCCCTCTCAACAGTCAGTGCTGTTCCCGCTGAAATCTATGGCTGAATTCGCGGACGCCCTGGGCTCAGGCAAGGTGAAGGCGGTGATTGATGAGGCTCACTCACGCTGCCCCCATTCTTCCCCTCCCCCGGAACCCTGCACTTCCCCCTTCCTCCACACACAACAGTCAGTGCTGCACCCATTGGGGTCCATGGCTGAATTCGCAGACGCCCTGGGTTCAGGCAAGGTGAAGGCGGTGATTGATGAGGCTCACTCACGCTGCCCCCATTCCTCCCCTCCCCCGGAACCCTGCACTTCCCCGTTCCTCCACACACAACAGTCAGTGCTGTACCCATTGGGGTCCATGGCTGAATTCGCAGACGCCCTGGGTTCAGGCAAGGTGAAGGCGGTGATTGATGAGGCTCACTCACGCTGCCCCCATCCATCCATCCGCTCCCCATCCCAACCCCTGACCTCATCCCCCCCCCATCTCCACTTTAAAACCCGCGCCTCCCCCGCTCCCCCAACCAGTCAGTGCTGTTTCCGCTGAAATCCATGGCTGAGTTCGCGGACGCCCTGGGCTCGGGAAAGGTGAAGGCGGTGATTGATGAGGCGCCGTATCTGGATGTATTCAACTCGCGCTTCTGCAGCTACACTCGCGTGAAGGAACAACTTTCCACCTTCAACTGGGGCTTCGTGAGTGGTGTCAGTTGGCTCGATTTATACATATGGTGAGAGGTAAGAGCTGTAAGGCTGAGAGGCGCCACATCTGGACGTGCTCAACTCGCGCTTCTGCAGCTACACGCGCGTGAAGGAGCAGCTCTCCACGTTCAACTGGGGCTTCGTGAGTGGTGTCAGTTGGCTCGATTTATACATATGGTGAGAGGTAAGAGCTGTAAGGCTGAGAGGCGCCATATCTGGACGTGCTCAACTCGCGCTTCTGCAGCTACACTCGCGTGAAGGAACAAATTTCCACCTTCAACTGGGGCTTTGTGAGTGCCGCTGCTGTGTCGTGTGGGTGGGCGTGAGGCGACTCATGAATATGTGACGGCTCTTGCTGTATAATGAATCTGGCTTGCCAGCTGCACAGCATGCACGACTTCTGGATCAAGTTTTGAGTCGACTCAAAACACGACTTCTGGATCAAGGGCTCCACCTCCTGCTCCCTGGGGCCCTCCCTCTCCTCTATCAGCCTCTCTCACGCCCACTGCTCCTCTCCCCCATCTGCCCCTCCCTCCTGTCACTCCCCTGCTAACTCTTTCCCCTTCCCCCTGCCACCCCTCCTCCCTGCCCCTCCCCAACCCCCCCTCCCTCCCCTCCCACCGCCCCAGGCCTTCCACAAGGACATGAGGGTGCCCTACGATCTCTCCATCGCCATCTCAAAGCCTTCCCCACACCCCCTCTCCGCCTTTCATGCGCCCTTGTCCTCTCCCCTCTCCCCACCCGCCCATCCCCTCAGCCCCCTGCTCCCCTGCTCCCCTACTCCACCCCACACAACAGGCCTTCCACAAGGACATGCGCGTGCTCTACGGCCTTTCCATCGCCATCTCAAAGCTGGACCCCACTCCCCCTTCCCTCCCATCCTTCCCCTGCCCTCCTCCCCTCCCAACCCCCTCCTTCCCCCCCCAGGTGTTCCACAAGGACATGCGCGTGCCCTACAATCTCTCCACCGCCATCTCAAAGTTGGCGCACTCACTCCCTGCCCATTCCTGTTCCATCCTGCCCCTACCCTCCCTTCCCCATTTCTTCCCCCCCCACACACAACAGGCCTTCCACAAGGACATGCGGGTGCCATACGATCTCTCCATCGCCATCTCAAAGCTGGCGCAGTCGGGGCAGCTGCAGAGCATGCACGACTTCTGGATCAAGGGCTCCACCTCCTGCTCCCTCGGGCCCTCCGTCTCCTCCACCAGCCTCGGCCCCGAGAACTTCTGGACGCTGTTTGTGATTTATAGCGCGGTCGCGGTGCTGTGCTGCCTTGTGTACTGCGCGATGTCGGCTTATACGGGGTACAGGATTCTGAGCTACTGCCGGAAGCTGGAGAAGGAGTTGAAGGAGGAACTGGAGGGAGGCAAAGCAGGGTGAGTTGCAATCCACTCCGCCTGGGGAAAGGTAAGAAAGCAGGTGGGCTCACATCTGTGTATTGTATGCTGTGCCGGGTCAGTCTATATATGGTACAAGATTCTGAGCTACTGCCGGAAGCTGGAGAAGGAGCTGAAGGAGGAACTGGAGGGAGGCAAAGCAAGGTGAGTTCAAGTTGCAGGTCGGGCTTGTAATAAGGTGAGCAGGCAAAGGAAGGAGTCACTTCTGTGCACCGTGCTGGGTTTGCTTATACGGGGTACTGGATCCTGAGCTATTGCCGGAAGCTGGAGAAGGAGCTGCAGGAGGAACTGGAGGGAGGCAACGCAGGGTAAGTCTCAATTCAAGTTGCAGGTCGGGCTTGTGATAAGGTGAGCAGGCAAAGGGAGGAGTCGCTTCTGTGCACTTTGCTGGGTTTGATTATACGGGGTATAGGATCCTGAGCTATTGCCGGAAGCTGGAGAAGGAGCTGCAGGAGGAGTTGGAGGGAAGCAAAGCAGGGTGAGTTGCAATCCGGGCTTGCGAGACAATAAGGTGAGCACGCAAAGGGAGTCCCATCTCTGCACTGTGCCGGGCTGGCTTATACGGGGTACAGGTTCCTGAGCTACGGGGGGGCTTTGACAAGTAAAGTGCCTCCCTTGTCTTGTCCCTCTCCCCCACCCCCTTTCCTCCCCTGCGCTGATTCTCACTGCAGGTTCTCCAGGGAAGGGAAAGGCAGAGGAAGGAAGCACGGAAGGCAGCAGCAGCAGGAGGGACGGGTTAGGTGCATTCCTCTCCCTCCCCTCTCCCATCTCCCCCACCCTCCCCCTGCGCTGATATTCACTGCAGGTCCTCCAGGAAGGGCAAGGCAGAGGAAGGCAGCACGGAAGGCAGCACGGAAGGCAAGGACAGGCCGTCCCTCCCTGCTGGAGTGGTGGAACGGACTGGCCTGATGTGCAATCCTCTCCCTCCCCACTTCCCTCCCCCTTCCACCCCACATTCCTCCCCTGCGCTGATTCTCACTGCAGGACCTCCAGGAAGGGCAAGGCAGAGGAAGGCAGCACGGAAGGCAGCAAGGGCAGGAGGGACGGCTTACGTGCGTTCCCCTCTCCCATCTCCCCCACCCTCCCCCTGCACTGATTCTCACTGCAGGTCCTCCAGGAAGGGCAAGGCAGAGGAAGGAAGCACAGAAGGCAGCAAGGGAGCAAAAGAGGGAGGAGGCGGGGTGTGGGGCAGCATGCGATGGAGATCAACTTCTTCCACGCGCTGCTCGTGGGGCTGGCTGGGGTGGTGAAGGGACAGACCTGACGTGCACTCTCTCCACCTCCCCCCTCTTTTCCCTTGCCGGCTTCCATCTCCCCCCCTTCTTCCCTTCGCCATGACTCATTTCAGATCCTCCAGGAAGGGGAGGGCAGAGGAAGGAAGCACGGAAGGCAGCAAGGGAGCAAAAGAGGGAGGCGCAGGCGGGGTGTGGGGCAATGTTCGCTCCGGGCTGCAGACGATGATGGAAATCAACTTCTTTCACGCGCTGCTCGTGGGGCTGGGGTGGAAAGACCCTCCTGATGTGCACTCCGCTCTGGTCACCAACCAGCTGCAGCACATTGACTTTGACAGCTACGGCGCTGCTGCTGGGTATGGTGGTGGTGGTGCTGGCGGGTATGGTGTTGCTGCTGGGTTCAACGGTGGTGGTCCTGGAGAGGAAGGGGGGATAGCGGGAGTGTTTGCCCGAGTTGGTAGCATGGGTGGCATGAGGAGTTTCAAGAACGCTGAAGGCAGCACCAGCACCAGCACAAGTCGACTTGTGAGGCGCCTCAGAAGTTTTGGAGAAGAAGGGGAGAGAGGGGGAGCAGCATTCGACCGAGCTGGTAGCATGGGCGGGAGGAGTTTCAAGCATGCTGACCGACCAACCAGCAGCGGCAGCGGTCATCTCAAGTCAAGCAAGTCACTTAAGAGGCGCTTCGCCAGGGGAAGCGCGTCGCAAGGAGGCTCTTTCAAGTCAACAACCTCATTCAAAGCAGATCTGTTCCGAAAGCAACAGTCTTTCCAGCAGTCTAACCTTGGCAAGGAGGGGGAGAGAGACGCAAGAGAGGCACGGGAGGAAAGGGAGTCAATCGAGTCAACGTCAGTCAAGAGGGCAGCGTCGTTCCGGGCAGAGTCAATGCGGTCAGCCTCGTTCAAACAATCCGAGGCTTTCCAAGGGGGTCCTGTGGCCCGGGCTGGAGGGTTCCGAAGTGCTTCTGTGCCCGGAGGTGAGGTGATCAGGGAGGCGACGGGAGAGCGGGAGCAGCAGAGGCAGGAGTATGGGCAGGAAGGGAGGGCGAAGCAGTTTGTACGGCCTGGGTCTGGTGGGACTGGTGGGTCGGGTGGTTCTCGAGATAGGGATGGGACTGGAAGCCTGGGTGCAGGAGCAGGCTTGGCTCAGTCGGGCAGCTTGAGCAAAACGGGCAGTTTTAAGAGATCGGGCAGTGCGCTCCGTGCTCCCAGCTTCAAGCGTCCCACCAGCAGTCGAGAGGAGGGGCGTGAGAGGGACGGGAGTGGGATAGCAGAGCGGCAGCCGCAGCCGCCGCAGCAGCATCAAGGGCCGATATTGAAGCCTGAGGGGCTGTTTAAGAAGCTAGTCAGCTTTAAAGGGGCCGAGGCTGGGTCGAGCACTGGTGGAGGTTCTGAGAGCACGAGCAGAGGGGGAGTGGAGAGAGGGGCAGGAGGGGGTTCAGGAGGTGCAGGAGCACGGGGAGGAGGAGGAGGAGGAGGGCAAGGGGGTGGGGGGCAGACGAGGCCGGATATCAAGTTTGGCGGCAGTGCGAGGGGCAAGTTTGAAGGGGGGCCGGTGTGGCGATCAACTTCCTGGGGAAAGAAGGGGTGAGGTGAGGGGTGAGCGGTGACATGGATATGGGAGTGCTGGTGGGAGGGACTGAGGGGGGTGCGATATGCAGTGACAGAAAGGAAGGATTATGAGTTGAACAGGTTTTGGAGGAAGGAAGGGCATGATGGGAGCCCTGGTGGGAACTCATGGGCGTCATTTGTGGTGTCAGGAGGGTGGATGTCTGTAGCAAAAGGGGTTTGTGTGTGCAGCTAAATGCCCCCTTTGAGTTGAGAGTTTTACTTAGACAAAGCAGGCAGGGTGGTTGGTGCGGTGGTGTGAGGGTGTGAGGGTGTGTGAGAGCCAGGCTTGAAAGGGATTGAGTGTGGCGGTCGACGCCTTATAGGGAGAGAGGGCGAGGCCGAAACGGGGGGATGGGAGGGGTGGGGTGCACCGATGGGAACAAAAAAAAAATAGGAGGCACCTCGGGAAAAACAAGAGTCACGTTTTCTTGTTTGAGGTGCCTCAATAGCTAGACTCCCACAGGAACAATTTGCGACTCAAAGTTTCGTAATCTTACAGGAGCTGGAACTCTTATGCATGCTTCATGGGCGCACTATCAGTTTGCATTCTTGTTCAGATGTACCTATTGCTTAGTTCTGTAAGGGAGTGTATACGTTGTGTATGATGGTGTCAACTTATATTTTCACCTCAAGTACTAATCGCTGCATTAACGCATACAGACGGCAATCGGCTCTGTGACCGTAATTACCGTGTGACGACCATACCTTTGCGACGACCATACCTTTGCGACGACCATACTTTTGCGACGACCACCTCCCGTGCGACATCTTTCGTGCGACGACCTCTGAGCGATGGAGCCGCCGTCGCCATCCAGTGATCCACCACCTGTCGTAGCGAGTAACACCTCGCCACGTGTCTTCAACGTGAATGTTGGCATTCTGGGGCACATCGACAGCGGCAAAACGAGCCTCGGTGAGCCGAGCCGACACGTACCGAATTGACTGATAATTCTCACAAGACATTGAGACTTTAAAAAATCAAGGGAATTTCCAGCAAGTCAATAAGAGCCGCGGTGAGAGCCGAGTAACACGTGGCAACACGACTCGAAATTCGTCCCACGTAAGCCGGAGTAGTATTATGCCCCTCTCCCCATGACGTCCCACCCTCTCCCCCCTCCACACGCCTCCCCCCCCCTTCCCCAGCCAGGGCGCTGAGCACGCTGCTGAGCACAGCCGCACTGAAAAGAGCCCAGAGCGAGCGGAGAGAGAGAGGGGGAGGGCAGTACACCCGAGTCTGTTCCCATGCTCCATGCTCCCCAGTCCCTATTCCCCTCCGCATGTCTCCCCTCTCCACCCCAGCCAGGGCGCTGAGCACGCTGCTTAGCACAGCCGCGTTGGACAAACACCCGCAGAGCGCGGCGAGGGGGAAAGGGGAACGCTGCCTTTGTGTACACTGTACCCGACTCTCTCCCCATGCCCCCATGCCATATCTCCATGCCATGCCGCCATCTCCCAATGCCCCATATCCTCTCAAATGTCCCCAGCCAGGGCGCTGAGCACGCTGCTGAGCACAGCTGCGTTGGACAAACACCCGCAGAGCGCTGAGAGAGGGATCACCCTCGACCTTGGGTTCTCCGCCTTCCAGGTACCTTCCACGTGCCTTCCAAGTAACCACCAGAGACTTTTTTCAGGCACCTTCTGTGTGCCTTCGAGGTACCTTCCACACCTGTTTGCGACTTTTTTCTTTTTTCTTTTCTTTTTCAGCTCATCCGTCTGCAACGCCAATCCCTCACACTCCTCTCCTCCCTCCCACAGTCCCTCTATCATTCCCTCGCCTTCCCTTTTTGTCACGTCGACCTCTCTCCCCCTCACACCCTCTCCTCCATGGATTGTCCCCTCTATTCTCAAAAATACCCTGCAGCATCATGGAGATGGAGGGTGCCCTCTATAACAAAGTGCTGTACCCACCCCCTCTGCTTGACTGCCCCAGCTCTGTCTCTCAGCCCTCTCACTCCCATCTACCTCGTCCCCTCAGGTGGACGTGCCTCCATCCCTAGCGCACGAGCTTCCATACGACAAGATCCAGTTCACTCTCGTGGACTGCCCCGGCCATGCCTCCCTCATCCGAACCATCATTGGAGGTCCGTCCGCCCGTTACCTCCTTTCTGTGTATGGCTCGTTGTTTTGAATCTTGAAACTCATCCAAATACGTCTCAGATGGAGAGGCATCAGCTGATTGGTGATCCATCAGCTTCTCAGATCATCGATATGATGCTGCGTGTGGTCGATCGATCGATGCCAGCTCATGCTGCTTCTGGTAGACGCTCACGTCACCAAGGGTAGTGAGGCACTGACATTGGCCTCCATTTCTCCCACGGGAGCCCCATCTTCTCTATATGATCATTTGTATGATGCTGCGTGTGGTCGGTCGACTGATGCCAGCTCATGCTGCTTCTGGTAGACGCTCACGGATCCAACTACGTCACCATTTCTCCCAGAAGATGGCATTCCGACGCAGTCATTGGCCTCCATTTTTCCCACAGGGGACCCATCTTCACTCCGCCATTCCCCCATCCCATCACCCCATCAGGAGCACAGATCATCGGCATGGTGCTGCTTGTGGTTGACGTCACCAATGGCAAACCAGCCCATTCTAGTATGACTTGTTAGTTATCTTCGTCAACCCCCCCGTTCCCCGCCACACACCACACCCCATCAGGAGCACAGATCATTGACATGGTGCTGCTTGTGGTTGGCCTCACCAAAGGCAAGCTATACCTCAGTGTGCCTTATTATCTTCGTCACCCACCCGTTCACCCATTCTCTCACATCCCATTCACTCACCTGTTCCACGCACACCCCATCCCATCAGGCGCACAGATCATTGATATGATGCTACTTGTGGTTGATGTCACCAAGGGCATCCAAACACAGACGGCAGAGGTGAGGATATTTGCGAGGATTACGTCGTTAGTGACGTGTATGAAGAAGTGTTTTGAGACGTCTCAAAACAGCATCCAGACACAGACGGCAGAGGTGAGGATATTTGCGAGGATTACGTCGTTAGTGCTTTTCTCACCGGGTTGTCGTTTGCAACACACTCTTTTTTCTCCATTCTCTTCTCAGTTCCGGCGTTCCTCTCCTTCATTACAACCCTTATTTTCTTGATTCTACCTGCTTCTCCCCACTTCTCCCCTCCTCTCCCCTGCTCGTGTGTGTATCTGCAGTGTTTGGTTGTGGGTGAGGTTTCTCCTACCAAGGAAATGGTTGTTGTGCTTAACAAAACGGTAACCCATACAATCATGCCATGCCATTTCCTGTCATTACATGCCATGCCACAGCATGCCATGCCATACCATGCCATGTCCCTCGCCGTGTTATGCCATTCCTCGCCATGCCATGCCATGCCACGCCATGCCATGCCATGCCACGCCATGTCATGCCATGCCACGCCATGCCATGCCATGCCATACCATCCCATACCATCCCATGCCATGCCGTGCCATGCCATGTCCCTCGCCGTGTTATGCCATTCCTCGCCATGCCATGCCATGCCACGCCATGCCATGCCATGCCACGCCATGTCATGCCATGCCACGCCATGCCATGCCATGCCATACCATCCCATACCATCCCATGCCATGCCGTGCCATGCCATGTCCCGCGCCGTGTTATGCCATTCCTCGCCATGCCATGCCATGCCATGCCATGCCATGCCATGCCATGCCACGCCATGTCATGCCATGCCACGCCATGCCATGCCATGCCATACCATCCCATACCATCCCATGCCATGCCGTGCCATGCCATGTCCCGCGCCGTGTTATGCCATTCCTCGCCGTGCCATGCCATGCCATGCCATGCCATGCCATGCCATGCCATGCCATGCCATGCCATGCCAGGCCATGCCATGCCACGCCATGCCATGCCATGCCACGCCATGCCATGCCATGCCATACCATCCCATACCATCCCATGCCATGCCGTGCCATGCCATGTCCCGCGCCGTGTTATGCCATTCCTCGCCATGCCATGCCATGCCATGCCATGCCATGCCATGCCATGCCACGCCATGTCATGCCATGCCACGCCATGCCATGCCATGCCATACCATCCCATACCATCCCATGCCATGCCGTGCCATGCCATGTCCCGCGCCGTGTTATGCCATTCCTCGCCGTGCCATGCCATGCCATGCCATGCCATGCCATGCCATGCCATGCCATGCCATGCCATGCCAGGCCATGCCATGCCACGCCATGCCATGCCATGCCACGCCATGCCATACCATCCCATACCATCCCATGCCATGCCATGCCATGCCATGCCACGCCAGCCTTCCTCCCTTCTGTCGGGCTCCTTGCCCCTTCTCAATCAAGCCTCTGCTCTCTGTTCCGTTCCCTTAAATCAGGACCTGTTACCTGCTGCCACGAAGCAAGCACAAATCGATAAGGTAGGTAGGGCCATGACAGGCTAAACCCTAAACCCTGAACCATGGATTGGATATGATGTGGATAAATGGATTCATGAGCACATCGCACAAATCACTACACAACAGCCCTTGTCACTCACGCTGCTTCTAATCATGTTGCTTGCTCCTTTCTGAAGCGCTTCAAACTTGGATGCATGTCTAGTTATCTCTCTGCTTACATCTCTCTACCATCCCTTTCACAGATGAGAAAGAGACTTCGAGCCACGTTGAAGGGAACCAAGTTTGCCAACGCTGCCATGGTTGCAACAGCAGCAGCAGCCGTGCCATCAGCAGCAGAAGCGGCAGGAGCAGCACCAGCAGTAGCAGCAGACGGCATAGCTGACATCGTTAACGAGCTAATGGCACGGGTGCCTTGTGAGTAATAGGCATCCCGCTCACCTTTCAGAGGGTCGTAGAAGCAGGGAGGAAGGGACTTAAAGGGTTTGTGCTCCGTCATGCTATGTGCCCTCTCTTCCTTTGAGTCGACTCAAAAGCAGTGCTCTGTCATGCTATGTGCCCTCTCTTCCTTTGAGTCGACTCAAAAGCAGTGCTCCGTCATGCTATGTGCCCTCTCTTCCTTCCAAAATTGGGAAGAGGGCACGAATCATGTACTTTTGTACTCCTTGTCTTTCCGTAAGGAAGAGAGGGCCACTTGTCGTGGAAGAGACTTAGAAGATGCTTCCCTTTCATTTTGCTCCATCTTGGCAAGTGCCCTCCCTTCCATCTAGAATACCCTCCCTTTCCTTTTGCTTTCTTTCCATCGATTTCTTTTCCGTTCCCCCCCTTCCCATGAACTCTTTACCCAGCTATATCTCGGAACTTAGATGGGCCTTTCCTCTTTGCTATCGACCACTGCTTTCCCATCAAAGGCCAGGTGATTCCAAACAGCCGTCAGGTGATTCCAAACAGCCGTCAGGTGATTCCAAACAGCCGTCAGGTGATTCCAAACAGCCATCAGATGATTCCAAACAGCCGTCAGGTGATTCCAAACAGCCGTCAGGTGATTCCAAACAGCCGTCAGGTGATTCCAAACAGCCGTCAGGTGATTCCAAACAGCCGTCAGGTGATTCCAAACAGCCGTCAGGTGATTCAGATGAGCAGTCAGGTGACTTCAACACGCAATCAGGTGATTTGAAGAAGCTGCCTGCTGGTTTCCAACAAGTTGACCAAAGAGTTTCAGATTAGCAATGTGAAATGTTATGGATGGAGAGGGCTGGCAAAGGGGTTCAAGCATACATTACATGCTTGAACCCCCTTGCCAGCCCTCCTTATCCATAACATTGCATGCGGCAAATGAGCGGATTTGTTCTCTCCTCTTCACACCGTCTGTTTTTTAAGAATTCTCAAAAAACATATTCGGCTGGCAAAGCTGTTCAAGCATGTGTGTTGTACATTACATGCGACAAATGAGCAGATTTGTCCTCTCCTCTTCATACCGTCACGAGAGCTTGCCCTTGTTTGAACGTTGCCGCAGTCCTCTTGATGCCTCTCAAAGCAAAATGAGTACACCCTTGTCTTCATGTTCGTACTCGCTAGGCATGTTACTGGTATTCCCTTGATGCCTTGCCCTGTCACATCCTCGTTTGTCACACACACCCTCCTTTGCAGGGCACAGTGATGACAGGGACAGTGCTGAGAGGCCACGTGGCAGTGAATGATTCGCTGGAACTCCCACTCCTCAAGCTGCAGAAAAAGGTTCGTCAGGTTATTAGGTCAGGGGGGAAAGAGAAACAAAATATTTGCGGAGCGGATGTAGCTTGTGGGTGGGTTGGCATGACCATCATTGTTGTACGATGATCTTTTATTTCACGGAATGGCTTAGGAGTCATCACAGCGGTTACAGTGCTTCATCTACCATGCCCCATCATGCCATGTCATGTGATGCCCCATCATGCCATGTCATGTGATGCCCCATCATGCCATGTCATGTGATGCCCCATCATGCCATGTCATGTGATGCCCCATCATGCCATGCCATGTGATGCCCCATCATGCCATGTGATGCCCCATCATGCCATGTGATGTCCAATCATGCCATGTGATGCCCCGTCATGCCATGCCATGCGATGCCCCATCATGCCATACCATGTGATTGTTAGAATTCTCATGTTCTAGCATGCTAACACTTGTGACTGTACACCAATCGTGGTGTACAGTTGGGTTGGGACTACACCCAATTTTGGGTTTAGTCTTGCATTTTGGGGTGCCAATCCAACCCAATTGTGGTGGAGCCCTCAAATGCAACCCTATGGGCCATAGGTTGCCCCACTTCACAAAGTGAGGCCAACCCAACCCAATGGGCCATAGGTTGGCCCACTCCCCCAATTCCACCTCCCTCCTTTCCCTTCCAACCCTCTCTTCCCAAAGCTACGTATGCTTGCTAATGTTCTAATCAAGCTAATGGTTCAACTTCCTTTCTTCACATGGTATAGAGCACAATTCTCCTACACCCATCCCTTCCCCCTCCAGTTTTGTTTTCCCAAGGGCCCACCACACGCTTCCCTCACGCCGCGACCTTTCCGTCGCCGTCGTCCCCCCCCCCCCCCCCCTCTCCCCCTCCCCATCTCGGCATTTTCTCGCCGCGACCTCCCCGCCGCCGCGTCCCGCGGATTTCGCCGCCGCGTCCCGCCGATTTCGCCGCCGCTTCCTCTCCGCCCGCGAATTTCCCGCGGATTTCCCCACCGCCGCGGATTTCCCGCGGATTCCCCGTGGATTCCCGTCGCCGCCTGCCCTCCCAGCCCCCGCGACCTTTTCGTCGCGGATTTCCCACGGATTTCCCGCGGAATTCCTTGCCGCCACGCATTCCCCGCGGATTTCCCGCGGTGTTCCGTCGCCGCCTGCCCTTCCAGCCGCCGCGACCACGCCGTCGCCGCCTGTCTCTTCCGCCGCCGCGACCCTCTCGTCGCCGCCTGCCCGTCCCACCGCCGCGACCACGTCGTCGCCGCCTGCTGTACCAGCCTCCGCGGCTTCGCGTCGTCGCCTGCCCGTCCCGCCGCCGCGACCCTTTTTTTTTTTTCATCGTCGCCGCCTGCACACTCCATCCGCCGCGACTGCCCTGCCGTCGCCTGCACGTCCCGCCGCCGCGACTGCACCGCCGTCGCCCGGCATTTCGACCGCCGTGACTGCACCGCCGTCGCCCGCGCCTTCCGCCGCCGCGCCTGCACCGTCGCCGCTTCCAATTCCCGCCCCCGCGACTTCCCCCCCTCCCCACCGTGACCGCTCAGCCAACGCCCGCGGTTTCCGCCGCCGCGACCACATCGTCGCCGCCTGCCCATCCCGCCACCGCGACCCTTTCGCCCCCTGCATATTTCGCCGCCACTACTCCTTCCCCTCCCCCTCTCCCCCTCTCCCTCTCCCCTCTCCTTGCAGCAGCGGCGGCAGCTACAGCCGCGGCAGCAGCAGCAACAGCAGCAGCAGCAGCGGCGACAGCAACGGCAGCAGCGACATCAGCGGCAGCCGTGCCAGCCGCGCCCGTGACTGCACCCTCCTTCCCCTCCCCCTCTCCCCCTCTCCCTCCGCCTCTCCCTCTCCCCTCTCGTCGCAGCGGCGGTAGCAGCTACAGCCGCGGCAGCAGCGGCAGCAGCAGCAGCAGCGGCATCCCCGGCAGCAGCGACCGCAACGGCAGCAACGACATCAGCGGCAGCCGTGCCAGCCGCGCCCGTGACTGCACCCTCCTCCCCCTCCCCCCTCTCCCCCTCTCCCTCCGCCTCTCCCTCTCCCCTCTCCTTCCTGCAGCAGCAGCAGCGGCAGCAGCGACAGCCGCGGCATCCCCAGCTGCAGCAGCAGCAGCGGCAGCAGCTCCGTCAGCGGCAGCAGCTCCGTCAGCGGAAGCAGCGGCAGCAGCGGCAACAGCAGCAGCAGCAACGGCCAGAGGGGTTCAGCAGCAGCAGCAGCCGGCGGAGTCCCCCCGCTCCAGCAGCAGCACCTCCCCCTCCCCCTGGCCGCCGTGGGTCCACCCGCCGTCGCCTCCCCCTTGACCGCCGCGGGTCCACCCGCCGTCGTCTCCCCCTTGGTCGCCGCGGGTCCACCCGCCGCCGCCCATCATGGCCACCACCCCTCTTGTTCCTCTCCCCCCTCCTATCGACGCCTCTTCGGTTGACAAGCTTCAGCTTGCTGCAGATCGCTCCGCCATCAACTGGCACTCGTTCGTCGGCAGCATTCGCCGCGTCCTTCAAGACGCCTTCGTCGGACCCTACTGCGTCCTTGACGTTCTCCTTCGCCGTCTGCAGGCTCTCCAACCGACCGCACCCAATCACCCTGGCGAACCTCCTCCTCTCCCTCCCCGCCCTGGCCCCCCTCCTCCTGAGCCTAACCTGACCGTGGCCGCTACCCCCGAGCTTCAAACTGCTGCGGACGCCACCTTCCTCCACAACCGCCGCGAATACCTCATCCGCAAGGCCGACCATGACGTTGCTGTCCTCAACTACGAATTTGCATCATCAGAGTGTGCCACTCGCTTGGAGCTGATTGCGGAGTACAACACCTCCATGGCGGCTTATGTCCCCAACAGCATCGCCTGGGCCGCTGCCGACAACCGCGCTTGCACCATCCTCCTCGGTGCACTCCCCGACGCTCTCATGCGCCACTTCCAAGCTCGCGAGATGCGCGCTCACCTAATTTGGACCGAGCTCCAGTCTATGTTCGAGCGTCGCGACATCAGCTCTGTTGGCGTTCTGTTCCAGGAGTATTTCTCCATCACCCTTGTCACCTGCGACGGCGCAGTCGACTATGTCGGGCGCATGCAGGAGGTCGCCGATCACCTTGCCGCTCGCCAGGCTGCTCTTTCCGAGCCCCTGCAGATCCATCGTCTGCTCTTCAACCTCACGCCGGACTATGAGTCCCGCCTTCACGCCTTCACCGAGGCAAAACCCTTGGCTAGCCTCCCCGAAGTGACGCAGTGGATCATTGACACGGAGGTCAAGCTCCGCACCCCCATTGTCAACCTCACCACCACTCACTCCTCCTCCACCTCCCTCAATGTCACGCAGCCGCGCACCCAGGGTGGTCGCAACGGCGGCGGAGGGGGCCGTGGAGGGGGCGGAGGTAGCTGTCGGGGTAGTGGTCGTGGTGGCCGTAGTGGTAGTGGTGGTGGTGGTGGCCCTGGTGGCCCCACTCCCGGAGGCTCCTCTAGTGCTGGTGGAGCTGTGAGCCGTGGTGGTGGTCGCCCTGGGACTCTTCCCCCCTGCACGTAAGTTCGCCGCCATGGTCCCCACGCCGGCACGCCGTGTGGTCAGACCAACCACCCCCCTGTCACATGCTTCAAGGCGCTTGATGACGCCTGGTTCGACCGTGGCAACACTGGTACCCCTCCTCGATGGAACAGTGTTACCCCTCGCCCCTCCCTCGTGGACATTCAAACCCTCCCCTCCTTCCTCCCCGCTCACGTCCGTTTGCTCACCCCTTCCCCCCCCTCTCAGCTACAGCAGTTTCAGCAGCACCAGCAGCAACAGCAGCAATACTTCCCGCAGCAGCAGCAGCCGCAGTTTTTTCAGCAGCAGCAGCCGCCGCTTTTTCAGCCGCAGCGGCCCCCACAGAAGCAGTTCTTCCAGCAGCAGCAGCCGCCGCAGTACCTTCCACTGCAGTGGCAGCAGCAGCCGATGACCTTCGGCGCAGCGGCCATGGCCGCTCATGCCTCCCTTGCTCCCCCCCCCTGGGGTTCCATTCCCTCTGCCCCCCCGAGTGTCCCTGACTCTCAGGGTAGTTTCCTTGGTCATATTGCTGCTGCACCATCTGTCGCTTCCATGTATCCCTCTGCTATCAATGAAACGTCATTTCAGTACCACGTGTCACCTCCCCTCGCTTCCTCCCCCACCTTGGACTTTGTCCTTGACAGTGGGGCCACAGAAACCGCACTCAAAGACGCTGGCACCCTCACCCCCCTCCCACTTCCCACCCAGGTTCATGGTGTTGACTCCAGCTTCTCCATCTCATGCACTCACCTCTCCACCCTCCCCTGCACCGCTTTCCCCTCCGGTAGGGTCACAGGTCTCCACATTCCTACCCTTCGCAACAACCTCCTCTCTCACCGAGAACTCCAAGGTGTCGGCATTGCCGCCATTTACCCCGGCTTTGCCAATTACTGTGATCTCTACCAAACCTCCTCTGGTCGCTTTCTCCTGCGCATTCCCCTTTGCCCCCGCACTCGCCTTTACACTCTCCGCACACCCCGTCCCCCTTTCTGTCATGTTACCACTCGTACTGGTACTTCCACCGGTCCTCCTCCCCCTCCCCCTCCCCCTCAGGTATCCCCCTCCCCTGCTTCACTTCCCCCCTCCCTCCCCACCTCTTCTTCCACCCCCTCCCCCTCCTCCTCCACTGCCCTCTCCCACCCAGCAGTCATTCGGCATCACAGACTCGGCCATCCCAACTTCGCCGCACTTCGCACCACTGTCACCTCTCGCCTCCTTCACAGCCTCCCTCCCACCTTACCTCCCCTCCCCTCCTCTCCTGCTCCCCCATGCCCATCATGCATTCATGGCAAGCTCAAGCAATCCCCCCATCACAGCCACCCCACCTTTGCTGCCGCCCCCATTGACCTTGTCCACATGGATCTCTGGGGTCCCTATCCCATCCGCTCCTGTCAGGGGCACCGGTACATGCTCGTCCTCGTTGACGACCACAGTCGGTACTCCACTGTCTTTTTCCTCCACACCAAAGACCAGGTGCCGGCTGTTGTCATCAACTGGGCTGAGCAATGCCGCAATCACTTCAAACGCCCCATTGGCCGCCTTCACTCTGACGGTGGGGGTGAGTTCATCAACAACACCCTTGCCACCTTCTGCAAACTTCATGGCATTCAGCAAACCTCCACCCTTCCCCACTCCCCTCAGCAAAATGGCATTGCTGAGAGTCGCATCCGCGAAATCACCAAAATTGCCCGTTGCCTCATTGCTCACGCCTCCACCCCTCCCTCCCTTCGGAGCTATGCCCTCCTCCATGCCGCCCTCCTCCTCAATCTCCGCTCCCACCCTTAGCATCCCTCCTCCTCCCCCACAGAACTCTGGTCTAGGGCCAAGCCTGACGCTGCCGGCCTTCGCGTTTGGGGCTGCAAGTCCTTCGTCCTCATCCCACCGGCCGATCGCTCCCGTTCCGCCGGCAAGCTCGCCCCCCGTGCCCTTGAGTGCGTCTACCTCAGGCACAATCGCGACTCCCCAGGCTACCTGTTCCTCCACCCTCCCACCAACCGCCTCATCCGCAGCATTGACGTCGTCTTCGACGAGTCCACCCCCTACTACTCCACTCCTCCTCCTGACCCTCTCCCTCCTCCCTCTCGCCCCCTCGCCTGGACTGACACTGTCCTCCCACTTCTCCTCCCTCCCTCTCCTCTCCTCCCCCCCGTTGCCGCTCCACTCCCTTTGTCCTCCTCTGCTGACGTCTATGACCCCGCCGCACCCGCCTCCCCGGCTCACTCCGCTGCACCCCCTCCCCCCTCTCCCTCCTCTCACTCTCCCCCCTCTCTGCAACGGCCGGGCCAGCAGCAGCAACGGTAGCCGGCACAGCAGCAGGGGCAGCAGCAGCAGCAGCCGGGGCAGCAGCAGCCGGGTCCGCAGCAGCAGCAGCCGACTCAGCATCCGGGGCAGCAGCAGCAGCAGTAGGTCCAGTAGCAGCAGCAGCGGCGGCAGCAGCACCGAGCAACTTCCCGCTCCTCCCCTTTCCTCCTCCCTCGCATGCACACTCGCTCCCTTGACAAGGTCTTTGAAGCCCCTCCTCCCGCCTCCATTCAGCTCCTTGAGGACTCCCATGAGGAGTTCCTCAACATTCGGCACCACACTCCTTTCCTTGCCTCCATCTTCCTTGACTTCATTGGCCTTCCCGTCCTTGGCGCCACCTCCACCCCCACCATCTTCACTCCCTCCACCTTTAAAGAGGCCATCGCCTGCCCTGATGCGGACAGGTGGATTGCGGCAATCTTCCTGGAGTGTGAGGCCTTCATTCGCAACGACTCCTTCGTTGATGTCCCCCTCCCGGCCGATGCCAACCTTGTCGAGGGCAAGTGGGTCTTTCGGGTGAAGCAGCTGCCAGGCGAGGATCCGGTCTACAAAGCTCGCTATTGCGCTAAGGGTTTCACTCAGACTTGGGCTGAAGATTACTGGTTCACCTACGCCCCCACCGCCAAGCCGCCCACCCTCCGCACCCTCCTCGACATTGGTGCGCGTGACGACGTGGAGATCTGCTCCATGGACGTCTCCAACGCGTTCCTACAAGGGCACCTGCACGAGCGTATCTTCCTCCGGCGACCCCCCGGGTTTCACGCCGCCTTTCCAGAGAACACTGTGTGGCAGCTGCGTCGGCCTGTCTACGGTCTGAAGTAGGCGCCTCGGGAGTGGCACACGAAGCTGTCTGCCACCCTGGGATCCCTTGGCTTCTCTGCTTCGCACTCTGACGCCAGTCTCTTCCTTTGCTCCTCCCCTCGCCGCTTCTTCATTCTGGTGTATGTGGATGACATGATCCTGCTCGCTGACTCCAAGGCTGACATGGAGCAGATGAAGCAACAGCTGCAGCAGCGCCTCAAGTGCAAGGACCTGGGCGACCTCACCCACTACCTTGGCATGGCTATCACTCGCGACCGTCCCGCTCGCACCATCACCCTCTCCCAGTCTCATTACATCGGCTAGATCTTGGAGAAATTCGAGATGGCTCAGGCCAGTCCCATGGCCACCCCCCTCCCTTTCGGCCACCAGCTTGCCCCACCCATCTCGCCCTCCTCCTCCTCTCACCCTTATCCTGAGCTCATTGGGTCGCTGATGTACGCTATGATGTGCACCCGTCGCGACCTTGCCTACCCCATCAGCGTGCTCGCTCGTTTTGTTGGCATTGGTCACCACACCGAGGTGCACTGGAAAGCTGCTAAGCGGGTCCTCCGCTACCTTCGCAGCACCAAGGACCACGCTCTCACTCTTGATGGCTCCTCCCCTCCCTTCCTTTCGGGCTTTAGCGACTCCTCCTGGGCCGACTCGCAGCCTGACCGTCGCTCCTCTCAGGGCTACGGCTTCACCCTCGGCAGCGGCCTTGTTAGCTGGCGCTCCACACGCTCCTCCGTTTCCCTCTCCTCCTGCGAGGCTGAGCTCTACGCTGGCACCATGGCCGCCCAGGAGTCCCGCTGGCTCTGCTTTCTTCTTGCTGAGCTTGGCGCCCCTCAGCCCTGCCCCACCCTCTGGTGTGACAACGCCAGCACCATCCACCTCACTCAGGACCCTGTCTACCACGCCCGCTCCAAGCACATCGAACTACGCTACTTCTTCATCCGCGAGCTCGTCCAGCGCGGCCTTCTTGCTGTCCGCAAGATTGCTACCGAGGCCAACTTGGCCGACATCTTCACCAAGGCTCTCCTTCGCCCTGCGCACTCTGCTCTCCTCCGCCTCATCGGTCTTGCTCGCCCGGGCACCCCCTGATTCAGGGGTTGCTCCCTTCCTGTGTTAGCCGGCTAAGGGGCTGTGTTAGAATTTCCATGTTCTAGCATGCTAACACTTGTGATTGTACACCAATTGTGGTGTACAATTGGGTTGGGACTACACCCAACTTTGGGTTTAGTCTTGCATTTTGGGGTTCCAATCCAACCCAATTGTGGTGGAGCCCCCAAATGCAACCCTATGGGCCATAGGTTGCCCCACTTCACAAAGTGAGGCCAACCCAACCCAATGGGCCATAGGTTGGCCCACTCCCCCAAGTGTGGCCAACCCAACCCAATGGGCCATAGGTTGGCCCACTCCCCCAATCCCACCTCCCTCCTTTCCCTTCCAACCCTCTCTTCCCAAAGCTATGTATGCTTGCTAATGTTCTAATCAAGCTAATGGTTCAACTTCCTTTCTTCACAGTGATGCCCCATCATGCCATGTGATCCCCCTTCATGCCATGTGATGCCCCTTCATGCCATGTGATGCCCCATCAGGCCATGTGATCCCCCTTCATGCCATGTGATGCCCCATCAGGCCATGTGATCCCCCTTCATGCCATGTGATGCCCCATCAGGCCATGTGATCCCCCTTCATGCCATGTGATGCCCCATCAGGCCATGTGATCCCCCTTCATGCCATGTGATGCCCCATCAGGCCATGTGATCCCCCTTCATGCCATGTGATGCCCCATCAGGCCATGTGATCCCCCTTCATGCCATGTGATGCCCCATCAGGCCATGTGATCCCCCTTCATGCCATGTGATGCCCCATCAGGCCATGTGATCCCCCTTCATGCCATGTGATGCCCCATCAGGCCATGTGATCCCCCTTCATGCCATGTGATGCCCCATCAGGCCATGTGATCCCCCTTCATGCCATGTGATGCCCCATCAGGCCATGTGATCCCCCTTCATGCCATGTGATGCCCCATCAGGCCATGTGATCCCCCTTCATGCCATGTGATGCCCCATCAGGCCATGTGATCCCCCTTCATGCCATGTGATGCCCCATCAGGCCATGTGATCCCCCTTCATGCCATGTGATGCCCCATCAGGCCATGTGATCCCCCTTCATGCCATGTGATGCCCCATCAGGCCATGTGATCCCCCTTCATGCCATGTGATGCCCCATCAGGCCATGTGATCCCCCTTCATGCCATGTGATGCCCCATCAGGCCATGTGATCCCCCTTCATGCCATGTGATGCCCCATCAGGCCATGTGATCCCCCTTCATGCCATGTGATGCCCCATCAGGCCATGTGATCCCCCTTCATGCCATGTGATGCCCCATCAGGCCATGTGATCCCCCTTCATGCCATGTGATGCCCCATCAGGCCATGTGATCCCCCTTCATGCCATGTGATGCCCCATCAGGCCATGTGATCCCCCTTCATGCCATGTGATGCCCCATCAGGCCATGTGATCCCCCTTCATGCCATGTGATGCCCCATCAGGCCATGTGATCCCCCTTCATGCCATGTGATGCCCCATCAGGCCATGTGATCCCCCTTCATGCCATGTGATGCCCCATCAGGCCATGTGATCCCCCTTCATGCCATGTGATGCCCCATCAGGCCATGTGATCCCCCTTCATGCCATGTGATGCCCCATCAGGCCATGTGATCCCCCTTCATGCCATGTGATGCCCCATCAGGCCATGTGATCCCCCTTCATGCCATGTGATGCCCCATCAGGCCATGTGATCCCCCTTCATGCCATGTGATGCCCCATCAGGCCATGTGATCCCCCTTCATGCCATGTGATGCCCCATCAGGCCATGTGATCCCCCTTCATGCCATGTGATGCCCCATCAGGCCATGTGATCCCCCTTCATGCCATGTGATGCCCCATCAGGCCATGTGATCCCCCTTCATGCCATGTGATGCCCCATCAGGCCATGTGATCCCCCTTCATGCCATGTGATGCCCCATCAGGCCATGTGATCCCCCTTCATGCCATGTGATGCCCCATCAGGCCATGTGATCCCCCTTCATGCCATGTGATGCCCTGCCCTTCCACAGACCGGTCACTCGGGCATCGCAGGTGTGTGTGGTCTGTGGAAGGGCATCGCAGGTGTGTGTGGTCTGTGGAAGGGCATCGCAGGTGTGTGTGGTCTGTGGAAGGGCATCGCAGGTGTGTGTGGTCTGTGGAAGGGCATCGCAGGTGTGTGTGGTCTGTGGAAGTGCATCGCAGGTGTGTGTGGTCTGTGGAAGTGCATCGCAGGTGTGTGTGGTCTGTGGAAGTGCATCGCAGGTGTGTGTGGTCTGTGGAAGTGCATCGCAGGTGTGTGTGGTCTGTGGAAGTGCATCGCAGGTATGTGTGGTCTGTGGAAGTGCATCGCAGGTGTGTGTGGTCTGTGGAAGTGCATCGCAGGTGTGTGTGGTCTGTGGAAGTGCATCGCAGGTGTGTGTGGTCTGTGGAAGTGCATCGCAGGTGTGTGTGGTCTGTGGAAGTGCATCGCAGGTGTGTGTGGTCTGTGGAAGTGCATCGCAGGTGTGTGTGGTCTGTGGAAGTGCATCGCAGGTGTGTGTGGTCTGTGGAAGTGCATCGCAGGTGTGTGTGGTCTGTGGAAGTGCATCGCAGGTGTGTGTGGTCTGTGGAAGTGCATCGCAGGTGTGTGTGGTCTGTGGAAGTGCATCGCAGGTGTGTGTGGTCTGTGGAAGTGCATCGCAGGTGTGTGTGGTCTGTGGAAGTGCATCGCAGGTGTGTGTGGTCTGTGGAAGTGCATCGCAGGTGTGTGTGGTCTGTGGAAGTGCATCGCAGGTGTGTGTGGTCTGTGGAAGTGCATCGCAGGTGTGTGTGGTCTGTGGAAGTGCATCGCAGGTGTGTGTAGTCTGTGGAAGTGCATCGCAGGTGTGTGTGGTCTGTGGAAGTGCATCGCAGGTGTGTGTGGTCTGTGGAAGGGCATCGCAGGTGTGTGTGGTCTGTGGAAGTGCATCGCAGGTGTGTGTGGTCTGTGGAAGTGCATCGCAGGTGTGTGTGGTCTGTGGAAGTGCATCGCAGGTGTGTGTGGTCTGTGGAAGTGCATCGCAGGTGTGTGTGGTCTGTGGAAGTGCATCGCAGGTGTGTGTGGTCTGTGGAAGTGCATCGCAGGTGTGTGTGGTCTGTGGAAGTGCATCGCAGGTGTGTGTGGTCTGTGGAAGTGCATCCCAGGTGTGTGTGGTCTGTGGAAGTGCATCCCAGGTGTGTGTGGTCTGTGGAAGTGCATCCCAGGTGTGTGTGGTCTGTGGAAGTGCATCCCAGGTGTGTGTGGTCTGTGGAAGTGCATCCCAGGTGTGTGTGGTCTGTGGAAGTGCATCCCAGGTGTGTGTGGTCTGTGGAAGTGCATTCCCAGGTGTGTGTGGTCTGTGGAAGTGCATCCCAGGTGTGTGTGGTCTGTGGAAGTGCATCCCAGGTGTGTGTGGTCTGTGGAAGTGCATCCCAGGTGTGTGTGGTCTGTGGAAGTGCATCCCAGGTGTGTGTGGTCTGTGGAAGTGCATCCCAGGTGTGTGTGGTCTGTGGAAGTGCATCCCAGGTGTGTGTGGTCTGTGGAAGTGCATCCCAGGTGTGTGTGGTCTGTGGAAGTGCATCCCAGGTGTGTGTGGTCTGTGGAAGTGCATCCCAGGTGTGTGTGGTCTGTGGAAGTGCATCCCAGGTGTGTGTGGTCTGTGGAAGTGCATCCCAGGTGTGTGTGGTCTGTGGAAGTGCATCCCAGGTGTGTGTGGTCTGTGGAAGTGCATCCCAGGTGTGTGTGGTCTGTGGAAGTGCATCCCAGGTGTGTGTGGTCTGTGGAAGTGCATCCCAGGTGTGTGTGGTCTGTGGAAGTGCATCCCAGGTGTGTGTGGTCTGTGGAAGTGCATCCCAGGTGTGTGTGGTCTGTGGAAGTGCATCCCAGGTGTGTGTGGTCTGTGGAAGTGCATCCCAGGTGTGTGTGGTCTGTGGAAGTGCATCCCAGGTGTGTGTGGTCTGTGGAAGTGCATCCCAGGTGTGTGTGGTCTGTGGAAGTGCATCCCAGGTGTGTGTGGTCTGTGGAAGTGCATCCCAGGTGTGTGTGGTCTGTGGAAGTGCATCCCAGGTGTGTGTGGTCTGTGGAAGTGCATCCCAGGTGTGTGTGGTCTGTGGAAGTGCATCCCAGGTGTGTGTGGTCTGTGGAAGTGCATCCCAGGTGTGTGTGGTCTGTGGAAGTGCATCCCAGGTGTGTGTGGTCTGTGGAAGTGCATCCCAGGTGTGTGTGGTCTGTGGAAGTGCATCCCAGGTGTGTGTGGTCTGTGGAAGTGCATCCCAGGTGTGTGTGGTCTGTGGAAGTGCATCCCAGGTGTGTGTGGTCTGTGGAAGTGCATCCCAGGTGTGTGTGGTCTGTGGAAGTGCATCCCAGGTGTGTGTGGTCTGTGGAAGTGCATCCCAGGTGTGTGTGGTCTGTGGAAGTGCATCCCAGGTGTGTGTGGTCTGTGGAAGTGCATCCCAGGTGTGTGTGGTCTGTGGAAGTGCATCCCAGGTGTGTGTGGTCTGTGGAAGTGCATCCCAGGTGTGTGTGGTCTGTGGAAGTGCATCCCAGGTGTGTGTGGTCTGTGGAAGTGCATCCCAGGTGTGTGTGGTCTGTGGAAGTGCATCGCAGGTGTGTGTGGTCTGTGGAAGTGCATCCCAGGTGTGTGTGGTCTGTGGAAGTGCATCCCAGGTGTGTGTGGTCTGTGGAAGTGCATCCCAGGTGTGTGTGGTCTGTGGAAGTGCATCCCAGGTGTGTGTGGTCTGTGGAAGTGCATCCCAGGTGTGTGTGGTCTGTGGAAGTGCATCCCAGGTGTGTGTGGTCTGTGGAAGTGCATTCCCAGGTGTGTGTGGTCTGTGGAAGTGCATCCCAGGTGTGTGTGGTCTGTGGAAGTGCATCCCAGGTGTGTGTGGTCTGTGGAAGTGCATCCCAGGTGTGTGTGGTCTGTGGAAGTGCATCCCAGGTGTGTGTGGTCTGTGGAAGTGCATCCCAGGTGTGTGTGGTCTGTGGAAGTGCATCCCAGGTGTGTGTGGTCTGTGGAAGTGCATCCCAGGTGTGTGTGGTCTGTGGAAGTGCATCCCAGGTGTGTGTGGTCTGTGGAAGTGCATCCCAGGTGTGTGTGGTCTGTGGAAGTGCATCCCAGGTGTGTGTGGTCTGTGGAAGTGCATCCCAGGTGTGTGTGGTCTGTGGAAGTGCATCCCAGGTGTGTGTGGTCTGTGGAAGTGCATCCCAGGTGTGTGTGGTCTGTGGAAGTGCATCCCAGGTGTGTGTGGTCTGTGGAAGTGCATCCCAGGTGTGTGTGGTCTGTGGAAGTGCATCCCAGGTGTGTGTGGTCTGTGGAAGTGCATCCCAGGTGTGTGTGGTCTGTAAAAGTGCATCCCAGGTGTGTGTGGTCTGTGGAAGTGCATCCCAGGTGTGTGTGGTCTGTGGAAGTGCATCCCAGGTGTGTGTGGTCTGTGGAAGTGCATCCCAGGTGTGTGTGGTCTGTGGAAGTGCATCCCAGGTGTGTGTGGTCTGTGGAAGTGCATCCCAGGTGTGTGTGGTCTGTGGAAGTGCATCCCAGGTGTGTGTGGTCTGTGGAAGTGCATCCCGGGTGTGTGTGGTCTGTGGAAGTGCATCCCAGGTGTGTGTGGTCTGTGGAAGTGCATCCCAGGTGTGTGTGGTCTGTGGAAGTGCATCCCAGGTGTGTGTGGTCTGTGGAAGTGCATCCCAGGTGTGTGTGGTCTGTGGAAGTGCATCCCAGGTGTGTGTGGTCTGTGGAAGTGCATCCCAGGTGTGTGTGGTCTGTGGAAGTGCATCCCAGGTGTGTGTGGTCTGTGGAAGTGCATCCCAGGTGTGTGTGGTCTGTGGAAGTGCATCCCAGGTGTGTGTGGTCTGTGGAAGTGCATCCCAGGTGTGTGTGGTCTGTGGAAGTGCATCGCAGGTGTGTGTGGTCTGTGGAAGTGCATCCCAGGTGTGTGTGGTCTGTGGAAGTGCATCCCAGGTGTGTGTGGTCTGTGGAAGTGCATCCCAGGTGTGTGTGGTCTGTGGAAGTGCATCCCAGGTGTGTGTGGTCTGTGGAAGTGCATCCCAGGTGTGTGTGGTCTGTGGAAGTGCATCCCAGGTGTGTGTGGTCTGTGGAAGTGCATCCCAGGTGTGTGTGGTCTGTGGAAGTGCATCCCAGGTGTGTGTGGTCTGTGGAAGTGCATCCCAGGTGTGTGTGGTCTGTGGAAGTGCATCCCAGGTGTGTGTGGTCTGTGGAAGTGCATCCCAGGTGTGTGTGGTCTGTGGAAGTGCATCCCAGGTGTGTGTGGTCTGTGGAAGTGCATCCCAGGTGTGTGTGGTCTGTGGAAGTGCATCCCAGGTGTGTGTGGTCTGTGGAAGTGCATCCCAGGTGTGTGTGGTCTGTGGAAGTGCATCCCAGGTGTGTGTGGTCTGTGGAAGTGCATCCCAGGTGTGTGTGGTCTGTGGAAGTGCATCCCAGGTGTGTGTGGTCTGTGGAAGTGCATCCCAGGTGTGTGTGGTCTGTGGAAGTGCATCGCAGGTGTGTGTGGTCTGTGGAAGTGCATCCCAGGTGTGTGTGGTCTGTGGAAGTGCATCCCAGGTGTGTGTGGTCTGTGGAAGTGCATCCCAGGTGTGTGTGGTCTGTGGAAGTGCATCCCAGGTGTGTGTGGTCTGTGGAAGTGCATCCCAGGTGTGTGTGGTCTGTGGAAGTGCATCCCAGGTGTGTGTGGTCTGTGGAAGTGCATCCCAGGTGTGTGTGGTCTGTGGAAGTGCATCCCAGGTGTGTGTGGTCTGTGGAAGTGCATCCCAGGTGTGTGTGGTCTGTGGAAGTGCATCCCAGGTGTGTGTGGTCTGTGGAAGTGCATCCCAGGTGTGTGTGGTCTGTGGAAGTGCATCCCAGTCCCATCCCAGAGAAACACACACACCTCAGATCTCTCTGCAGAGTTTTTGTGTAGAGGGCTGAGAGTTTTTGTGTTTTTGTGTAGAGGGCTGAGAGTTTTTGTGTTTTTGTGTAGAGGGCTGAGAGTTTTTGTGTTTTTGTGTAGAGGGCTGAGAGTTTTTGTGTTTTTGTGTAGAGGGCTGAGAGTTTTTGTGTTTTTGTGTAGAGGGCTGAGAGTTTTTGTGGTTTTGTGTAGAGGGCTGAGAGTTTTTGTGTTTTTGTGTAGAGGGCTGAGAGGTTTTGTGTTTTTGTGTAGAGGGCTGAGAGTTTTTGTGTTTTTGTGTAGAGGGCTGAGAGTTTTTGTGTTTTTGTGTAGAGGGCTGAGAGTTTTTGTGTTTTTGTGTAGAGGGCTGAGAGTTTTTGTGTTTTTGTGTAGAGGGCTGAGAGTTTTTGTGTTTTTGTGTAGAGGGCTGAGAGTTTTTGTGTTTTTGTGTAGAGGGCTGCGAGGTTTTGTGTTTTTGTGTAGAGGGCTGAGAGTTTTTGTGTTTTTGTGTAGAGGGCTGAGAGTTTTTGTGTTTTTGTGTAGAGGGCTGAGAGTTTTTGTGTTTTTGTGTAGAGGGCTGAGAGTTTTTGTGTTTTTGTGTAGAGGGCTGAGAGTTTTTGTGTTTTTGTGTAGAGGGCTGAGAGTTTTTGTGTTTTTGTGTAGAGGGCTGAGAGTTTTTGTGTTTTTGTGTAGAGGGCTGAGAGTTTTTGTGTTTTTGTGTAGAGGGCTGAGAGTTTTTGTGTTTTTGTGTAGAGGGCTGAGAGTTTTTGTGTTTTTGTGTAGAGGGCTGAGAGTTTTTGTGCTTTTGTGTAGAGGGCTGAGAGTTTTTGTGTTTTTGTGTAGAGGGCTGAGAGTTTTTGTGTTTTTGTGTAGAGGGCTGAGAGTTTTTGTGTTTTTGTGTAGAGGGCTGAGAGTTTTTGTGTTTTTGTGTAGAGGGCTGAGAGTTTTTCTGTTTTTGTGTAGAGGGCTGAGCGTTTTTGTGTTTTTGTGTAGAGGGCTGAGAGTTTTTGTGTTTTTGTGTAGAGGGCTGCGAGGTTTTGTGTTTTTGTGTAGAGGGCTGAGAGTTTTTGTGTTTTTGTGTAGAGGGCTGAGAGTTTTTGTGTTTTTGTGTAGAGGGCTGAGAGTTTTTGTGTTTTTGTGTAGAGGGCTGAGAGTTTTTGTGTTTTTGTGTAGAGGGCTGAGAGTTTTTGTGTTTTTGTGTAGAGGGCTGAGAGTTTTTGTGTTTTTGTGTAGAGGGCTGAGAGTTTTTGTGTTTTTGTGTAGAGGGCTGAGAGTTTTTGTGTTTTTGTGTAGAGGGCTGAGAGTTTTTGTGTTTTTGTGTAGAGGGCTGAGAGTTTTTGTGTTTTTGTGTAGAGGGCTGAGAGTTTTTGTGTTTTTGTGTAGAGGGCTGAGAGTTTTTGTGTTTTTGTGTAGAGGGCTGAGAGTTTTTGTGTTTTTGTGTAGAGGGCTGAGAGTTTTTGTGTTTTTGTGTAGAGGGCTGAGAGTTTTTGTGTTTTTGTGTAGAGGGCTGAGAGTTTTTGTGTTTTTGTGTAGAGGGCTGAGAGTTTTTGTGTTTTTGTGTAGAGGGCTGAGAGTTTTTGTGTTTTTGTGTAGAGGGCTGAGAGTTTTTGTGTTTTTGTGTAGAGGGCTGAGAGTTTGAGGTGCTTTTGAGAGCTGTGGGGCGACTTCTTCAAGCTGCAGCCGTATCTTCAAACTGCAGCCGTATCTTCAAACTGCAGCCGTATCTTCAAACTGCAGCCGTATCTTCAAACTGCAGCCGTATCTTCAAACTGCAGCCGTGTTTTTTGGATCCGCAGGGTGTTTTTGAGAATTGGTGTTTTTGAGAATTGGTGTTTTTGAGAATTGTAGACCGTTTTTTGAACTAATAAACGCCTTGTGTTCATGCGCTTGTGGCAGGGCGACCGAGTGGGTCTCTGTGTCACCCAACTTGACCCGAAGCTGATTGAGAGAGGGATTGCAGTTACGTGCTGTGCTCATTCCATCATGCCATGCTTACTCAAGGCAACGTTTCTAGTAGTCTGTTTTGTTTTCAAGGACCCTTAACACGATTCCACTCTCTCCAAACCCACACTCCGACCGAGCATGCAAGCTGCACTGGGTACAGTCCCCATGCTGTCTGCTGCAATCACCTACCAGGCTACGTTGACCTCACTCCACTAACCCTGCTCTCCTCATCGCTCCCCTTTGTAGCAAGCAGGCTGCTCCTGGTTCAGTCCCTCTTCTCTCTGCTGCGATCGCAGCCGTTCATCCCATCCGATTCTTCAAAGGGCCTCTCACTTCAAACTCCAAGTTTCATGGTAAGTCCAGCCCAGCTGTTTTTCACTCTCACTCTCCCACTTTCCCACTCTCATTCACATCGCTCTCCAAACTTAACCCGCATGTGATGAGATTCGCTTGCAAGAGAACCTCAAGAAAGGCCTCACCATGTTTCTCCTTCCTACCGTTTTCCATGCCTTTCAGATGCTATATCATTCCTTTCCCTTCACCCCTAACGTAAGACTCCTCTTTAGTTCACTAAATTCAGTCGGTTCATAAGACTCCTCTTCCACTTCCTACCTCCCTCTCCTTCTCTTCCCCACCCCGCCAGACACTTCAATGGTTGGTCACTCCACATTCATCACAACAGCTATCACTTTCGTTTGAGCAGGGTCAATCCCTTCCCATCGCTCCAACCCCACCCCCCCCACCTCATATCCCGCTTCCCTCTCCCTCCCCCCAACACAGTAACGACAGGTCACTCCACTGTCATGACAACTGTATCCCCTCCCCCCACCTCCTACCTAACCCAACCACCTCCTACCACCCCTCCCATTTCCTACCTCCCCCAACCACCTTACTCATACCACCCCTCCCACCTCCTACCCCACCCCCCCCGACACAGTAACGGTGGGTCACTCCACAGTCATGACAACTGTCACCTTCTTCGCGAATCCTGCTCCAGACTTGTCTGCAACCCTCCTCACCTCAGGTGGATCCCTCCTTTGAATCATGACTAACTAGTTTTTTTTTTTTTTTTTTTTTTTTTTTTTTTTTTTTTTTTTTTTTTTTTTTTTTTTTATCCCCGCCCTCCGAGAAATTCACCGAAACCGTGAAAACACCTTCTCAGCCCCTGACGTGTGATGAACACGCCTTCAGTTACCCCTCTGAACACACCAATTGTCTCCACTCTTTTTTCCGCTTATGTGTGTTAAAGTCTCATCCGCCCCCCCTCTTTCCGTTCTCGTTCTCCACCTCCTTTCTTCCCCTGTGCCAGCCTCTCTGTTTGATTTCTCCCTCGATTATCCCTATGCGGTGAGAAAAGCATTGCCCTGATAAGTTAACCTTCTTATGTGATTTTTTTTTTTTTTTTAAGTTTTGTGTGACGTGAGTGTATTGTTTGTTTGTTTGTTTTGTGTGTGTGTGTGTGTGTGTGGGTGTGTGTGTGTGTGTGGGTGTGTGTGTGTGTGGGGGGGGGTTTGTGTGTGTGGGTGTGTGGGTGTGTGTGGGGGGGGGGGGGGGGGGGGGGGGGGGGTGTTGGGGGGGGGGGGGGGGGGGTGTTTAAATTTATTTATTTCCTGTTTTACGAGTGTGCCTTCCTCACCTTTCACCTAAATCCGACCGCACCTCATTGCATCGTCGATGGATGGATTGACTTTTGAATCGACTCAAAAGTCAACTCGATGGATGGATGGATTGGATGCATATGGATGAGCATAAGTGAGGAACAAAGATTGAATCTCACTCGCTTATCCTCACTTTTGTTCCTTGCTGCCGCGTGCGCGTCGCTTACAGGCGAGTTTAGAAGATTCTGCCTCAGTGCCGAGCGCAACGCAGCCAGTATCCAATGGTATGTAATGTCCAGCACTAAGTGATTTTGAATCGACTCAAAAGATCCTAGTGATGTTGATGTTACTTTTGAGAATACTCAAAAGTAACATCAAGTGATTTTGAATCGACTCACAAGTCAAGAGCCGAGAAGATAATGCCACCTCATTGCCGAGAACAGGGCAGCAACTATCCCCTGGTATGGCACCATTTTGATACCCTTTTTTTATTTGTTTACTCAAAAAGCGGGGACACAAGTGACAGAAAAGCAGCACCAGGACACATACGCAGCATCAGCATCCCATGCACGATTCTTGAGGCGCCTCAAAAATCACTTGAACCCCACCATCCTTCTCCTGACCCCACCATCCTTCTCCTGACCCCACCAACCTTCTCCTGCCCCCACCAACCCCGCCCTTCGCTTGCTGTGAGCGCCACCAGCATCTGACCAGCATCAGGACGCAAGTGATGCAGCAGCAGCAGCATCCCATGCACGATTTGCACTCCTTGTGTTTGATTCTGAGGTATGCTGCTCTTTTGGAAGCCCAAATGAAATCTGAGGTACGTTGGGTTCTCTTTACCTCTCAAATTCACATGGGGGACCCTCCCCTCCCGGCCTCCTTGTGTTCCTTTGGTACCATGAGTTAGCTGTTAATTCGCTGACTGAACGCCAATTCAATGAACATTGATTTTCCGGGCTGAGGCTCTCTCAACAAACATCGATCCGTTCCGTTCTGTCTCTTTTTTCTAACACTTTTAAAATCATCGAGTGTCAAGCCAGCATTCGCTCGCTCTTTGCTGTCATCATCAAATGCTTCCCTCGCATGTGGGGTGCCTTGGCTTGGCCCGATGGCATGGATTGGCATCTGATGTTCTGCTTAATCATGCTCACACATAACATACCATGATGTGACATGGCATATGGTATGCGCCTTGCCATGGTATGGTGTGGGTATTGCATGGCATGGCATGGTATGGTGTGGGATGGTATGGCATGGCATGGCATGGCATGGCATGGCATGGCATCTGCATGCATGCAGATTGCCTGTCCAAGTGAAGCGTTGCTCATAGCATCTCGCCTCGACTCTGACATCCGTAAGTTCCACGACGAGCCACACCCTTGGAGCATCAACCTTCACAGCTCTGCTCACCTTCACAGCTCTGCTCACCTTCACACATTTGCTCACCTTCACACATTTGCTCACCTTTGCTCAACTTTGGTTTGGTGTATGAGTGGACCATCGCCATCAGACATCTGGGTTAGTAGCCTCGTAGAATCCTGTTTTTTAGGCATCCCAAATTCTCTTCTTTCTACATACTGGATTGACTATTAAGGATTCTCAGAAGATTGTACATTTCTTAGGTCATGCTCGTCCATATTTTGCTTGTGTCTTCTATCCATCCATCTTTCCATCCAACCCCCCTCGCTCTCCATACAGATACCAACACGTGCCGCATGGCCTTCCATGGCCTTATCCTCGCCCCCATTGATCCCACCACCATGCACTCAGGCTCCCAGGTATGATGAGACTGTGGTGGTACGGCACACAGGTACGGCACACAGGTACGGCACACAGGTACGGCACACAGGTACGGCACACAGGTACGGCACACAGGTACGGCACACAGGTACAGCACACAGGTACGGCACACAGGTACAGCACACAGGTACGGCACACAGGTACGGCACACAGGTACAGCACACAGGTACGGCACACAGGTACGGCACACAGGTACGGCACACAGGTACGGCACACAGGTACGGCACACAGGTATGGCACACAGGTATGGCACACAGGTACGGTGCACAGGTATGGCACACATACGGCACTCTCTGTCTCCTCCCTCATCCCTTCCATTTCTTCTAGACTCTGCGTGTGTTCAAGCTGAAAACCAGAGAGGGAGTCATAAACCGGGTGGTGGATTCTCATTCCCTCATCGGCTGAGTGCTCTCCCTCACTCATTCCCCACCAATCCACCTCTCTTCTCTCATCACTGCCATCCAGCCTCTGCGTGTGTTCAAGCTGAAAACCAGAGAGGGAGTGATCGACCGAGTGGTTGATCCGCATTCTCTCATTGGCCGAGGGCTCTTCAAGAAGGAAACCGACATCTCCAAATTCGTGGGGCTCCGAGTCACCACAGTGGGAGGTGCGTGGATGAATGGGTGGATGAATGGGTGGATGAATGGGTGGATGAATGGGTGGATACACGTTGGGAGGAAGTGATCGACCGAGTGGTTGATTCCCATTCCCTCATCGGCCCAAGGCTTTTCAAGGAGTCTGATATCTCCAAATTCGTGGGGCTTAGTGTCTCGACAGTGGAAGGTGAGTGGTCAAACGGCTGAACACGCGTTGGGAAGGAGTAATCGACTGGGTGGTTGACACACATTCTCTCATCGGCCGAGGGCTCTTCAAGAAGGAAACCGACATCTCCAAATTCGTGGGGCTCCGAGTCACCACAGTGGGAGGTGGGTGGATCATTATGTGAACTGGAGAGATCAGGAGAGATGTTAAATGGGTTGGTGTACAAGATAGGAAATTAGCAGGACTGCAAGTCTTGCCCTCTCTCCCTCCCTCCCCAACCCCCCCCTTTCTTTTTCGGCAGGAGCACAAGGAACAATCCAGTCCCCGTTTGGCAAGTCGGGCAAATTCAAGGCGAGTCCACACAAGTCTGTGCAAGTCTGATTTGTCAATCCATCATTCTGGTGTCTGTGTGCTGTGTTTCTGTCTGCAAAGCGGCAATAGCTGGGACAATACTATTTTTGAGGCGCCTAAAAAATAGACGCCTAAAAATTTTACTATTTTTTAGGCGCCTCAAAAATTGGTGTCTATGTGCTGTGTTTCTGTCTGCAAATGAGCGGCAATAGCTGGGACAATACTTTGAGACAGCCTCACAAAGCAAATGAGCGGAAATAGCTGGAATACCCACCTCTCCTTTCACTTCAGTCACCTTAACATTTATTTGTTTTCTCACAGTTCCCACCTCTCCTTTCAGATAAAGGAGAGGTGATGGTGTTCCAGTCTGCATTACCCAAGGAGGCCAGTGTACTGCCCATCACTCCTCCTCCCTCTCCTCCCGTTTTGTGTTCCCTTCGTGTCTCTCCCTTCTCGCACAGGTGGTGTTCCATTCTGCACTACCCAAGGAGGCCACAGCCGGTGCGCCTCTGCATCTTCACTCATTTTGCACCTCCCACTCCGCCATCCCCGCTTGTTTTATCACCACCTACGTGTCTCTCCCACGTGTAGAAAGTAGATTTTCTACACGTGGTAATGCAGACTGGAACACCATCACCTCTCTCCCACGTGTAGAAAGTAGATTTTTGAGACGTCTCAAAAATCTGTTATATCACCACCTACGTGTCTCTCCCTTCTCACACAGGTGGTGTTCCAGTCTGCACTACCCAAGGAGGCTGTACCTGGTGCGCCTCTGCATTTAGTTTTTAAGCGGCTGCTGTTTGACAAGAAAAAGCAGATGCTACAGTAAATGGCATGATCTACACCACATCCTCACTATTGAGAATTCTCAAAAGCACTAATGATCTACGTACATGCCGTACACTAAATCCTCACCTCACAATCTTGTGTACCAGCATGCTTACATTACAGATATATTGGCTAGGTGGGCAGCACAGGACAGTAGACACTCACTCCAAATGCTTGTGTTTCTCCGTTTTTTCTAGAATTCTAAAAAAATACATGTGGATTCCTAGGATACGTCACATCCAGGCTGCTGTGATGATGGTTATTCAACAGCCCCTGCATTTACCGTAAGAGTCATCATGCCAAGCCCCTTCCCACTGGAATATCCATTCTCAAGAGCCACATTGATACAGCACACTTCTAGGCAGAATACTGGGCATCTTCCTCACGCACGGCATGCCCCATGCCGGCCTACATTCTCTAGCCTAGTTCTGGGACTAATGTCTCAAACCAGCCTGACAGATTGGTTGCTGCTGTGCAGATCCTAGTGTCCGGAGTAATATTCTTCAAACGTAAGATTGGTGGTTATGAATCCGTTGCGTGTGTTACACTACGTGTTACACAGCGAGCTTCAGAAGATGGAGTGCTGAGGCTCCATCTGCCCGAGATACTCCGTGCTGACTCCACTGTCTCGCGACAACGCCACACGCCCCGTGCGGGCCACCTGGTGGAAGCAAGCAAGGAGACAGGGAAGAGAGCAAGGAAATGTTACACTGCGAGCTTCAGAAAATGGAGTGCTGAGGCTCCATTTGCCTAAGATACTCTGTGCTGACTCTGCTGTCTCGCGACAATGCCACACGCCCCGTGCGGGCCACCTGGAGTTTGCAAGGAGGGAGGGTGGGAAGAGACGGCAAGCAGCGCAGAGAGCGCAGAGGGAACAAGGGGTTGAAGGAGGAGGTCAAAGTGGACCAGGGGCAACTTCACACGGTTGAATCTGAAGTGGACCGGAAACTGGACAGGAATGACCTTTTTTTTTTTTTTTTTTTTTTTTTTTTTCAAAGCCAAATATATATATATATATATGTCTCTTCACCGAGTCAGCTTACCTCGAGGATGCTGTAGTCCTCCAACAGCCCCTGCAGTGCCGCCATCTTCTTGAGCGTGCCGGTGAGCTGAGGGCGGAGCAATGAGGAGGAATGCGGAGAGATAACACAAGAGAGAAAATGCACGGTGCGTGAGAATGGGAAGAGGAAAAGAGCGAGTGAGAGAGGGAGAGGAATAAACATGGTCAAAGTGACGAGTCGAGAAAAACTCGACTCACCCATGGTCTTGCTCGACGAGCTTTTGCCCAGAGTCGAGCAAAACTCTGACGAGCAAATTTCCAACATTTTGCATACTCGTGACTCGTCGTTTTTGGGCATGCTCGGGCGAGTTTAGGGGAAACCTCGTCCGAGCACAAGAAATGCTCGACTCGCCACTCGCAAGGACAAGGTTACAACGGACGCGTCGAACTGGCTAAGTAGGGAATATCGGAGTAGACTAGTGGGGGAGGGAAGGGGGTTGTGCGATGGGCCATAGGCTGGCGGCGCTAAGAACGATGTGACTTTCTGAAGTGACGGGATCTGAATCTGGATCTTGAACCTGGATCTGGTGGTTGGGTTTTGTAGATTCAGTGCGGTGAAGAGAGGTAAGTGGTGGCGAATTGGTTGGGAAATCGAGTGGCAATTTTGTTGGGAAAGGCATATTGGTTTTACTCGACCAAAAGAAAGATTCGAGGGGCGAAATCGCCGATCCGCGCGGATTGACGGGCGAAATCGCCGATCCCCGCAGATAGATGGGCGAAATCTCTGATCCCCGCGGATTGACTGGCGAAATCGCCCGCGAGTTTAAAAAACTCGTCGAGCACAAAATTTCCACGAAAATGCTCGTCGCCCAAGGCGAGCATGCGACGAGTAAATAAAAGTGGGCGAGTAAAACTCGCCTCGCCTCAGCCGAGTTTTTTTCCCAAAAAAGCAGGCTCGTCGCTCGACCCCCAACGAGCATTTCGGGCGAGTAGAGTAAAAACCCTACCCTCGCTGCCCATGTATGGAGAGGAAGGGTCATGGTGCGCCTTGAGATGTCCATCACACGTGCCCTGAAGAAAGGCGCAATGCCCATCACCTCCCGCCGCAGCAGTGAGAGACGGCAAGGGAAGGCACTAGCTCTTCAACCAGGAGCCAATGTGAGTGAGGGCGAGATGCCTCATACCTCCAGCGTCATGGTCCGCCGAGAAATTTTGATCACCCTCGCCCGGAAGACAGCGGCAATGTCCATCACCTCCCGCCGCAGAGCCAGTGAGTGAGGCGACGGAAAAGCACTAGTTTCCAACTGGGAGCGAGTGAGAGAGGGCGAGATGCCTCATACCTCAAGCGTCATGGTCCGCCTTGAGGCTTGAAATATCGATCACCCGTGCCCGGAAGACAGAGGCTGTGCCCGGAAGACAGAGGCTATGTCCATCACCTCCCAGTGCATCAGTGAGAGACAGCAAGGAAAGGCACTAGCTCTTCAACCGGGAACCAGTGTGAGAGAGCGAGATGCCTCATACCTAAAGCGTCATGGTTCGCCGTGAGATGTCGATCACACGTGCCCGGAAGACAGACGCAATGTCCATCACCTCCCGCCGCAGAGTGAGGGAGTGAGAACAGAACGCTGCAGTCCCTCATGCCAAACTAGTACTTCACAAGCTTGCAATGAGTCATACCTCAAGCGTCATGGTCCGCCGTGAGATGTCGATCACACGCGCCCGGAAGACAGAGGCAATGTCCATCACCTCCCGCCGCGGCTCCCCCCTCCCTGCTGCCACCTTGATGAGCATCAGCTCGCGCTGCACGTAGGGGATGTACGTCAGATCCTCCACCTGTTGGGAGCAGGGAGGAACAGAGAAGGGGAAGCAGAATAGCACGAAGAGAATGGAAGGTGAGTGAGTTCGGATCCTCCTCTCCCCCCTCCCCGCTGCCACCTTGTGAGCATCAGCTCGCGCTGCACATAGGGGATGTACGTCAGATCCTCCACCTGAGAGGAACAGAGAGGGCAATAGGGAAAAGACAATGGAAGGTAAGCACGGTTGGCTGCCCCCTCCCTGCTGCCGCCACCCTGATGAGCATCAGCTCGCGCTGCACGTAGTGGATGTACGTCAGATCCTCCAAATGAAAGGGAACACAGAGGTGAATAACAGGGAACAGGGAAAAGACAATGGGAGGTGAGAACGGTTGCTGTGGGATCTGCCGCAACAGTTATTATTCAAGGCTGCTCTGTATTTGAGACGTCTCAAAATGCAGCTTGCCTATGGATTCCTGTGTACCCCCTTAAGCAAAACACTAGCGAGAAAACATCCAGTCCACAGGTCGTTCCAGTGGCCGTCACACAAGCATGCATGCCGGCTCGCCACTCATGCTGATCACCTCAATGAGCTTCAGGATCTGCCTCAGCAGCTTGCCAATGGACTGCTCCGTCCCCAAGGTGACTTACATGTCAACTCACGCATGAATGTAGTGAAACCCATGACTCGAGAACGAAAACAACATGTGCCATCACCGTGACTCGAGAACGAAAACAACATGTGCCATCACCGTGACTCAAGAACGAAAACAACATGTGCCATCACCGTGACTCGAGAACGAAAACAACATGTGCCATCACCGTGACTCAAGAACGAAAACAACATGTGCCATCACCGTGACTCAAGAACGAAAACAACATGTGCCATCATCGTGATTCAAGAACGAAAACAACATGTGCCATCACCGTGACTCAAGAACGAAAACAACATGTGCCATCACTCACGCTGATCACTTCAATGAGCTTCAGGATCTGCCTCAGCAGCTTGCCAATGGATTGCTCTGTCCCCGGTACCACCATGGTGATCCGCGACTCCCCTGGCTTCTCCGCTGGCCCCACCGCCAGACTCTGCCAGACAATAGGGCGGAACGGAAATCGGAGAGGCCAAGGGACAAGAGGTTATCAATGGAATGCTCCGTCCCCGGCACCACCATGGTGATTCTCGACTCCCCCGGCTTCTCAGCCGGCCCCACAGCAAGACTCTGCCAGACGAAACGGAAAACATTAGAGGAAATACGGTTATGATACAGTCAATCAATAGGGCGGACTCTGAGACGTCTCTTAAGACGGCTCATAAGTCATTAGAGGAAATACGGTTACGATACAGTCAATCAATAGGGCGGCCTCTGAGACGTCTCTTAAGACGGCTCATAAGTCATTAGAGGAAATACGGTTACGATACAGTCAATCAATAGGGCGGCCTCTGAGACGTCTCTTAAGATGTCTCTTAAGTCATTAGAGGAAATACGGTTATGATACAGTCAATCAATAGGGCGGCCACTGCACTCCGTTCCCCGGCACCACCATTCTGTTGCGCAAGTCACGGCAAAAGGGAAAGGAGAGGGCAGAGGGACGCGAGGGGGCAGAAGGGAAAGGAGCGGGAAGAGGGACGCAAGGGGGCAGAAGGGAAAGGAGCGGGAAGAGGGACGCAAGGGGGCAGAAGGGAAGGGAGAGGGAAGAGGGAAGCCAGTGGGCAGAAGGAAATGGAGAGGAAAGAGGGAAGCGAGGGGGCAGAAGGGAAGGGAGTGGAGAGTAGAAAATGGAGAGCGGGCGCACCTGAATGCTGTAGCCGCGGCGGGCAAAGACACCTGTGATGTCATTGAGGACGCCAGCAGTGTCAGGGGCGAGGAGAGAGAGCAGGGAAAGAAAAGCGAGGGAAAGGCAGGAAGGGTGGGAAAGGAGGGATAGTTGGGAAAGGAGGGAAAGGGAGGAAGGGAAGTGAGGGAGTGGTCGCACCTGGATGCTGTAGCCGTGGCAGGCAAAGACACCCGTGATGTGATTCAGAACGCCCTTGTGGGCGCCTCAAGGAGCAAAAATGGAGCGAGGAAGGGAGAGGGAAGGAAGAAAGGGGCCCCACCTGGATGCTGTAGCCGCGGCGGGCAAAGACACCCGTGATGTGGTTCAGCACGCCAGAAGTGTCAGTAACGAGGAGAGAGAGCGTGTGCGGCTGGAAGCCGCCCTCCTGTGGGACACAGAGGCGTGGGGTGAGAGGGGAAGGGTTTTAGGGTTAATTTTAAGGTGAGACAGACATGTGGGAGTGGGATAGACCAGGAGAGATAGCGATTAGGGCTGGAAGACATCCGTGATGTGGTTGAGCACAGCAGCAGTGTGAGAGACGAGGAGAGAGAGTGCGTGTACGGCAGAATCCGCCCTCATGTGGGACAGACATGTGGGAGTGAGAGGTGAGTGGAGTGAGCGGGGTGGGGGAGGTGAGCACGGGCAGTTACTCACTATAAGCAAAAATAGATATTCGCGATAAGTCTATTGGCTGCACTCCTCACCATGGTGTCAAAAATTCCGGGTCCTCATTGCCCCATGTGGGCGTCAGCATGGGCGGGTATTTTATTAAAGCACATGTGTGTGACCACTATTGGCTGTGCTCCTCACCATGGTGTCGAAAAACTCCTCGGGGTCCTCATTACCCCATGTGGGCGTCAGGACGGGTGGGTACCCATTATAAGCACATTCGTTTGAAGTACGGATAGGTGTTCATTGCGGGCTGTAATCTGCCTCACCATGCTGTCGAAGAACTCCGGGTCCTCATTGCCCCACGTGCGTCAGCACGGGCGGGTACTCATCATAAGCACATGTCAGGATTCTTTATAGGATGTATTAATGAATCGTTACCATGGTGTCGAAGAACTCGGGGTCCTCATTGCCCCATGTGGGCGTCAGCACAGGCGGGTACCACACAGCGTCGCCATCAGTGGGTGTTGCATACACGTCGCCCTGGCAGAGGCAGGGGGGTTTAAGACAAGGGGACAAGGGGTTCAGGGTTCAAGAGTTCGGGCAGAAAATGTCACGTGGTGGGGGCGCCCCTTAACTCCCATCCCTCAAAAAGCACGTCTTTCAGAATCACAATCCTCAACTCCCATCCCTCAATCTCCCATTCTCCCATCCCTCATCTCCCATCCTGCAACTCCCATCCCCCAACTCACATCGGAGTCAGCATTAGCAGCAGCAGCGCTCGCCCGCTTCGCCACAGTTCGCCGCCCAGCCAGCGCCAGAGCAGCGGCCTGCCGGGCGGCCTCGATGTCATCCTCCACGTCCGTCGTCACTTCGCCGCCCAGAGTGGTCAGATACACCCGCTCGTCCTTCTCCCTCCGCAGCGCAATCTGCCCAAAGACGAGGGTGGGTTGGGGGACCAAAGTTCAGGGTTGAGGAACGCAGGGTTTGTGAGACCCTTGTTCATACATAGTTTTCTGAACCAGAGCAGGAGCCATTCAAGGTTTCAAGGCTGGGGTTCCCCTTTTCAGTCCCCTTTGCAGTTAAGTCTATGATCTGCGGAAGCTCCTCCAAGTATTGAAACATGCACTTTTGCATCTGAACTTTGCCTGTGTGGTGATCTGTTCGCCGCATACCTTGCCTGTACACCCCGCCTCTCACATTTGCAACTTCAGTAATGCCTCACTCACCTTGCCTGTGCGAGCCAGCTGCTTGAGAGGGAACTTGCTGGTGGCGCGCTGGAAGGCGGCTATCTTGCCGGGGTCTCCTGTCACCTGAAAAGACAAGGGGCGAGATGAAAATGCGTTAAAAAGGGGAGGAAAGAGGGGGGAATGAGGGGGAACTTGCTGGTGGCGCGCTGGAAGGCGGCTATCTTGCCGGGGTCTCCTGTCACCTGAAAAGACAAGGGGCGAGATGAAAATGCGTTAAAAAGGGGAGGAAAGAGGGGGGAATGAGGGGGAACTTGCTGGTGGCGCGCTGGAAGGCGGCTATCTTGCCGGGGTCTCCTGTCACCTGAAAAGACAAGGGGCGAGATGAAAATGCGTTAAAAAGGGGAGGAAAGAGGGGGGAATGAGGGGGAGCTTGCTGGTGGCGCGCTGGAAGGCTGCTATCTTGCCGGGGTCTCCCGTCACCTGGAGGGGTGAGTAAGAGGAGGGAGAGAGGGAGGAAGGAGAGAAAAGGAAGAAAGATGCGTTGGATGGAAGGAGGGGAGTGGGGCGGGAGAGGGGAGGAGAGTGAGAGGGACGGTTGACGGAATGCTGGTGGCGCGCTGGAAGGCTGCTATCTCGCCCGGGTTCTTTTGAGACGTCTCAAAAGGGAAGGTTATGCTGGCGGCGCGCTGGAAGGCTGCTATCTTGCCCGGGTTCTTTTGAGACGTCTTAAAAGGGAAGGTTGCCGGAATGCTGGTGGCGCGCTGGAAGGCTGCTATCTTGCCCGGGTTCTCCTCTGCGACGGAATCACAGCACCTCAAAGAATACCACAATTCCCTGACACTCACCCGCTCACCAAGTCAGTCTCGTTCTCACTCACTCACTCACTCCCATTTCTCACCCACCTCAACGGTAATGAAGCTGGGGGCGACCTCCACGACGCGCGCGCGGAAATCTGCACGAGCTCCAGCACCTCGGAGCGCTGCTGCAGCACACACGCGAGTCAAGGGCACACTTTCCCCAAGTCTCATACTCACTCATTCCCTCTCTCACGCACAACGCGCTCACCTCAACAGCGATCGAGTTGGGAGCAACATCGACCACCCGAGTGCGGAAGCTCTGCACGAGCTCCAGCACCTCGGAGCGCTGCTGTGTTGTGCAGGCACCTCAACTCAAAGAGACACACCACACCCAGTGCTGCCGCTCACCTCAACGGTAATGGAGCTGGGAGCAACATCCACCACCCGAGCGCGGAAGATCTGCACGAGCTCGAGCACCTCGGAGCGCTGCTGCGGCGTCACTGCGAGCTTGATGAGCATCAACTCGCGGTCCACGCGGCTCTCGTGCGTCAGATCGTCCACCTGGCGCACGTTGATTAGCTTGTACAGCTGCTTCATCACCTGTTGGAAAATATGCACAGTCGGGCGGAGGACTTCTTTTGACAGGTCTCGAAATTCGTTTTTTTTCACCTGGTACACGTTGATTAGCTTTGACACGTCTCAAATGTACTTTCGTTCGAGCTGCTACTGCTGCTCGCATCACCTGTTGCTGCTGCGGCTGCTGCTCGCATCACCTGTTGATCTGATCCGAAAGCAACTGTGACTTCCTTTAAACGCGCCTGTTGCTCCGATCCGAAAGCAACTATAACTTCCTTTAAACGCGCCGAAGTCATCACCTGCTGCAGCAAACGCTCCGATCTGAACACGACAGTATCACTACTTCTAACGCACATCACAAGTCCTCACCTGCTGCAGCACGCGCTCCGATCTGAACACAACAGTATGACTACTTCTAACGCACATCACAAGTCCTCACCTGCTGCAGCACGCGCTCCGATCCGGAAACGACAATGGTGAACAGTGCCTTGTTCTTGTTCAGCCCGACGGCGAGCGATTCGATGTTGAAGCCGCGCCGCGCGAACACGCCCGCGATGCGGTTGATCATGCCGCTCTCGTCGCCGACAAACACGGAAACCGTGTGACGGAGTACGCTGAAAGATAGGGAGCAGGTGAGGAGGGAGGGACGATGCTGAGATAAGAGAATCCACGAATTAAAACACGTCTGTGAAATGCCGTCGAATATCCCGACACCGTGCGACGGAGGACAACGAGGGATAGGGAGAAGATGGAGATAAAGATGAATGGGGAAGCGGGGAGATGAGATGAGAGCCAAGAAATGGATCGCCAAGGATCCCTTATAGAACCAACGCCAAGAAATGGATACACGTTCCACGAAGACCGAGATGACGTTTGAGTTGACTCAAAAGTCATCAAGAAATGGATTGCCAAGGATCCCGGATAGACACCGCGCCAAGAAATGGATCCACGGTCCACGAAGACGGCGTGGCAAAGGGTGCTGAGAAATGGAGAGCTAGCGTGAAGGGAGAGAGGTGGTTGGATAATGTTGCAGGCAAAGTCCACCAAGGGGATCTAAGCACAGGATTCGCACACGAGAGATATTAGGGGAAAACGCACCCCGGAGGAGCCCTCGCAATGGCCTTGTCAGGCGTTGTGGTGGTCGTGCCAGAAGCAGCCTGTGACACTATCGAGCGTCGCTGAACCGACGGGGTGCGACGTGCCGTCGCGTTTTCCGTTGCCATTTCCAGCCGTGATCCGGCGAGATCGCAGGTTTTACACCATCCTGCCACGCTGGTAGGCTTTCCGTGACTGGCGGAGAGAACTTGCGATCTCGCATCGTTATTCGAGGACAACCGGAAACCAGCCTGCGATGTCTGCGCTGCCAAGGCGGTCGCCATCTGGCTCTACTAAACAATATAAGAATAATGAGAGAGAACTGAATAAGCAGGCAGACAGCACGTGAGGAGCGTGCTGGTCTAGGTCACAACTGCAAGATCTTAGACAAATAGCTCAAGAGACCTGGGAAAAGGGGCTGATGGGGAGATATCCTTTGTTTGTGCAGCAAGTGTTTGTGCTGTAGTAAAATTCAGGAACACAAGGGTGAGCCTGATGGGGAGATATCCTTCATTGAGAAAGAATCTAGGGAATGCGAAGAGGGCGGATGACAAGGATGGGAATGGCCAATGAAAGTTAGAAAGTAACCTGCCTTTCAAAAGTTTCGCGAAATAAGGTGACAAGTACGGGAAGATGAAGTGCGCTGGCGAAATTGAAGCTGCCTGCTGGGAAGAATGTGCCACGCAAGCAGCTTTCTATGAGCTGGAAGGTACCACTGTCCCGCGTTTGGCGCGTGACGTGGATATGTCCACGCTGCACAAGCTATGTATGAATATTGAAGCAGAGCGGAGATACGGTATTCAGTTATACTCACCTAAAACAAAACCAACTTAACATCAACAACGACTTTTTGACATAGGAATCCGACCTCAAAGAGCTTTACCTCTCCGACATGGCTCCCATCTGGATTTTCAACTGCAATGTCTTGTTTAAATATATCAGTTTCAGGATCTGAACCTATTTCCAGGAACCACATCAAGGGCTTCCAGTCGACGCCATCGTGTGCTTGATAGATGGCTAGAGAATTCCACACATTCTATACGTTTCTGATTATTGTGATCTCAACATACATTTAAACGGCAAAAACGAACATAGAACGCCAAAAAATATGAAATAATGCTGGAGTAAAATTCGCTTGAGGTCCGAGGCAGGGCTGACGTTTCGTTTTAGGCCACCCTGATTTCTGGAAAAACTTTCCCCCTCTATTATGATCGCACATTTTTCACAGGGAAGCTACCCTGATAGCTCAGTGTCGAACAAAATGCTAGTCTGATCCGTCAGGGTTCACAGCTCAAAATCAGGGTTGCTATTAACATTGCACTACACTGTCAAAGAGCTAAAGCTAGTTAGGCTTAGAAGCCATGGCTAGAGTAGCTTAGGAGATTAGGTTTAGGGTTGAAGGGGGATGTCGAGAGAGTTCCAAAGGAGAAAGGTGGTCCAATAAAGAGAGGAGGTACAAGGATATAGGCAAAGCAAGCAAGGTGCACCACCAAACAATGTAACACTACACTAACTACTGCTACAAGCAGTTTATATAAGAAATGTATTTCAACACACCCCCTAAACTGCTTGCAGCAGGAAGCTAATGCAGAGACACCCCCTGAAGGAGTACACCAAGCGCAGCGGAAGACGGCAGAGAGGAATGCGAGGAGGAGGAGACGAGAGAGAGAGAGGGGAGAGGAGAGGAATGAGGAGAGGAGGTGGGGGAGCCACGCGGCGAGCCCCTCTTACTAACCCCCGTTTTACGAAGGGGGGGGATGAGAGAGGGATGAGGAGAGGAGGTGGGGGAGCCACGCGGCGAGCCCCTCTTACGAACCCCCTGTTTACAAAGGGGGGGTGAGAGAGGGAGGAGAGGAGGTGGGGGGAGCCTAGCGCGGCAAGCCCCTCTTACTAACCCCCTAATTCCACGCCCCCTTTCAGCCACCCCCCTTGTCAATCGCCCCCCTTGTCAATCGCCCCCTTGAACCTCATGCCTTTCCCCCCACCCTTCCTCCAACGCCACCCCCTCACCCTCACCCCCCTTCCCCCCCACCCCAGGAGGGGCGGCAGGAAGAGAGAGGAGGTGGGCTGGCGCATGCTGGTCACCCCCGCCACCCCCTCACCCTCCCCCCCCTCCTGCCCCCCACCCCAGGAGAGGCGGTAGGAAGAGAGAGAGGAGGAGGGACGGCCGCTGGTTTGTCACACCCGCCAACCCCCTCCTCCCCCCACGGCTGCAGGCGCAGCAGGAAGATGGAGTCGAGGGGGCGGGGTAGGAGCTGCTCCGCGGCTGCCCGCCACCCCCATATCCCCCCCCCCTCCCCCCCCCCCCACGGCTGCACGCGTAGCAGGGAGAAGGAGGCGGGGGGGCGGGGTAGGAGCCGCACCGCGGCTGCAGGTTCTGGCGCGCTCCCGAGGCGCGCGGTGTGCAGAAATCCGCGCGCGACAGTGTCCGGGGGCGACACGACGGACGACGGGGGGCGGCGCGCTGGTCCTCGGGGGCGCCGCGACGAACGACGGGGGGCGGCGCGTGGGTTCATGGGGGCGCTGCAACGGACGACGGGGGGAGCGCGCGGGTCCCCGGGGGCTCCGCGACGGAGCGTGAAACCGCCGCGCGCGCCCGGGGAGCGCGGCGGGCAGGAGACCGTCGCGCGCCACGGGCACGCGACGGGCAAAAACCGACGCGCGCCACGGGCGCGCGACGGGCAGGAAAGAGGCGCATTGGCGGAAGCTATCGGTGGGCCCATTAGGTCTTAGGAGCTTAAGTCCTCTGATACCATGTCAAAGAGCTAAAGCTAGTTAGGCTTAGAAGCCATGGCTAGAGTAGCTTAGGAGATTAGGTTTAGGGTTGAAGGGGGATGTCGAGAGATTTCCAAAGGAGAAAGGTGGTCCAATAAAGAGAGGAGGTACAAGGATATAGGCAAAGCAAGCAAGGTGCACCACCAAACAATGTAACACTACACTAACTACTGCTACAAGCAGTTTATATAAGAAATGTATTTCAACATACACTTCAAAATGACTGATACAACTTCAACTTTCCTACACTACACTATCTAGTGCACGGGTTTGTCAATGAAGTACACCTCCTCTACGTCCTCATCGTCTGACAGGAAAGAGTTGTCCTCCTCTTCCACGACCTCCTGATCGTCGCCCAAGTCCTGTTCCACTTCATCGTCCTCCTCCTCCTCCTCCCCCTCGTCCTCGTTCTCCCCCGCAGTTCCAGCAGCCACAGCTTCACCCTCCTTCTGCTTCCCCTTCCTCTCCCTCTCTGCCACGGCCAGCTTCAGGCTCTTCACAGGGCGCCTCCTCCGCATGGACCTCCACACCTCCAGTGCCTCCGGCCATTCGATCTCGTACTTCAGGAGCGATATCTGCATCAGCTCCCCCAGACGCGCGTTGCAGAGCGCTCCACGCACCCAGGACTTGATGATGTTCTGCCTGGAGAACCCCCTCTCGCACTCCACGGTGGAGAGGGGAAGCACAGCCAGCGCCTGCCACAGCAGGATGAGGTTGGGCCATCTCCTGCCAGGCACATTCGAAACACAACAAAACATGTAAAAGTATCAACAAGTTAATAAATCAACAAGTTGGAATTCAACATGTTAATAATCACCAACATAAAAATCAAATAGGTAAAAAACTCGTACGCATGCAGTGGCCTACCTCTTTGAGTCTACGCTCCCAAGAAAGTTGTGAAGGCACTGGGCGAAGCTCTCCATCTCATGGTGTGACTCCATGATCGCGCAGAATGTCGGGAGCTCCCTCTCTGCTGCTTTGAGGTCGAATCCCGGCAGCTTGTGGCGGAAGAGCCTGCTGCATCCGTGCAGCCACTCCTTGCACTTCTTCTCTCGCTGGGCCTTGATCTTCGGCCACTTCCCCGCCCGGAACAGCTTCGTCGGGCCCAGCTTCCCAAGGTCATCCAGCCGTTCGTTCAGGTTGTCCACGCAGTCGCGGGCAAATTGGCGGCACAGCTTCACGCAGTCTGCGTAGGTGCTTCCCTGCTTGTGGCCCTTCAGCTCCCTCTCATGCATGGTGTAGAGGTGGTTGATTGGGCGTCCCTCTCCGTCCACGCCTCGAACCCGGACCTGCTTGCCTCCACCCTCCTTGTGGACCTTGAGGAAGTTTACCAGCCAGCTCTTGCCCTCGTCCCCGAACGGTTTGTTTGTCGTCAAGTAGCGCTCCGTCAGGTCACTCGTGGTGGACTCAATAGTCTTCGAAATCTCAGTCACATCCAGCTGTCACACATGCAATCAACAACAGGGAGTAGGATTAGCAAAAGTGTAGGATTACACTTCCCATCTCAACATTATACTAGCATTCAATCACACCTCACGCCTCTGGAAGCAGCGGTTGAGGTCGTTCATGTCGGCCAGAATGTTGGCCAGGAAAAACAAACAGAACTGGAACTTGTAGCACGTCACAATCTCGTAGGCCTTGTGGTTGTGCTCCCAGAGCAGCACGATGCAAGCGCCGAGGACCTTGCACAGCCTGCGCACCGCATCACCTCGTGACAGCCATCGAACCGTGTGGATTCCTTGGACCTCGAGGTTTGTCTGGTAGATCACTCGCTGAAGGTACTTGAAGCGCTGACTCCACACGCTTGAGTTTCCGAGAAGCGTCGCCACTGTGCGCACCACTTTGTCGACCATGCCAAGGTCCTCGTTTGACTCAGCGGCGTCCTTCACGGCCAACGCCTCACTGTAGGATGCAGGGAATACAAATCAAGAGGTAATTGGTTAATCTTATACGTAGAAAACCACACCAACTAGAAAACTTGATACACACCGGTGGGCGATGCAGTGGCATGAAAACAGGTGCGGAACGTGTTCCCGAAGACGCGCCACCAATCCGTTTTCTTTCCCGGTCATGACCGACGCACCATCCGTGCTGATGCCGACGATCTTGGACACATCGACGGCTGCGGAGCGGAGATGGTTCAGAAGCACCTCGAACAGAGACCCTGCATCACACCGCTCAACCGTCAGCAATGTAAAGAACTCGCATGCGATTTGGCGATTCTTAAAAAACGTAAGGTACACAATCATGTGTTTCCCTCGTGTTCGGTCTGTGCTCTCGTCGCACTGAATGCCCAGGAAGGGGGATGCGAGGATGTGGTCCATCTGGACCCGAGTGAGGTATGTACTGATGCTGTGAACCATTTGTTGGAACCCGTATCTGCACAGAGGAGAATAAAATGGTCAGGATCGTAATAAAAAAACCACACGTCACCTATCCAGCTGCAATCTAACGGTAAGATTAAATACCGTGTGAGATACACGCCGTAAGATTGTCGAGGAATGTCTGGCGTGTCCTGCTCCGCAAGATGCCGCATCAGCTTCGGAAACATGCTAATCGGCGCGTCGCACTGGCACAGGAACTGCGTAGACCGCATGAGACGAATCGCGCGCCGCCCCTCGACGTCGGAGTTGATGAAGTCAAAAATCGCCTGCTGGCCCTCGCGGATGCCCGCCGCAAGCTTCAACTACCGATTCACCGCCGCCTTGTGTGCGTCCGTATGCTCGTGCGCCCTGAACGACTGCGTCTGCAAGTCACGGCCACCGTCGTCACCTTGCATGGCGTACCTCGTGTTCCCCTTCGCGTACGACATGCAGATGGAGCACTTCACGTATGGAAAACCGTCCTTGGTCTTCCCAAACACCAGCCAGGAAAAGTGTTGCGACCACTTCGTCTCGTAGTTAATACTCGCCTCAAGGTACACCTGCTCTCGCAGCTGCATCTTGGTGAGTGCGGGCGAGCCGGTATCCGCGCGCACAGGGATGTCAACTTCCTCCGGTTGCTCAGCTTCTTTGTCATTGTCAGGCGGTGGAATACGGCGGCCTCCAACGACCAGAGTACTCTGCGCCCACTTCCCATTTCGCGCTCGCTTGGGAGTGGAAGAAGCCGACGGCGGGCCAACAGACACACGCACCGTGCTTGGAGTGGGGCTAGGCGATGGCGGTGGGGGATCTTTGCTGCAAGAAGCAACATCCGGGGGTAGAGTGAAGGCGACAGGATGTGGAGAATCAGAAGGAGTAGGGGTTACTCTAGCAGCAGAGTCATGAACCGTAGACCTAGGAGGTTCTGGTGTCACCGGAGCACCGGTAGCTCTAAGAAAATCGAGCCCAGACCGGGGATCATCTGATGCTTTCTCCGGCAAGGCTTGCGTTGTCGGTTTCGCCGGTAAAGGTGGCTCGTCAGGGCCAGCCTGAGGAGCATCTTCGTCGGCCGGCAGGGCCTCCATGGCGGCGAGCTAGGGGAAAGATGGAGCGAGAGGAAAGTGTGATACTGAACGAAAAGCAGGAAGCGAAGGAAGCCTGGCTCTGGGTAGGGGGAAGGAAAGGAAGATTGGAGATGGCGGGGTCATCACGAAACCACCGCGGCGCGATGCCACAAGATTGATGGCAACATTCGTCAATGAATTCGGCCGTAGATGCACGGCCGAATTCATTAAAGGACTGCTTAGCTGCCAACGCATACTGTCAACATGCCGTTCTGGTGAATGGCAGAGGCATGCTGTGCACTGCGAGGTGCGCGTGGCAGCAACGTATCATAGATTTGGGTGCGTTGTCACTGTTGACAGCTGTCTTTACAGCACGGTGTTGGAATTCAGTGTCGTTATTACGCCAGTCCAGCGCGTGAACGGGGTACCTCACATGGGGCCACGCGAAGTAATGATTACGCACAGGGGGGGGGGGTTATCGAAAGGAAACTTCGAGGAACCTTCGTCCCGATACCCTCGCATTCAGGGTCCACCGAACGCATACTCTTCATAGACATAGTCCGCAAGTACACTACTCTGAGTCTAGTTATAAGACTTCAGGGTTCGTTAAGTAACTTGTCTGATTGGATCAGAGTTCACAAGTAAAAAAAACTGAAATTGCAGGGCCCAGCAGTTGAGAAGCCTGTAATCACCCTGAAATCAGGGTAATTACCCTGATAAAATCAGCCCTGGTCCGAGGTCAAACGAATACTGATTATAGAAACCACACTTGTCTGTCATATATAACACCAAGCACAGCATTAGAAACGAGAGAAACAAGTTTCGGGGAATCATTCAAAATTGAATCACAAACCCTTCCTACATGTGCCCCAATGCACGATTTTTATAACGAACTTGACCGCAAAAAAAGATCGTCCTAGCATGTGTATTCTGGCAAGGTACATTGCCCAATCATGCTTGCTACTCGTAGTTCGTGGCAAAAAATGATTGGCTAAGAACCTTAACGATCCCAACACGTGAAGAACATAAGAGCACCAATCACTCTTCGTGAGACCTTTATCGGTCAAGAAACACACAAGCGACAGATCCAAGCAAATCCATGGCGGAGGCCTGCCCGCGCATCTGTGCTTCCCTCCTCGCGATCTTTTTCTGCAGAGGCTCGAATCCCCCCATCCTTGTTCCGCAACACACTGAAGTGGTAAAAGGCGGAATTGTTGGGGTGGAAGGGGGGGGTGCTCGTGGGTCCTGGCGAATCTGGTGGTTACTTCGTTTCAGTGTGATTAGGCTGGTTTTGGTACGGCACAGCCAGTCAAGAAGCCTAGAGATTTCCTTTTTTTCCGGGCCGATCTGTGGTGTCAGACTTGTCCCATGAGTCGTCACTCTACACGTGATCCCAAATTCCAATCCCGCTCACCCGTTTTCGGATAACAGTGTCACCATCAGTCATCTTGGGATTGTCCTTTGGTTGGTTCCATTCTGCCTCTACTGCTGCTTGAATCGCTTGTTTGCTCTAGTCCAGTCCAGGAAAACAAATCCCAAGGCTACCCAACCCACCAGCAGGAAGCACAGCACACCAACGGCTGCTGATTGTCAGAGCATCATGTCAGCCACAGCTCTGGGTCTGGCCTCGCGTGCGCCGTCTCTAACGACAGCACGTGCTTCTAGGAGCACCCAGCCGTGCCGCGTTTCTTCCGCTGGTTTTTTCAGGAAAGAACTTCGGCTCGCCGCTCCTGTTCGTTCAACTGTCCGTTCTCCGCGCGTCGCTCGCCGTAAAGCGGGACTTCCGGTTCGAGCTGTTAAGACCGATCAGCAGGAGAATAATCTACGGGAGCTTGCAGAGGACAAACTCAACGACGCTAAGGCCTTAGCGACAGACACTTTCAAGGATTTCACCGACATCGTCGCACGCACAAACTTGGACGACATGGTCAGTATCATAATAGAAACAAGCTGCTGTCACTGTAAATTGATGTATATATACATATTTGCGTGCATTTTGTTTCTAACTGTGTTTGCGATAAGTTTCAAGCATCTTGTCGCGTATCTCGTTCAGCTTTTCCTGCTCGTATAGAGACATTGTGGTTCAAGCGGAACGTCGTCCGGACTAACACCATGAAGCCTTTGCTGGCATGCGCGACATTGCGACGGGAGAAATGTCAACGCAACCAATGGTGGCAGTAGTTCCTACAGTTTCGACGATGACATCTGCAATAATATCTCCTACGCGGGATGGGAACGGTGTGATTCGTTACGGCATTTTCCATTTTTCTTTCTGTGCTTCGTTTCTCTCCTGCAGCAACCGATTTCGCGCAACGAGGTGTTGGCGATGGAGAAGGAGATGGTCATCGTAACCCATCGCGACAGGATCATCAATCTTCTGTCAAGCCTCATCGGTGCGTACAGTCGCAATATCGTCGCCCTTATGATGATTGACTTTGTCCTTCATGCTCCCCTTCGCTTTCCTTCTGTCAGATTCTTCGCGCTGCATCCCAGACTAACGCATTTTCGTAATGTGCGTCGGTTCCCTACGCCTTTTCGCAATGTTCGCCGGTTGCCCCATCCCTCGTCAGTTCCAGTCGTCGCTCGCCTCGTGCTTCCGCTTGCGACCCCGCGTTCCCTCCACCCTCCCAGCATTTGCATTTTCACTTAATTGTTTATCACTTTCCCTTCTTTTATTGAGTTTGATAGTCTCTCCAACTTTCTCCAGTTTCCTCCCCACAAGTAGAACTATTTTAGGGTGCAGATTTTGGGGTGCGTCCAGTCTCTACCTTTTCCCCCTAACTCCGGAACCCCACTGCCTCTACCCTTTCCTCCCCGCGAGCAGTGAACGAGTCGGACAAAACGGAGTTCGACAAGCTCTGCAATCGAGTGGCGGCGGTCATCCGCGCGTGGTACAACCTCAGATTCGACCGTCTCATGGTGAGCACGCATGGCCGCTGTAGCGTCTCGAAATGCTCGTCACCCGCGCGTGGTCCTCAGATTCGACGTGGTGAACACGGCTCGATGGTTTGTAGCGCCTCGAAATGCTCGTCATCCTCGACCGTCTCATGGTGAGCGCGGCTCGGCGGTTAGAAAGAGTCGTGGTACGAGCAACATTCGTGCGACGTAGGAACCGAGGTTTGACGTTCTCATTGTGACAATGGTTCAATGCTTGTAACGTCCTCGCGGACGTTCAATGCACACATCATCCGCGCATGGTTCATTCTCAGATTTGATGGTCTCGTAATGAGCACGGCTCCATACTTCTAACTTCTCAAGCGTTACTAAACGCGTCAACAGAATCAGCAGAATCAGTGCACAGAATTTACATCCCTTTACTTGTCCCGTTTCCCTCGTCTTTCCCGCCTCCTCTCCCCCCTGTCCTCGTCCCTTCGCCTCCCAGGAGCGCTACTCGTACTTCGACCCGGTGGGCGGCAAGCAGCGGGTGAAGAATGAGAAGCTGAACGAGGAGCAGCTGAACCGCATGGAGGGCGAGGTGCTGCAAGAGGTGGTGGCGCTGCTGCAGAAGAGCAACTACAAGCCAATGTCGATGGAGGAATACCGCGTCGCCACCAGCTGCAGCTACCTCATCAACCTGCCCATCGTTGTCAACAAGAAGAAGGTATGTTCCATGTACTACCCAGTGCCTCAAACTCCCGAAGATTCATTGGGAAGGCCGCTGGGGGGTGGTTGATTAGCCACTCGTGGCCGTGGTTCTTGCGGTCTGTCCAATTCAATGAAACTCAGGTACCGTTCCTGCACAAGTCAAAGCATGGCCTTTATCTCAATCTCCGAACTTCTCCCTTTCTGCCCCGCCCCACTCTTCCTCCCTCGTCACACCCATCAACCCCCATTTTGCAGCTGGACAGCGGGCTGTTTGAACGTTTCTACGCCAGTGGAGCCACGGATCTCAACCCCGAGGAGCTGCCCGACAATGGCAAGCACGTGAGTGGGTTGGCGTGAGGGACAATGGCAAGCGCGTGAGTGAGCGGCCAGCAGGCACTGGGTGTTGGAACGAGTTTCTGGAACGTTCAGTGTTGATTCTACGCCAGTGGAGCCACGGATCTCAACCCCGAGGAGCTGCCTGACAATGGCAAGCACGTGAGTGGCTTGGGGGCCAGGAATGTCAGTGATGTCTATTTTCTAGACATCCAGTCTTGTTCGACTATTATAGTCCTGCCGTTTGTTCCTCTCGCGCCGCCTCTGTGCCACAGTAACGCCTGTTCCGTCAGGGAGTTGTGGTGGACTCAATCCACTCTTCGTTGAGCAAAGCTATTGTCAGTTGTCATTCTTCCATTAACCCCTGTACTGTATTGTCCTATATGGATTCGCTTTCTGTGTGCCACCCACAGTACCTGCTGTTCCGCCGGGGGGTGGGTGTGGATAGGACCACGGACCTCTTCATTGACAACAACCTTCCCATGGGCTATGCTTCAAGTTTCTGTATTGTCCTGTCCTATGCCTTCGTTTTCTGTGTGCAATCCACCCACTCACAGTACCTGCTGTTCCGCCGGGGAGTGGGCGTGGACAAGACCACGGACCTCTTCATTGACCCCAAGATCGACGTCCTCATCTCCCGCCTCTGGCTCTTCGCCATCACACGCCTCGGGTGAGTTGGCTCCCCGCCGTGCTGCTCGTTGTGCACGTGCAAGGGAGGGGGAAGATCACGTGGGGTGGGCAAGGGGGTGGGCGTGGACAAGACCACGGACCTCTTCATTGACCCCAAGATCGACGTCCTCATCTCTCCCCTCTGGCTCTTCGCCATCACCCGCCTGGGGTAAGCTCAGTGCTCTCCTTGCTGACATGTGCGAGCGAGTGGAGGGGCAAGTTGCATGAGCGGGCGAAGCCAAGCCGGTTGGCACATGAGAAGTCAACCACTCACACATGCCCTTGTGCATACACACCCTCTTTACAAATTCCCCAGCCTGAAGAAGGATGAGGAGGTAACCGTAACGACGACAACAGAAGACCCTGTGGGGCGGCTGGCCCACCAGCTACAGAAGGAGGCCAAGGCGGCTCACGTGGGGCGCGGCAGTGTGGACTCGAGTGATGACGAGGACGTGGGGGAGAATGATCCTCTCGTGGCCAAGAGGCGCGATGCTGCTGGGAAGCTTCACTACGAGCGGATTCGGCTGGAGAATTTACCGGTGAAGTGAGTGCACTTGGGCTGGTTTTGAGACGTCTCAAAACTGGTGAAGTGAGTGCACTTGGGCTGGGTGTGGTTGGGTTGGCTGTGGGTGGGTGAGCGGGTTTGGGCGATTGAGCTGTGGTTGGGTGCGGCTTTCGAGGGGCGCAGCAGTGTGGACTCAAGTGACGATGAGGACGCGGGGGAGAATGACCCTCTCGTTGCCAAGAGGCACGATGCTGCGGGGAAGCTTCACTGCGAGAGGATTCGGCTGGAGAATCTGCCTGTCAAGTGAGTGTGGTTGGGTTTGGTGCGGTGGAGTGAGGTGTGGTTGGGTGGTTGTGGTTGGTTGGGTGTGGTTGGTTGGGTATGGTTGGTTGGGTGTGGTTGGTTGGGTATGGTTGGTTGGGTGTGGTTGGTTGGGTGGATGTGGCTGGGTGAGTGTTGTTGGGTGAGTTGTTGGGTGAGTGTGTTTACCCCATGCTGTTTTCCCCTCTCTGTCCCCCCCCAACTTTGTCTCTAACCCCACCCACACGCCTTCTGGTGTCTTCCCCGGCTTCCTTCCCGCCCACTGACCCTCATTCCCAGTTATATTTGAGAATTCTCAATGTCACCTGTCTCCTTTCCCGCCTTCCTTGCCACCCACCCACCCTCCTGTGACAGGGACCTTATCGGTCTGACCACTATTCAGGAGCCCACATTCGAACGAGTTATTGTCGTCTACAGGTAAGCAGCGGAACCGTGATGTTTGTGTTCCTACTCTTACATTCATCGTACCAAGCTAGATTCAAGAGCCAACATCTGAACGAGTCGTTGTTGCCCCTTCCCTGCAACCTCTCACCTCTGCACACCTCCTCACACCCCCTCGCACCTCCATACACGCCCTCACACCTCCATACACCCCCTCACACCTCCATACATCCTCTCACACCTCCATACATCCTCTCACACCTCCATACACCCCCTCACACCTCCTTACACCCCCACACCCTCACACCTCCATACACTCCCTCACACCTCCATACACCCCCTCACACCTCCATACACCCCCTCACACCTCCATACATCCCCTCACACCTCCATACATCCCCTCACACCTTACACCCCCACACCTCCATACACCCCCACACCTCCATACACCCCCTCACACCTCCATACATCCCCTCACACCTCCTCACACCTCGTCACACCCCCTCACACCTCCACTGTGGACCCAACAGACCCACCTCTGGCAAGAAGGTGAAGCCAGGGAAGCTGGGCGACAGGACGATCGAGTTCAAGCAGTTCAAGAGCATTCCCATGGCGGATATCGAGATGGTTCTGGTGAGCCCACGTGTGCTTATATCGAATTGGGATGTGCTTAAATCGGATTGGCTTGTGCTTATAACGAGAAAGAGGGGTCAAGGGAATCTAGACCAGGGAAGCTGGACGACCGGACGATCGAGTTCAAGCAGTTCAAAAGCAGTTCCATGGCAAATCGAGATGGTGCTGGTGTGGCAACGTGTGCTTATATCGAATCACCGTCTCTCCCTCTCTCTCCTTGTCCTAAATAGCCCTCTTCAGCTTCCTACCTGGCGTCGGCTTCCTCGCTTGCTCATTCCCACCCTCTTTGTTATTACCCACTCGCTTTGCTCTGTGTGTGCAGCCTGAGAAGAAGAATCCGGGGCTCACTCCCAGGGACACGGTCAACTACATGATCTCAGCCATCGGAGGTCTGGTGAGTGCCGTGGGTGGAGTAGGGTGACTGGGAGGTTGACTGGTAGGGTGTGTCTGGTAGGGTTAGTGTGGGTGTGGTGGTGGGGTGAGTGTGGGCCCCTCTGGTTGCTTCTGTCGGGATTGCTGGGGGAATAATCCGGGGCTCATTCCCAGGGACTCGGTCAACTACCTGATCTCTGCTGTTCCTAGATGCCTCAAGGATATTCTCGCCTCCATCCCACATCCCTCCATCCTTGCAAACCGCTCTCTTCCTGTCATTTGAGATCAAGAGCTTTGAAGTTGCAGTGGCCTACACCATATTTCAGGAGCCTCAATAATATTATTTCTTTCTAAGTGCTAATTCGTGCCTCCATCCATCCCTCCATCCATGCAGACGGCTCTCTTCCTGTCGTTTGAGATCAAGAGATTTGACATCGCAGCCTACACCATCTTTGAGGCGCCTCAATGCATCCCTCCATCCACCCACCCATCCCTCCATCCGTGATCCATCCCTCCATCCGTGATGCATCCCTCCATCCGTGATGCATCCCTCCATCCCTGCAGACGGCTCTTTTCGTGTCGTTTAAGATCGAGAAATTTGACGTTGCAGTGGCCTACACCATCGGGGCTGCAGTCTTTGCCTACTTCTCCAAGATGTACACTGCGTGAGTAACCTGCCTACCTGCACTCAAGCTTCAGCACCTGCATTGGGATCCGAGTGTTGAGGCGCCTCACAATGCAGCTGCAGTCTTTGCCTACTTCTCCAAGATGTACACTGCGTAAGTACCCGACCTACCTACCTTCGGAGTCAACTTCAAATTCTCCTCCATGATGTCGAATCTGCGTGGTGAGTACATGATTCTGAGAGTCAAGTAGGGTCTTTTCGAAGCTCTTAGTGCCCTTTTTCTCCCACCACTTCCTTCACCTACCAGAGCAAGATGGCGTTATACAACCAGGCGATGATGAATGCCATGTATGCCAAGCAGCCCGTAGTGATCCCCATCCTCCTCCCATCCATCTCCCCCCTCCTCCCAGCTACCAGAGCAAGATGGCGGCATACAACCAGGCGATGATGAACGCCATGTATGCCAAGCAGCTCTTTGTGGCCCGATCCCCCCACTTCCACCTGCACCCCCTTCTCCTCCTCCCAGCTACCAGAGCAAGATGGCGGCATACAACCAGGCGATGATGAACGCCATGTATGCCAAGCAGCTGGACAGCGGCAATGGCACGCTGCTCAACATCTTCCACCAAGTCATTGAACAGGAGGTGCGCGCGTGTGTGTCTGAGTGTGCTTGAGGTGTTTGTAAGTGTAGTTGGGAAGATGGCACGCTCGACAGTGGCAACGGCACGCTGCTCAACATTTTGCACCAAGTCATTGAACAGGAGGTGCGCGCGTGTGTGTGTGTGCGAGTGCGTGCTTGAGGGGTGCGTGGGTGTAGAAAGGGAGACAGAACGCTGGACATTGGTAACGGCACGCTCCTCAACATCTTCCACCAAGTCATTGAACAGGAGGTGCGTGTGTGTGTGTGTGTGCGAGTGCGTGCTTGAGGGGTGGGTGGGTGTAGAGGGGGAGACAGCACGCTGGACATTGGTAACGGCACGCTCCTCAACATCTTCCACCAAGTCATTGAACAGGAGGTGCGCGCGTGTGTTAGTGTGGGGTATGGAGGAGGGGGAGGCGCAGGTGCGCATTGGTGTGGGTTTATGAGTGTAACGGGGGGAGGGAAGTTTCGAGTAAACTCGAAAAGCAGCTCGACAGTGGCAATGGCACGCTGCTCAACATTTTCCACGTAGTCATTGCACAGGAGGTGCGCACGTGTGTGTCTGAGTGTGCTTGAGGTGTGGGTAAGTGTAGTTGGGAAGATGGCACACTCGACAGTGGCAACGGCACGCTGCTCAACATTTTCCACCAAGTCATTGAACAGGAGGTGCGCACGTGTGTGTGAGGGGGCAAGGCGGGGGAGGTACAATCTCCTTCTGGCTCACATTTCTGGTCACTTGTTTTGGGTTTTGAGACTTTTTTTTTTTGCAACCCCAACATTTTACAACGCAAAAACACCGTCGGTCGTAACCGGAGCTGTGTGCTGAGCAGGCCAATGATGGTAATCTCCCTCTACATTCCTTTGAGGGGCATCAGAACTCATCTTTTGCACACTCTTTTCGTCTCCCCTATTGGATGATGTGTGCTGAGCAGGTCAAGGAGGTCATTATCTCTTTCTACATTCTCATGACCCAGGGAAAGGCGACACTTCAGGTCAGGCAACGTGTCTCCCTTTCTTTGTTTTGTTTGTTTTTCTCGTTGCATCCTCCCATGCGGTACCGTTGCAATTTGCGACGGTTGTACTCGCAACACGCAGCATGTAGGAGTGTAGGAGCTGGATGAGAGGTTTGAGCCGTTTATTGTCGACTCAGAATTCCGTGCACTTGTGACTTTTGATTGTTTCAGGAGCTGGATGAGAGGTGTGAGGACCTAATGATGTCTGAGTTCAACGAGCAGCTTGACTTTGACGTTGCTGATGCCTGCAACAAGCTCACAGCGCTCGGCCTCGTCACCCTGGTGCGTCGTTGCAAACCTACAAACCTAGAGGGGTGTCTGAGTTGCACCGAGTTTGAGACGTCTCAAATCTCGTTCCAAGCATGCAAAGCTAGTGGGGTGGGATGTTTGAGTTTTTGTAGCAGCTGGGAATGCCCACAAGCAACAAGCTCACAGTGCTCGGCCTTGTCACCAAGGTTACAAGGTATGTCTTTGCAAGCATGCAAACCTAGTAGGATGTCTGCGTTCACTGAGCAGCTCGACTAAAGGTGAAACCTTTGATCTGTCTGAACTGATCTTCTGACCACCTCTCCCCCTCTCCCCCAACCACCACCCTCCTCTTGCTGCAGGACTCTGCTGGGTTCTACTCGCCTGTGTCTCTCAAGCGTGCCAATGAGATGATTGGCGTCACCACAGAGGAGATCATGTCCAAGGTCGTCCCCACATAGGGTGGTTACTTTTCTCTTTCTGAAGGCGACTTTTGAGGCGTCTCAAAAGTCAAGGTCGTCCCTACACGAGGCGGTTACCTGTTCTACCTTTTCGGAGAAGAGCGCTGGCACATATTGCAACTGTGGCATCGTTCACAGCCCGTCAACCAGCCACCTCCCATTCCACCAACCGCCTCGCATTCCACCAACCGCCTCGCATTCCACCAACCGCCTCGCATTCCACCAAGCGCCTCGCATTCCACAACCGCTCCACCAATCGTCACTCATTCCATGGCCTGTCCACGACTAGTCCACCAACCAATCGTCACACATTCCACGACCATCCATTCGATCGTCACACATTCCATGGTCCTGCCACCAATCCTCCCACGACTAGTCCACCAATCCTCCCACACCCCAAAACTCGTCCACCAGTCATCACACATTCCTCAACCCATCCACAGTTGGTCACACATTTCACAGCCCTGCCACCAGTCACCACACTGCCACATCCCTGCCTCCATTAGTCACACATTGCACAACTCTTGTCCACCAAGAGTCACAAACCCCACCTCCCATCAACCAATTGCCATGCATTCCACAGCCCAGCGAGCAATGGTCACACATTCGATCATACGTCCCTTCCAGCTGTCACACATCGCACAACCAGTCAACCAATCTCAGATTTCGCAACCCTGTCATACATTCTATACGAACTGTATATTGGGTATCGTATACTTTGTACGTGCTTAGTATGGGAGTGTGTGTGTGTGTTAGAATCTTGGTTTGTGGAAGTCTTGCCACTGTAGAGTTGAACTCCTAGTGAGCATGCTATCACTATGTAATGCTCTGAAATGCGTGCTTGCTTTGTGTTACTACCTTCAGACACATTGCTTACCTGACACAGCACTACCCAGACAAGACCACAGCTAAGCACTGGTCTAACTTAGATTGTGCTGTACAAGTCTTAGATTATGTACATGCAGAACGGATATATAGACACTCCACATACACAGCTCCTCTCCATAGACTACGTGGTCGCTATGACGATGACCCGTCTGTGGACCCAACTCCCAGTCCATTTTCACATGACTTGAACATCTTGCACGAGATACGCTTGCTCAGCAGAATACGCCATGTAAAGTTCGAAGCAGAGCTCTCTTCCTCGGCCGAAGCGGCTGAACGGCTCAGATTCATCGTTGGACGGTTCTGACTGAGGTGATGATACGAATCACCACCGTGACAGCTCCGTGGAGAGACGGGAGCAAGGCGATCGTCCATGTGCATGCATAGCATGCTCACTCCCTGTGCGTCCGCCATAGTCTGCTACTTCGTCTGGTAAAACCGAAGCTCAGACCGTCACTCCTGACTCGTGACGAAACCAATAATGCGTTTCAGTCTCCTCTCAGTAAATACAATGGAACTGTCGAGAAACAGCTAGGGAACCTTGGTCTCGGATGATCGTGAGTTCAGAAGGGTGTGTGGAGAGTGGCCTCGAGTCGACTTCGTAACTACTAATACAGTCTTGTAGACAGCCAAACGTTTTCCGCAGTGACTCGTTTAGACAACGCTTGATAAACACTGAACCAGTTAGGAGTTCGTGACAACACGAAAAGTGGGAACAAGCCACTGACACTTGGAGGGCCCAAGAGCCATCGGCGGAAACCATCGAAGGACGAATGCTGCTGAGAATGGCCTCGATAAAGCCGTTTGGCTGCACCCTAGATTATGCCGATCTGCCGCTTGAAAAGTCTAGGTGCTCTGGAGCGAAGATACACACCGACCAACCAATAAAAACAAACCGCGGAAGCAAAATCAAGAAAAGCGTTACCAAAGAGAAACGTTTAGCTCGATGAAAGAGAACCTTTTAGTTCCGCCACGGAGGTTCCGAGAGAGAGTTAGCTAGCGGGTTGGCTGGAGCCCCAGAGATTCCCGGAAGGCCGCGCAGGCCGCGCGGGCCGTGCCGCCGTGCAACGTTTCCCTGAAATGTAGGGCACCGCTCACGGCCATTGGGTGGAATTGAAAAGCCAAAAGCATCCTTTCCGCGCGTCATCCGCGATGTTGACCCCCAACTCCAGCCAACGGACAAGTGAAAGTGCAAACTCTAGATTTATAGCTCAGCTCGTACATGGTAAATTTGAACCATGTACAATCTCCAAAAGCCCAATTCACATAACGTTGAAGAGAAATTGCACATGATAGAACTAAAGAGCAGCAGCAGTTCATCCAAACCCTCGTTCCTACTATACTTGCATAGACTGTATACAGTATTGCTATATTTGACTCCACAAAAACTCCAGTGCCCATTCTCCAATCATCCCGTACGAAACTACCGACTGATACATCTATGATCACATTCTATGTTGTGGCAGGGAGGAAAGGAAAAGAAAAGCAGAAAGCAAGCGAAACTTCCATTATCAACATTCTTTATGCAACGCCTCAACACTTACCCATGACACCCATGTCATGCCTGTGTGCCATCCAAGTTATAAATGTCGCCGCATGATGTGTGCCGTGCATGTAATATGTGTGCACCATGCGCATGTGTGCCACGCGCCTGATGTATGCCATGCTTTTCATGCTAAGTCATGGGTTGTCATGCATGCAACGTGTGTCATTAACACCATGCATGCCATGCGTCTCAGAACCAACATGCATGTTGTGCATGTCATGGTCATGGTCATGCAACGAGTGCCCATGCATTTCATGTTCATGGGCATGGCCATCCAACGAGTGTCCATGCATGTTACCATGTTCATGATCATGGTCATGCAGAGAATCCCTATGCATGTCATGGTCATGGAATGGAAACTCATGTGAGGGCGAGGACGAGTGGTCATGGTACAGGTCAGACAGGCTGAAGCGATGCTCTAAAGGCGACATGGGCATGTGTGCGGGCATATGTGCGGGCATGTGGGTGGGAATGTGCATGGGCATGTGCGGGGGCATGTATGCAGGCATGTGCATGGACATGTGCGTGGGCATATGCATGTCATGCAACGTGTGTGTGTCATGTGGCATGTCATGTGGGTGCGGCAAGCCATGCTGGCCTTGGAAAGGCATGTTGTTGAACCGTGGATAGCCGGAATTCAACTCCTGAGAGGAAATGCCATTTCCAGGTGCTGCTGCAGTGGGAGCAGCAGCGGTAGCAGTAGCAGGAGCAGCGTTTTCACGACGACCACCACCAGCACTGCCAGTAGCAGCAGCACCAGCCATAGCACTGTCTCTTGCATCGGTAGAACGACTTGGGTGGGTGTACACGGCAGCATGAGCGGGCGAGGCAGGGGCGAGCGGAGGGGGAGGGCGAGGGGTAAGCAGCGGGGGCGGGTGCATTGGCTGCTGCTGTGGATGCTGCTGCTGCTGCCGTAGCAGCTGCTGTTGCTGTTGATGCTGATTCTGGTATTGCTGCTGATGCTGCTGCTGCTGCGGCTGCTGCTGCTGCTGTGGCTGGAGAAGCTGGTGCGGCTGATGGTACTGGTGAGCGTGAGGAAGGGCGAGGAGAGGTGTATCTGCCTTGGAAACCAGGGTAGATGCACTAGGCGATCTGATGGCATGAGGACGAGATACTGGTGCACCTGGTGATGGTGGTGCTGCTGAAGCAGGAGCACGGTCAGGAGCAGGAGCAGGAGAAGAAGCAGGAGCGGTAGTAGGAGGGGGAGCAGGAACAGGAGCAAAAGAAGAAGTACGGGCAGGAGCAGGAGGAGAAGAGGCAGCAGGAGAAGGAGCAGGAGAAGGAGCAAGAGCAGGAGCAGTACCCAGAGCAGGAGCAGCAGAGGCTCCTGTGGTCCCAGCAGCAGCACGAGCACGGGCCCTTTCCCTTGCATGTGCCCGTATTCCCACCCTCCTCCCACCACTAACACCAGCAGCACCACTCCCACCACTCACACCACCAACGCCACTCCCACCACTCACACCACCAACGCCACTCCCACCACTCACACCACCAACGCCAATCCCACCACCAACGCCACTCCCACCCAACCCACCACCAGCACTCAAGTCTCCTATGTTGTACCCACTACCCCCTAATGGGTAACCTTCAGGCATGTAACCCTCATGCATGTAACCCTGTGACATGTAACCACCTGGTGCGAAACCCAATACACTGTAACTCTCTGCTCCATATCCTCCCGTGCTCACCCCTGCAATGCCCCCAGGAGAGAACCGCTCAGGACGAGACAAGGCCAAGGCACTTGAAGCATCAGGAAAACCACCTGGAGCAACAGACGGGGCACCTGAGGGTTCACCTGGGGCATTTTGACCCCCTCTGGAGCTCAGGAGAGAGAATTCCTCGTCCCAGGGGAAACGGAGAGGGAGCGTGAGAGAGGGGAGAGAGGCAGGGGGTATGGAAGGAGGAGGGTGAGACAGAAGAGGGGCTGGAGAGAACTTGTGAGGCGCCTCATCCGATGTGGGGGGGAAGGAAGGAGGGGGGAGAGAGAGAAGAGGAGTTGGAGAAATGACAGAGGCCTTGGGAAAAGCAGTGGCAGGCGGAGGAGAAAAGGGAGGAGCAGTGGTAACAGCAGTAGGAGGAGGAAAGGGAGGTGCAGTGGCAACGGCAGCAGCAGGAGAGAGGGGAGAAACACCAGAAGCAACAGCAACAGCAGCAACCGTAGCAGAACCAGGAATGGGATGAGGAGAAGCCGCAGCAGCAGAAGCAGCAGAATCAGAAGCAGCAGAAGCAGAAGCAGCGGAAGCAGAAGTGGCAGGAGCAACAGGAGCAGGAGAGGGAAGGGCCACAACAGCGACAGGGCATGGGGGAGAAGTAAGAGGAAGGGGAGAGCTGAGAGGGTGCGCCGAAGCCTCCGCCTGCCACTCCCCAGCCTTCCTGAGAGTTGCTTCATGCGATCTATGAGGCGAATCAAAACGCGGAGCTGGGGAGTTGAGAGAGTGAGGGACCTGGGAAGCCTGCATATGGCGTTGGGCCTCCCTGCCCTCGGCCTTGCCAGGAGGTGCCTCGTGAGAAAAAGCATGCGTGCCGGTATTCTCCCTTACAATCCTGGATTGAGACTTGACTTGTGCCTCGGTTTCGGTCCTGGGTTCCACCCCCCTTCCCCTCCCTCCCTCCTCCACATTCCTTTCCCTCCCTATTCCCTCCACTCCCCTCCCCCTCCCTCCCTCCTCCCTTCCACCTCCTCTTCTACCTTCTCCCCCTCTCCCTTCCACTCTTTCAATCCCTCCCACACCTCCTGCCTCTCCTCCTGCCCCTTTTCCTCTGTCGAACACTCCTGGTGGTATTGCTGCTACTCCCCGGAAAGCCATCCCAGCAAGCCCTGGGAGGCCGCTGGGAAGGTTACCCGGGTAACCGCTGGGGTAAATCACCCCGGGAAAATAACCCGCTGGAATATGTCCCGAGGGCAAATACCCGTACAAATACCTCCCTGCTTCAAAAGCGCCTCTAAATCTCGCTCCTCCTCCTTCTGCCCCTACCGTTCCTCCTGCTTCTCCTCCTCCCCCAACCTCCGCTCCTCCTGCTGGTAACCCCCCTTGTCCTGTCAACCCAAATGCAGCAGAAGTGTCACCAAAGAACGGAAGAGGCATGCCATACGCGCCATAGCCAGCAGCAGCAGGCACACTGGGATAATGAGGGCCGCCATAACCAGTCAAAGAAGCAGCAGAAGCGGCAGCAGCAGCAGCAGCGGCGGCGGCAGAAGCAGGGTAACCTGCAGCAGCGGCAGCCGTGGCGGCAGCAGTAGCAGAAGCAGGGTCAGGAGGAGGGAAAGTGGAGTAAGGAAAAATGCTGCTGTAACCCCCTCTGTAGGTGCTGCTGCTGCTGCTGCCAATGCCGATGCCGCGTGGTGTGGCATGGGAAAGTGGCGGAAGTGGCAACTTTGGAATTACTGCCTTATCCTCGCTATAAGGCGCCTCAGGAGCAGCAGAAGCTGGCAGAGCACCAGCAGCAGCAGCAGCAGAACTTATCCGAGTACCACTAAAGCCAATGACACCAGCACCTGCACGAATGCCCACACTACCCCGAACAGCACCACCACCACCACACCCAGCAGCCTCCTCTTCCGCACCTAGCCCCGCACCTCCTTCAAAACCTGCTGCCGAGCCTGGTCCTCCCGAACGTGCGGGCTGTTTCGGCAGCCGAGCTATGGCATGCTGGGCATGATACAGCAGCCACTCAAGTGCAGCAGAGGGGGTATCCGCACCGAGCCTATCTTGCACATCATAGAACGAGGTCGCTGCCGGCGCTGATAAGCGCACCCGCCTATCGCGCATGCCCCGGGCGGTTGGCACCTTGGAGTGGCGGTCCCGAGCCAACGCCGCTGCCGGACCTAGCATCGAGGCTCGGCCTGCCGAGGAGGAGGTTCGGATGGCGGTCGTGGTCCCCCCTCTCGCTCCTCCTGCCCCATCCTCCCCTTCGGCCCCTTCCCCAGCGCCCAGAGAAGCAACACCATCCCCCCTTTCTGCTCCTCCTCCTGCCCCTCCAGCTCCCTCCCAAGAACTTGTACTGGCATACTTTTGCCTCTTTCCAGTCCCTCCCTCTCCACTTCCCCATTCACCTTTCCCCCCCACGCCACTCACACCTCCTCCCCCTCCCCTTCCCCTCCCCAAGCCTCCTCCCCTTCCGCCACCTCCCCTTTTTCCCCCTCTCGTCCGCATGCGCTCCCCATGGTGTAGCTCCCCTTCCCCCTGCGCACCCCCCTCCTCGTCCCCCCAATCCCCCCACTCCCCCTCCTCCCCCTCGCGCGGCACCGGCTTCCTTCTTCCAACCCCATGTCTTGCTGCCAGTTTCTGGGTCTTGTGTAACTCACGTGGCACACTCCAATGCTCTTCTTTCTGATCTTGTCTCTCCTGCTCCTTCCGCTCCTCGGTCTGCTGTTCCAGATGCTCTTCCTCACGCTGCTGCTGCTGCTGGTACTGCTGTTGCCGCTGCAGCGGCTGCCGTTGCTGGAGTGCTTCAGCTTCTCGCTCTTGTCTCTTCCTCTCCTCCATCTGACCAGCAAATCCATGACTGCTACTATTCGCACGCAGCGCACCCTCCCTAACAATAGTGGTTTCCCGCGCATTTGTAACAGTGGTGAAGTCTCTCCTTCCAGGTGCAATCGGCGAAAATCCCCCTGCCTCCACCTCAGCTTTCCATGACGTGGCGGCGGCAGTTGCTGACGTGCCGATGGATGCTGGTGACGTGGACGACGACGACGCCGCGCTGGACGGTTCCGGAGGGAATGACATCGTGACATGTGGCAGTGACAGCTCAACGAACTGAGAAAACAGGAACCGTGTGGTAACAACCTGCCCCTTAAAGCCACAAACACTATCGCCGGTTACTACTAAAACTGACAGATATTCTACTGAACGGTACTTAGTCCTGGTTCTTCCCTGGATTCCAGGGCGATCCTAGCCTTCGATAAGTGCGGTACTTAAGAAAGCGACCCGGAGGGGAGGACAGTACGGCTGCGGCGATAACACGCTGACACGTAACGGGAAGAGGTGTAACGAAAAGAGGTGTAACGGGACGAGATGTAGTCGGATGGAACGTAAACGGACGGCGCGTGATGCAGAGAGAGGCCAAGGACGGGTTGACCAAGAGACGTGCCCGCGCGACCCACGGCGGAATCAGCGCGGAGCCTGGAGTTGGATTGACGACTGCAGCTGCGATAGCGCCGAATCCGCCAGCGTCGGCGACGCTGGAAGACGCTTCTCGACGACGGATTCCCCCCTTAACTATCACGAACTCGTGCGACGGCGCGGCGTGCGACGGCTGTCGACGCGCCAGCGAGCCAGCAGACTCAGCAAAAGCTGGAACGCTTCGGAACAAATCTTCCGACAGCCTGTCGTTGCCTGCCGTCTTCGAGGTGACCTCGAATGACGTTGAGAGGAATCGCGCGTTACGCTGGTCTGGAGCTGCAGACGCGGCTCGTAACGATGCTTCAAACACCGCTGCGGAAGACGACGCCGTCTCGAAAACAGTCGAAAAAACGCAGGTTGATTCTCCTGAGACGCGAGCCGCTAAAACCACCTTCCAGGAAGCACCGCCGCTTGCTTTAATCGGTCGGATCGGAGTTACGCTTTGAATTGGGGTGGATCGATGCTGCCGATGCTGCTGACGTCCGATCGATCGACGCTGCCGACGCCCCTCTGGAGATCCAGGGGAAGCGAGGCGGCCGCGATTGGTCATTTCCCCGGCCCTGCCTGGGGACCTTAGCAGATTAAAGACGTGATGATACTACTTATTGATTAGTGATTGAGAAGAGTCGAAACTGCAGGCCTGAAAATGCGTTGAAGCTTCGCGTTGCTCCCAGGAGGATTCGTGAGAAGACTCGGACGCACCGAGTCCCTCCTGGGACGCGAAATTGACAGGACTCCGGTTACGAAACTCCTCCTAGTACTAAGCAAAAAAACGATTATTTTCCATGGACAATTCTATTTGACTGAATATGCTGATCGAGAGTGTCAGGATGCCGGAAACGGGGATTACGCCACTAAACTCTGTTACGGAGCCGAGTGATTTCCGACAAAGGCTTTCTCTTGACTGGGAACGGCCGGAGAGGGTTTAATACGTCAGGCTGTGGGAAGACTGAGTCCCCAGCAGGCCCAGCACCAGAGATATTGGAAGCAGCAAGGGTTGACGAAGCCTGGCTTGCGGTGAAGCTGAGTTGCAATTGCTAGCAGCTGACGTGTGATTCTGGAGGAAGAAAGCGAGGGTTCGGAACGGAAGCGACAGAGGAGCGTGAGAAAGCAGGGGGCGTCGAGAGAGGGAAAATGATGAAACTTCGAGGTAGGACGACAGCTCAGCGCGGAAGGGTTACTTGAATTGACCATGGCGGGTTGAAATGCAAACTCGAGGCTGTGAGATTGGAGGGCTTGGAGCTTCGACATAGGAATTGGAGCACGGGGAATTAGGGCAGGGTCGAAATATGGGTTGTTGGAAGAGACGGGCATGAACGAATGAACATCGTGATGAGTTTGGAATGCATCGCGGCTCGAGCGTGCATGTTGGTGGTGGACGTGAATTCGGGAGGAAACCAGCGGAGTTGGCGGAGATAGATTGACCCACTAAATAAAACTGCCCGCAAGCAGAAAATTAAGGCAGGCGAACTCTCATGAAGCAGGAAGCCGAAACTGTATTTTTCTGTGGCGGTGAATCACGAAGCAAATCGTGTATTTTGCTGTGGTGATGTAGAACTACAGACATGCTGGGCAGCGGAAGGGACGAGCACAACACATGCCATCGCCTTTGGGGTTTGAAGCCTTTGGGGAGAGGAGACAAGCGAGTCGCCGCCAGCTGTAGTTGGGAGTCCAAAAGACATGACGGTCGTGAAGGATCGTCGCTAATGTTCGTTCGTCGGTGCCATTCTGTTCTCATATTTGTCACTATATTCAAGGGGTAACCACACAGACCCCATTATATCTGTCGCAACCGCTTGTTGTGGTCATCGCAGACTCTCGACCGACAGGTTTAGGCCGGGCAATGACATTGTCGAAGGGCTGTGACTGCGCCAAGCCGCATATTTGTTGCCCCACACATGTGTAATCCACCAGGTGCGCAACGACCTGGTGGTGACGCGGCAGAAGACGTGGACAGAGTTCCAAGGCCTAAGGAAATGCACGTGGTGATATCTACTTTACTAAAGAACTGAGTCCAGCAGCGCAAATGCATGATTTTCGCTCAGCACATCACAACATAATAGCGAAGCTTACAACACATCGCATTATGCTACTCCAGCTTTACTAAATCACACTAGAAACGTGAGAACACAGGAAAAATAAAATGAAAATCCAAAAAACACAAATAACTTTTCAGTCATATAAACTGGTGGCGTAGCACGCGTAAACACGTATCGATATAACTGGGCTCCTGATAGAAGTATCGATGTAATTGGCTGGGTCATGTGTCATCACCCCATGCCCAGTTGATTCTGCTCATGAGCATCGTTCTCAATGAACCATTTTTCTGCAGCGAACTTAACATCCTGCACAAGCTCAAGATAAGAAGGTATTAGTGCAGTGCCATTCATTCTTACCATACAATACCGTATTATTCCGGCTATAGGACCCGCCGGTAGGCCCTCAGATTCACTTTTAGCGACCCTGATGCAGCAGGGTTACAAAATAAAAAGGGCTGAAAGTTCAAGGTTGGTACAGAAAAAAAAGCTGAAAATCAGTAAAATCAGGGTAAAAAGCCTGATATCTGAGGGCCTGCCCGCCGGTACAAGGGTCCCCCGGGACTCTCTATGGGATACTGGGACTCTTATTTTAGTACCAAAATGTGGGGACCCCCCTTTTGCCCATAAACAATATAAGACCCCCCTTTTACATACAGTAGTCGTAAATGCAATTGCGCGTCAGGTTTTTTAGGCATTATTTCGAATTCTGACACGCTGTATGTGTCAGATTTCGATTCTGACATGTTTTTGTGTGTCAGGCGCGAATTCTGACACAAATCAGACGAGGGGTGTTTTTCGTTACCGAATATAAGACCCCCCCCCCCCCCCCCTCCCCCCCCCCCCCCCCCCTTAAAACGAACATTATATGGTAAATCCCATAACATTGTTAGACAAATAAGCACACCCGGGTCTTAAAAAAATGTATGCCAACTATATGTCCACCCTAACAATTTTTTTTTTTGCATTTGTAGAAAGTAATGAAGAGTGGAGGAAACACCAAGTAGGGTTCTAAAGCAAGTTCATACCTTAAGAGGGACGTGATTCTCTCGTGCAATTGCAGCACATGGCTCATACTCTGCTGTAGCTGTCACCTGCCAAAAAAAAAAAAAAAAAAAAAAAAAAAAAACGTGCTCAGTCATGGACCGCTGTGCGAGACTCTCAACAAACAGGAAGATACGGACTTACCAGCTTTCCCTGCAGGTATCCGGCCTTGACCGGCACCCATCCCCAGGGCGTGAGAGCACTCTCCATCAGCCTCTGCATTGCCACACGCTCGCATGGCACTATGCGCACTCCCAAAGTGGTCGTCTCCTGTAACGCAGGATCAGGGAAACAGGAGCACGGGATTGATCTTGGCCAAACAGCACCTTCAACATCCTTCATGAATTGTACGCCGGCTCACCAGTTCATAAAGAGGACGATGTGCTAAATGCACAGTGAACACAGTGCGTACTAAGCACATACAGTACGAGCGACAGAGATGAGTAACAAGTGATACATTATCAGGAGAAATGAAAAAGAAAAGGGACAAACACACGTACATTGAGAATGATAGATAGCATATCGTCGCACTGGCTACGATCACATAGCACATGCAGCACCACGCCAGGCCGCCCTTTCTTCATGATGGCCTGTGTGTGTGGAGAGGAGAAGGCACGGAGTGCGATGGCGGTGGCTCTTTTGAGGCGCACCGGCTACGATCGCACAGCAGATGCAGCACCATGCCTGGCCGCCCTTTCTTCATGATTGCCTGTGTGTGTGGGGAGGAGAAGGCACGGAGTGCGATGGCGGTGGCTCTTTTGAGGCGCACTGGCTACGATCGCACAGCACATGCAGCACCACGCCTGGCTGCACTTTCTTCATAATGGCCTGTGTGGGAGTAGTGGTGTTCAAGAGGAGAAGCAGAGAAGAGGACACATCGTGGGGTCGCACCAAGAGAACGGGTAGGCCTTGATTCGATTGAACGATGTCTCGAGTCATCTAGGTCCTAGGACGACGGTGAAGGCTTTATTTCCAAGAGGGCTTATGATGACTCATTTCACAGGGGGAAGGTATGATGAAAGTTGAGTACGCCACCTCAAATGACAGTGTGCTTATAGGCACATGCTTATTTCATCACGCCTGACCTGCATTGACTCACACTAGGCTTGCAATGACCAGCATTGAATGATATTGGACAGGTTTGACATGCGTTGACCATCCAGACATCACGAGCGCCCGCTGGCAGCAGCAGGTCCGAAACATAAGCCATCTGACCGTTGACTAGGATAGACCCCTATATTAGCCAGCGTGACTCACGTTGACCAGCGTTGACTCACATTGACCATCCAGACATCACGTGCGCCCGCAGACAGCAGCAGCTCCGAAACATAAGCCATCTGCCCTGGGGGAGTGGGGGGTATGGGGAGAGGGAGGGGGAGAAAGGGGAAAAGGGCGGTAGGGTTGGGGGTAAAAAGGGACTTGGGTTGCGAGGTAAGACTTAAAGAGAAATTCCAGACGCACAGAGAGGGGAGAAACAGGCTACAGGAAAGAGTGTATGGATAAAAGAAAAAGGCTAGAGGTTCGTAGTGCAGGAAAAAGAAGGTGGAATGATAAGCAAACGAATGGATTAAAGAGGAGACTCACGATTTGTGGAGTGATGTCGTCGATGTTCGTTTCTAGGGTTACCAGCTGCTCAACTGTCATTCCGCCTTCGCCAGGCGGGCCGCCACCGCCTCCCATCGCCGCTCTAGGCATAATATTTATTTTACGGCTCACAAAATATCCAGCCAGTTTCGCCCCGCTGTAAACGCCAGAGTTGACCGTGGTACGCGGACTCCGCAAAAAAGACGACCATCGGGAATTGTTGCGAATCCTGGTGGTAGCATCGCAGATGTCTTTGCTGGCGAAGAAAGCGCTGCTTCGTTTGCTGCTGCTTCCGTAAGTGCATTTTATCGTGCTGCGGATCCCGTTGCTGGCAAGGGAATAAGGACTAACTATGCGGAGGGGCGAATCTAGTTGACTGGCGCAAGCCATGGCTGCGAGGTGGTGGGGTGGCGGGGCTACGAAAGCTGGAGATGGAATTTGGGCGAATTGAGGAATTGGATTGTATGGGGACGAATTCGGCCGAAATCAGCGAGCGGACGTCGCAAAAATCGTTTGATGACGGTGAGCGTCGGTTCGTCAGGTTTTAGAGCGTTCGAGAAAGAAAAACTGAAGAGCCAGGAGCTGTGTGCGCTATTGGATGCTTCGCGTTTGTTAACTGAGGAAGATAACATGGAGAAAAACCAAGTGGTAAATCTGGGGTGACCCGTGATGCAAGTTGTTTGATGCGATGGTAGTTTCCCAACTGAAAACACCCTTAATATTTCTGCTGTACTGTCAGCGGTCATGTCACGGTCGCGTCGCCCGCCCCCATTCGAAGTTGCCAAACCAAACCTGCGCCTGCTGGCCCGTCCAAACCGGGCCGAAGCGCAGAAGCAGGTCAGCGTAGCTGCCCCTCTTCCCCAGCTTCCCCGTACCACCACCCGAGCTATGGCGCCTAATCGCCGCTTCTTCCGAACCGAACAACTCCCTTGTCTCGACGCCGAGCCAAGCCGGCTTAACCAGTCACATCGCATCTGCTTTCCGCCTTTCAAAGCCGCAACCCCAACTACCCAATGAATTATTACACCGTACTGGATTCCCCTGGAAACTCGTTCAAACATGCGAAACGTACACGAACCGGATGATATTGCACATCAAACTTGGTTATTGGTATTTCTCAAACCGCGATCCAATCAAGACTTGAGTTCCCTTCACAGGCAAGGATGGCTGGCTGGCTGTGCCCCCCGTTCGCTTCCACCGCCATCCGCCATAGCCCGTCGCTGGCATTGAAGATTTTTGGATTTCAGCGAGTTTTTTTTCAGGCCGCACGCTGGTCGGCATCTGGCGCTTTAGTGTCTCTCATCGCGTCTTTTAGCTTCCCGATCTTTAGACTTATCGGAACAAGTTTCAGAAGTTAGTTGACTGGAGGTGCTGGGTCGATTGTTGACGTGACTTCGAGCCAGCTCAGATTTAGTCTGCTTTTGAGGCGCCTCAAAAGTCTACACTTCCCTGAGCACTGGTCGCACGATTCATGAAGGCATACGAAAGGCACTAGGAAGGGCCCTGTACTTCTGTCGTGTTGGTTATTGTGTTCGTGAAAACCTCGCACCAGGCGCGAAGCTTCGATTCCTCACTGAGCCTTCCCGCACTGGTGTTTCTCAGTTTAGCCAGACTCGGTTCAATCTCCCTCATCACTTTGACATTCTGACGGATATGCCGGGCCTTCTCGCTGGAACTTTCACCTGACAGCACTCAGCTAGCGCCGTCTAGCCGTTCATGCGCTTATAGACAAAAGTCCGTTGCGGCTCAACAATCGGTATTTCTCGGCGGTTTAGCCAGACTCGGTTCGGTCTCTTTCATCACTTTAGCGTTCACCTGACAGCACTCAACTAGCGCCGTCTAGCCGTCCATGCGCTTCTAGAGAAAGGACCGTTGCGGCTCGACAGTCGTGAAACAACCGATCAACGGACAGCACTAACAATGTCGCATTCCGTCCCAACTGGGGGGAGCAGCGAAGGCGGGAGAAATGGGGACGCCGCCACGTGGCGCGGTGCTGACGGAAACATGTCGAAGATCCCAAGGTCCGCTGATTGGTCAGCCGTCGTCGGGGACCTTCATGCTCGAATCAATTCGCATTCGCACCGTTGCTGTGAATCTAACGGTGGTGATAATACTGAGCGTTGCGACGATGTTACTTCTTGTACCGGATGCTGTGAGGAGCGAAGAGGAACGGTGTGGTCCAGTTTAAAGTTTCAGAAAGCCACGTTATCGGTCGCTGCTGTTTCCGCGAAGGTCTCGGCGTTCGTGCTGCTGGTCCTGCTCGTGTGTTGCTGGCAGCTTTTGTCGGGACCTGAGGGTTACATGGTTGGGGTGAATCGAGAGATTCTGGGCGGTGAACTGCACGTGATCAGTCAACGAGGGTCGGCTCGGAGGGGTCTGCCGAGCCTTACTGTCCGAGGCTCATCGGCAGGCATGGCGGATGGAGAAGACGTTGGCTCGGGTGATGATGGTTCAGCGGAGGTGCCGACCACTGCAGATGAAACGGTCAATGGCATGCCCGTTTCAACTAGTGACGCATTGGAAGAAGCTGAAACGCTTTCAGACGAGGCGTTATCCGGCGATGAGTCATCTTCGCTGACTGAAACGTTGACTGAAACCGTTTCAAATAAGACGTTTACGGATTTGAACTTACCTGAGGCGGTTCTGTCACGGTTTGACGGACATAGCATAACCGAACCTTCCACACCTGCCGAGCCTTCCACAACGAACCTAAACCTTCCACCAACATCCCTGTCAGCTTCGGAGCTAGCCTCGGTACCAGGCTCGGCAATTTTCGGGCCAGCGGGGCTCTCCACCTTGACTGCATGCTTGGAGGTGCTGAGGCTTGCTGCCGAAGCTGACCCGGAGGCTCGGCGTCTGGAGGATTCCGGTTTGGAAGATGAGATACAGGCGTGGGCGAAAAGTAGGGGGGCAGTGGACGAGGGGAAAGCAGCAGGAGAATCAGAGGGAGGGGAGCTAGCAGGGGCAGTGGCAGAGGCAGGGGGGGGAGTAGGGGGAGGGGCAGGGACAGGCTCGGAGACAGGCTCGAAGACAGGCTCGGAGACAGGTGTACATGACAAAGAAGAGACACGAGTGGTCTATGAATGCAGAGCACTGGTTCGGAGAGGTCTGGGGCACCTTGCCCAGCTTGCATCTGCGCGGGATAGTAGCAGAGTTGAAACTTCAGCTGCCCGCAAAAGTGAAGCGGCGGAGAGTTTGCTTGCCCGAAATCGGCGGTCAGGTGAAGTGCGGAAAGTGCTGGGGGGAGGAGGAGGAGGAAAAGACGAATCGGACAAGGCAGACGTTTCTGTTGATTCGAAAGTTTTGGTTGAGCAAGATCGGGAACTGGTGAGGGTGAGGAGAAAGCTGGTTGTTTCGAAGAGCCCGGAGAAAGGCAAGGCAGCAAGGGGAAAGGAAGGGGGTGAGGGGAAGAGGAGTGAAGGGGAGGAGGGAGGAGAGGAGGGAATAAGAGAGGAAGAGGGGAGAAAAGAGGAATTTCCAGAAGGTGGTAGGCACGGGAGGGCAAGGAGAAAAGCAAGGAGTGATATGGCAGGGAGAAAGAAAGCAAAGAGTGAGAAAGCAAGGAGTGAAAAAGTAGGGAGTGAGAAAGCAAGGAGCGAGAAAGCAAGTAGTGAGGAAGCAAGTAGTGAGAAGGCAGGGAGGGACGTGATTCTCAACACAAACGCCATAGTGTGCAGCGACGCATGGAAGAGAACCCTTATCTCTCAGCTGTCCAGCGATGGGACTCAGAAGCGCCGCTCCCAACGCCGTCTGTCCCACTTGGGTAGCCCGAGCTTGGCTCGCCTCTCCGAGCCTGCTCAGCCTTCCGAGCCTCCGGAGGCTCGGCATATACTCGAGGCTCTTCGGAGCAACAAGACGAGTGTGGAGCGAGTGAGGGAGGGGGTGAGGCGAGTGTGTGACAGAGTGAGGGAGATAGAGAGGGAGCTGCTCCAATCGCCCTTGCAAACAAGCAGCAGCAGCGGCGGCGGCAGCAGCACAGATAGTAGCATGGGACCAGCAGCAGCGTCGGATATTTCGGCAGCATCTGGGGGAGGTGCTACCTGGCCCGAGTCCTGCTGGCCCGTACCCCACGTACCCTTCTCCAGCCCCAAGGTAAGATACTCCTTGGCTCACTCTGACTTTTGAGTCATGTAGATGTTCACGAGTTCCCGTTTCCTGATCCTCGAGCGTTCCTCATGGAGCAAACGAGCAACGCCAGATGGCTTTTGAGGCGCCTCAAAAGCCGTTTTCTGATCCTCGCCCCGTTTGCCATGGAGAAAACCAGCAACGCCAGATCAGATCCCACCTGCTGGAGCCAGCCTGACTCGCAGCTCCCCTCCCTCCATTTCCACTCCTATCCAATCCACCCCCAGTTACCCCTCAGGTGTTCGCCAATCCTCGTTTTCTGGTGCTCGCTTTCGCCATGGAGCAGACAAGCAACGCCAGGTCGCATTTACTAGAAGCAGCCCGACTCACAGCTCCCCTCGTTCCCCCCAGCCGCACCCATTCCAACCCATCCTCATTCATTTCCACTCCCACCCACCCCCAATTACCCCTCGGGTGTTCGTGTATCCTCGTTTCCTGGTGCTGGCATTCGCCATGGAGCAGACCAGCAACGCCAGATCCCATTTACTAGAAGCAGCCAGGCTGGCACGGCTGACGGGACGAGTGCTGGTGCTGCCCCACGTGGGAAGCAGCCGCTTGTCAGTGGGGCGACAGCAGTAGAGCATCCCTCACTCTCTCTCCCCCTCTCCATTCAGCGACAGCACCCGCTCTGCTCCTACTGGGACCTCTCCCGCCTCACCCACTCCCACCCATTCCCACCCATTCCCACTCATACACCCATCCCTCAGGTGTTCACGAATCCTCGTTTCCTGGTGCTGGCGTTCGCCATGGAGCAGACGAGCAACGCCAGAAAGCACCTGCTCTGCTACTCACAGCTCCCTTCCTCCCCATACCGCCCCACCCACCCTCACCCACGCCCACCCATCCTCACCCATTCTCACCCCGACCCATCTCCACTCAGGTGTTCACGAATCCTCGTTTCCTGGTGCTGGCATTCGCCATGGAGCAGACCAGCAACGCCAGATCTCATCTACTAGAAGCAGCCAGGCTGGCGAGGCTGACGGGGCGAGTGCTGGTGCTGCCCCACGTAGGCAGCAGCCGCGTGTCAGTGGGGCGACCACTGGGCGGACCTCTCCTGCCTCACCCATCCTCACCCATCTTCACCCATCCTTATCCAACCCCACCGATCCCCTCCCTCTCGCTCAGGTGTTCGCCAATCCACGCTTTCTGGTGCTGGCATTCGCCATGGAGCAAACCAGCAACGCCAGATCGCACTTACTAGAAGCAGCCCGGCTGGCGAGGCTGACGGGGCGAGTGCTCGTGTTGCCCCACGTGGGCAGCAGCCGCCTCTCAGTGGGGCGACAGCACCCCCTCTGCTCCTACTGGGACCTCTCCCGCCTCACCCACTCCTACCCTCATTCCTCCTCCTCCGCTCAATCCACTCACCCCCCCTTCAACTCCTCCTCGCCCCCCCCATCGGCCCTCCCATGGCCCCTCCCATCGCACCTCCCTGTGGATTGGATCTCGCCTGACCTCTTCCTCCTCCTCGCCCGCTCCTCCCTCCGACCCAACCCCTATGTTGGCTTCATGTGTGTCGAAACACCCTCGCTCAACCGACCCTGCTTCGACTTCGGTAAGTATTCTCTCGCTTCCCTATATTGGAGTGACTTTTGGAGTGGCTTAAGTTTTCAAAAGTCACTCCCTACTCAACCTCATCAACTCCGGTAAGCAATCGCCAGAGTAATTTCTCCCTACTCACCTACTGCCTCGGCCAGCTCTGGCAATTTCTTTCCAGCCTCATCCCTCTCTTATCCCTCTCTCCCTCTATCTCCCTCTCTCCTCATCACCGCAGGGGAGGTAGCATCTGGGCTGGGTGCCATTCTCACCTATTCCCTTGGCCAGCTGTGAGATGAGAAGTTCCAAACGCTATACCAACTCCCACACCCATCTCCCGCTCGCTCTCCCTGCCTCTCCCCCTGTCTCTTCTCCCACCACCGCAGGGGAGGTAGCATCTGGGCTGGGTGCCATTCTCACCTATTCCCTTGGCCAGCTGTGAGATGAGAAGTTCCAAACGCTATACCAACTCCCACACCCATCTCCCGCTCGCTCTCCCTGCCTCTCTCCCTGTCTCTTCTCCCACCACCGCAGGGGAGGTAGCATCTGGTCTGGGTGCCATTCTCACATACTCCCTCGGTCAGCTGCCCACGCGTGCCAACACCCAGGTCATCGCAGTCCGCAAGGCCTCTCGATTCCTCAAAGCCTTCCAAAAGTGGTAAGCCTTTCCAAAGATGGTGAGTCCCTCCAAATATGGTAAGTCCTTTCAAAAATGGCAAGTCCTTTCAAATATGGTAAGTCCTCCCAAAAAGGTAAGTCCTTCCAAAAATGGTAAGTAATCCCTCAGCCAGCTGACCACGCACGCGTGCCAACACTCACATCATTTCAGTCTCTGCAATGTCTTCTAAAAGTGGTATATTTTTCCAGAAATAGCAACCCTTTTCAATTCAAAAGAATTAAGCCCTTGTAGTTCTTTCCAAAAAAAAAAAAAAAAAAAAAGCCCCTCCAGGAATGGCAAGCCATGCGAGCTTCTGAGAAACCTTCCAATAAGATGCATTCCTGGTTTCTTCGTCTCGTTCGAGGTTGTGCGGGACAAAGGAAGCAACAAACAGCAAACCTGTCGTTTATGCCAATGGCAGAAGGACGACGGCCAAGCAGATGGCTACCTGCCTGCTGAACGTGCATGTGTTCTGATCCTCGTTCACCCCGACCCACCCCGCCCTACCACGCCTCACCCCACTCCGCCCCTCTCCACCACACCAGGCAGCACACAGACGTGGTGGTGTGGGTGAAAACGACCTACAAGAGGATGGCTATCCGTCCGCCCACCTCTCTCCTCGCGCCCCTTCTGCTGCCCTACCACCCGCGCTGGCACACCCTCGCTCGATCCATTGCTGCCGCCCTCCCCCGCCCGTTCATTGCCCTGCACTTCCGATCCGAGTACATCGCATGGCTTGTGGTGAGTCCCACACATGCCCTTTGTGTGGTGTGCCTCTCTTCCGTCCGCCCACCTCTCTCCTCGTGCCCGTCCTGCTGCCCTACCACCCGCGCTGGCACACCCTCGCTCGCTCCATTGCTGCTGCTCTCCCTCATCCATTCATTGCCCTGCACTTCCGATCCGAGTACATCGCATGGCTCGTGGTGAGTTAACCACCGTAGAACTACCCGTGCTGGCACTCCCTTGCTCGCTCAATCACTGCTGCCCTTCCCCGCCCGTTCATTGCTCTGCATTTCCGTTTTTGAGTCGACTCAAAAACAGTTTCCGCTCCGATCCGAGTACATCGCATGGCTCGTGGTGAGAAAGGCAATCCCTTTGTGCCTTCAAATTTTGCGGTACTGGTTCTCAGCAACTCCCTCTCACTTGCCCCCTCCTTCCTCTCCCTTTCCGTATGCCTGGCAGGGAGGTAAACAGCAGCAGGAGCAGAAGATAGGCAAGCAGGTGCACTGGTGCGTGGCAGAGGCAAGTTGTTGAGCAATTACACCCCCCTCCCTGTCTCTTCCCGTCTCTCCCTCCATCTCTCTCTTCCAGGGAGGGAAGCTGCAGCAGGAGCAGAAGATAGGCAAGCAGATGCACTGGTGCGTGGCAGAGGCAGCAAGAACCGTGCACCAGGTGCAGCAGCAGCTCTCAAAAGGGATGGAGGGTACGCCAGCCAAGGGGAGCAATGCCTGCAGTGGTGATTCACCTTCCCATCACTCCAGATCAGGAGTGTCTGGTCAAGTGAGAAGAAACACGTCAATGCACACTTCAATGGGAATTTCCCAAAGAAGCAGCAGTCCATCAGTGTTCATTAGCGCAGATATTGCCTTTGGAGCTGCTGCTGCTGCTGCTGCTGCTTCTGCTGCTTCCGCCGCTGCTCCTGCTGATGCTGCTTCTCCTGCAGAGGAAGTATGGCCGGTGCGGTCGGAGTCGTGGGGCGTGATGGTGGAGAAGTATGGGCGGGGGAAGACCATTGAGGCAACTTCTGAGGCGTCTCAAAAGTTGTCTAAATCTGAGACGTCTCAAAAGTTGTCTAAATCTGAGGCGTCTCCGAAAGCAGACGAGGAGTGGCCTGTGCGGTCAGAGTCGTGGGGGGTGATGGTGGAGAAGTATGGCCGCGAGCAGACCATTGAGGCAGGGCACCGTGCCCTGCTGCAGCTCAGGGCGCTTGTTGATGGTGGCGGGGATGCCTATAAAGGGGATGGAGACATAGATGGTACCCAGAACAGCAGCCGCAGCAGTAGCACAAGTGGAAGCAGCAACGGTAGTGATGGCATTACCAGCAGCGTCAGGGGGAGCAGCAACAGCAGTGGCTCAAGAGGCGTGACAGAATCTGTGGGCTACGGTGGCTTACCCAAGAGGAGTATCATGATTGATGAGATTGTTCCTTCGGTCAATAAACTCGACCCAGGTATGAGAGTGTACAGAATCCGTACCCCTAGTATTTTTTCAGCAATTTCCAGTGCTGTTGTTACCCTTTTGGCTCATATATGCCGGTATGTAATATGTTCCTTCTTTTATTTTCAATGCAGGGATAGTTGGAATACTAGATAAGCTGATTGCCGCACAAGCGGATATGCTTGTGGTTGGAGTTCGCTATTGTGGAGGAAGGCGCGGCTTCGAGGCAGACATCCTGGATCATCGAAAACAATTTGGCAAGGTTCCTATAAGCGTACACAGGTGGGGCGATAATGTATTGCAGCGTCGCCGAAGGCGACTGCGCTTGCAGAAGGAAATGTCAAGTGATACTTACGACGGAGAATAAGAAGGAATTGTTGCATGAGCAACACCTTGTTGCACATGCCTGATATTTGGTTTAGATGCTTCTCCATTCGGAGTAAGTGGTAGTGTAGTCTAAGCGGGATCCACTTTCCCGCGTGCTTTCACCGTTTTTTCGGAGAACAAAAAAACTTGGTTCATGCGACTCGAATTCATCGCATTCGCGACACTCTGCGAGCTGTCTCGAAAGCGTTACTCGCCTAAAATATCCTCGCCTGGCCATTACGGTTACTACACGGTGCACGAAAGAACTCAAATTGGGAAGTTCGACCCGCTCGCGGAAAGCTCAACGATTGGCCACCTCGAGGCGCAATGCTATGCGAAAGTAGCGAGGCGCAACGGTTCTTCCATTTTGCAAATGCGTGAGACGAAAATGTCGAATTTCTCGAATTTCGAGTTTCGGACGTCCCTCGACATTCGGCGTGAGTTACGCCAGCAAGGAAGGCGTATTCTTCTGATCAAACCCCACGGTTTGTAATCGTTGTGCTGCGTTTCAGAACGGTCGAGTAGATCAACGGCTTTCAACCGCATACAACCCCAGTATACAGCACATGAAATCAGCCGTCGAATATGGAGGCACCCAACGGCCCCGACTCCGACTAACTCTGCCGACTCGGTCACCAGAGAATGACGGCGCTTTATAAGGAGGTACTGCACATGAGCTCTGTACGATTGCCTCCCTCGTGATCATCGATTTCTGTTCGTTGCTACTGATTGTCGCCGATTGCTGTTGCGTTCATTGCAAGCTGGAATTCTTTAGTGTACGGAGGGGGGAATCCGCTCTAGAGTCTAGACTCCAAAGGGAGCTCTAGTTACAGCGTTAGAAGCTAGTCCCTCGGAATTTTCTCTCGGATTCTACCGTCTTTCACGTCCGTGCGTCGATTAGTCTCAGCGGCTATACCGTTCGTCCTTCTCGCTACAAGTTACACCCCCGTAACTTACTGATTTGATACAGGTTACACCCACGGACCCGCTTGTTGGCGCGCCTGAGTAATCGCGGGACTCTCTGCGCTGAGGTCACTTATAACGCAAAGCCTCGTCTGAGCCTTCTGCTCGCCTTATTTATCGCAGTGCTCTGGATTTCACTGTTTCAGGCGCCCGAATAACATTCTTTATCACAGCCTTCCGATTTTCTAGCAGCGTAAAGAATGACAGGGAAATTTGATTCCACATACATAACAGCGCGAGAGTCAAGATCAATGTCGCGTTTCCTCTACGCGGTTGCGATTCTCGCTCTTTTTATTGCTTCATCTGGAGCTGTGCCGATCCCAGCCGCGTCGGCTCCTGCCGCTTCCCCTACTAGTGGAACTCCCGCACCACGTCTCCGCGGCAGCAGCGCTGGCGGCGGCGGAGGAAGCGGCGCGGTGCGAAAACCAAACGCTCCGTCAACTATACCAGCAACCGTCAAATCTGCCGGCGTCAAATCTACCGGCTCCAAGCCGACCGGCCCCGACCCTACTGGCAACAAAACTAACGGCGGCAATCCCAGGGGAGCCAGCTCCAAACCTACGGGCACCAAGCCTAACAGTGGCAGCCCCAGCCCCACCAAGCCTGAGGAAAAGACTAACTCTACCGTCGCTCCCACAAACAAGAAGAGCCCGAGTAAACCGGCAGAGAACACGGCGGCAAAGCCGGCGGAGAAATCGGCGGCAAAGCCGGCGGGGGGCACGGCTCCGAGTGCCAAGAAGCCAGTGACGGTGCAGAGCAGTGCAAATGAAAGTCAGCGGCAGCGAATGGTCGGTGCGCGTATCAGCGCGGCCGGCCAGGGGGGGTCCGCGTCGTGGCTGGTGCAAAACGGTGGCGCGACGTGCGACATCTCCGTCGGCACGTGAGTTAACACAACAATTATATTTTCGCTCCGCCCATCCAAGTGTCCGCTCGTATACGTGTCCGCCCATCCACGTGTCTGCCCGTCCACGTGTCCGCCCGTCCACGTGTTTGTCATCTAGTAAGGTCAATCAGCCTCCCCTCAATCTCCCTCGGCCCTTCCCTCCCCGCCCCACCCTCCGCGTTTGTCGTATCTCAGGTGGATTCCCAGCAGCACGCGGCCCGCGTACGCGTCCACGTGTCCGTACATCTCGAGCAAGTTCAATTGCGTGCAGAACGGGCGGCCCGACGGTGGTTACCAGCATCTGATGTGGCAACCGCGCGATTGCAACATGACACTGTGAGTGTTACAGATCGCCCACCCTCATCCCAATCACCAATCATTCCCTCCGATCCCTTACCTTTACCTGCCGCGATCACTCGCCGTCCTCTCGCCCTCTCCTTCCGCTCTCCTTCCGCACTCATCCCCCCCATCCCCACCCCTCTCCTCCCCCAACCGCCCCCCTCCCCGTTACTTTTGCCTTCGCCCTGGCAGCTTCTCCCCACTACACTTCGCGCTCATGTTTCAAGACAAGACGCTCGCGCTCGTGGGCGACTCAAATAAATACAATCTCTCCCGCCCCCTCGTTTCTCACCCTCACCTCCCCCCTTCCCTCCTCCCCCCCTCCCACCCTCCCCCTTTACCCTTACTCCTTAACGTTACCCTTTCCCCCGCAGCTTCTCGCCGCTGCACTTTGCGCTCATCGTGGGCGACTCGAACGCGGAGTATCTCTTCCGCCCTTCCGCCCTCCCTACTGCCCTTACCCTTACCCTTACCCTTACCTTTCCCGCTCGTCTCTCACCCCTCTTTACCCTTACCCTTTCAGATTCTCCCCTTTGCATTTCGCGCTCATGTTTCAAGACAAGACGCTCGCGCTCCTGGGCGACTCGAACGCGGAGTATGTTCTCCGCGGTTCCGCCCTTACGCCCTCCCTGTTGCCGTTGCCCTAACCCTTACCCTTTCCCCCTTCGTCTCTCAATCCCCTTTACCCTTTTCCCCCGCAGCTTCTCGCCGCTGCATTTCGCGCTCATGTTTCAAGACAAGACACTCGCGCTCGTGGGCGACTCGAACGCAGAGTATCTCTTCCAGTCGCTGCGCTGCCAGCTCAGCACGGGCCTCGAAACCGAGGTGAGATATCATTGCAATGCGGGAGTGAGCTGCTGTTGCGATGCGGAAACAGCCGATTCCTGAAAATCTGGAAAACCCCCTCACGACGCGGAGTACCTCTTCCAGTCGCTGCGCTGCCAGCTCAGCACGGGCCTCGAAACCGAGGTGAGTTACGGGTGTGCTGCGGCTCGAGATTGTGTGTCTAGGCGTTACAGTGGGCAACGCCCAATGCGGTCGCTGCGCTGCCAGCTCAGCACGGGTCTTGAGAACGAGATGCGTCAGTTCCCTCCCCGGTGGCACCCATTATTCTGCGCCTTTGTGATCTAAACGAAACAGATTTTGTTCGTTCAGTGCATATGCACCCCCTACCTGCTCCCCTCTTCGTGCTCTATCTACTCCATTCGCTCTTCTGAAACGTTTCATGACTTTTGAGGCGTCTCAAATGCTCCACATCCCCTCTTCGTGCTCTATCTGCTAACATGACAACCATTCCCTCCTCTCGCCCCACATCCAGGCTGTCAATATGACAACAGCAGAAGTGGAGGCCTTTAGAGTGATTGGCTCATTCAATGCACTCTTCTTGCCTTGTTTCTGCCGTTCCCCACTTGCAGAGTGTGAATACGACAACAGCTGGAGTGGATGCTTTTAGAGTGCTGCTCCTTGTTCATATGTCCCGCCTGTTCCACTCCCTCTTCTTATCCTTCTTGTTTCCTCTTCCAGACTGTCAATACGACAACGGCGGGAGTGGAGGCGTCTCGAGTGATCAGTTCCAACACCCTCGTACTGCTCGTTGTGCTGCCTCTTGTCTCAACGCACATCCCGCCTGTTCCACTACGTTCCCTCACCCCACTTGCAGAGCGTGAATACGACAACAGCAGGAGCGGAGGCATTCAGAGTGATCAGCTCCAACACTCTCGTGCTGCTCGTTGACGCGCCCTTCCTGTCCTATGCTGCTCCTGTCGCTCCTGTAAGTGCAAGTGTCTGGTATGGGGGCTTTCTTTAGCGCGGACTTTCTCGTGCTGCTCGTTGACGCGCCCTTCCTCTCATACGCTGCTCCTGCTGTGCCGCTAAGTGTTATTCCTGCTTTTCAGCTCTCTTGCTGCTTGTTGAAAATCAGGAATAGCACTCGCACCCATCTTGTCATTCGCTGCCCCCCTCCAATACTCCTGAGACGTCTCAAAAGTCGCTGCCCCCCTCCACTACGCTGTTTCCCCTTCTCTTTCAATCCACTTCCTTTTGAGACGTCTCAAAAGCACTCGCACCCTTCTTGTCATTCGCTGCCCCCCTCCAATACTCCGCTCAATCCCCCCTCTCTTTCAACCCACTTCCTTCCCCCTCGCTCTTCCCCCTCGTCCCTTATTCTTCTCTTCATCCCCTTCAGACGCTAAATTTCAAAGCCAGTGGATGGAACTTGCATCTGGACGTGCTAAACCCAACTCTCCGCTAACCCAAACCCAACAAAACCTTTCCTTCCCTTTCCTCCACTTGTCTTTCTTGCTTGACGCCCTTCAGACCCTACAATATAAGTCCAGTGCATGGAACGTGCATCTAGACGTGCTTCACCCAACTCTTCGCCAAATCCTGCCAGACGCGCACGCTGTCATCTTCTCGTCCGGATCCTGGTTTATGCCGCCCGGCCGCACATACTACAAAAACGGCCGCCCGCTCGCCGCCCAGATCAACGGCCTGCAGGCGCACACTGCCGTGCTTGGCGTTCTGTCTGACTATCTGGCTCAGCTCAGGTCGGGCGGCGGAGCATTGGCTGACACTCAAGCAGCGGGAGGAGCAGGAGGAGGAGGAGGAGGGGTTAATGGCGCAGGAAAAGCAGGAGCGGGAGGAGCAGCAGGAGGAAAAGCAGCAGCAGGAGGAGCAGGTGTAACCAGAAAGCAGTTACTGTCTGCTGCTGCTGCTGGCGATTCCACCACCACCGGAATCACCACCACCAGCAGTAGCAGCAGCAGCAGCAGTGGTCAGTTCAAAGGAACCTTCCCACGCACCTTCTTCCTCTCCCTCCCCCCCACCCACACCCCCAACACATTCCGCTACCAAGACACCACCTGCGGGGTCTTCGCCGAGCCTCTCTCCGAACCGGACCAGGCCTACGCCGTCAGCCACAGTGCCGAAGCTGCCTGGACAGCCTCGGAACGAGCCGCGCTCGCAGGTTCAGGAATCCAGCTCCTGGACATTCTAGGCTCGGCGATGTACCGACCGGATGGACACGTGGCGACGTATGGTTCGAAGGGAGGAATGGGAGCCATGGATTGCAGTGGATGGTGCTTACCGGGAGTGCCAGATGCTTGGGTGGACATGTTTTTCCACCTGTATGCGAGTCCCACGGGCATTCAGCAGCTGCTGCTGGGGCTTGGGAAGGTGGTAGGAGCGGGAGCAGTCGGGGATGTGTGCTGGCAGGTGCCTGGATCTGCTCAGACTATCGCGGGGTATTACTAAGAGGGGGGAGATGGCGCTGCATAGGCAGTGAGTGACAGGTAGGGATCCGGCAGCTGCTGCTGGGACTGGGGAAGACGGTTGGGGCTGGAGCAGTGGGGGATGTGTGCTGGCAGGTGCCTGGGTTGGCACAATCAATTGCAGGGTATTATTAGGGGGGGAGTTGTGCAGCAGAGACAGGGTGGCATGGCAGGGAGTGTTTTGCAATAACTCCCCAAATCACACCCGCACTAGGGGTCTCAAAACAATACTACCGGTATATGGCCTACCTTACCTGCCAGTGTAAGCTGGTGTGTGTGAGGGGGGGTCTGATGATGGATAGGCGGCTCAAACAACAGAATGAGGGCATTAGGTGTAGATGGTTGTTCCTTTACAACCAGTTAGACTTGTAATGCTGCTTATAACTTTAGGCGCAGATAAGAGCTGTTACAACAGCTGCAAGGGCCTGTCTGTAGCATCATCCTAATGATCTTATTGCAATAACACGATTTTTGTTCCCAACAAGACATCCCAGTGCTGGGCTTGGTTCTATACTAACCGCTGATTCAGTGTGGAAATGAGCAGGTAAAGAGAAAACATTACAAACCAAGTCACTGTGCTATTAAAGTAATTTGCACATTGACCTGTTATTGAATCCTTAGGCCTCACTAGCATGCCACACCCTAATCATCCCCTTCCACTCTCCACAATACAGAGTACCATCCCTCCCTCCCCCCAATACAGTAGTCACCGCCACACCTCCTCCCTGTATCAGGATTCATGCCCTTCAAACAGCATCCCTCCACCCACTCCCTAATCCTCACTAGCATGCCACACCCTGATCGTCCCCTACCTCTCGCCACAATACAGGGTACCAGTACCATCCTTCCCTCATTCCCCCCATAGTCACCGCCACACCTCCTCCCTGTATCAGAATTGATGCCCTTCCAACATCATCCCTCCACCCACCTCCTAATCCTCACTAGCATGCCACACCCTGATCGTCCCCCTCCTCTCGCCACAATACAAAGTCCCATCCCTCCCCAACGCCAGCGCACACACCTCCTCCCCTCCCGAAACCATTCCATCCTCAAATGCCGCCAAAAGACGCCGCCCACGCCAAGCAAAGGTAATCCCCCTGCCAGTGCTGTCACCCCTTCCCCAACCCTCAAACCCACCACTACCACTAGCACCACCATTTCCACCACTGCCAGTGTACTTCCCACCTCCAGGGCAGTAAACCGCCGAATCAGGGCCCACTACAAGACAATTCCTTGCCGCCCAATCCTGCCGCACGTCCACACACTTCCCGCCACTCCAGATCCTCACCTCTCCGTCGAGAGAGAGGGAATAGAGGGTGGGTCCAGCTGCAAAGTAAGGACTCGCACCAGCAGTACCACCACCACCCTTGCCACTCCCACCACCACTGCTGCTGCCATTATCCTCACCGGAGAACAGAAGGGGAGGGCCCACCGCAAGGGAAATCACCTGTGCCTTGTGCCCTCTGAGAGATGCCGCCACAGCACCACCCCTATACACACAGACAGGATACTCCTGCTCATCCTCTGCTCCTCCTCTGCTTTCATTGCTCCCACTGCTAGTTTTGAGACGTCGCAAAGCTGCCACAGCACCACCCCTAAACAAACGGGGGTTCTCCTGCCCCTCCTCTGCTCCTCCTCTGCTGCTCCCACTGCCCTCCCTCGGCGGCTCGTGATTGGCAGTGAAGTAGATGGTTCCGTCGGGTGCGGTTACCACATCGGCAAACCCGTGCTTGAAGGGGGAAGCGTTGGTGCTGTCTCCACCACCCCGGCCACCACCCGTATGGTCCCTATCCCAATCCCTATCCCAATCCCTGCTACCACTGCTGCCGCCTCTCCCACCGCCGCCGGTGCCGCCGGTGCTGCCGCCGCCACCACCGCTGCTGTTGCTGGTTAAGTGAGACGGGGTGCTTGTGCCGGCTCGTAACACACCCACTCGTCGCAAAACGCCACTCTGCCTTTGTTTCCCTTGCTGCTGCTGCTGCTGCCTATTCTGATGCTGCTGCTGCTGCTGCTGCTGCGCCCAAACTGCAGCATCCTCCACCACAGCCCAAGCACTCACCTCGCCGTCACTAAACGCCACCAGCAGCACCCCGTCATGCCATGCCATGCGCAGAGGCAGCGACCCAAACTCAAACCCCCCCTCCACATCCCCACCCGCTCCTCCTCCCCCTCCTCTCAACCTCTCTCCCCACCTCTCTCCGCCTCTCCTGCACCCAGTGCACCCCACACACCTCCCATCCCTCCACATTCTGATTTTCCCATCCTCACTGCACGAGAACAGAGTGCCTGAAACAGGGTCTAGAACTAAATCAAAGACAGCAGCAGCATCTCTTCTCCCTCCACTCCCTTGCTCACCCGATCTATATTCACCCGACCAATACTCACCACTGTTGGCAGCACTGTCCCATCCCCCTCCTCCACCAGAGCACACAATCGTATCCAGCAGATGAGCCGAGATCTGATTCCGCCGCCACAGACGAATCGTGCCGTCCAGGCTGCCCGAGAAAATAATCTCGCCTCTCGGGCAGACGATAATTTTGGTCACGCGGTCCGTGTGCCCGGGAAGGCTGCCCACAAGAAACCCCCCCTGCCAAGGCTGCCTCGCTAGAGTCATCTGAGACTTTGCAAATGACCGAGAGGCGAGTGAGTGTGGTGCAGGAAGCTTCTTAGAAGCAGTGGCTTCTGCTGCTGAACCTGGTGGTGCTGTTCCTTTGGCAACACGCTCAGGCGCATTGGAAGTAGGATCGGATTTCACCTGAGAAACCATCTGAGATCCCACCTGAGGTCCCACTTGCAGGCTTCTCACGGCTCCAGCAAGATCCGCCCCTCCTGCTACAAGCAGCATCCGTGCTTTCTCCTGCACCTGCCCCTTGAGCGCCCCCACCTCTTCAGTTAAAGCCTGGATTTCCCCCTGAAGGTCCGACACCAGGTGCTCGTACCCCACTATCAGCTCCTTGGCTCGTCTCAGATCAGCTCGAGCAGAGGAGCAACACTGTTTGGGCAGGGGATGTGCAAACAAGAGGAGTGTAAATTTCCCCCTGCAGGTCCGACACCAGGTGCTCGTACCCCACTCTCAGCTCCTTGGCTCGTCTCAGGTCGGCCCGAGCGGAGGAGCAACACTGTACGGAAGTGAATGAGCAAGGAATGTGCAAGACGAAGGCAAACGATAAGAGTGTGAATTCCCCCCTGAAGGTCCTACACCAGGTGCTCGTACCCCACTATCAGCTCCTTGGCTCGACGCAGGTCAGCCCGAGCAGAGGGGCACCACTGTTTGGGCAAAGAACATATCCCACGAAAGGTAAAAAAAAAAAAACAATAGAGAGTTTTTCCTTACAGGTCCGACACCAGAAGCTCGGACCCTACCATCAGCTCGCTTGCCGCAACTTAGTCTGAACAGAAGAGAAACACCTCGTGTGCTGACCTGGCAATGCACCTGGTGTGCTGACCTGGCAGTGGCGGGGCCGTGTCTTGCACTGTAGCAAGTGCTGCTTCACGTCTAGCAGCTCCCCCCTCCAATTACACCCATCCGCGAAATTTGCACAGCGAACTTCCGCGCTGGTAAGAAGGAGTACGGGGATAGAGCAGGGGAAACCTGGGCGTGAATGCAGGTAATGAGTGTGCTGCTGCACGTCGAGCAGCTCCCCGCTCCAGCTACACCCATCCGCTCCGCATAGTTCGCGCACCGAACCTCCGTGCTGGTGGTAAGCAGAAAGAACGGCGTTGAAAGGGGATAGAAAGTGGGGATCAAGGGTGTGAATGCGGGAAGTGGGTGTGCTGCTGCACGTCTAGCAGCTCCCCCCTCCAGCTACACCCATCCGTGTAGTTTGCACAGCGGACCTCCGTGCAGGTATGGAGGAACAACAAGGCAGAGGAGAAGATTATGACAGCTCACAGGGGCAGTATGAGAAGCTATGACAAAATGAGAGAAGATATGCGAGGGGAGAGGTGTGGACGGGAAGAAGGGAGATGACAGATCAGTCAGGTGACGAGAGGGGAGGAGAATGAGACAAGGAAAACAGGAAGAGAGAGCGGGGAGAGGTGGACAGTAGCTGACCTGCCGAGCTGGCGGAAAACGATAGGATTGGCTTCCCTTAAAGGGCGAAGGTGCTCTTGCACGGGCGACTTATCCTGTTGGTAGGGTGGATGGACGGTTGGGATGGGTTGACGGGTAGTGGATGAACGGGAGGAGGGATGGGTGGACTAACAGATGTATACGGAGCAATGTAGAATAAAGAAAACATATTCTCAGGAAAAAAATAGCTTTAATTTGAGAATTAAGAGCGGAAGAGACAGGGGGAGGTATCCCGCACTCACCATGGGGCATGTCACGCATTTCTTCTCAATGGCTTCATGCACACACGGCGAGCAGAACACATGTCCGCATGCAGCCTGCAGGGGACACATTCAAAATGAGACTTGACTACAGAATGTGAAGGGGGGCATGTCACGCATTTCTTCTCAATGGCTTTATGCAAACACGGCGAGCAGAACACATGTCCGCATGCAGCCTGCAGGGGACACCACGTACAACACGCGGAAAAAGCGATGCATAACATGCTTGCAAATCATTTGCATCAAAATGAGCGCAAGTAACTAGGCGGCTTGTTATTAGTCCATGTGCAGCATTTCCTTTTTGTAGATGGAAAATTAACAAATTAGAAAAAACTATTCCAGCCCCAGGCGCGTCACCTGGAGAGCGTCGGTAGGATCAACGAGGTCCGTGCAGTACACGCAGATGAGCTCCCGTAGCAGCCCTTCCAGCAGCTCGCTATGGACCACGCGCGCCGTGTCCACACCCATGCCGTGTGGAGCAGCTCGAAGTTTCAAGGATAAACACGAAACAGCTTAGAGCAGCTCCGACCAAGCGCGCTGGACGAGCGCACTGGAGTCGGAGCAGCAGTAACCGCAGAACGCACTAGGCGCGACCGCGAAGATAAATTGCTAGACGACGTTCAGTTTCCAGGAAGGAAACTCGAGAAGAACTTGCGGCACGCAACTGGGTAGTGTTGACGACCTTTGACGGCTGGTGAAGACGGCGAGGAGCGCTAGCAGCTGTATGGGTGCTTGATGGCGATGGTCCAGCTTGGCCTCGAACCTTGAAGTTGTCTGAAGGATGAATTGCTGCAATTGTAACTTCAATCTACATGACAAGCTTTATGCTTATTATCAGATCTCATGTATCCACACGTTTACATTACACCAGAGACTGACTGTCTAAATTCACCCCCCAATAAAAGCGTATAAGCTAAGCTACAGCTACCAGGTTTGTTTGCACAAGAAACATAGGTTGGTTGGTCGGGAGTCATAATCCATTTGTGTTCCCTTCATCCATGCAGTCACCATCTTCAAGCATTTCACCTGTAATCATCCTCCAGGCTGCGGAAAGCAGCTGTGAGCTCTTCGCTCAGCTTCTGATACTTGGCCTCCAACACCGCCTTCCCGTCTGCGGGGTCCTCGAACTTCTGGGACCTGCAATGAGAAGCACACACTTATATGAAGCCCCAAACCAGGTTGAAGCCAGAATGAAAGTGGGGCATTAGCAAGAATGAAAGTGGGGCATTAACACATACACGATCTTGTAGATAAGGTCACCAAGCCTCTGCTTGATGACATTGAGAGTGATCTTCTGGCCCTCTGAACCTGCTGCCCTCTCCACAGCCTGAAGCAGGAACAATAAAGGGTTAGCGGAAAACGTTTTGAGCTGTGACACAGAAGTGAAACAAGCCTCTTTCAATATATGGGCAACCAAGGAAACATACCTGGGTTGCAAGCTGATAGAACAGGATAATGTTGCGAAGCATCCATACAGACTTGTAGAAAGGGCAGAACTTGTCATGCCTGAAAACAAACCAGAACGTTAATCCCATCAACAAGGAAATATATGAACGCCAACGGTTGGGAAAATCAAGCAGCAACGACAGGACATACGAGGAAAAGGCGTTCTGGGCCAGGTAGTCTTCACGCAGCAGACGAGCCGTCTCCAGAATGATCTTGTCACCTTCAGCAAGGGCATCCTTTCCGACAAGCTGTAACGCAAAAACAAGGCCATCAGACCACATACTATACCAGAAAGTGAAAAGGAAAACTGCGACCAACATCAAGTGTAAATTTGACCAACAGCAAGAAGCAAGACAATACAGGTTATGAATGCATCAGATTCTTACCTGCACAATCTCATTCAGGTCATCCTCACGTTGAAGAACCTCACGGGCCTTGGTACGAAGGGAAATGAAATCTGGCGATTCCACATCATAGAAAGACTCCAAAGCCTGGAAGGAAAACAAACGAGCAACAACCCCAGGGAAAACAAGAGGTGTTTTTGTTATAAGCAAGGGTATACATTCAACCCGCTGACAAACTGGGCAGGCAAGTGATAAACCCTTGCTTAACCAGCCTGAATGTGGTCCTTCACTTCATAAAGTCCACAACAGGCTGAGGAATACTACTCAGTAAATAAGTGAGGAACTTACATTGGTGTACTTGGAATAGGAAATGAGCCAGTTAACAGCCGGGAAATGCTTTCTTTGAGCGAGCTTCTTATCCAGACCCCAAAACACCTGCTCATTTCAACCATTCCAAGAATAGTTGGTTAACGGCCAAAACACATGTACAGATAAGCCAAATGGGAGCGCCACTAACCTGGACAATACCGAGAGTAGCAGCTGTGACAGGATCTGAGAAATCACCACCAGGAGGAGACACCGCACCGACAATGGTGACACTTCCTGTGCGGTCAGGGCTGCCAAGGCACTGAACCTTGCCAGCACGCTCATAGAAAGATGCCAGCCTGGCAGCCAGGTAAGCAGGGTAACCACTGTCAGCAGGCATTTCAGCCTGTTGAAAACCGGGGTATAGGAAGCAGAGGACATATCACAATTGGAAACCATTATTGGTTACTTGTTGTAAAAAGGAAACGTAATATGTCCGACAAGTTGAACAACTTGGTCCAACTTACAAGACGCCCAGAAATTTCACGAAGAGCTTCCGCCCATCGAGACGTGGAGTCAGCCATCATGGCCATGTTGTATCCCATGTCTCGGAAGTACTCAGCAAGGGTAATACCTGTCAAGCAGTACAAGAATGTTGTTATGACCTGTAGGATGAATCCACTTTGACCGTTTCACTGTTAAAAAACAAACTGGGAGGTCTTACCAGTGTAGATGGATGCCTCTCGAGCAGCCACAGGCATGTTGGATGTGTTAGCCACAAGAGTGGTACGCTTCATCACAGACTCTTCACGGCCATCAGGAAGTGTCATGGTAAGCTTCGGGAAGTCCATCAGCACCTACAAGAAATACCATGCAATTGTTTCTTGAATACTATTCACAAGAGGAGAAAAAAGTGCACAAAAATAGGAGACACACTCACCTCAGCCATTTCATTTCCGCGCTCTCCGCAACCAACGTAAATGACACCGTCGGCATTCGAAAACTGCAGTGACAGTGAAGATCAAAATCAGCACATGAATCTAAACAGTAACACAGGGTATTCCATGATGTGCATTTTCACCTTGGAAAGCGCCTGACTGATGACAGTCTTTCCGCAACCAAAAGCTCCGGGAATAGCACAAGTACCACCAAGCACTGAGGGGAACAGGGCGTCCAAAATTCGCTGCCACAAGAAAAAAATGCCGTAGTGATCAGTAAGCCAAGACATTGTTCAAGGTCTCACAACGAAATGTTGAAGTGTTCAAAACATACCTGGCCAGTTAAGAGAGGAGTGTCTGCTGGTAGCTTTCGTGCCACAGGACGGGGAGAACGGACTGGCCATGTCTGGAACGCATGGCAAGAGGTACATTGAGATAAGCACTTCCCATGGCAACCAGATATCGACATAGTAGAAGAACGGCCATCATACCTGAAGCATAGTGTACTGCTTTGTCTGCCCCTGGAACTCAAGTTCAAGGACTTTATCCTGCTCAAAAAGATAAAAAAGGATCTCGTTATCCAACAATCCATCCGCGAGAGAGTAATAGTTGTGAGACGAATGATGAGTGCCTATATTACCTTCAAACTATATTGACCAGGAGGTGCGACGTAAGTGACCTTCCCCATGGCTTTCGGAGGAGCACAGATCTTTTGTGTCATAAGGCTGTTTTCGATGACAGTCTGCACGGAGAACAACGTAAGCGAATCCGGTTACGGACCTTCACAGAAACGCATGGATTACGGAGCCATAAACAGTACATACCCCGAAAATGTCACCACCCGCAAGGATATCTCCAACATCTGCAACCACGAAGCGGGAATACGTCACGCGTAAGAACCAATTACGATAGAACAGCTCGTCCACCGTTAATAAAAAATAACAAATCTTACTAAGAGCCCTGGGTTGGAACTCCCAAAGGATGTCCTTGTCAAGCGCCGGAACCGCGACACCACGCGGAATGTACACATTGCCGGACCTGATGGCGATGGTTTTCAACGGCCGCTGCACAAATGCAATATCCGGCTCGTTAGAATATAATGTACAGATCTGATATGTTTTCTAAATGGCAAGACAAAAAATGATCCCACCTGGATACCGTCGAAGATGTTGCTGAGAATACCAGGGCCGAGCTCCACAGAAAGTGGCTGAAACAAGAAAGATATGCTCCCAGAGGTTAGAAAAAAAAAAGACGTCGGCGAGGAAATGCTACTGCCAAAAACGAGAATGTCATCTGACCTTGTGAGTTCGAAGCACCGGATCTCGAACAGTCAAACCAGATGTTTCCTCGTACACTGGAGAAAACCAGGGGGAAAAGGATCGACTATTTTAGGTCACCGAAATGCTAACGGAGACCCAGAGGACCACAGAATGAATGGAATGCATTTGGAAACAAATGTCTGAAAATATAACCTTGGATAGTTGCCGAATCGCCCTCGAGACGAATGATCTCTCCGATAAGCCTGTCATTCCCCACCCGGACAAGCTCGTACATAGCAGCTCCTCCCATGTTATCTGCTATCACGACAGGCCCCGAGACCTGAAAGCGGACGACATCAGCCAGATCAGACCTCTACGATATTTCTTTAACCGTTCAAGGATAAAAAAACAGACGGATCTTCCGGACCTTCTTGATGTATCCATACTCGCTCTCCTTCTCAGCGTCCTCAAAGGTAGACATCCTAAGATCCGGCTAGAGCGACGCGAAAGCTCGAAGGGAAGGCGAGGAAACGGCGGAGCAATGCTCCTTCCCAAAAGACCACACGATCACGGAGAGAGCTGGAAATTTTGCAGAGCGGGGAGGGGGGCTCTGCCTGCTGTTGTGCCACTGGAAGTTGCAAGCACTTCTCAAAACCGAGGCTATTCTGCCTTCCCCATGCCGAGCAATCATGGAGGCACACAGCCCCCGCTAGTGTGCTTCTGCACAGGAGAACACGCGTTCGTTGTCACGTACTTATCAATTGTACCGTACTTGACTTCGCACTGTATGCATTTTTCGCGATGCTAAGTTGGAAATACGAGCTCTAGGTCAGGAGAGAGTTGTTATCTTGGGCGATTTGTTCAGTGTATGCATGATCAGGCCAGACAAAATCTAAACGTGAATATGGAACATAGGGAGCAGAAACCAGCAGCCAACTTAGAATAGTACAAGCTACACTCAGGTAAATGCCAAGGCAAGAGCTCCACCACCCTAGCACACCGGTCCTGCTGCAGCCTGCTGCTCCAAAATCCACACACACCTTACAAATTTAATCCTCCTTAATACCCTCCCTTGAGATCGTTAACCACATCGTACGGAATAGGCGTAACTGTCTCCATGGTCGTGCCGGGCACAAGGAACCCTGGCCGGGGGCCCAGGGGCTTCCTCTTGCCGCCCACCACCGCCGGAGCGGGCGGCTCCAGCGCCTTCACCGCCCGCTTCTTCCTGTCCTCTTCATGCAGCTTCGCCTTCTCCTCGTCCGACTTTTTCGGGCGCGCGTTGCGCTTCTCCAGAGCCTGCAGGTACTCGAGGGTCATGGGCGCCGGCTTCTTGTACTTCTTCTCCTTGGCGGCTCCGCCGGCGGCCTTTCGGGCCTCGGCGTTGGCAGCCTTGTGCTCCTCGTTGGCCTTCACCCGCGCCTTGAAGTCCACGTTGCAGCGGGAGGGCGTCAGGTGCTCGATGCGCACGTGCAGACGCTTGCGCACAATACGGGTGTTCACCTGCAGAGGGGGGTTTCATAAGGGGGAAAACAAGGGGAGGATTTAGGTTGCAAGCGGGCCACGTTGCACCGCGACAGCGTCAGGTGCTTGATGTGCACGTGCAGGCGCTTGCGCACAATGAGCGAGAACACCAGCGGGGGAGGGAGGGGGGGATCTAACAGGATAAACCAGGAAAATTAGGGTACAGGAGGGGCATGCTGCAGTGTGCTGGGGCCAGGACCTCGATGCACACCAGCAGGGGACGCGGAAAGAGGGGAATGGGTGGAAGGAGACATGGGATCAAGGTGACTTTGTCGACTCAAAAGTCACCTCGCTTGCGCACAATGCGGGTGCCCACCTGCACGTGGTACGGGGGAGATTGTGGAAAGAGGCTTGGGAGCGGGGATTAGGGTTTCATACGGAAGTGGAGTGGAGCACGAGCACGGTTTGTGTGCACGATGCACAATGCAGGTCCTTTCCTTTTAAAGAATTTTACCCGGAGAGGGAGGACGGGGAAAAGAAGGTGGAGCTGGGGGGTGGGGGGAAAGAGGGAGGAACGGGGGGAGGGAGTGGTATGGAAGAGCCCTAAGGACAAACCAATTAAAATCACCCTCATGATGAACCACGAGCGTAGTTTGCTGCAACACATCCATGCAAACATTGTCCTACAGGGTTTCGTTCCCCCAAACCGGCCTGTCCCGTCATTAGAATCGTAGTAAAAAAACTAGTCTCACGACTCGTATTCTACAGAGCATCACGGCGTCCTGGTGCAACATGCATTCTTCGAGCGACCTCTAGCGGCCCGATCTTCCATCTCTATGCAACGCTGCACTGAGTCGACACACTGCACGCTCGCAGTCCTAGACATTCCCCACGCTCACTAAGGCTCAGTCTCACAACCTACAGCATTCCAACGCCCGCTAAGGCCCATACAGCCTATAACCTTAAGCCAGGTAACGATTCATTCCCACCACCGGTTTGGAGCCTTTCATGCAGCCACCCCTTTTACCCGGACTTCACGTCCTTACACCCAGCCATGCGAAACAGTGCACGCATTCTTTCAGAAACGCAGTCCTCGAGTCCTAGAGTCCTTGAGTCCCGCAGTCCCCCTATACCCCAGCCCGCGGTCCCTAAGCTCCGCACTGCCCCAGCCCCGTAGTTCCCTAGCTCTGAGGTCCCCAGCCCCGCAATCCCCCAGCCCCGCGGTCCCGCAGCCCCGCGCCTCGCAGTCTCTCAGCCCCCCAAGCCACCAGCCCCGCAATCCCCCAGTTCTCCAGTACCCCAGTTCCTTGATCCCCTATGTCCCCAGCTCCGCAGTTTCGCAGTCTCGCATCTCAAATCCTTCTAGAACCGTGCCAGAATGCTTCTTCTTGCAAAAGGCCTCAGCAATTGAGGTTAACAGGAAAGAGAGGAAATGAAGCGGAGGAACTTAGACCTTCTAAAACCTGAAACGTTAGTTGCCGGGAAGACCTAAAACGTGAGTCAAGTGAGGCCATCGCTCTCTACGAATTTCCTATCATCCTCCTCGCCGTCCAAATCCCTTAACGCACTATCACTAATCTTGATCTCCAGAGCTAGGCGACAGTATCCACCTATCTCAATAAACTGATCACACTCTGAATCCGAGTCCCCCCTGCAGAGGCTGAACTAGCACAGCCATGCCTAAATTCTCTGCTCGGCTTCGCTAGCTGATCACCACCAGAACTCTAGCCTCTCGTTGTGAAGACTAGGCGGATGCGCTAAGAATCCGCGGGTCATTGCCCAGGGGTATCAGTTCACAAAACTGCTTGCCGGTTTTGACGCTAGTAGGGAGCGCGCGCGCATGCGACGGCGTTGCAGAAGCGACCTAAGGTCACGGCCAGCTTACTTGCAGAACGACGCTGCCAATCTTAACTCCCAGCCTAGCATGACAGGATTACGGTCTTGATTCTCCTTGCTTCACGACCTAATCCAGCGAGGATACGAGAGCGCGAGTGGTCAGGTTCCTGGTCATTCCCTGAAAGAACAAACTTGCCACGTATTCAAGCGTCCTGAGGCGACTAAAATCCCACGGACCTGCTTGTTGACTTCCACGCCAAGAGCGCGCTTGGTGACGTTCCACACACGACCAGTCTTTCCCTGGTAGAACTTGAACGGCATGCCCTTCTGTACGGCGGAGTTGACCTTAATGTCGACCATGTCGCCGAGCTTGTACGTACGCAGGTACGTCGAGATGGGGATGTAACCATGCTGGCGGAACCCGCGCGAAAACATGTCGCGGGTTCGCGAGCGCAATCCATGGCCCTTCATTTTGGGATTTTTGGAATGGAAACCCTAGCCTGTGTTAGCTGCTGCTGCTGCTGCTGTGCCTGATTCTATGGCACTCTGCTGCTGCTGTGACGCAGGGAGAGAGGAGCGTCCCAAGGGGAAAGGGAGAGACTGAGAGGAGGAAGAGGAAGAAGAATGGCTGAGAGGTGAAGGGGAGACGCAGGGACAGGAGCACGGGAGCATGGAGCAGGGAGCAGGGGAGCACAGGAGCAGAGGAGGGGCGCGCAGCCGAGGTGAAGGGAAAGCAGGGGACGAAGCAGGGGAGCAAGTGGGGGGAACCGGCGGTTCAAAGGGAAGCGGCGGGCAAGAGAAGTAGGCGGAATGATTGGGGTAGCGGAAGGGGGGAACGGGGGAGTTGGAAAGCAAGGAGAAGGATTTGGGTGGGGTGATTGGATTGGACATGTGGGAAAGTGGAGGAAATGTGGTGGAGGAAAAGGGGAACAACTTGGGGACTTCAAATTGGTGACTTGCGCTGTGGTGGTGCGCCACAAGTTGTGCTTTTAATGTTTGCTACCCTAGTGAAAGCTATTTTCGTACATCGAAATGCAAATAGTTACAGTTACACTTCTTTGTTGCCTCGATAATGTCGTATGACGCCAGCTGGTCAGTGTCCCTGCTTGCACAACGTGTCTCGTCGCGACTAGTCCCATGAGATGAAGATTTGCAGAATCGCGAAAGACGACCCAATCAGGAGGCAAGCAATGGTCCAAAATTGTGCGAAACAATCTGGGTAATCTGTACGGTTGGTCGTTATAGCTGGGTTCCACACGGCCTTGTAGGGTTAACAATGCATAAGTGGGATTTCAATACGGTGGACAGATAAAGTTGGCATTTCCCAAGAAACTGATACCCCAATTTCTATGGTTCCGTCCGAGGCATTCAACTGTGGAATTTCTGCTTTCCTGTGGTGAGGTGATAGATGCTTTTCCCCATTCCAGCCCTTCCTAATGGCTTCCGCTGCTTCATATTGCGCGAGCAACGCGATTTCTGGAACCATCAGCCATGGCAAAGCTTTACCACGCGTTTTGATGCTCAGTGAAGCTACGTATTAGTGGAAGCACGTTACTTCTGAAATCGAACGCCCCGCGACTCCACCATTTCGTGGCGTCCAAGCGAAGTCATGTAGCTACACCCGTCCATGAGTCTCGAGTTCGAGGCTGTTTTGCGTCGCGAGATGGCGTGACATCAGCGGCTGTGACTGTAGAGGGTGGCTTGGCGACGGCCACGGAAGAAAAAACCGTTGAGGAAGAGCAGTTCGATTGGGACAAAGCCTGGTATCCAGTAGGTACGTGAATGATATGTTTTAGAGCGGCGGCATCATGAAAGTAAGCTCGGACCAGGAGTCGCCATATATTAGCAGAAACTATTCCCGAGACTGTAGAAAAATGTGCATCAAGCTTAAATAGAAGAAGCTACTACTAGTAGCCAGGTTCATGGAGTACATTTGGATAATTGGATGGCTTGATATTCAAACATAGTTATTTTGAGCATCTTTTGCAACAATTCAGCTGAACATGCTTGAATATCATAGGTCATTCTTAGCTTAGTTATGGGGAAAGCAGTCATAGTGCATGTCTTAGACAATCTAACCCCATCCTCCTTTACTACTTGTATTTTCGGAATTCCTCCCATTCCTCCAGCTCCTCTTTCCATTGTCGCCTATTTCTCTCGGCCCTCCCGTACCAGAAAATGTCTCTATCATTTCTCGCTTATATCCTTGATCTCACTCCCTTTTTCCCACAAACATAATCTCCCCCATTTTCTCCCACGTGTTGAGTGCATTCCCACCCCTTACCCCAACTCCTCAGCGGTCCCTCCCTTACAATCATCCCCCTCACTCCATTGAGTTAATCACACTTTCCTCCCATCACACCCCCCCTCACTGCACCTGCCAGCTCTCACCAAGACTCTGAACAAGCGCGTTCCTGAGCCTGTGACCATTCTCGGCCGCCCATTGGTCATCTGGTTCGATCAGGTCTCCGACCAATGGCGGGTCTTCCATGACCTCTGCCCTCACAGGTACTCACAATAATTACCGTTCTTCTCTCTGTCACTCCTTTATTGCTTGTGAAACTGATAATAATCTGTTGATCTTTGAGTCATGTCAATTTGCACAAGTTTCAGGGATACACGAGTGGGGCCAGCTGTTGCAGCACGGAAGGGCGTGTGTTCAAACCCCCGTTCTCTTGTCTTCACTTCCTCTTTTCCTGTTCCATGCTGTGTCCCTGTTCCTCCCCGCTCCCAGGCTAGCCCCGCTATCAGTGGGGCGGATCCACGAGTCAGGGGAGCTGCAGTGCTCCTACCACGGATGGACGTTCTCAGGAGAAGGTTCGTGCGGGTTCATTCCTCAGGCTCCCACGGACGGACCAGCGGTGAGTGGGATACGTTTTTCTTTCTATCATTCTGTGATATCAACCAAAGGCTCGTGCGGGTTCATTCCTCAAACTCCCATGGACGGACCCGCGGTGAGTGGGATACGCGAGTGCGTTAGCGGGTGGGAGGGGGGTATGGGGTGGGGAGGAGGGTGGAACGAAGGAAGATAAGAGGGATGGGAATGTGGGAGGCGAACGACTATCCCTCCCCTTTCCCCCTACATGGGTAACTGTCTGTTCTCGCCTCCCATCAGCACTGCTTCCCTTCTTCGCCCCTGTCCTTGCTCCTTCCCCCTTTTCCCTTGCCCCTTCCACCTTAATCTTGCTTTCTACCATTCCCTTGCCCCTTCTCTCCTGCCCTTTCCCTTTTTCCCCTTTCCCTCGATCCCCTCCCTCTGACCTTGTCCATTCCCCCCTTGCCCTTGCCACTTCCTTCCTAACCCTGCCCCCCCCCTCCCAGGTGAATGTCTCTCCAAGAGCATGTGCGCGTGTGTACCCCTGTCGGGAGCATCAAGGCATCATCTGGTTCTGGCCAGATTATTCCCCTTCCGCTGCTGCTGAGGCAGCTGCTGCTCCTCCTCCCCCGACCCTCCCTGAGTTTGACGACCCAACCTTCCGATACGACACGGGCATGTCAGACCTTGAGTATGGGTGAGCTGGTTTGCAAGGTTGGTTTGCAAATCCAGCCTGTAAAAGCTGCTCCGCCTCCCCCGACCCTCCCTGAGTTTGACGACCCAACCTTCCGATACGACACGGGCATGTCGGACCTTGAATATGGGTGAGCTGGATTACGAGGTTTATGAGGTCTCAGATCTCCTCTGATTTCACCTCAAATATGGGTGACCTGCTTTTGTAGGACTGGTTGTTTGAAGATCCGAGCTTCCAGTATGACACGGGCATGTCTGACCTTGATTATGGGTGAGTCGGTTGGTTTGCGTAGTTATTATTCTTTTGAGGCGCCTCAAGACTCCACCTTCCGATACGACATGGGCAGGTCGGGCCTTCATTATGAGTGAGCTGGTTAGCAAAGCTGGGGTGGTGATTTCGTTTCGAATCTCTCGCATGTGCTTCGAATGTTCCTGTCTTTTCCTCCCCCCTCCCCATTGCCCTCCCCTCTTTCTCCATTACCTCCCCCACCCTCCCCCACCCTCCCCCACCTCCTACCGTCCCCACCGCCCACAGCTACGAAATGCTGATGGAGAATCTGTTGGACCCAGCGCATGTGCCCTTCGTGTGTTTCCATCTGATATGGCCCATTCCCCTTCCAACGTCTCTTCCCCTGTCACTCTCCTGGTCCCCTTCCCCACCTCCCACAGCTACGAAATGCTGATGGAGAATCTGTTGGATTGGACCCAGCACATGTGCCCTTCGTGTGTTTCCATCTGATATGGCCCATTCCCCTTCCAACGTCTCTTTCCCTATCACTCTCCCGGTCCCCTCCCCCCTCCCACAGCTACGAATTGCTGATGGAAAATCTGTTGGACCCAGCGCATGTGCCCTTCGCACATCACAAGTACCAGGTGAGAACATCAAGGCTAGAACCAACACCAGGGTCTGATGCTCGTGGTAACCATTCTCACAATATTCACATCACCTGTCTAGCCCAGTGCATGGCACTAACCAGCATCACCGCACAAGGCATTGAGGGGAACAAGCCTCGTATCCCTCCCTCTCATCCCTCCCCTCCCTTTCCCTTCCCGCATTCCTACATTCCCATCTTTTGCAGGGCGATCGCAACAAGGCAAGCCCACTGCCGTCCATGGTGGTAACCAGCATCACCGAACGAGGAGAATTTTTTAGGTGCTTCAAGGAAACAAGCTTCTTATCCCTATTATTCCTCCCCTTCGATGTCCTTCCCACATTCCTACATTTTGCAGGGCGATCGCAACAAGGCAAGCCCACTGCCGTCCATGGTGGTAACCAGCATCACTGCACGAGGCATTGAGGGTAACAAGCCTCTTATCCCTCTCGTCATTCTGCGGTGTGTCCTCTCCCCTCCCTGTTGCTTCCCACATTTCTGCATTCTCACCAATTACAGGGCGATCGCAACAAGGCAAGCCCACTGCCGTCCATGGTGGTAACCAGCATCACTGCACGAGGCATTGAGGGGAAAAGCTTTGTATTCGGCCCAGCTACTGTGGTGCCGCCCTGCACACTCATTCAGAAGCTCTATATCGGGGGAAAAGTGGTGAGGCCAATTTGTTACAATCTCTTTTCTTTTTTCTTCTTTTTGGTGCTCTTTTTTTGTGGAAAAGTGGTGATCTCCATTCGTTATTATCACAGGTGTTCTGTATAGGCGCCTTTCTGAGGAACATGCATCCCCACTGAGTATTTCACACCCTTCCCTTCCCTCCTATTGTCTGAGCAGCCAGAGGGGTTGGGTGAGAAGCAGCACACAGTAATTCTGCTCTTCCACTGCATCCCCACCTGCCTTCCACATCTTCTGTGACCCATGCATCCCCACTGTGTGGCTTACCGACTTCCCTCCCTTCTTGCAACTCTGCTTTTCCTCCCCTCATCCTTCCTCTCTGAGCAGCCACAAGGCTCGGGACAGAAGCAGCGCACGGTGATTCTCTTCTTCCACTGCATTCCCCGCCTGCCGGGTCAGAGCCGCCTCATCTGGTTCTCGTTCCTTGAGCCAACTTGAAAATCACCCCTTTCTTTCGCTGTTCTCCAACCTTCTCCCCGTTTTCCCCTTCCGCCACCCCCAACTCCACCCCCACCCCACGCCCCCCACCCACCACGCGCTATTCTGAGCAGCCAGAGGGGTCGGGACAGAAGCAGCGCACGGTGATTCTCTTCTTCCACTGCATCCCCCGCATGCCGGGGCAGAGCCGCCTCATCTGGTTCTTCCTCAAAAACATCATTCCGGCCTGGATGCCCATGCCTCCCGAGTGGTTCGTGCACCTGCTGCGAATGAAAGTATCCGACACGGACCATGTGCTGCTGCACCTCACGGTAGGTCCCTTTCGTGGACTCTGTTTGAGCCGCCTCATCTGGTTCTGCCTCAGGAACAAGCCCATGCCTCCCGAGTGGTTCGTGCACCTGCTGCGAATGAAAGTATCTGACACGGACCATGTGCCGCTGCACCTCACGGTATGTCTCCTCATTAGACTCTAGTGTATCGGCTGGGTTGGCACATTCATGGTTGGCACAAGAAAACCGTCCCCGCGTGGATGCCCGTGCCTCCCGAGTGGTTCGTGCACCTGCTGAGGATGAAAGTATCCGACACGGACCACGTTCTGTTGCACCTCACTGTACACCTCACATGGCTCCACCTCACGGTACGTCGTTTCTTAGGTGCGTCAAACATCATTCTCCGAATGCCCGGTCAGAGCCACCTCATCTGGTTCTTCCTCCCTGCTGCAGATGAGAGTATTCGGCACCGGCCACGTGTTGCTGCACCTCACAGTATGCCTCTGTGCCTCACTGCACGCCTGGATGCCCATGTTCCCTTTGATCAAAGTTTTGAGGCGCCTCAAAACTCTGCTGCACCTCACGGTAGGCTGCTCCCCGCAACTCCTCTCAACTCCTCTGTCTGTACATCCCCCCTCACTGCAGGAGTGGCGGCTGGAGGAAGAGGGAGGGGTGGTGCAGGGGGTACGGAGCAACTACACTCCCACATCGTCCGACTCGCTGTCTCTGCCTGTGCCTCCTTCACCCCTACCACCCCTATCACCTCTGTCCCCAACCCCCGGCACCTTTACCTGTTTCAGGAGTGGCGGCTGGAGGAAGAGGGGGGGGTGGTGCAGGGGGTACGGAGCTACTACACTCCCACATCGTCCGACTCGCTTGTCTTGGCCCACTACCACCCATCTCACCTCTCTCTGTACCCTCAATTCCTGCCCCCGCAACGCCTGCGTCTGGTACCTCTTCCTTCACTGCAGGAGCGGCGGCTGGAGGAGGAGGGAGGGGCGGTGCAGGGGATAAAGAGCTACTACACTCCCACATCGTCCGACTCGTTCATCTCGGCCTTCCGCTCCTGGCTGAGAAGGTTTGCGGGCTGCAAGGCCCGTTTCCCCGCCTATGTGGATCCGAAGCTGCCTCCTGCCAAGTCCCGGCGGGAAATTCTCGACAGGTGAGGTTTTTCTCGGCATTTGACTATGCTGTGATGTGATATGCATAGTTGGACAGGGAGCCTGAGGGTGTTATGCCCGTTTATCCTGCCTTGCCTCTCCAAAGCTGCATTTTGCCAAGTCACTGCGGGAGATTCTCGACAGGTAAGGATGAGTGGGCTTGGTGTTGACAATGACTGGGCTAGGGTCGGGACAGTTGAGAAGGGGAGTTTCTTATCGACAAGCCCTACAAACAAGCATTGGCTGTTTGCTGCTTCAAAAACGACTGCTGGGGTTAGGCTTCTTAGGTAAAGCAAGGGCCGCCTTCCCGCCTCTCCACTTCCAATCTCCCCCTCCCTCCCCCCCAAACACCTGCAGGCAGCGCTTCCAAGTGCGGCTGTGCCCTGAATGCCAGCGAGTGCAGCGCTGACCTTTTGAGGCGCCTCGGTTGAATCAATCACTCACCCCTCTCCCCCATATCCCATCACCCACAGGCAGCGCTTCCAAGTGCGGCTGTTCCCCTACAGCCAGCAGGTGCAGCGCTGGTATTTTGAGACGCCTCAAAAGTCAACCCCCCACACACCCCCCTCTCCCCAACACTTCCACCCCTCCACCCACAGGCAGCGCTTCCACGTGCGGCTGTGCCCCGACTGCCAGCGAGTTCAGCGCTGGTCTGACCGCCTCCGCACCGCCCTCTGGGCCGCCACACTCCTCCTCGCCGCCACCGCCCTGTTTCCCCTCGCCCCACCCGCCATAAAGAATGCAGTGGGTCCGGCTGGTGCTGTCTTCGCAGTGGCTGCTGCGGTGGCGTGTGCTGCTGCTGCTCACTGGTTGAAGGGGTTCATTGAGAGAAATTATGTTTACGAGGACTTTGTTCATGCACTCTGGTACCCTGCGAAGAAATCAGCGTAAAAAAATAGGTTTATCGGGTTGCAAAGTCCATCGGTTGATGACATGGTTTGCTTGCATGAACTGCCGCCCTCATCCGCTGCCTCCGTGCCGCCACCACCCTGTTTCCTCTCGCCCCCTGCCATAAAGAAAGCATGGTGTTGGGTCCGGCTGGTGCTGTATTTGCAGTGGCTGCTGTGGTGGCATGTGCTGTGGCTGGTCACTGGTCGAAATGGTTCATTTAGAGGAATTAGGTGTATGAAGACTTTGTGCATGCGCTTTGGTGTCCTGCAAAGAAGTAAACCCACAGGCGCGCTATGTTTGCATGCAGTAGTAAATAAAATGGTGTGATTGTTGTTCGTGAATTGAGATGGGATAACCATAGAAAGATGAGAGTTTGCATTGCATGCTGTTATGCAATAACTTCAGAGGATTAAGTGGGCTGGCTATGGAAAAACGTTTGGTGTACGCCTATGTTGTTATGCTGGAATGCAGATTTGTAAGTCTCACTCTGGAAATCGTAATGTTTATAATACATGCATGTCTGGTCACTCTCACCCCATCACTGGCATATGCGATCTAGCTCGATAAGACCAATCACAATCTCCATCTCCAATATGGACGCTTGAAAGTACCGCGCTGCGCAATAGCGGAGCGTCAACCTGAACCTTGAAAAGCCCACTCCCCAGACATTTCCATTCCTTTTCTCGACGGACGTATTTACGTCCTGCTTGCCTAAACTAGCCCACGTGCCTAGCTGTCCTCTAGGTCATTAGAATCACACTCTTGTCACGCGCTTCCCTCCTCCTTCGTGTGGAACGCGTATCTGGCTCTTCGTAGCAAGCGAGATTTGGCATTTGGTCGTAGAACCACTCCGGGAAGATGCCTCCTAAGTCGAAGAAAGAGGGTCCAGTCGAGAGGCCCATCCTCGGTAGATTCTCCTCGCATCTTAAGATCGGTATTGTGCGTCTCCCGCCATGACTTCTAACTTTCTTTCACGACTCTTTTTATACCCGTTTTCTTAAGTTCGTTATCGTGCGTGATCCGCCGCATCCACCTCGTTTACTGTTCGCCGTATCGCCTTTTGATGCGCCTCAAGAGTCCCCTTGTCGCCGTGACGACCGTCATTCGAGTCTCTTCGATCCTGGTTCACGAGTTCGCCATGTCTTAACGTATTCTGAAGATCGTGCTCCTGACCGTGTTTCCATACCCTGTTGGATGCGACACATCCGCGATAATGCATTCCCGAGTGCTGCTGAAATTACGTCTCTGTTCAATGCGTATCCTTGACCGACTCCATATTCCAGTTGATTTGTCACCCTAAGTTCCACATTGCTCGTTGCTCGTTTTACAACATTTGGTCAGTCTGCGCAATGTCGGCAACCCAGCACCCTTCAACACGCTCACCAATTTCTCCATCCCTGTTATCCCCGCTAAGAACTTCCCCTTTGGAAACATCAACCCCATCCACACCTCTTTTTCCTCCAAACCAGGTCGGTCTACCCAATGTCGGCAAGCCAACGCTCTTCAACGCGCTCACCAGTCTCTCCATCCCCGCTGAGAACTTCCTCTTTTGCACTTACCACCCCAACCATCTCTCTATGTGTTCCAAACCAGGTCGGCCTGCCCAATGTCGGCAAGTCAACGCTCTTCAACACGCTAACCAAGCTCTCTATCCCCGCTGAGAACTTCCCCTTTTGCACCATCAACCCCAACGAGGCTCGCGTCAATGTGCCTGACGAGCGATTTGACTGGCTCTGCCAGCTGTTCAAGCCCAAGAGCGAGGTGAGTATTAGTTGCTACGAGTCCCAGCCTTAGTCCTTTCAGTAACCTACTGACTGGCTCTGCCAGCTGTTCAAGCCCAAGAGTGAGGTGAGCGAAACACGATCTGGAGTGACAGCAGCGAGAGTGCTACCACTGAGTGTGACAGTAGCGATTTTTGAAGACTCATGGCCATGCATGGCTGATGGTGTGCCCCTTGCATGGCTTATCATTTCCACTTACGGTTCCGCTTAGCACTTCCACTTGTCCTTTTCGTTTCACCTCTTTTTGCTTCGCCCCTTTCGCTGTCGCTTTCTCTCTTTCCTACTCTCTCTCAGGTCTCCGCCTTCCTGGAGGTGAACGACATTGCAAAGCTGGTGTGCGTCGTTCCCAGCAGCACTTCCACTTGCCCTTCTCCTTTTAATCTTCCCCTCGCCTTCCCCTCGCCTTCCCCTCGCCTTCCCCTCGCCTTCCCCTCGCCTTCCCCTCGCTTTCCCCTCGCCTTCCCCTCGCCTTTTCCTCTCTTTCGCTTATTCCTTTTCTTCTCTCTCCCAGGTCTCCGCCTTCCTGGAGGTGAACGACATTGCAGGGCTGGTGCGCGGAGCTAACGAAGGGGAGGGATTGGGCAACGCTTTTCTCTCGCACATCCGGGCCGTTGATGGCATTTTCCACGTGTGCCGTAAGTGCCAAACCTCCCAGCCTCTCCCAACCTCCTTTCACGTGTTGCTTAGAGATAGATCCCTTCTCGCTCATGCCAACCGATCGCCCATCACCCCCGATCGCCCCTTTTCACCCCATTCCACCGCTTTCAACCAGGTGCGTTTGACGACGCGGATGTGATTCACGTGGAGGACACGGTGGACCCCATCAGGGACCTGGAGATCATTCCCCCCTGGTGACTGCTGGCCGCCTTACCGGGTTTTCACCCCTGTGCACCCCTTTTCACTCCCTTTCACCGCCCTTCACCCCTTTCAACCAGGTGCCTTTGATGACGCGGACGTGATTCACGTGGAGGATACTGTTGATCCGATCAGGGACCTGGAGATCATTCACAACGAGCTGCGGCTGAAGGACATTGAGTTCATGGAGCGAGCCAAGGAGGACTATGAGAAGCAGCTCAAGCGCAGCAACGACAAGCAGCTCAAAATCGACCACGAACTGTGCTTGAGGGTGGGTGCCTGGCGCTCTTGGTTTAGGGTTTCCGTGTCAAGGGGTGAAAGGAGAGCGGGAAGGGAGAGAAATGAGTGGGGAACGGGGTGCGGAAGGGGGGAAGAATAGCGGGATCAGGGGTAGTGAGTCAGTGAGGAGGCGAGAGAGAGTGAGAGAGGCGGGGATGAGGGACCTGGAGAGGCGCACCTGAACGGGGGCAAGGACATGTGGCTGGGCGAGTGGAAGGCGGTTAACATTGAAGTGCTAAAAACCGCACCCTTCCCTGTTCCCTTCCTCCCATCCCTTCCTCCTTCCGCCTCAACCATTCTGCACGCATCCCATCCCATCCCATCACCAGGTTTTGGCGCATCTGAATGAGGGCAAGGACGTGCGGCTGGGCGAGTGGAAGGCAGCTGACATTGAGGTGCTCAACACGTTCCAGCTGCTGTCTGCCAAGCCCGTCGTCTACCTGGTACGGATGTGAGGAGATGTTTGTGAATGACTGAATGACTGTGATAGTCAGCAACCAAGGCAGCTGACATTGAGGTGCTCAACACGTTCCAGCTGCTGTCTGCCAAGCCCGTCGTCTACCTGGTAGGGATGTGAGGAGATGTTTGTGAATGACTGAATGACTGTGATAGTCAGCAACCAAGGCAGCTGACATTGAGGTGCTCAACACGTTCCAGCTGCTGTCTGCCAAGCCCGTCGTCTACCTGGTACGGATGTGAGGAGATGTTTGTGAATGACTGAATGACTGTGATAGTCAGCAACCAAGGCAGCTGACATTGAGGTGCTCAACACGTTCCAGCTGCTGTCTGCCAAGCCCGTCGTCTACCTGGTACGGATGTGAGGAGATGTTTGTGAATGACTGAATGACTGTGATAGTCAGCAACCAAGGCAACTGACATTGAGGTGCTCAACACGTTCCAGCTGCTGTCTGCCAAGCCCGTCGTCTACCTGGTACGGATGTGAGGAGATGTTTGTGAATGACTGAATGACTGTGATAGTCAGCAACCAAGGCAACTGACATTGAGGTGCTCAACACGTTCCAGCTGCTGTCTGCCAAGCCCGTCGTCTACCTGGTACGGATGTGAGGAGATGTTTGTGAATGACTGAATGACTGTGATAGTCAGCAACCAAGGCAGCTGACATTGAGGTGCTCAACACGTTCCAGCTGCTGTCTGCCAAGCCAGTCGTCTACCTGGTATGAACCAATGACCCTGAATGAACAAACGGGTCTCTCATGAACAAACGGGTCTCTCATGAACAAACGGGTCTCACATGTGCTTTCGAGAATTCTCAAAAGCGACAATTGGGTATCAGTCTCCTCCGGTCTTGGCTCTGCTTGATTCCAAATCTATGACACTTACACTGTACACATTGTTGCTGACTGACTCTCTCGTGTTGCTCTAATGGCTTACCTATGGCAGGTGAATTTCATGGAGAACGACTATCAGTGCAAGAAGAACAAGTGGCTTGCCAATTATTCCTCCTGTTGTCAACTCTCGGACTTGTGTTTGGTCAAGTGGTTGCTGACTCTCTATCTCCCTCCTGTCACTCTAATAATGGCTTGCCAATGGCAGGTGAATCTTACGGAGAAGGACTACCAGCGCAAGAAGAACAAGTGGCTCGCCAAGATCCATGGCTGGTAAGTGCCCAGTGTATCTTCTGTTGTTGTAATTCATTTTTGCATGCGCAAGAGATGTGCCGTAAAGGAGTAATTCTTCCTCACCTCACTCATTCTCTACTTTTCTTGAGGCGCCTCAAAAATCTTTTTCTACTTTTCCCTCACCTGCAAAATGCCGGAACACAATTCAAATTTCTCCCTTGTTTCATAGTTCCGTTTGTCACATTATGACCTAAATAACAACCCAAACACGTTCCCTTCTCTGCGAACAGGGTGCAGGAGCACGGGCAGGACCCCATCGTCCCGTTCAGCAGTGTGTTGGAGTCAAAGTTGGCAATGCTTCCATCATGCCTTAAACCTGTGAAGTACTAACCTCTTGAACTCTCTCTTCACCTCGTCTTTCACCTGCAGGGTGCAGGAGCACGGGCAGGACCCCATCATCCCGTTCAGCGGTGTGCTGGAGTGGAAGCTGCCAATGCTTCCATCATGCCTCAAGTACTAATCTGTTGAGATCTCTATTCATCTCGTCTTCCCATGCAGGGTGCAGGAGCACGGGCAGGACCCCATCATCCCGTTCAGCAGTGTGCGCCACACCTAGACTCTCCCCATAACTCAAATCGTCATCACGTCATGACCCAAACTTTGACCCAATCACGTTCACTTCTCCCCATGCAGGGTGCAGGAGCACGGGCAGGACCCCATCATCCCGTTCAGCGGTGTGCTGGAGTCGAAGCTGGCTGACATGCCGGCTGACGAGGTTGCCACCTACTGCAAGGAGAACGACATTCAGAGGTGAGGGGTGACGAGGGGTGGGATGTGGTTTGAGAGACGTGAGGAGATGAGTACTGCAAGGAGAACGACATCCAAAGGTGAGGGGTGAGGGGGGGAGGTGAGGGAAGTTGAGGGGAGGTGAGGGAAGGTGAGGGGAGGTGAGGGAAGGTGAGGGGAGGTGAGGGAAGGTGAGGGGAGGTGAGGGGAGGTGAGGGAAGGTGAGGGGAGGTAAGAGGTCTAGTGATGAGAACTGCAAGCAGAACGACATTCAGAGGTGAGGGGTGAGGAAGGGAGGAGGGAGATTCAGGGGTGAGGGGTGACGAGAGGAGGGATGTGTGTGGAGAGAGAGAGACACTGCGAGTAGGCAGCAGTAGGTGTTTCCATTGGTGGTAATGCTTGGTCCCTTTCGTACTTACCTGCATGTCTGTAAACTCTCGGTATTAATGCAAGGACCATTTGAGAGATGGGTGAGTTATTCTTTGCCCACCCACCTCCCCTCTCCTCCGTTAACCTCTCGGACGATCATCTACTTCTTCACTGCACGGCCTGATGAGGTCTGATCACTCTCCGTGTCCCCTTTGTTTCCCTCTCTCCCGCTCCTTCCCCCCACCCTCTTTCCCCCCATTTCCCCCCTGTCCCCCCTTTTCCTTCATTTTCCCCCTTTGCCCTTTTTTTCCTTCCTTTTCCCCCCTCCATCGTCCACAGTGGCCTTCCCAAGATCATAAAGACGGGGTTTGCAGCCATCAACCTCATCTACTTCTTTACAGCAGGGCCTGACGAGGTCAGAAGTGTTACCGCAGAATGGGGGAGGGGGAGGGGTGGGAGGGGGGGGGGGGGGGGGGGGAGGTGGTTGGGTGACGGTCCCATCTAGGCTCTTTGGGTAAAAAAAAGAGGAAAAAAACAAAAGGAAAAAAAAAACACAAAAAAAGACAGTGACATGATGTTTTTTCGCCGCTTCTCGTTTCTCCTCTCCCCACTCAACACCCCTTGCCTTGCAGCCCACCTCTTTTTCCGCTTCTCGTTTCTCCTCTCCCTTGTCTCTTGCCCTCTCATTCTTCCCTCACTGTTCTCTGTCGCTGCTCACAGGTTCTGGCCAATCTGTCGACATCTCAAACAGGCCCTCTAGGCTGATTATATTGAAGTCATTTTTGAGATTTCTAAATAATTATTTTGAGGCGCCTCAAAAGTAATCTTTTGAGACGTCTGCCACTAGGCCGATTTGCAAACTGACAATTCTTAGGCTGCTCTTCGCACATGTGTAGTTGCCTCAAGGTTTGCATACCGATCTTGGCACTGCAAACAGCAGGGGTCGTCACACTAACCCTTGTCTCGCTCTTTCCTCTCTGCTCCCCTCGATGTGTTGTGCATGCATCAGGTGAGGTGTTGGCAGATTCGCAAGCAGACCAAGGCACCGCAAGCAGCAGGGGCCATCCACACTGATTTCGAAAAGGGCTTCATCTGTGCTGAGGTCAGCTGCCTGTTTTATTTGTTTTTTTGCTTCTAGCTGTTTAAAATTTCCTTCGTGTATTTGTTATAGGATGTCTTTCAACGCAACGGTGTGCGTGTGTTGTTTGGTTCATAGGGGTTGCTTCTTACCAGGTGATAAATTTATGTTCCGCATTTGTTTGCTTGATACTACGGTACTCGCATCTGTTTCTTTCCAGGTGATGAAGTTTGAAGATCTAAAAGAGCTTGGATCAGAGTCTGCAGTGAAGGTAAGTGAATTTCTTCCGCTAACAATAATTTCCTGCACATACTTATCTATTTTTTCAAATGTGCTGCTGTCGTTCATTGAACAATGTGGTGTTGTCTGTAATGACAGGCTGCCGGCAAGTACAAGCAAGAAGGAAAGATGTATGTGGTTCAAGACGGGGACATTATTTTCTTCAAGTTCAATGTCTCTGGGGGTGGCAAGAAGTAGCTCCCATCTCAAACAAATTTGCTTGTCAAGGCAATCTTGGCTAGAAATAGGTTCTGGCAGTGTAAGAATGCTATTGTTTTAGCAAGTGTGTACCTTCTGAGAGTTGGATGCCTTCAACAAATAACCTTGTTACAACAGTCAGCCCACCAATCATGTCTGCAAGCGTGGCAGATTAGCGTCCGCCACTGGATGGGGAGCCTGTGGGTGTGGCGCATGACGTTGACAAAAGTTTTCTCCCCCATTCAACGCAGCGTTGCCCCCAACAGGCCTGACTCCGTGGTTTGGCTTCCCCCGACCTCGAATGCCACAACATTGAGCTGCTCCTGCTGCGCGGCGGACGCTTTTCTTGCGCTCATCCCCGCCGTCGGGGCTGCCCCCCTTTCCCTCTTCTCCCCCGCCTTGGGATTTCCCCCCCACTTTCTTCCGCCCCCCCTCTTCCTTCCCTTCCCTCCCGCTCCTCCCTTCCGCTGCTCTCTTCCGCCCATCATCGTCACACACTCACTGTGCCCTAATCCTTCCCTGCTCCACCTTTCAGAAGTCTCAACAACTAGCGGATTTTGAAGCAGATTAGTTGGCGATTCGAAAGCAGCAGCAGGTGAAGGCAGGTGTCACAACAGGAAAAGCCTTTTTCCTGTGCTTCGTCTCCTAGCAGGAGGTTTCATTTCGCGTCGCGAAAATGGCTGCTTCCGCTGCGTTGCTGACGAATCAGATCGCTTCACTGAGCATCAGGTTAGCTTGTGCTAATGGTCTCGCTCTTACTCAGCTAGGTTACCAGCGCTCCCTTGGTCTTGCTGAAATACCTAGTTTGGGGCTGTGTTGATGCGACTCGATTGGTCGCGTATTGGTTAATGGTTCTCCGCAGCACTGTATATTCACATGCATTAGTCAGTTGCTAGTTCACCAGTTCGATCCGCTGACGAAGCAAGCATCTCGCTTAGTCAAATGCCGAATCATTAGGCATTCTCAGGACAAAAAAACTGAAGCTTTATGATGAATGTGGGAAGATTAGGGTTCGCGACTGCATTGCGTGGTTTAGGCTTTTTGCCGCTTCTGGCGGATTGTATCCATGCTCACTCTCACCCATCGTCCTTCGCGCGTCTCACTCTTCTCATGGCTCACTCGCGCAGCTCTCCCGACTCAGTTGTGTGTATCTTAACCTAAGCCGTTCAGTCCCCGTTTGTAGGAGGGGAAGGTAGGGGAATAGCACACGTGCGACGAACGCCGGACAGGCAGCCCACGCACAGCCACTTGCCAGAAAGACTCTCCTCGTCTCCCTCTTGGAGTTATTTTGAGGGTTCGCTCCAAATACGAATTAAGGCAACTGACCTCTCCACGAGAAGCTTTTGTTTTGTGCCCTCCGTTTCGTCACCTTTCCGGTCCTCGCATTCCTCATTTCCGTGCTCTCACGCTCCATCCACGCCGCACCATGCGTCCCTCATTGTACCCCACCCCCATCCTCTATCCCTCCTTCATTCCCTCTCGCATCCCCATCCCCACCCCACCCGCGTCGCAGGTCATCAGCATGCCTCAAGTCTGATTTTGACGGCCGTGCTCTCACACTCTCCTCGCCTCTCGTCGCCGCGGCGCCCTCCATCCGCCGCCGCGCCGCGGTCGCGTCAGCCGCTCCGCCCGCCGCCGCTGCCGCCGCGGTCTCCGCAGCAGCCCCCGCCGTCGCCGCGTCGCTAGCGCTCGATGATGACGTGGACACGTCCAGCCGGCGGTACCCGCCATTTGCGGCCTTCAGGATCCACGGCACGGGCAGGAGAAAGACGGCCGTGGCGCGCGTGGGGCTCATCGAGGGCAACGGGGAAATTTTCGTGAACGGGCTGCCCCTGAACGAATATTTCCAGAACCAGGCGCTCATGATCCAGGTGGGAAGAGTGGGCGGGCGGGCGTGAAGTTGGCAGGGAAGTGGGCGGGAAGTGCGCGGGAAGTGGCGGGGAAGTGGGCGGGAAGTGCGCAAGAAGTGGGCGGGAAGGGGAAGTGGGCTGGAAGTGGGCTGGAAGTGGGTGAATTGTTGCTAAGCTGGTCCGCATTCTTGTTGAGCAGCAGGCGCTCATGATCCAGATAGGAAGAGCGGATCAGCGGAACAGCGGGCGGGCTTGAAAATGTGGAATTTCCAGGAAAGGTGGGAGCTTGGGTGTGGAAAAAGTGGGCGCACTTATGGAATCGTGTTGATCATGGCTGTGGCTGTGGATGCTGCAAGAGGATATGCTGGGCTATGCATGTGCTGAGCTGTGCTATGCATGTGGGCGGGCAGTGGGCGGGAAGTGGTTGGGAAGTGGGCGGGAAGTTGGCGGGAAATGGCGGGAAGTGGGCGGGAAGTGGATGAATTGCTGAAAGCTAGTCCACAGTCTTGAGGGAAGCGTTCAAATAACGCCAGAGAGGCAAAGGAAGGAAGTGACAGAGACGCTGGAGGTGCTGTGGGATGCATGTGGGTGGGAAGTGTTGGAGAGGGGTTGTGAAGGAAGGACTTGAAGGGTGATGAGTGAAAAGGAAGGAACAGAAGCACGTCGATCATGAAGAAAGCAAGGGAAGGGGCGGGTGGTGGGGCTGGGGAGATAGCTGGCAATGCGATGTGGTGCTGAACGCACATGGAGGGTAGAGGTCGTATGCCATGTCTTGTTTCATCTGTTTCTTTATCATCATCCCTCCCACCATCCCTCCCACCATCTCTTTACCCAATCTTTTCCCCCATCTCTCTTCCCCAATCTTTTCCCCCATCTCTCTTCCCCAATCTTTTCCCCCATCTCTCTTCCCCAACCACTTCCACCAGGCGGTGAAACTGCCACGCTCACCTCTGAGCTATGAGGGCAAGTACGATTGTGGTGGTGAAGGCGCTCATGGGAATAGCTATGCTTGAGACCTCTCAAAAATAACCTCTTTACATGGGGATGGCTATGCCATGTCTTCACTCATCTCTCTGTCTTCTCCAGTGCCTTTTCCAGCATCCCCTATTCCTCTATCAGGTGGTGAAGCTGTCGCCGTCCTCACTAGGCTGATGGGGAAAGTAAGATGTGGTGGTGAAGGCACATGGAGTGTTGCCTCTGCCATCTCTTTCTTTCATCACTTTCTCTTCCACCTTCTTTCAACCATCCCCTAATCTACTCCATTGGTCTCATGCATCTGTTTACCACCATGTTTCCCCCAACCTTCCTTCCAGGCTGTGAAGCTGCCGCTCTCCTCTTTGGGCTACGAGGGCAAGTACGATGTGGTGGTGAAGGCACACGGAGGGGGCCTCAACGCACAGGCCCAGGCCATGGTTCTGGGTATCGCTCGTGCTCTCGTTGCTGCCAGCGCTGCCAACCGCCCGCCCCTCAAGGCCCAGGGCATGCTCACGCGTGATGCTCGCTCGGTAGAGCGCAAAAAGTATGGGCTCAAGAAGGCCCGCAAGGCCCCCCAGTTCTCCAAGCGTTAAATGTGGAGTGGGGTTTGGGTGGAGTGGATATTCAGTGGAGATACAGTGGGGATGGTGGGTGTATGCAGTTTAGTAGGCGAGGATCAAGAGTGGGTTTCATGATTCTTTGTATGGCTGTCAGAATGTGCTTATGAATGGTCGTCACTTCGCTACTAAGAAAACTGCTGGTCCAAGAATAGCATCAGGATGAAAAACATCAGGAGTTCAAACTGGAACCCGAACTTCAGTATGGAAGCCATGCTTTGCTCATAACACATAACGCTTTTCGCATGTATTAGATGTCATTATCTCTCAGCTTGATGGAGGAGAGCAATGTCCAAAAAGCTTCACTCGACGTGGAACTTTCATTGTGCGCCACGCTCTCCCACTCAGGACCTTACTGGTCCCCACCTCATCCAGACCAGTCAGCTCCAACTCCACGTCAGACATCCTGGCTCAGAAAATTCCGCGCTTGGATCCCCATAACGGCGGGGACCGCCAGTTTTCTCTCCGCGCCCATCAAGCCTCCGCCGAAGTCCGACCCGCGCGCCCTGCTCGATCGGCCCCCGCTTCCCATCTCCGCGCACCTTACCTTGCATTGGTTGGCAGTGTCTCCCCCGCTGTTTCGGCTGGCTCTCCAAATTAGACAAAACCAGCTGAACCGAACGCAAACAGATCAAACCCGACTAAATCTAACTATACCGAACTTATTAGGATCAGCTCATTGGTGGGTGCCACATGACTTAGTTCTCCCTCGGAACCTTAGTGAACCCCGTAAATATATTATAAACTCGCTCTAGAACGCACAGCACCTGGTTATTGTTTTCACACTCACCCACCCAACCCTTCCTCCTGTACTTGCTCCTAGTGCTTGTTTGCCTGCGTTCACTCATTCCTCTCTTCATATCTGCTAGACCATTCCTCCTGTCACTAACTTGGTAGTGAAATCCTGTGCGTGGAGGTTACCTGAAACAGTGGCCTGGGGTGCCTGTTTCTGCTGACTGCAACTCCTTATCTCTTGAATTAGCATCAGGCAGCTAACAATGGCGGCATTCTCGATGGCGTCGCTCCAATGCGCGCTCCCGCGCGTCTCTCTCTCGCAGTCCGCGGTCGCTTCGCCCGCGCGCAAGCCCGTCGTGTCCGCCGCTGCCGCCATGGGCGCGTCGTCGTCGCGCCTCTCCGCGTCATTCAACGGCCTTCGCCGCGATAGCCTCATCAGCCAGTCTTCCGGTAGGGTTATAAGCGGTCAAGAGTGGTGTTAGGGATAGGTTTCGAAGCAGTCAAGAGTGTCTGCTTCTGTTCACCTCAAGTTTAGGGTTACGGAGACACCCCGTTGCTGCGATAACGGTTTCATCAGAATGAACGAAGAATAATTTTGAGGCGTCTCAGAAATCGGTAGTTTAGGGTTATGGAGACACACGAGAACTGCTAACTTCACCATTTCCATTGGGAGACGCAGGAACATAAGTACGGACTGCTGCTGCCGTTTGCTTATCTCTCTCAATGCGTGTCCGCATGACCGGTAGCTCGCCAGCCGGCCGTCATTTACGTTCCGGGCTAGAAGAATACAGTGTTTTTTTACGCGACCTAAGTATATGAACGCTGCTGTCTCTCCAACAGGACAGAAATAACGGCCAGGCAGCTCTCGAGACAGCGTCGATTGGCCAGCCTGAAGGTAGGAAGTTGAGACGGTTTTGAGGTGCCTAGACGATCAATCGGCCAGCCTGAGGATAGGAACGCACGAGCCTAGACGCCTCAGAATTCGGATGGGCGTAAGGGATCAGATAGGGTTACACAGGTAAGCCGGTGCCTCGTTTTTTAAACCAACTGGTAGGAATTGTCGACTTCTTGACGGATGGTCTGCTGATTCACCTAAGGATCCTTTAGAACACAAAGAAACTGCATTGCGATACAGGAGCGCGGGAAACGCAGGGGTAGTAGGCGCATGGTAGGTCTAACTGTACGGTTGGGTTCAGGCACGGGAAAAGTGGGTTTGAGGCGCGTCATATACTGCATTGCGCTACAGTAGCGCGGGAAATCCATGGTAGTAAGCACCCGGTAGGTCAACTGCTCGCTTGGGTACAGGCATGGGCATGCGGACATGTGGCGAAAGGGTTAGGGTCACAGGAAAACTCGTATTGCAATATAGGGAAGAAAAAGTTAGGAACGGCAGGGGCCTAGCCTCAGCTGCAAAATTCGTAGCAGCACACCTCACGAGCTACCTCTCAGGTCGGCCTTACAGCCTCCCTCCTTCACCCTCCCCTTCCCCCATCCCTTCTGCCTCCCCTCCCCTCCGCTCGCCCTGTTCCCTTCCTCCCGCTTTTCACCTTCAATCCACCTAGCTTCTCTGTCTGTCTTCCTTATCCTTCCCTGACCCCCCTCCGCTCTATCCTCTCCCTTTTCTCGCTTCCCTTCCTCCTCTTCCCCTTTTTCCCTGTCTATCGGCACGAGTTTCAAACGCTCGTTTGAATACGGTGTAGTGAGGTGCTTTGCGTTGTGACGCTCCAGCGGTTGAGCAGGGTGTGGAGGAAAAATCGAAAGCTTGGGACACTGCCTTTTGGAAAGGCTGAAGTCTTTGATCTGAATCTAACCCTTACCATGACTCTATCCCCTCCCCCACCATCTTCTCCTTCTTGTCACCCTTCCTTGCCCTTCAGAAGCCTCCCTCTGGGGCACCTTCACCTTCCTTACCCTAACCATCTGAATTCCCCCCCGATTCTCCCTTGTATCCCCTCATTTCCTCCCACTTCCCCCCCATTATTCCTTTTCCCCACTCATTCCCCCCCATTCCCCTCCATTCTTCCCCATGCTTCATACGTCTTTCTTCATGGCTCCCCTCCATTCTCCTCCCCCCCGGCTCCTCCCCTCCCCTCGCCCCCTCACATCGCCCTGTCTCCTCTCTGCAGACCTCTCCCCCCTCTCCTCCGTCCTCCCATCCAACGGCTCGCGTGTCTTCGCGATGCGTCACGGCCGTCGGATCGCACGGCTGGGCCGTCCCGCGGACCAGCGCAAGGCCCTCCTGCGCGGACTCACCACGGAGCTGCTCCGCCACGGCAGAATCAAAACCACCGCGGCGCGCGCGAAAGCCATGCGCAAATTCGTGGACCATATGATCACGCTCGCCAAGGGAGGGAGTCTGCACGAGAGGAGGCAGGCACTAGGGTTTGTGTATGATAAGACGCTGGTGCACGCGATTTTCTCTGATGCGCCAGAAAGGTATGCGGAGCGGGAGGGAGGGTATACGAGGATTATCAGGACGATGCCGCGACGGGGGGATAATGCTCCGATGTGCTTCATTGAGCTGGTGTAAGCGGAGCAGGGGAAGGAGTAGGGTAGGGAGTATGGCAGGAGTCGTTACTATGTTGGAGGAGCAGGATAAGTGCAGCACAGCATAAGCAGGAGTGTCAGACAAACGGGGACGGCAATGTACTGGTTTTCTATGTTTTTACATGAGCCATGAATATACTAGACGGCTGTAGAACTTCTTGACCCATCCATTCCTGCTTTTGCTAGAATATCCGGGTGGGAGTAACTACAGTACCGAATGTGGTCACATCAGCCGACAATGGCGAGATTACCCTGTCTTAGTAGCTACACTTGGCAAATGGCTTTACTTCATGTATATCCACCCGTCAAACACACAATAGGGCAGCTTAAGCCCACAAAACTGGCATACGGTACCAGTACTGTTACGGTATGGTACCTTAGACATGGTAAAAGCAGGCAAACAACCAGATCCGTGATTTGTGGATAGGGCAGAACCAGACGGGACGGCAGAGGAAATTCGACTAGCATTCTCGTGTTCAATTGTCCTCTGCCCTGCTGGTGCGCTGAGAATGAGTGGAAAGCTATCGTGAGGGAAAGGCAATGCTCCTCCTCGTGTTATGCTGTAGATAGATAAACATCTTCTAACAATAACGGATCAGCTTGAAGAGAAGATGGCAGCGAGGGCGTTTTGGATGTTCCTGTACTTGTAGCGGAACCCAAGGCTCTCTGTGCGCTTGGGCAGCACCCGCTGCCCATCCAGCACCTGAAAGAATCAACAGAGAAAGGAGGTAGACAGTAAGGTTTCTGTCTTAGAGGCACAAACCACCACCATTGCTCCCTACCTTCCCATCGCCATGACTCCCTCTTCTAGAAGTAACCACCACCACACCACGGCAGAGCCCAGCCCAGCGCCTCACACGCTGGGAGCCTTACTAGGGCTGCAACCACCCCACTCCTTCAAACACTCACCACCATGGCTCCCTCTCCTAGCACTGTCTGAACTGCGAAGTTAGGAACAGGCAGCCACGAGGGCGGGCCGATGGCCGAGCCCAGCGCCTCGCAGGATGGGCGCTGTATGGGTGGGGCTGCATCTCCCTCTCCTGGAAACACCCACCCGAACCCGCCACACCCCAGAACCATCACTCACCACCGAGCGCCAGCCGATGGCCGAGCCCTGCGCCTCACAGGCTGGGAGCAATACTTAGGGCTGCACCCCCCCCCCCCCCCCCCCCCCCCCCTCCCTAGACACTTACCACCATGGCGCCCTCTCCAAGGAGTGTCTGAACAGCGAAGTTAGGAACAGGCAGCCACGAGGGCCGGCCGATGGCCGAGCCCAGCGCCTCGCAGAACTGCGCCATGCGGGCCGGGCTGGGCGCGGTACCATTCAGCACCCCTTTGAACTCCTTGTTACGCAGCGTTTCAATGATCAGGGCGACGAGGTCGTCCCTGTGAACCCACGACATCCTGATGGGTGGAGGGGGTAAGGGAAATGTGGGCATTTTGATGAGAATTGGGAGAAGTGGCAACGGAATGTGAAGGTTGGTTGGTTGAAGGGGCCATGGTGCTTATACATATTCGAGTAATGTGGGACGGGCGTGCGCGGTACCGTTCAGCACCCCTGCGAACTCCTTGTTCCACAGCGTGTCATTGAGTTGCGTCTGCCACTGCTGCTGCCCCGTTTCTGGAGTCTCCGTGGTAGAGAGCTGGAGGAGGGCAGGCAGGATCTTTCCCAGCGCAACCCCGTCTTTTGAGAAATCTCAATTTGTTCTTTTTCTTGGTTTTTTCTCTTTTTTTTTTAGACGTATCAAAGCTGGAGGATGGGCAGGATCTTTCCCAGCGCAACTCCATCCCTTGTCAAAATTAACACCGCTGCAATGCCATTCACCACCACTGCAATGCCACTCACCACCACTGCAATGCCACTCACCACCACTGCAATGCCACTCACCACCACTGCAATGCCACTCACCACCACTGCTATCCAGTGCCAAGAGGCCCTCCGGCAAATGAGTCGTGTTTTGAGTCGACTCAAAACACCACTGCAATGCCACGCACCACTGCTGTCCAGTGCCAAGGGGCCCTCCGGCAAAGAGGTGGAAAATAGGCAGCATCTTGCCCACCCTTGTCCAGCACAACACCATTGCAACATTCCCCAAAACCTAACACACTCATTAGAAGGCTTCACTCACCACTGCTGCCCTGTCCCAAGGGGCCCTCCAGCAAAGAGCTGGAAGATGGGCAGCATTTTGCCCAGCGCTCCTCCCCCCTTGTCCAGCACAACACCAAAGCGTATTATGGCGAGGCGGGTCGAATCAGGAGAGACTTTCTGCGCCTCTGCCTCCCACTTGGTGCACACCTGGTGTGAGAAGGGAGGAGGGGGGAGAAGGGGGGGTGTTAATAGGCGAGAGAAGGGGGTGAGGTTGATTCGGAAGAGAACTGGGGACGAAAGGGGCGGGGTTTTGAGTCGATTCAAAAGACAAGGGGGTGGGATGGGGTGGGGTGGGGTAGGGTGGGGTTGAGTCGGAAGAGAACTGGGGGCGAAAGGGGTTGGATAAAGGGCGAGTGAACACATTTAGTGAGAGGAAATGGGGGACTGGGGGTTGAACAAGGAAAGAGGCACATGGCAGAAAGAAACACCAAAGATCATGGGCACATCAAGCAAGGCACTTCGGTACCTGAGCCTTGGATTCAACAGCCACTTGCCTCTACCATAATACCACCCGCCATTTCGAGGTATACTAAGATATGAAGTGCCTACAACAAACCGGAAAACAGGAGGGGCTTCTGTAGCAATCTTACCTCTGCCAGAAAGTCGTTGCCAGCTGGGCTGCTCTCATCATAAGTGGCCGTTTCACTCGTTCCTGGAGAGCACATTTCCACATGGACACGTGGACACATGCAACATGGACACGTGGACACATGCAACATGGACACGTGGACACATGCAACATGGACACGCGGACACATGCAACATGGACACGCGGACACATGCAACATGGACACGCGGACACATGCAACATGGACGCATGCACATCTGAGCGGAACAGAGAGCGAGTACATCCAGGTTGCAGGTTTTTTGAGAATTCTAAAAATATCCCTGCAACATCCAGGTCGCAAGTGTCCAAACTATTGATGCGAAAAAAACAAGAGATATTCTGCGTCACCCTCTTGTATCAAGCACCTGCCTCACAACTTCCTTCCCTGTTCTAAACCTCCCAACCTCCCACACACCAACCAACCAACGACGCACCATAGAAGCCCACAGCTGAGGTGTTGACCAGAACAGAGGGGCGCTTGTCCTTGGGGAGAGAGTTGATAGCCTCTACGATCTTAGCAGTCGTGTCCACTCGGCTGGAAATGATCTCTGCCTTGATCTGAAGCAGCAGAATCAGGTGGACAGTTGCGGGAGGGGGTAGGATGACGGGTGGGGAAACGATTCAATTGTCTCTATGATCTTAGCAGTCGTCTCCACTCCGCTGGAAATGATCTCTGCCTTGATCTGCAGCAGCAAAACGAACAAAGGATTGGGGGTAAGGGAAGGAAGTGGGGGATATTGTTGGGGAGCAGGAGTAACTTGTCTTTTCGATTTCTGTTTTTCTAGTCGACTCAAAAATAGACTCATCATACAAGTTTTAAGTCGACTCAAAAACGGGGGGGGGGGGAGGGGGGGAAGGGAAGGAAGTGGGGGATGTTGTTGGGGAGCAGGAGTAACTTGTCTTTTCGATTTCTGTTTTTGAGTCGACTCAAAAACGGGGGGGAGGGAGGGAAGGAAGTGGGGGATATTGTTGGGGAGCAGGAGTATCTTGCCTTTTTTATTTCCCAAAATCATCAAGGGCTAATAGCGGCACACTCCACTCCCCACCTTCCCAAAACGGCACCTTGCCCTGACGGCACCTTGCCCTGACGGCACCTTGCCCTAATGGCGCATTAAAACCTGATGGAACTCATATCCCCACCCACCGCAGGGCTCCACCGTGTGCTGATGGGCGTGCCGGCCAGGTTCACCACCGGCCCACTGCCTGCCGTATTTCCCTGGTGGCCCATATCTACCCCTCCCACCAACCCACCGCAGGGCTCCACCGTGTGCTGATGGGTGTGCCGGCCAGATTCACCACCGACCCACTGCCTGCCACGGCTGCTGCCCACCCCTCCGGCCCCACCAGCTCCACTCCCTCTGTGCCTGGGGTGGAGGATCGGGAGAAGAACACACTGAGCGAATCAAGCGGAGAGTTGGGAAAGCGGGATCGGTAATAGAGATGTCAAGACTCCACTCCCTAATCTTCTGGCCCCACCAGCTCCACTCCCTCCGTGCCTGTGGTGGGATTGTGCAGGGTACAACTTACAAGTGGTGTTGACGAAGAATGAAGAGGAGATGTGTAGCGAGGTTGTTTTTGAGACGTCTCAAAAACAACCTCGCTCCACTGTGGTGGGATTGTGCAGGGTACAACTTACAAGTGGTGTTGACAAAGAATGAAGAGGAGATGGTAGGAGAAATTGAGGCAAGCCAAGGAGCGCAACAGCAAATACTTACAGATACCTCTCAAACAGTCATCGAACACCTGCAAAAAACTTCTGACGCGATGCCAACTCCTTCAAACACCTTCGAAACACCTTCAAATACCTGTCCACCCACCTGCAAAGACCTCCTTGGCCCGATCCACTGAACGCGCCAAAAATTTCACCTGCTCACAGCTCGCCCTTGTTGTTGCAGGTGAGTTATGAGAATTCTCAAAACCCACCTGCACCTTCAAATACCAGCCCATACTCCTCACCTGCAAAGACCTCCTTGGCCCGATCCACTGAGCGCGTCAGGACTTTCACCTGCTCGCCCTCTGCAGCAAAAGTTTGGGAGGGATGGGGGAAGCGGTATAAGGGAAACACGGAGCAAGGCATCAGCAAGCACACACCAATCGAGTGTGATGAGGCGATTTTCCCCATCACACAAAATCCCCAGCACAAAATCGAGTGTGAGTGAAAAAATCGCCTCATCACACAAGAAATCAGGAAGCACGCACCAATCGAGCACTGGCCAATCAATCGCCAGGCTACCTAACCCAATGCATGCATGGGCGAGTGAAACGAGAGATGGGAGTGTCTGCAATGGTTGGGATAGGTTGAGACTGGTATGGAGAGGAGCAGCAGTGATAGAACACCTGTCGCAAACCGAAATACCAAATTGTCTTTGGTAATCCACGTTATAAGCACCTGCTAGGAGAGCTTTGACGAGTGCAGACCCAACGAATCCAGTGCCTCCGACCACCGCCACTGGGCCGACCTGGAGGGCGGCCAGAAACAAAACAAAGCACCACCTGACGGTCATGCAAAAATATATGAATCCGTGGTTCCAGCGAAATTGGTAAGGTGGAGGATAGGAGAGCAGACGTTCAGCAAACGCACATCCCTATTTATACCAAGTTCAGCTTCAGCAGCAAAAGAATTAGAATCAAAGAAAGAAAGAATGAAAGAAGAAGAAGAAAAAAACGTATTTCAGACGCACACACATTGCTTGAGTTAGCTAGCCGTGACACCACGCAGCGACTCACTCCCTTTGCTGCATTGGAACCTGCAGCTTGCGCTGACACGGTCAGGCGACGAGCATTGCAAGGCGCCAACTTCTGAGGCGCCCCAAAAGCATGCACTGACTCTCGCTCACCTTTGCTGCATCTGAGCCTGCAGCTTGTGCTGACACGGTCAAGCGGCGAGCGTTGCAAGGCGCCAACCCGAACGAGGCGGGCTGAGAGCGGGTGAACGCTGGACAGGCAGAGGAGAGGGGTCCGTGGCTCTGCAGAGGCGGATGAAAGTGAGGGAGAGGAAAATCAGAGAGAGAGGGCAAGGAGAAGCAGGGAGTGAGGGAGAGGAAAAAAAGGGAGAGAGGGAGAGGAAAAACAGAAAGAGAGGAAGAGAGGCAACAGGCAACGGGAAGGTTGAGAGGTTGAGATAAACCAGGGGAACAATTCGCGCTAGTGCAAGGGATGAGAACGAGGCATGCGAGAACAGGAGGCGTCTAGACGACAGTGGGGGTGATGTGACTTTTGAGGCGCCTCAGAGGTTGAGATAAACCAGGAGAGAATGCCGCGCTTGTGAAACGGATGAGAACGAGGCACGCGAGAAGAGGAGGCGTCTAGGCGATAGTGGGTGATGTGCAGATGCAACAGGGAATGCATCCTCCCTGTGTAGTGACGACAGTGTGTGAAGGCAGAAATTCGGGTGAGGTTGAGGAATGGGACTGATAACATTGCCCATTCGTGTGCTGAAGCTACTGTAGAATTGTAAAATTGTGAGCCGAAATCACTGTAGGCGCGCGTATGCTGATGCTGAAGGGCGACCATGGCAGGAGTGACATGATACGGCATGGAAGAATGAATCGTGAGCCGCTTAACTTTACTGCGGAAGGTTGCGTGGGTGGGAATTTAATGATTTTTTTGCGAGGCATACATGGCGAGGGATGCGACGAACAAAGACGGGCGTGGCGAGGGATGCGATGAACGTAACGACAGGCGAGTGAGCGGGTGCGGATCACCTCAGCAGAGGAGACAATGTTTCTTGATTATTCTCGGAAATACCTCGCGACACGAGCAACTCGCGACAGGAGCATGAGCGGGGGGGGAATTCCCCACGAAGGGTATGAACGAGTGCGTGGGTGGGGATTACCTCAGCGGAGAGAACCAAGGAACGCGAAGAACCAGAAAAGAACGCTGAACGGGTAAATGAGCTGCTTTCTGATCGACTACTCGCTGCGAAGATCGCCGATGGCGACGACGTCACAAGGCGAGCTGCTGCCGAGGCGTGAATGGCGGCCATTGCGGCTCGGTTGCTGCTGGCTGGTTTCAAAACTTGTCTTAAAACCCGCAGCCTGAATTACAAGAAAAGTTGGGAGGTGTTAACACTTTCCCTCCCGAACCAGTGTGGTTACCAGGTTTTCACCTGCAAAACGTGAAAGAAGTCGCAGGCAGCGCAGGGAAGGGTCGCTCGGTTCCTGGGCTGAGGTGTGCACACCAAACTGGAAATATGTAATTCAGGTCGTTCGAAACTGCCTAGTCTGAGCAGCTAGAGCGACAGCCATAGCATAGAACATCTAGCATTCTACCCCATTCCAGCGCATGGCGGAAAATTCCTCCTTAGGACGTTAGGACCATGCCTTCATTCTTCCAATCCGTCTCTAAAGCGCCCCGCGGTTCTAGGTCACGTTTCCACTCGACATAGCTAGCCGGGGCCATGGTTGCACATATGCCCGTCGTCGCCCTGGTTTCACTTCCACACCGCCCACCGCACCAATGTCGCCTATCTTCATAGCCGCGACGTCCTCTCTATCCACCGCGTAGGTTTCATCCACCTGCTTCGCCGCATCGCTTCTTCTCCCCGACGTCCACACTCGGACCCCTTCCGGAACACACACGCGATCCCCTCCATCCCTCACGCTTCTTCCCTCGAACGAGCACGCTCCCTTCCCTCCCATCTCCTTCACGCAAAACCCTCTGTTGCGCACGCGAACATCCCTCCGTCGCGGATGATAACGCCTTCCCGTCGCACACAGGCACTCCCCTCGAACGGTCACGCACACTCCCTTTCGTCGCCGGCGCGCACTCCCTTCCGTCGCCCACGCTCAAGCCCTTCCCGTCGCCCACGCTCACTCCCTTCCCATCGCGATCGCGGGGGGAAATCGTACCGTCGCCCACGATCATTCACTTCCGTCGCCCACGCTCACCCCCATTCCATCGCCTTCGCGCAATCCTTCGGTCGCACACGCTCACCCCCGCTCGTCGCCACGGCCTATTCCTTCCCGCATCTCCGCCTCACCCCGTCTCCTCCTCACCCCAGCTCCGTCCGCGCGCACTCCCTCCCGTTGCGCGCGACAACTCCCCTTCCGCCGCCCACGCTCTCTCCCTCCCGCCACGTTCTCTCGCTTCCCTCCTGTCGCGACAGTCCCCTCCGTCGCCCACGCTCACTCCTCCCCACCACGCACGCTCTCCCCCCATCCATCGCCCACGCTCACTGCCCGTACTCCGCACACGCTCACTTCCCTCCGTCGCCCAGGCTCACCCCCTGCCCCTCGCCTTCTCTCATTCCCCTCCGTCGCCTATGCTCCATCCCCATCCCTTCCCTCCCCATCCCTCATCTCCCCATCCCTTCCCTCCCTATCCCTCATCTCCCCATCCCTTCCCTCCCCATCCCTCATCTCCCCATCCCGTCCCTCCCCATCCCTCACCTCCCCATCCCCGCCTCCCCATCCCTTCCCTCTCCATCCCTTCCCTCCCCATCCCTCACCTCCCAGTCTCTCAACTTACCGTCCCTCTTCTCCCCATCCCTCTTCTCCCCATCCCTCTTCTCCCCATCCCTCTTCTCCCCATCCCTTCCCTCTCCATCCCTCACCTCACCATTCCGTTTCAACCCATTCCGCCCCACCCCATTCCGCCCCACCCCATTCCGCCCCACCCCATTCCCCATAGGGGAGTGAGCAGGAAAGAACAGAATGAGCAGGGAAAAACAGAGTGCAGGGGAGACAGTGAGCAGAGGTAAAATAATTGAGCAGGGGGAAAGAGAGAGAACATGTTGAAAGGGAGTGAGCAGGTGGGAAGATAGTGAGCAGGGAGAAACATAGTGAGCAAGGGGAAGAGAGCGAGCAGGGGAAAACAGAACGAGCAGCAAGGGGAAGAGAATGAGCAGTGGAGGAAGAGAGTGAGCAGGGGGGAATAGAAAAAACAGGGGGGAAGAGAGGAAACAGAGCGAGCAAGGGGGAAACAGAGTGAGGAGCGGGAAGGGAGCGAGCAGGGAGAAACATAGTGAGAGCAGCCCTGTCCGTGCTGCACTCGCCGAACAGCGCCACCACGCTGGCCGCTGCCTGGCGTGCGCTGATGGCATGCGCCTTGCGCACGTCGAGGGTGTGAGAGAGGCGAGGAGTGTGAGAGAGGCGAGGAGTGTGAGAGAGGCGGGGAGTGTGAGAGAGGCGAGGAGGAGTGTGAGAGAGGCGAGGAGTGTGAGAGAGGCGGGGAGTGTGAGAGAGGCGAGGAGTGTGAGAGTGGCGAGGAGTGTGAGAGAGGCGGGGAGTGTGAGAGAGGCGAGGAGTGTGAGAGTGGCGAGGAGTGTGAGAGAGGCGAGGAGTGTGAGAGAGGCGAGGAGTGTGAGAGAGGCGAGGAGTGGCGGAGGAGGATTGGGTTAGAAGGGGAGGAATTGCAGGGAAGGCGTGAGAAAAAATACCATGGAAGTTCAAAGGTAGGGAAAGGGAAATGAAGTTGTTCGAGGGGAAAAGAGGCGATGAGGGTTGAGAGTGGGAATGGAAAGCAGGGGCTTATGAGGAAGGGTGCGTGGGGAGGCGTGGCGAGTGTGAGAGGGCGGGCGGACGTCGTGATGAGGCCCGCAGGCGAGCGCGGAGTGAGCAAGGGGATGAGGGTGGGCATGGGGAAAGGGAGTGAACAGGGGGGAACACCACGAACTGGGGGGAAGAGGGTGAGCAGGGGGAAACAGAATGAGCAAGGGGGAAACAGAATGAGCAAGGGGGAAACAGAATGAGCAAGGGGGAAGAGAGTGATCAGGGGGGGGGGAGGGAGTGAACAGGGGGGAACAGAGTGAAGGGAGGAAGGGGAGTAATTGTTTCGCATGAGTGTACGTGGGTGAGAGTGAAGCTTTGGGTGGGGAAAAAAAGAGGTGGTAAACCAGGGCACTGGGAAGGGTAGAGAAGGCGGCGGGGCGGGAAACCAGGGCGTCGGCGCGAGGGAGGGGAATGGGCATGGGCGACGGAGGAAGGAAGCGAGGGCGAAGAAGAGGGGACGCTCGACGAAGACGTCAGCGGCGGGAATGAGAACAATGTTGACGCAGCGACAGGTGGGAGAGGAGAGGTCGACTCGGCGAGCGATGGGGAGGGAAAACGAGGGCGACGGGAGGGGGAAAGCGAGGGCGACGGGAGGGGGAAAGCGAGGTCGACGGAAGGGGGAAAGCGGAGGGGGAAAGCGAGGTGGACGGGAGGGGGAAAGCGAGGTCGACGGGAGGGGGAGGCGGCGATGGCGACCCGCGAGGCGAGGGTGGTAGGCGGGGAAGATGCGGTACGCGACGGGCGGGGGAAGCGAGGGCGGCGGGTATGGGAAGCGAGGGCAACGGGAGGGGAGAAGCGAGGGCGGGCGGAGGAAGCAAAGGCGACGGGCAGGGAGGAGGCGAGGCGACGGGCGGGGAGGAGGTGGTGCGCGGGAAGAGCGAGGGCGACGGGCGGGGGAAGCGAGGTGGGCAAATCGCTAATATCTCCCGTGCCATCTCGTTTCTACGTGCGTCACACTCGCAGCCAGCGCCTACGATTCACTTCGATTGCATGACCGCGCTTCATCTTCTATTCGATCGTCCCTAAATTGTGTTCACTTGATATGCCTGGCTGGTGAGCGCGATGCTTGGATCCTAAAAAGCTTGTCTGAGTTGTTCGCTTGTTCTGTCGCACAGGTTTTTACCCTGCTCTAGCTCTCTGGGGTTGTAAGCAGAATGTATGCGAACTGTTGGGTTGCGTTGGCTGATAACGCCTCGTTGACTCACGGGAGAGTCGCATCATGTTTCGCTAACTTTTTTGCTTTCGCAATTCTGCCGCACCTCATATTGCCCGAACCCCAAACCTACCAAACCAAGCGTTGACTCAGTTTTTGTAATTCAGGCTTCGGGTTTTAAAGCGACGGTGCACATTTGCCACCCAAAACCCAGAACCCTGGCGAATTGTTACTGCGGATGGAAAGTGTCCGCACGAAATCCTGGTTTTCGCCAGCCAGCACTTTCGCGCTGGCAAGCCTGGTTAAAAAAAAAAAACTTCTGAACCCAACACTGCCAAAATGTGCACCGTCGCTTTAACAGTTTGACAAACAGACAACCTTGGGATTCCCAAAACCTGAGGCTCGGAGGTGAGGGAACCAAACACTGGTTTGGTAATGAAGGGAAAGCGCAGGTTATGTGGGACATGTCGAGCCTGATTGCGAGGCCTGGAATAGCTGAATTCTGTCAACCAATTGAGCTGGGCTGGCGTGGACAAGCCCGTGCCAAGAGATCTCACGTAGATTTGCGTGATGGTATGGGCTGACGTGGACCACAGTGAAGGTGCGGACATTTGAAACTTGTGTTTGACGCTGATTAATAGATGAGAACAGTGTAGCTGATTTGCATTTAACGAAGCAAATCTCAAAGGAGGGAATTCAGTGTACCTTCTAAACCTTCACCACTATTACGGCTTCTCTATCTTTGGATGGAACAAAGTGGTCTGTGAGATCTGCTTTTTCTGAGAACACAACTCACACTTGCCACTTCTTTCGCCATTCGCGGCCAAATTCGAGTTTTTCACCACAGCAAAGAACGGGATCTGATCTGACCCGTCTAGTCCTAAGTTGGCTGGCGTAAGCTTCGACTAAGTTTCATTCTTTTTAGTGCTCGAATCGCGATCCCGCTGTTGCTTCGAAGCTCCAGCCATGGCGGTCTCAGGAATGGGAGACGGTCGCATGCCCGGGGTGCGGATTCGCATAGATTTGTCGGATTCTGTCGATCTTACAGTTCAACAGCACGCGTAGGACAGTATTTTATTACCTTTTTGCTGAATTAGTTTCCCGCTCGTTCTGCTTTGTTCAGGGTGATCGGCTTTTCAATGAAGCGGCGACGGAGGAGAAAGGCGAACGCGCTCGTCTGGTACGTTGCTGATTTCCACGAATGACCGATGCAAATCGATCCATCTAACATTCGACTGATACATGAAAGCCGATCCGTTGTTTGGAACGATCTGCGGTCGTCGCCCAGCATTGTTGAATTCGACCTTTCTTCCTTCGTTAACTCTCATCGCATCCCCCGACCACTTCCCTTCTCGATCCGTTTTGGAACGATCGACTCCGCCGTCGTTTCAGCGGTGTTGAATTGCACCAGCTTTGCTTCTCTAGCCCTCATTCCCATCCCCCTGTCCACGATCCTTCTTCTTTCTCCTCCTCGTCTCTCGCATTATCGTGACTGTCCGAGCCCTCCTCCCACCCCCCTCCTCCACTTCCGTACCCCGTACCCCTTCCCCCGCTTATCCCCTCCGCTGTTTCCCCCCTTCTCCTTAAAAGGTTGAAATATCACAAATATCTCGTCTGCCTATTCCCAGTGATCCGATCAGTCGTCGTTTGTTGCAGTCGTGTTATTAACAAATCTTGTCAAATCGACTACCTCGCCAGTTCCCTCCTTTCCCCCACCCCCGTCCCCTCTCCCCTTGCCCCTCATATCTCCCCCTGCCCCCGTCCGCGTTGTTCACCGGGATCTCATCAGTCGTTGTTTGTGGGCGCCATGGCCATCTCGCGTCAAGCCGACTCTTTCCGCTCTTCCCGTCTCCCATCCCCTCCCCCCTCCCCCAAACCTTTCATCAGTCGTCATTCGTGGGCGCTATGGCTATCTCCGATCTCGTCAAGTCGACTCTCGGACCCAAAGGAATGGTGAGGACCTAGGGAACTGTGCGACAAAGGAAGTAGATATAAGCTAACCAGTGGAATAAATTCGATTTGACCAGGGGGGTTGAGCATCCAGGGAATTGAATTTAATCCGTTCAAGGAATCAAATTCAAATAGACATGGGAACTAGAGTGATCAGAGGATTAGGATATAATTTGGCCAGGGGATTCGGGCGACCAGGTGATTGAATCTGAATTGGCTAGGAGATCAGCTCAATTTCGTCCTCTTTTTTTTTGTTTTGTTTTTTTTTGTCTTCATTTTGCCGGTTTTTTATTCAACTACAGGACAAGATTCTGCAGTCCACCAGCCGTGGAGGCGGGCTCATGGTGACCAACGATGGAGCCACCATTCTCAAGGCACTACACATCGACAACCCGGCTGCCAAAGTGCTTGTTGGTGAGTGTCTCTCAGCCTACCTCGTAGTGGTATGCAATCTTCAGCCACCACTAGCCGTGGAGGCGGGCTGATGGTGACCAACGACGGAGCCACCATTCTCAAGGCTCTACACATCAACAACCCCGCTGCCAAAGTGCTCGTTGGTCATTGTCTCTCAGCCTTCCACGTGTTTTGAGGAGTCTCAATTCTTGTAGCTGTATTGAATTTGCTTGATCACATGATCATTCAAGTCGTGTACTTAAAAAATGACTGTGCGGTGCGGACAGCCCCCTCGGAGCCACTTTGAGAATTCTCTTAATTGATTCCAGCATCTGCCATCCCACCTTGTACTGGTAACGAGTCTGCTTATTCACATGCTCATTCAAGTCCCCTACTAAGAAATGACCGTGTTGACAGCCCCCACAAAGCTGCTACTAGCTTGTAGTGCCACTTGGCCTACCAACCCCCAATGTCAGGACGACGAGGTGGGCAATGGTACCGCATCAGTGGTGGTGCTGGCAGGGGAGTTGCTGAGAGTGGCGGAGAAGCTGGTTACCGCATTGATCCGTTGTTAATATGCTTTTATCCCCGTTATTGACATCCCCAGACATATCCAAGGTGCAGGACGACGAGGTGGGCGACGGCACGACGTCAGTGGTGGTGCTGGCGGGGGAACTGCTGAGGGAGGCGGAGAAGCTGGTTACTGCGAGGATTCACCCCATGACCATCATCTCAGGTGGGGAATGGGTTGATTGAGGAATGAGAGATTTTAAGAAAGAAGAAGGGCAAAGAATGGGAGTGGTAGTGCTGGGGAGGGGACTGCTAAGGGAGGCGGAGAAGCTGGTTATGGCAAGGATTCACCTTATGTCCATCATTTCAGGTGGGAAGAAGGGCGAGAATGAGGAACTAATTTGAAATGTCAAGAAATAGTACCCAGAGATGACGAATGGGGGTGAGAGGTGGTGAGGGAGCTGCTGTGAGAGGGAGAGTCAGAGAAGCTGGTTACTGCAAGGTTCCGCCGTATGACTTTTGAGACGTCGCAAAAGCTGCTGTGAGAGGGAGAGTCAGAGAAGCTGGTTACTGCAAGGTTCTGCCGTATGACTTTTGAGACGTCGCGAAAGCTGCTGTGAGAGGGAGAGTCAGAGAAGCTGGTTACTGTGCGGTTCCGCCGTATGACCATCATTTTTTAGGTGGCGAGTAGGGCGAGGAATGGGAGATTCGCTTGAAACGAAACTGATGAACATTTGCCCCAGCCGAGCTGAGTCTGAACCCTCGCATTTATGTGTACCCGTTGTTGCTGAAACGTGCAGGTTACCGCATGGCTCTGGATTGTGCCCGGGAGGTACTGATCAGCAAGAGCAGAGACAACAAGGACGACCCGGGTAAGCTTATCTGGACATTTCCCGTTTCTGTGGTTCTTTTTCATTGTGGCGTCTCACAAACTGGATTGTGCCCGGGAGGTACTGATCAGCAAGAGCAGAGACTACACGGACGACCCAGGTAAGCCTATCTTGGCTCTTGTTTAGTTACATGTTTCATGTGATTGTCATGCTATTTCCACCAAGAAGCTTACTAGAGATGTGTCTAGGGTGCTTTTCCACCCACCAATGTTTTTTCTGTCTGATTTGCTCTGCTATGCAACCAAGTTCAGGGAGGCTTTGTTGCGCATCGCCAAAACCACGCTGAGTTCCTAGATCCTGTCCCAGGACAAGGAGCACTTTGCGTCGCTTGCAGTGGATGGTCCCAGGCTCCTCATGAAACGTTGCTCTGAATTCCTCCTTTTCCGTACACTTATTCCCTGAATAAGTAATTCGTGTCATGACACTTACTTGTTCGTCCCATGACAGCCAAGTTCAGGGAGGATCTGCTGCGCATTGCCAAGACGACGCTGAGCTCCAAGATTCTCTCGCAGGACAAGGAGCACTTCGCCTCGCTCGCAGTGGATGCAGTGCTGCGTCTCAAGGGCGGCACCAACCTGGAGGCCATTCAGATCATCAAGAAGGCCGGCGGGGCTCTGTCCGACTCGTACCTTGATGAAGGGTGAGTGGGATACTGTTTTTCTAGAACTTCTCCCGCGTTTTCCGGGTCGCTCCAGGTTTTTTATTTTCCGGGTTTCTCCAGGGTATTTTTCACGGTTCTACGAAGGTTTGGGGTTTAGTGAGCAATGAGCAACTGTGGATGCGGTGCTGCGTCTCAAGGGCAGCACCAACCTGGAGGCTGTCCAGATCATCAAGAAGGCGGGAGGGGCTCTGTCCGACTCGTACCTTGATGAAGGGTGCGTTGGCTAAGTTTATCCAGGGTTTCTTCAAGGTTTTGCCGGGTCACTTCAGGTTTCATCTGGATTTTTTTTTTATTTTTTTTTTTCTGGTTTTCATGAAGGGTTTTTGGGTTTAGTAAAGATATTTCCAGCCTTTTCGCCTCAAGGGCAGCACCAACCTGGAGGCTATTCAGATCATGAAAAAGGCTGGAGGTGCCTTCTCCGGATCATACCTAGATGAAGGGTGAGTGCAGCCAGGGTTTCTTCAGGGGTTCTCCAGGGTTTCTCCAGGGTTTTGTCCAGTCTCTTCAGGGTTTCCCTGCAGTGGATGCAGTGCTGCGTCTCAATGGCAGCACTAACTTGGTTCCACTCAGATCATTAAGAAGACCGCTTTTCCCCTTTTTACCCGCCAAAGAGGATTGAAAACGCAAAAATCCTCGCCGCGAACACAGCCATGGACACGGACAAGGCGAATATCTACTTTTCCTCCTCCCCTCCCATTGCTTCAACACCAGGTTCATTCTGGATAAGAAGATAGGCGTTGGGCAGCCAAAGCAGATCGAGAACGCCAAGATTCTTGTGGCGAACACAGCCATGGACACTGACAAGGTCAAGGTCTATGGCGCCCGCGTGCGCGTAGATGGCAGGGCAAAGGTCGCAGAGATTGAAGCAGCCCTGAGTGATTGCAGGACTCAAAACAGGCACCACTGCCTCTCCCCTTCCCCCTCTTCCCCTTCCCCTTCTCCCCGTCCCCCTTTCCTGCCGGCCCTCCTGCACCTCCCCTTCCCCGACCCCCGGGTTCCCACCCAAAAATCAGGTTTATTCTGGACAAGAAGATAGGTGTGGGGCAACCGAAGAGAATCGAGAACGCCAGGATTCTCGTCGCAAACACGGCGATGGACACGGACAAGGTGAAGATCTACGGCGCCCGCGTGCGCGTCGACGGCATGGCCAAGGTTGCAGAGATTGAAGCGGCCGAGAAAAACAAGATGCGGCAAAAGGTGGAGAAGATTATCGCGCACGGGATCAACTGCTTCATTAACCGGCAGCTGATTTATAACTTCCCGGAGGAGCTCTTTTCGGACGCGGGGGTTATGGCGATCGAGCATGCGGATTTCGAGGGGATCGAGAGGCTGGCGCTGGTGACGGGTGGGGAGATTGCCAGCACGTTTGAGGACCCTGCGGGTGTGAAGCTGGGGCAGTGCAAGGTGATCGAGGAGATCATGATTGGGGAGGACCGCCTGATTCACTTCTCGGGGGTGGCGCTGGGAGAGGCGTGCACCATCGTGCTGCGAGGGGCCAGGTGAGAAACTATGAGGGTTCAGGTTTGGGGTTTAGGGTTTTGGGATAGGGATTTCTGCCCTTGAAAGCCCCGAATCTTAAATCTTGTGAGGGTTGGGAGTGAGGGGATTGAGCGGCTGGCGCTGGTGACGGGTGGGGAGATTGCGGGCCTTCGAGGACCTGGCCGGGGTGAAGCTGGGGCAGTGCAAGGTGATCGAGGAGATCATGATTGGGGAGGACCGCCTGATTCACTTCTCGGGAGTGGCGCTGGGAGAGGCGTGCACCATCGTGCTGCGAGGGGCCAGGTGAGAAACTATGAGGGTTCAGGTTTGGGGTTTAGGGTTTTGGGATAGGGATTTCTGCCCTTGAAAGCCCCGAATCTTAAATCTTGTGAGGGTTGGGAGTGAGGGGATTGAGCGCTGGTGACGGGTGGGGAGATTGCGGGCCTTCGAGGACCCGGCCGGGGTGAAGCTGGGGCAGTGCAAGGTGATCGAGGAGATCATGATTGGGGAGGACCGCCTGATTCACCTCTCGGGGGTGGCGCTGGGAGAGGCGTGCACCATCGTGCTGCGAGGGGCCAGGTGAGGGACAGAGGGGCTCAGGGTTAGGGTTTAAGGATTAGGGTTCAGGGATTGAAAAAGGTTGAAAGGATTAGGGGCTGCCAGATAGTTGGCTGATTCGCTTTTCCGAGGTGGCGCTGGGAGAGGCGTGCAGCATAGTGCAGCGAGGCGCCATTTGGGATTTAAAAGAGGTTCAGGGTCAATAATTTGGAATACCCATGATTTCTCCACCCACCCCTCCCCCCTTCTCTCTTGATTATTTCCTCTCCTCCCCCACTCACGCCTTTCATCCTATTCTCCCCTTGTCTTGCCGTCCCTCTCAGTTCACACGTGTTGGATGAGGCTGAGCGGTCGCTGCATGATGCGCTGTGTGTGCTGACAGCGACAGTTGCGGACAGCAGAGTGGTGTGGGGTGGGGGCTGGCCGGAAGTCATGATGGCGACTCGAGTTGATGACCTTGCTCGCCGCACACCGGGTGAGTTGACAACAGCTGACTGAGTGTTAACTGACGTTGACTGACTGTTGACTGAGAATGAATTCTGTGTGGAATGGCAGAGGGAGCACTCAGGGAGGGCAGTTGTGGACAGCAGAGTGGTGTGGGGTGGGGGCTGGCATGAAGTTATGATGGCGACGCGAGCCATGACCTTGCCAGCCGCACACCGGGTGGATTGGAGGAGTGACTGACTGACGGGTGACTTGTTCGCGGCAATTCGTTGGCTGTTGACTGGCTGTTGACTGGTTACTGTTGACTGACTGTTGACTGGCTGTTGACTGGTTACTGTTGACTGACTGTTGACTGGCTGTTGACTGAACATACAGTGTGAAATGAGAGGCCAGAGCTGGTGGCTCATACCCCTCAACCCTCCCTGCTCCTGCACTCCCTTTTCTCACCCTCTCCACCTTTACTCCCCTGTTCACAGGCAAGCGCGCTCTAGCAGTGGAGGCGTTTGCTTCTGCCCTGCGTGCCATCCCCACCATCATTGCCGACAATGCTGGGCTGGACAGTGCAGAGCTGGTGGCTCAGCTGAGGGCGGCGCATGCTGAGGAGAACAGCCGTGCTGGCATCGATGTTATCACGGGGCAGGTGAGAGAGAAAGGATTGCTTGTGCTCATCCCCTAGAAATACCCTTTTTGATCAATGACCCTTAGCTGATTGTTGCCTGTTTCGGTTAAGTGTTCATGAAGCGTCAACACTTCCGACTTGTTCTTTCCGTCTCGCTTGTCTTGTATTCACCTCTGTCCTTCCTTCGCTTTTCCACTCTCCCATGCATGTGCGTAACAGTCTGGCGACATGGAGGAGTGTGGGATCTACGAGTCACTCAAGGTGAAGCAGGCTGTGCTGATGTCAGCAACGGAGGCAGCGGAGATGATCCTGCGTGTGGATGACATCATCACCAACGCTCCTAGAAGGCGCGAGGAGAGGCTATGAGGCAACAGTGCTCTGTAGAGAGTTTTTTGCTGTTGTGATCGCACGTACAGCTACACAGGCAGGGCCTCAGATATCAGGAAAAAAACCATGAAATTCCTGATTTTGGCAGTCCTTTCTCAACCTACCCTGAAAAACCAGTGTTAAGATTTTTGTGGGACTGATCTTTCAGGCTTTTTTGTGAGGCCACACTGAAATTTCAGTTCTTTTTTTCCAAGTACACTGATGCCACAACGTTGAAACGAATCCAACACTGAAAGCGATTCTGACATGTGTCATGTGGATTTGACCGCAATTGCAGGGAATCTCAGATTCCCGCGGTGTGGGCACTGCGGAGCGAGACGAACCTGTGAAAATTTGCCTCAAATTCACGATTGAGAGGTGCTTTGGCGCGGCGCCACACATCATTGGGCCGTTTTGCTGCAGCATCTTTTCTTGGCCAATCCGAACGTGGCCACCATGTGGTGCTGGAGGGCTGCCAACGTTCCTGCCCCGTTGACATCACCTGCAATGCGACGCGTTAGGATTGGCCTGTGTTGTGCTGGCAAGCACCGTGCCATCCATCTTGATGTCAAGGTGGGGATGCTTCCACGCCGCCTAGCCCATGCACCGTGGTTGCCATCCAGGGGCCCCTTCTTCTCCAAGCTTTGCATCCGAAGCTGGGTTTCCCCCTTTCTTCCTAGTGTACCAAGAGGTAGCCAGCCGTGGCCTGTGCTTTGCCTGTGCAATCCCTCTCGTTGTCGCTAGCTTAGATGTGAGGCCGTCCCCGCTGCTTACCATGGGTGAACACCTTGACGGCACGGAAACAAACGGCGAACACGGCGGTCAGGCACATCGCCAGCCGCCTGTAGTCCGTTCTGAAGCAGTTACCGACCTCGATTTATTGTTCTCGAGCATAGCGGAAGTCAACGACAACGAGAAGCCACCAGATCTCGAGCCGCCCGACAAAATCCCGTTCGAACACATCGATGAGGAGGGTTGGTTTGCATCCTCGACAGCGCCAATCACGGAGCAGGACAGCTCGCTGACTCTAGCTGAAAAACCGGCTCCCGAACCCGTGACCAAGAAATCCGGCCGATACATGTAGTCAACGCTGCCATGGTTTACAAAGGGCGCTGACGACGGAGCTACCCCGCCTTCGCCAACCGACCAATGGTCGTCGCCCGTGATTGCCGGCCCGCAGGAGTCGCCATCAGTTCCTGGTCCTTCTAAGCAGTCAGGACGCGACGCGATTTACACCGAGTCTCTGTATAAGTACAAGACCGAGTGGCTAGACAGGTTTTTGTGGCTCATTCTTTTGCGGCAATCTGACGGTCTCCCAGCTTTCAAGTGCTCTATCTGTACCGAGCATGCAGGTTCCGCTGGAAAGTGCAGGAAGGGCAGGAGGGGCGCCTCAGGCGTACAGACGCAGGCTTTCAAGAGGCATGCTGCAACAACGAAGCACAAGGAGGTGGTCAAGCACCAGGAAAAGCTTCTTGTTGAAGCTGGCCGGCAGCCACGGATCAACGGTGACAACCTCGCTCGCGACACTGAGAAGGAATGCGTCATCGAGCTGTGCGACTCTCTGCCCTTCGTAACCAAGCAAGATGCATCCATTGAGTTATGCGTGCATCTTGTTCGTTATCTCGCAGCGAAGAAGGTTCCGGGATTCCCCGCGAAGGGATACGGAACCTATTACACAACGTAAGTACCCGCTGTCAGATATTGTTCGTGATGTTTCTTTTGTTTACCTTTTGTGTAAGCACTAACATTGGCTCACATGCTCCACAGGTACGGCTTTGGGCAACTAACATAAGCGATTGCCACGTGGTTGCACACAACGCAACTCCAGCACCTCCTTACAAGTCTTTACATTGGAGTTACATGTGACGAGAGCACGGACAGGTGCCGAGGAAAGCACATGATCATTTTCGCGACCTTCATCCATGAGAATCGCGTCGTCACCGAGTTCCTTGCCCTTCTGACCGTGGAGAAGTGCGACGCCGCCTCTCTCCTCTACGTGTTTGTGTCCCACCTGCAGGCCCTCGGCATCGAGCTTGCCAAGATCGCTGGTATGAGCACCGATGGCGCGAGTGTGATGATGGGAAGCAAGAATGGTCTTGTCGCTCGACTGCGCCTCCGCATACCGCATCTCGTCTCAAGCCACTGCATAACCCACAGGTACGTTTGCTTTTGTACTAGTGCCAATCCTGATTATCCGTATGTCGGCCTTGCTGATACCCCGTGTTGCATGTTTGTGTTGTGATGTGCCTGCAGGGAGGCCCTCGCGGCAAAAGATGTCGCGGAGGCAATCCCCGAGTTCGACATGGTGGACGGGCTGATCCGTCAAGTCGTAGAGTATCTCGGCCGTTCCAACCCCTTGCACCAACGATTTTTGGAGCTACAGGAACTCTTCACGGCTACGAATCTGGAGCTTCAAGGCATTCATCAAGTCCGCTGGCTCTCCAAGGGTGATGCCATTCTGCGAACGGTGACGGTCTTCCCTGCGCTCATTGTCATGCTGTCTGAGTGGGACGAAACTCTGTACGAGCTCACCACCAGCTACATGTTCCATTTCTTGTTGTTCTTCCTTGCAGACGTGCTCGAGCAGCTGAACGTCTTGAACAAGTCCTTCCAGCAGCGAGAGGTGAGCAACAAGTCCTTTCAGCGTGTGCTGCACTTCTCATGATGTCTAGTTCTTGTATGCATGGCTTCTCTGTGTATATGTCAATGCATTTATACTGTGGGAGCTTAAGATCAACACTGATTGTTTAATAAATCACCCCCGACCGGTGGGGGTGCTGCCCCCCAGCAGCAGCAGCCACAGCAGCACCAGCCACAGCAGCACCAGCCACAGCAGGGACAGCAGCAGCAGCAGGGACAGCAGCAGCAGCAGGCACCGCAGCAGTTCCAGCAGTGGGGGCCCCCGCTGCAGTGGGGTCCGCAGCAGCACTGGGGTCCCCCGCCGCAGTGGGGTCCGGGAGGCCCTGGGAGCACCGGCCGCAGCAGCAGCTCTTCCAGCTGGGCCCCTCGCCCCCCTCGCCGTGACGCTGGCCCCTGCACCCACTGGTGCCTCACCAGGCCGGGCAGCCCCTGTCTCTGTGGTCGCGACGACCACTCTGCTGCGCGGTGCTTCCGCCGCCTCGACGACCTCTACCGGGCTCGTTGGGGCCCCCTGGCTTGCTTTCCTTGTGTCCCTCTGTGTTATTTCTGTCGCCATCTCATAGCTTGACATCGCAGTGTCTATGCGCAGATCAGGAGAACCATGTCTCACCTGGAGACCCGCTACGTCGACTGCGGCGACGATTTTGGAGGTAGGTTGAGCGCGCGCCTGTCCCCGTTCATCATGAAGTACGGGCCTGACAGTGACAAGCCTGAGGTGACGGTGCAGGGTGTGGACTCTGACGGTCGGCCGACTACACACAAGTTCCAACTGCATAAGAACCCAAGCGAGGACTGTCAGAATAACTGTGCAGGAATGAATGAACTATGAATGAGTTGGGTACAAGTACTAACCCTAAAGTGTTGTTCCCCTTGTAGACTAACCCACTATAGCCTAAAAAGAACACACACATGTAGTTTGACACACCCCCATAGGCTAAGTGGGAGATAGAAAACACAACAGACGGTCACAAGACCAGTCAGGCAAGAGAACAAAGCAAAGCAAAGCTCTGGGTGGATCTCAAGGACACCACATAATATGAGCACAAGCAAGCGGCCACAAGGCCAGTTCACATGCAGAGTTATAATAGCAAGGCAGTACACTGATCACAACCTAGCAAGAGTAAACAAGCAGGTATAAAGATATATATCAGTGTACAACAAGAGCAAGTCAAGCAACTAGCAGGTGAGGCAGAGTGGGCACAAGCCCAAGAGCAGTGCAGAAACGCTGATGATCACCAGACCCAAGGGCCTTGGTGAAAACATCAGTAGTGTTGGCCCGTGAGGCCACGTAGGAAAGGCGGAGCTGACAACGCTGCTGCAGCTCACGCGCAAGGAAGTAGCGAAGAGCAATGTGCTCCAGCCTCTGCTTGTGACACAAGGCAAGCATTGCCTTGTTGTCGACGTACAGAACTGGAGGAGAACGAGGCCGCTCCCCCAAGTCGGTCAGCAGGTAGGTCAGCCAGCGTAGCTCCTGTGCAGCCATGGCCCCAGCATAGATCTCGGCCTCACAGCTGGAACTAAGCACAAAAGAAGAACGAGTGGACCTCCACGAGAAAGAATCAGAGCCAAGACTGAAGGTGTAACCTTGTGACGAACGCTGAGTCGCCTGGACATCGGCCCAAGAAGCGTCGGAGTGTCCTGTGAGTACCACTGAAACCTGTCCTCCAAGCACTAGCCCCATGCCCGATGTACTGCAGAAGTAACGCAGTACCCTCTTCGCAGCATCCCAGTGCACCTTTTGGTGTCTACCGGGAGCCATGTAGCAAGCCAGGAGGCTGAGAGGATACGCGAGGTCAGGTCGTGTGCATGTCATCAGGTACATGAGGCAACCCACAAGCTCTGGGTACGGACCACTCGGCTCTACGGAGTTGTCCGAAGGTCGAGCTGAGAGCGAGTGGCCGGTAGACAGAGGAGTGGGCTGTGGCGAGGAGAACTGGAAGCCGAAGCGCTAAAGAACCTGGTGCACCATGTGTGACTGAGTCAGGGTGATGGTGCGCCGTGCTCTGTCCCAGGTGATCTGCAAGCCAAGATAGCTACGCAACTCACCCAGGTCAGTGCAGGTGTGTCTCTCCTACAGCTCCGCCTTCACTGGGGCCAGCGCCTCAGTGTCAGCAGTAGCAAAAACCAAGTCGTCGACGTACACTAGAACGTAGAACGGCAGCAGGGTAGTGTCGATGCGTAGAAACAACGTCGGGTCAGCAGAGGAAGGAGCAAACCCAAGAGCCGCAAGTGTAGTCCCCAGTGTGTCGTGCCACTGTCGGGGCGCCTGGCGGAGACCGTAGACTGGCCGCCGGAGGCTCCACTGGGTACCCGCAGGAAACGACCCAGTGAATCCGGGTGGGCGGCGCAGCCAGATCTCCTCGTGAAGGCTGCCCTGCAGGAAAGCCGTGGAGAAGTCGAGGGAATACAGCTCGTAGTCACGCTGTGCTGCAAGGTGTAGAAGCACCTGAAGAATAGTCATCTTTGGGGTGGGGGAGAAGGTATGGAAGAAGTCGACCCCCTGTCGCTGACTGAAGCCTCGAGCAACATAACGCGCCTTGAAGGCAGGCGGAGAACCTGGCGGCCGCTTCACTCTGAAAATCAACATGCCATCGACTATGTTCGCCCCAGGAAGGTGCCCGTGGACTTCCAGGAAGCCATCTCTGTGTCCATGGCTGTCTGCCATTGAGAGGAGTACTCACCCGCGATCGCCTCAGCGTAAGAGCGCGGGGTAGGGATGTCAAGTGCATCCGGGTCTCCCTCAGGGCAAAGCAGCATGGATGAGAAACGAGGTAAAGCGGCTGCAAGACACTCAAGGTCAAACTGTTTGTCCTCAAGTACGTCACTGCCAAGGGCAAGCTCACCCCCGACGGACGGAGGACAGACAGACTCAGACTCAGTGACAAGACTCGCAACGTAGTCGAGACGACTCCTTACTGCAAAGTCGACTAGCTCAGTAACTAGGGCAAACGCTGCAGTAGACTCAAGGTCAGGGTCAATGACGACAGTAGCGAGGAGACGAGTGACAGTAGGACTGGCAGCACGAGCAAGGTCGGACTCAGGGTCAGAAACGTGCGGAAGAGAGGACGCAGGAGGCTCAGGCAGGACAACATGCTATGGAACAAAGGAAGGTCGAAGTGCCATACCGTGAGTGCCTGGGACACCAGGAGGACGAGGACGGGCGACACGGCGAGCACGAATAGGTGAGGAAGCACGAGTCTCAGGCTCACGATGCTCAGTTAGGGACTCAGTCACCTCAGTGTGAGGAGCAGGCACAGGCAGCGGGGAGCCAGGCAGTAGCTGTGGCTGAGACTGGTCTGTCGGTGGACACAGGAGGGGTAGAGGGAGGCCAGTGGAAGACGGGAGACTAAGAACCTGGCGAAGGACCGAGTCAGGCGGCGGTAGGGACGACTACGGCTACGGGTAGAAAAACGGTATGCGCAGGGCAGTACCAGAAGCTCCAGCTCCTCCAGCACTAGCAGCACCATCACCTCCAGCACCAGCAGCTCCAGCAGCACCTCCAGCACCTCCAGCACCAGCAGAAACACTAGCTCCGGCAGCGCCAGGACCTCTAGCCCCAGAAGTACCTCCAGCACCTCCAGTGCCAGTAGCTCCAGTAGCACCTCCAGCACCTCCAGCACCAGCAGCAGCACCTGCTCCGGCAGCTCCAGTACCTCTAGTACGAGCACTTCCAGGACCAGCAGCTCCAGCACCCCCAGTACCTCCAGTACCTCCAGCTCCAGTGCCTCCAGCACCAGCAGTACCTCTAGCACCTCCAGTGCCAGCAGCTCTAGTAGCACCTCCAGCACCTCCAACACCAGCAGTACCACCTGCTTCGGCAGCTCCATCACCTCCAGCACCAGCAGGACCTCCAATATCTCCACTGCCAGCAGCTCCAGTAGCACCTCCAGCACGAACATCACCACCAGCTCCGGCAGCTCCAGCACCTCCAGTACCTCCAGCTCCAGCGCCTCTAGCACCAGCAGCACCTCCAGCACCAGCAGCACCAGCTGTACCTCCAGGACTAGTAGATCCAGCACCTCCAGCACCAGTAGCACCTCTAGGACTAGTAGCTCCGGCACCTCCAGCACCAGCAGCACCTCTAGTACCTCCAGCATCAGCAGCACCTCTAGCACCAGCAGTACCTCCAGTACCTCCAGCACCAGCAGTACCTCCAGGACTAGTAGCTTCAGCACCAGCAGGACCGTACCATCCACCACCAGGACTGCCTCGCCGAACGATCCACGCACGAATCGCCTGCGACGAGAGCGTCTCAAGTAGGTCAGGCTGCGGTGACTGTTCAGCTCCAGGACCTCCAGCAGGGTCACCCACACCTCCACCGCCACTAGGACTCGCAGGACCCCCAGAGTCAGCACCCCCAGTCGCAGCACCCCAAGAACCAGCACCCCCTGTCGCAGCACCCCTAGAACCAGCACCCCCAGTCGCAGCACCCCCAGTCGCAGCACCCCCAGAACCCTCACCCTCTGTCTCAGCACCCCCAGGCTCAGCACCAGCAGTCTCAGCTCCAGAGTCCACAGCAGTAGGCTGCGGAGGTGGCGAAGACGGTCGAGGCGGAAAACCAGGGGGGGGTCTCCAAGCGTGGAGGGCGGCGAGTGGCCGCCGTGTCGTCAGCAGCGAGGTCACCCCCCTCAGCTGGGCTAGAGGAGTCAGAAGAGATCTCCAAAGGCTCAACCAAGGGGGGTGGGTCTACCTAAGACACACCTGAGGGAGCAGGACCCTGTGGGGGGAGGGGGTCTATTGGGGGGGGGGGAATGGTACCAAGAAAAGAGGCGCTAGGGGGACTGGGTGGGACGCGTGCGGGTGTAGCCTGTAGTAACAGACACACTCGTCAAAGGTGACGTCCTGGGAGGAGAAGACTCCACGCAAGCGCGGGTGGTAAAACTGCCACGGCGGGGCGTCGGTGGGGAAGCCAATGAAGACGCAGCAGAGAGTGCAAGAGGAGAGCTTGTTCGCTTTGGCATCGCGAACAAGGGAGAGCGCGCCCCAGACCCAAAACACCGACGCATTGCCAACCTTCCCCGTCCACCGGAGTGTGGGTGAGGTCTCTGGCTCAGAGACACGGGGCCAGAGGTTGAGCTGATGCGCAGCGTATCGGACCGCAAACGACCACAGAAAATGGGGAGCAGCTGCATGGATCATGGAGGTACGAGCAACCTCCATGATCAAGCCAATGCGATGCTCAGCAATCCCATTTTGCTGAGAAGAGGCTGGAAGCGTGAACGACTGGATGACGCCCTCGTCTCGACAAAACTCCGCAAGGAGGTCAGAAGAGAATTCAGTGCCCCTGTCAGAGTGCAGATGCAAGACTGGGAAGTCCCGACTAAACCGCTCGAGCAACTCGCGACGAGTAGCACGGATCCAGGGGATCAAAACACCGCTGACGTCCGCCTTGCGCCGCAAGGGGAAGATAATGGTGTAACTTGTGTAGTCATCAACAACCAGCAGGAAGTAGCTCTTCTGGTCCGTTCCACCGACGGGGGCTGGGCCCCAAACATCCATGTGGAGAGTCTGTAGAGGAGCAGTGGTCGGAGGAAACTCGGAAGAGTGAGGAGCGGCGCGCTACCGCCCCTCGATGCAGGGAAGGCACGGCGGGGCAGGCGAGCGCGGGAGGGAGGGCAGGGACCTGGGAAGGCCAGAGACAAGGAGACGGGAGTGTATACCGCGAAGACGCGGTAGGGAGGGGTGACTGAGGTGGTGGTGCCAGAGGAGATTCTGGTGGGAGAGTACCCGACACGAGCAAGACGTTGCAAGCTGACCAGACGCAGACACCTGACTCGACGCAGCCACCTGACCTGCCTCAGCCACCTGTGCAGACGCAGTGGTCAGTGTGTACAGACTAGACCCAGGCTGTCGAGTGAACGTAGCCATGTAACGGCCAGTCCTGGAGCACGTACAGATCGCCACACGCTGCCCTCCAGGAATAAAGGTATCAACCCAGACATCCTGAATGGCAGCGTTGCTCACCAAGTTCGTCGAGAACGTGGGGAGGTGGAGACCTGACAGAGAACCGGAGGGGACTGCTGGACACGGGAGGACAGTGGAGGCTTGTGCGACTACTGGACCCCCAGTGGGGTCAGCCAGTGAGACCGGTACTAGTGCAGCAAGTGGTGTGAGTGTGGTACAGTCACGAAAGAAGCAACGTGACGCGCCTGAGTCAAGTGTGAAAGTGTGCAAGGCCTAAGCTGAGGAAGGACCTGTGGCGGTAGACGCACGAGCACCTAAAGCTGCAGCGGAATCACTAGCACCTAGTGCTGCAGCAGACTCACTAGCACCTAGTGCGGCAGCAGACTCACTAGCACCTAGTGCAGCAGCCTCGACAGAACCAGTGACACATCGCTGAGGAAACAACTCACTAAGCACATGAGGGGAGAATGTCTCCTGCTGACTCTGCTGCCGCCTCTGGGCAGTACGTAGAAAACCAAAGCCTCCACCACCTGGACGGACTCGCTGAAGAACCCACTCGCGAAGCTGCTGAGGGGGGGGGTCGTCCGGGAGAGGCATAGACCGCCGCTGTCCACCCATAGCCGCTGCAACTGCCGTGATAGTGGCCACGACAGGCAGTGACGGTCAGTAGTAGGTCCAGCACCTCCGGCATCAGCAGCACCTCCAACACTCCCAGTCGCACACCCAGCACCAGCAGCACTCCCAGCACTCCCAGTCGCACACCCAGCACCAGCAGCACTCCCAGCACTCCCTGCAGAACCTCCACCAGCAGCAGCAGTAGCACTAGCAGCAGCAGCAGCAGCAGCAGCAGTAGTGGCAGCAGGGCGGCTTGGTGGGGCTGGTGACCAAGGTAGGGCGGCGAGTGTCACAGGATCGAATTCTCAATCGAAACTTGTCACTAAAACTGAATACAAGGCGTTTTTATACTCGGAAAATACAAGGATAAACGAGATAAAACGAACCTTCGGGAACACGCCCTTCCCGATACTACAATCACAAGTGCGCACAAGCACGCAAGGCTATTGGCACTTGGGATTATGCCCAGATTACACCGTATACACCACTGTCGGCGCTGTCGGTGCCGTATAATAGATATGTCGGTGGGAACAGTAGGAAATAAGTGAAATAAAGAGAAGGCTCTAGAAAATGGAATAGTAGGCCGATTGAGATGAAATAAAGACCAAAATAAAGAGGAGAAAAGGGAGAATAAGATAAAGGAAAAATATAATAATGACAAATATTATAACAGGGACGTCCTCTCACAGCGCGGCTCGGGTTGGGCAGGACGGCTCGGGCGGCGCGGCTCGGCCGGGCAGGGCACTCCGCGGGCTGCAGGACAGGGCGCGCGCTGTGCAGGGCAGCAGGGCGCGACGTGTGGGGCAGCAGAGCGCGAGGCGAGGGGCAGCAGAGCGCGACCAGGGCTGACGTTTCGTTTTAGGCCACCCTGATTTCTGGAAAAAAATTCCCCCTCTATTATGATCGCACATTTTTCACAGGGAAGCTACCCTGATAGCTCAGTGTCGAACAAAATGCTAGTCTGATCCGTCAGGGTTCACAGCTCAAAATCAGGGTTGCTATTAACATTGCACTACACTTCAAAATGACTGATACAACTTCAACTTTCCTACACTACACTATCTAGTGCACGGGTTTGTCAATGAAGTACACCTCCTCTACGTCCTCATCGTCTGACAGGAAAGAGTTGTCCTCCTCTTCCACGACCTCCTGATCGTCGCCCAAGTCCTGTTCCACTTTATCGTCCTCCTCCTCCTCCTCCCCCTCGTCCTCGTTCTCCCCCGCAGTTCCAGCAGCCACAGCTTCACCCTCCTTCTGCTTCCCCTTCCTCTCCCTCTCTGCCACGGCCAGCTTCAGGCTCTTCACAGGGCGCCTCCTCCGCATGGACCTCCACACCTCCAGTGCATCCGGCCATTCGATCTCGTACTTCAGGAGCGATATCTGCATCAGCTCCCCCAGACGCGCGTTGCAGAGCGCTCCACGCACCCAGGACTTGATGATGTTCTGCCTGGAGAACCCCCTCTCGCACTCCACGGTGGAGAGGGGAAGCACAGCCAGCACCTGCCACAGCAGGATGAGGTTGGGCCATCTCCTGCCAGGCACATTCGAAACACAACAAAACATGTAAAAGTATCAACAAGTTAATAAATCAACAAGTTGGAATTCAACATGTTAATAATCACCAACATAAAAATCAAATAGGTAAAAAACTCGTACGCATGCAGTGGCCTACCTCTTTGAGTCTACGCTCCCAAGAAAGTTGTGAAGGCCCTGGGCGAAGCTCTCCATCTCATGGTGTGACTCCATGATCGCGCAGAATGTCGGGAGCTCCCTCTCTGCTGCTTTGAGGTCGAATCCCGGCAGCTTGTGGCGGAAGAGCCTGCTGCATCCGTGCAGCCACTCCTTGCACTTCTTCTCTCGCTGGGCCTTGATCTTCGGCCACTTCCCCGCCCGGAACAGCTTCGTCGGGCCCAGCTTCCCAAGGTCATCCAGCCGTTCGTTCAGGTTGTCCACGCAGTCTGGGGCAAATTGGCGGCACAGCTTCACGCAGTCTGCGTAGGTGCTTCCCTGCTTGTGGCCCTTCAGCTTCCTCTCATGCATGGTGTAGAGGTGGTTGATTGGGCGTCCCTCTCCGTCCACGCCTCGAACCCGGACCTGCTTGCCTCCACCCTCCTTGTGGACCTTGAGGAAGTTTACCAGCCAGCTCTTGCCCTCGCCCCCGAACGGTTTGTTTGTCGTCAAGTAGCGCTCCGTCAGGTCACTCGTGGTGGACTCAATAGTCTTCGAAATCTCAGTCACATCCAGCTGTCACACATGCAATCAACAACAGGGAGTAGGAATAGCAAAAGTGTAGGATTACACTTCCCATCTCAACATTATACTAGCATTCAATCTCACCTCACGCCTCTGGAAGCAGCGGTTGAGGTCGTTCATGTCGGCCAGAATGTCGGCCAGGAAAAACAAACAGAACTGGAACTTGTAGCACATCACAATCTCGTAGGCCTTGTGGTTGTGCTCCCAGAGCAGCACGATGCAAGCGCCGATGCACAGCCTGCGCACCGCATCACCTCGTGACAGCCATCGAATCAATGCAGCTCAATGCAGCTCAATGCAACTCAATGCAGCTCAATGCAGCTCAATGCAACTCAATGCAGCTCAATGCAGCTCAATGCAGCTCAATGCAGCTCAATGCAGCTCAATGCAGCTCAATGCAGCTCAATGCAGCTCAATGCAGCTCAATGCAGCTCAATGCAGCTCAATGCAGCTCAATGCAGCTCAATGCAGCTCAATGCAGCTCAATGCAGCTCAATGCAGCTCAATGCAGCTCAATGCAGCTCAATGCAGCTCAATGCAGCTCAATGCAGCTCAATGCAGCTCAATGCAGCTCAATGCAGCTCAATGCAGCTCAATGCAGCTCAATGCAGCTCAATGCAGCTCAATGCAGCTCAATGCAACTCAATGCAGCTCAATGCAGCTCAATGCAGCTCAATGCAACTCAATGCAGCTCAATGCAACTCAATGCAGCTCAATGCAACTCAATGCAGCTCAATGCAGCTCAATGCAACTCAATGCAACTCAATGCAGCTCAATGCAACTCAATGCAGCTCAATGCAGCTCAATGCAACTCAATGCAGCTCAATGCAACTCAATGCAACTCAATGCAGCTCAATGCAACTCAATGCAGCTCAATGCAGCTCAATGCAACTCAATGCAGCTCAATGCAGCTCAATGCAGCTCAATGCAACTCAATGCAGCTCAATGCAACTCAATGCAACTCAATGCAGCTCAATGCAACTCAATGCAGCTCAATGCAGCTCAATGCAACTCAATGCAGCTCAATGCAACTCAATGCAACTCAATGCAACTCAATGCAGCTCAATGCAACTCAATGCAACTCAATGCAGCTCAATGCAGCTCAATGCAACTCAATGCAACTCAATGCAACTCAATGCAGCTCAATGCAGCTCAATGCAACTCAATGCAACTCAATGCAACTCAATGCAGCTCAATGCAACTCAATGCAACTCAATGCAACTCAATGCAACTCAATGCAACTCAATGCAGCTCAATGCAACTCAATGCAACTCAATGCAGCTCAATGCAACTCAATGCAGCTCAATGCAGCTCAATGCAGCTCAATGCAGCTCAATGCAGCTCAATGCAGCTCAATGCAGCTCAATGCAGCTCAATGCAACTCAATGCAGCTCAATGCAGCTCAATGCAGCTCAATGCAACTCAATGCAGCTCAATGCAACTCAATGCAGCTCAATGCAACTCAATGCAGCTCAATGCAGCTCAATGCAACTCAATGCAACTCAATGCAGCTCAATGCAACTCAATGCAGCTCAATGCAGCTCAATGCAACTCAATGCAGCTCAATGCAGCTCAATGCAACTCAATGCAGCTCAATGCAACTCAATGCAACTCAATGCAGCTCAATGCAACTCAATGCAGCTCAATGCAGCTCAATGCAACTCAATGCAGCTCAATGCAGCTCAATGCAGCTCAATGCAACTCAATGCAGCTCAATGCAACTCAATGCAACTCAATGCAGCTCAATGCAACTCAATGCAGCTCAATGCAGCTCAATGCAGCTCAATGCAGCTCAATGCAACTCAATGCAACTCAATGCAACTCAATGCAGCTCAATGCAACTCAATGCAACTCAATGCAGCTCAATGCAGCTCAATGCAACTCAATGCAACTCAATGCAACTCAATGCAGCTCAATGCAGCTCAATGCAGCTCAATGCAACTCAATGCAACTCAATGCAGCTCAATGCAACTCAATGCAGCTCAATGCAGCTCAATGCAACTCAATGCAACTCAATGCAACTCAATGCAACTCAATGCAGCTCAATGCAGCTCAATGCAGCTCAATGCAGCTCAATGCAACTCAATGCAGCTCAATGCAGCTCAATGCAACTCAATGCAGCTCAATGCAACTCAATGCAACTCAATGCAACTCAATGCAGCTCAATGCAACTCAATGCAACTCAATGCAGCTCAATGCAGCTCAATGCAACTCAATGCAACTCAATGCAACTCAATGCAGCTCAATGCAACTCAATGCAACTCAATGCAACTCAATGCAGCTCAATGCAACTCAATGCAACTCAATGCAACTCAATGCAGCTCAATGCAACTCAATGCAGCTCAATGCAACTCAATGCAGCTCAATGCAACTCAATGCAACTCAATGCAACTCAATGCAGCTCAATGCAACTCAATGCAGCTCAATGCAACTCAATGCAGCTCAATGCAACTCAATGCAGCTCAATGCAGCTCAATGCAGCTCAATGCAGCTCAATGCAGCTCAATGCAGCTCAATGCAACTCAATGCAACTCAATGCAACTCAATGCAGCTCAATGCAACTCAATGCAACTCAATGCAACTCAATGCAGCTCAATGCAACTCAATGCAGCTCAATGCAACTCAATGCAGCTCAATGCAACTCAGTGCAGCTCAATGCAGCTCAATGCAACTCAATGCAGCTCAATGCAACTCAATGCAACTCAATGCAACTCAATGCAGCTCAATGCAACTCAATGCAACTCAATGCAGCTCAATGCAGCTCAATGCAACTCAATGCAACTCAATGCAACTCAATGCAGCTCAATGCAGCTCAATGCAACTCAATGCAACTCAATGCAACTCAATGCAGCTCAATGCAACTCAATGCAACTCAATGCAGCTCAATGCAGCTCAATGCAACTCAATGCAACTCAATGCAGCTCAATGCAGCTCAATGCAACTCAATGCAACTCAATGCAACTCAATGCAGCTCAATGCAACTCAATGCAACTCAATGCAACTCAATGCAGCTCAATGCAACTCAATGCAACTCAATGCAACTCAATGCAGCTCAATGCAACTCAATGCAGCTCAATGCAACTCAATGCAGCTCAATGCAACTCAATGCAGCTCAATGCAACTCAATGCAACTCAATGCAACTCAATGCAGCTCAATGCAACTCAATGCAGCTCAATGCAACTCAATGCAGCTCAATGCAACTCAATGCAGCTCAATGCAGCTCAATGCAGCTCAATGCAGCTCAATGCAGCTCAATGCAGCTCAATGCAGCGCTCTGATGCAGTCTGCTCTTCACGTGGCGGAGTCTTCTGCTGCTGCTGCTGCTGCTGCTGCTGCTGCTTCTCTTGCGCCTACTACTCACCCTCTTCTCCCCTCCTGAATTCCCCACCTCTCCACCAACCCACCAGATGCCAAGCGCCTGTTCTGTCAATCCATCCGCCAGCAAGTCAACTTAGCACTCATCCGGTGCTCCGTGCTGCAGTCTGCTCTTCACGCGGAGTCTTCTGCTGCTGATTCGCTTGGAATGGCATCAGCAGAGGATGAAATTGGGAAGGCAAAGAAAAAGCAGCTGCCGCACATCCCGCTGAAACGAAGACCACGAGAACGTGAGACAGAAAGCATGATATCAGAAAGGAATGACGTTTGAGTCGACTCATAAGTCATCACGTGAGAAAGAAAGCATGATCTCAGAAAGGAATGACGTTTGAGTCGACTCATAAGTCATCACGTGAGAAAGAAAGCATGATCTCAGAAAGGAATGACGTTTGAGTCGACTCATAAGTCATCACGTGAGAAAGAAAGCATGATCTCAGAAAGGAATGACGTTTGAGTCGACTCATAAGTCATCACGTGAGAAAGAAAGCATGATCTCAGAATGGCAGAAAATTCCTTCTTCTGTTGGCCTTGTCTTGTTGAGAGATCACATTTCCATCACAGGTGTTGTTGAGTCTGAGTTGGTGTATCTTTCATTGAGAAAGCTTGCTTTCTGTTCTTGCAAAGGCATCGTGCTTCATTACAATTGGGTCGACTCATAAGTCATCACGTGAGAAAGAAAGCATGATCTCAGAATGGCAGAAAATTCCTTCTTCTGTTGGCCTTGTCTTGTTGAGAGATCACATTTCCATCACAGGTGTTGTTGAGTCTGAGTTGGTGTATCTTTCGTTTGTGTTTTTTTATCTCCAAACCCTCCTTTCACCACCCCTCTTGAACCTCCGGTTACCAGGGCTTGATTGTTTTTGTTTTTGTTTTTGTTTTTTTTGCTTACCTCCCCTTTCTCTCCCCTTTCCTCTTTTTATCCCTTCCTTTCCTCTCGCTGCCTTGCTGCTGGAACGGCTAACAGCATCCCTTGAAGAGCGACTAAGCAAGCTTGAGAAAGCGCGTCACTGAAATTACACCTTGAAGCAATAGACTGCACGACAATCCCTTAAAGCCAGGGTCTCACATAAAAGAACTGAAGCTCAGTCACCCTGTTGGAGTAGGCGAAGTTAGGGGTTGGTTTGGCAATCGAGTGTGCGACACCTTCCCGTTTTTGCCTCTGGAGCAATTGCAAAACATTTCGATGGAGCAATTGCAAAACATTCTGATGGGTACATCAAACTGACTGGATGCTTGCACAAATCGCTGGTGTTCTATTCTAGCTTCGGCACCGAACCAATTTCTGTGCCATCTACGAGGAAAACCGACACCAGCACCTGCACCACACGCTCTCCCTGCGCCTGCACACTTTCCCTCCACCGGGTTTCCTCCCCTGGAAAGTCCAAGCCTACAACACATTCCCACCGCCACAGTCAACGCTCCCATCAGTATCAGCAAGGAAGGCAGACAGCAGTGCCTGCACGCTCTCCCTCCGCATGGCTAAGAGGGTTGAGATGATGAACTTTGGGTGCCCTGCCCTCTAACCTGACCAAAGTGTCACGTAGAAGTTGATTCAGACATCTCCCGCACCAGCATCAACACTCCCATCTGTATCAGCCAAAAATGGCGACAGCTCGGCCTGCACTGCATGCTCTCCCTGCACATGGCAAAGAGCGTGGAAATGAACAGCGCGTGCCCTCTATCTTGAACTCATCTCAAGGGATTTCCATTCCAGTCAACTATAGAGTCAAGTCAAACACACCACCACCATCAAGGTCCCCAGGACCCCAGCTGTGTCTGCTAACCTATGGAACATTTCTGCTGCCACCATCAATGTTCCCCTCTGTGTCTGCCAGGAAGGCTGACAGAGCCAGCACGCTTCCCTCCGCATGCAAAGAGCGCTGGGATGAAAAACTTTGGTCGCCCCCTGCCCTCAAACCTGATTAAAGTGTCGAGTAGAAGTTAAATTCAGACATGTCCCCCAGCAACATCAACACTCCCATCTGTATCAGCCAAAAAGGCTGAGAGCAGCTCCTGCATGCTCTCCCTCCGCATGGCAAAGAGTGTTGAGATGAAGAAGCAAGAGTGTGCGTGCCCTCTATCAGACATCGCCAGCACCACCATTGATGCTCCCCTCCACATCTGCCAGTAATGCCTACAGCAGCGCCTGCACGCTCTCCCTCCGCATCTGTCTTCCACTGGAAAACCCGAGCCTACACCACATTCCCTCCACCACCATCAATTTCCCCCTCTGTGTCCGCCAGGAAAGCAGACAGCAGCGCCTGCACGCTCTCCGTCCGCATGGCAAAGAGCATGGAGATGAAGAAGCGGGTGCCCTCTATCTTGAACTCCTCTAGCGGGTTCTCCCGCCCAAAGCCCTGCACGCTCACCTGTAGACAGGAAGAAAACAAGAACAGACCAGAGATAAAAGGGAGGAAAGGGCAGAAGAGCAAAGAGCGTTGAGATGAAGAAGCGGGTGCCTTCTATCTTGAACTCCTCTAGCGGGTTCTCCCGCCCAAAGCCCTGCACGCTCACCTGTAGACAGGAAGAAAACAGGAACAGACCAGAGATAAAAGGGAGGAAAGGGCAGAAGAGCAAAGAGCGTGGAGATGAAGAAGCGGGTGCCCTCTATCTTGAACTCCTCTAGCGGGTTCTCCCTCCCAAAGCCTTGCACGCTCACCTGGAGACACAGGAAGCAAACAGGGATAGAGAGGTCGGGGAACAGAGGAAGCAAGTGCGTTTCTAGAAAAGAGTGTGCACGAGATGCACACACACACACAAGAATGTGTACGAAACAAGAGTGAAGAAAAAGGTGGGAGCATCTCATCTCATACCCAACCCAACAACACACGCACATGGTTCTGACTGCAACTTGTCAACACTCCCCGCGTTCCTCAGCCGTGCCATGCCATGTTGGCAATGTGCTGAGTACGCTGATTACGCTGTGTACGCCGTGTACGCCGTGTTCAAAGTGGACCGCGCTTCACAGCGGGTCCAAAGTGTACAGCAGCCGTACTACCCATGCCCCCCTGACCTTACACACACATCCCTCGGTCAGTCTGTACTTGTTGCAACCCCATCGCACACTCACCGCACTCCTCAGCTGTGCAGCGTGGACGTCCAGCTTGTTGGCAATGTGGACGTCCAGCTTGTTGGCAATGTGGACGTCCAGCTTGTTGGCAATGTGGACGTCCAGCTTGTTGGCAATGTGGAGGTCCAGCTTGTTGGCAATGTGGACGTCCAGCTTGTTGGCAATGTGGACGTCCAGCTTGTTGGCAATGTGGACGTCCAGCTTGTTGGCAATGTGGACGTCCAGCTTGTTGGCAATGTGGACGTCCAGCTTGTTGGCAATGTGGAGGTCCAGCTTGTTGGCAATGTGGACGTCCAGCTTGTTGGCAATGTGGACGTCCAGCTTGTTGGCAATGTGGACGTCCAGCTTGTTGGCAATGTGGACGTCCAGCTTGTTGGCAATGTGGACGTCCAGCTTGTTGGCAATGTGGACGTCCAGCTTGTTGACAATGTGGACGTCCAGCTTGTTGGCAATGTGGACGTCCAGCTTGTTGGCAATGTGGAGGTCCAGCTTGTTGGCAATGTGGAGGTCCAGCTTGTTGGCAATGTGGACGTCCAGCTTGTTGACAATGTGGACGTCCAGCTTGTTGGCAATGTGGACGTCCAGCTTGTTGGCAATGTGGACGTCCAGCTTGTTGGCAATGTGGAGGTCCAGCTTGTTGGCAATGTGGAGGTCCAGCTTGTTGGCAATGTGGACGTCCAGCTTGTTGACAATGTGGACGTCCAGCTTGTTGGCAATGTGGAGGTCCAGCTTGTTGGCAATGTGGAGGTCCAGCTTGTTGGCAATGTGGACGTCCAGCTTGTTGGCAATGTGGACGTCCAGCTTGTTGGCAATGTGGACGTCCAGCTTGTTGGCAATGTGGACGTCCAGCTTGTTGGCAATGTGGAGGTCCAGCTTGTTGGCAATGTGGACGTCCAGCTTGTTGGCAATGTGGAGGTCCAGCTTGTTGGCAATGTGGAGGTCCAGCTTGTTGGCAATGTGGAGGTCCAGCTTGTTGGCAATGTGGACGTCCAGCTTGTTGGCAATGTGGAGGTCCAGCTTGTTGGCAATGTGGACGTCCAGCTTGTTGGCAATGTGGACGTCCAGCTTGTTGGCAATGTGGACGTCCAGCTTGTTGGCAATGTGGACGTCCAGCTTGTTGGCAATGTGGACGTCCAGCTTGTTGGCAATGTGGACGTCCAGCTTGTTGGCAATGTGGACGTCCAGCTTGTTGGCAATGTGGACGTCCAGCTTGTTGGCAATGTGGAGGTCCAGCTTGTTGGCAATGTGGACGTCCAGCTTGTTGGCAATGTGGAGGTCCAGCTTGTTGGCAATGTGGACGTCCAGCTTGTTGGCAATGTGGAGGTCCAGCTTGTTGGCAATGTGGACGTCCAGCTTGTTGGCAATGTGGAGGTCCAGCTTGTTGGCAATGTGGAGGTCCAGCTTGTTGGCAATGTGGACGTCCAGCTTGTTGGCAATGTGGACGTCCAGCTTGTTGGCAATGTGGACGTCCAGCTTGTTGGCAATGTGGACGTCCAGCTTGTTGGCAATGTGGACGTCCAGCTTGTTGGCAATGTGGACGTCCAGCTTGTTGGCAATGTGGAGGTCCAGCTTGTTGGCAATGTGGACGTCCAGCTTGTTGGCAATGTGGACGTCCAGCTTGTTGGCAATGTGGACGTCCAGCTTGTTGGCAATGTGGACGTCCAGCTTGTTGGCAATGTGGAGGTCCAGCTTGTTGGCAATGTGGAGGTCCAGCTTGTTGGCAATGTGGACGTCCAGCTTGTTGGCAATGTGGACGTCCAGCTTGTTGGCAATGTGGACGTCCAGCTTGTTGGCAATGTGGACGTCCAGCTTGTTGGCAATGTGGACGTCCAGCTTGTTGGCAATGTGGACGTCCAGCTTGTTGGCAATGTGGACGTCCAGCTTGTTGGCAATGTGGACGTCCAGCTTGTTGGCAATGTGGAGGTCCAGCTTGTTGGCAATGTGGAGGTCCAGCTTGTTGGCAATGTGGACGTCCAGCTTGTTGACAATGTGGACGTCCAGCTTGTTGGCAATGTGGACGTCCAGCTTGTTGGCAATGTGGACGTCCAGCTTGTTGGCAATGTGGACGTCCAGCTTGTTGGCAATGTGGAGGTCCAGCTTGTTGGCAATGTGGAGGTCCAGCTTGTTGGCAATGTGGAGGTCCAGCTTGTTGGCAATGTGGACGTCCAGCTTGTTGGCAATGTGGACGTCCAGCTTGTTGGCAATGTGGACGTCCAGCTTGTTGGCAATGTGGACGTCCAGCTTGTTGGCAATGTGGACGTCCAGCTTGTTGGCAATGTGGACGTCCAGCTTGTTGGCAATGTGGACGTCCAGCTTGTTGGCAATGTGGACGTCCAGCTTGTTGGCAATGTGGACGTCCAGCTTGTTGGCAATGTGGACGTCCAGCTTGTTGGCAATGTGGAGGTCCAGCTTGTTGGCAATGTGGACGTCCAGCTTGTTGGCAATGTGGAGGTCCAGCTTGTTGGCAATGTGGAGGTCCAGCTTGTTGGCAATGTGGAGGTCCAGCTTGTTGGCAATGTGGACGTCCAGCTTGTTGGCAATGTGGAGGTCCAGCTTGTTGGCAATGTGGACGTCCAGCTTGTTGGCAATGTGGACGTCCAGCTTGTTGGCAATGTGGACGTCCAGCTTGTTGGCAATGTGGACGTCCAGCTTGTTGGCAATGTGGACGTCCAGCTTGTTGACAATGTGGACGTCCAGCTTGTTGGCAATGTGGACGTCCAGCTTGTTGGCAATGTGGACGTCCAGCTTGTTGGCAATGTGGAGGTCCAGCTTGTTGGCAATGTGGACGTCCAGCTTGTTGGCAATGTGGAGGTCCAGCTTGTTGGCAATGTGGACGTCCAGCTTGTTGGCAATGTGGACGTCCAGCTTGTTGGCAATGTGGACGTCCAGCTTGTTGGCAATGTGGACGTCCAGCTTGTTGGCAATGTGGACGTCCAGCTTGTTGGCAATGTGGACGTCCAGCTTGTTGACAATGTGGACGTCCAGCTTGTTGGCAATGTGGACGTCCAGCTTGTTGGCAATGTGGACGTCCAGCTTGTTGGCAATGTGGAGGTCCAGCTTGTTGGCAATGTGGAGGTCCAGCTTGTTGGCAATGTGGAGGTCCAGCTTGTTGGCAATGTGGAGGTCCAGCTTGTTGGCAATGTGGACGTCCAGCTTGTTGGCAATGTGGACGTCCAGCTTGTTGGCAATGTGGACGTCCAGCTTGTTGGCAATGTGGACGTCCAGCTTGTTGGCAATGTGGACGTCCAGCTTGTTGGCAATGTGGACGTCCAGCTTGTTGGCAATGTGGACGTCCAGCTTGTTGGCAATGTGGACGTCCAGCTTGTTGGCAATGTGGACGTCCAGCTTGTTGGCAATGTGGAGGTCCAGCTTGTTGGCAATGTGGACGTCCAGCTTGTTGGCAATGTGGAGGTCCAGCTTGTTGGCAATGTGGAGGTCCAGCTTGTTGGCAATGTGGAGGTCCAGCTTGTTGGCAATGTGGACGTCCAGCTTGTTGGCAATGTGGACGTCCAGCTTGTTGGCAATGTGGACGTCCAGCTTGTTGGCAATGTGGACGTCCAGCTTGTTGGCAATGTGGACGTCCAGCTTGTTGGCAATGTGGACGTCCAGCTTGTTGACAATGTGGACGTCCAGCTTGTTGGCAATGTGGACGTCCAGCTTGTTGGCAATGTGGACGTCCAGCTTGTTGGCAATGTGGAGGTCCAGCTTGTTGGCAATGTGGACGTCCAGCTTGTTGACAATGTGGACGTCCAGCTTGTTGGCAATGTGGACGTCCAGCTTGTTGGCAATGTGGACGTCCAGCTTGTTGGCAATGTGGACGTCCAGCTTGTTGGCAATGTGGACGTCCAGCTTGTTGGCAATGTGGAGGTCCAGCTTGTTGGCAATGTGGACGTCCAGCTTGTTGGCAATGTGGACGTCCAGCTTGTTGGCAATGTGGACGTCCAGCTTGTTGGCAATGTGGACGTCCAGCTTGTTGGCAATGTGGACGTCCAGCTTGTTGGCAATGTGGAGGTCCAGCTTGTTGGCAATGTGGACGTCCAGCTTGTTGGCAATGTGGACGTCCAGCTTGTTGGCAATGTGGACGTCCAGCTTGTTGGCAATGTGGACGTCCAGCTTGTTGGCAATGTGGACGTCCAGCTTGTTGGCAATGTGGACGTCCAGCTTGTTGACAATGTGGACGTCCAGCTTGTTGGCAATGTGGACGTCCAGCTTGTTGGCAATGTGGACGTCCAGCTTGTTGGCAATGTGGAGGTCCAGCTTGTTGGCAATGTGGACGTCCAGCTTGTTGGCAATGTGGACGTCCAGCTTGTTGGCAATGTGGACGTCCAGCTTGTTGGCAATGTGGACGTCCAGCTTGTTGGCAATGTGGACGTCCAGCTTGTTGGCAATGTGGACGTCCAGCTTGTTGGCAATGTGGACGTCCAGCTTGTTGGCAATGTGGACGTCCAGCTTGTTGGCAATGTGGACGTCCAGCTTGTTGGCAATGTGGACGTCCAGCTTGTTGGCAATGTGGACGTCCAGCTTGTTGGCAATGTGGAGGTCCAGCTTGTTGGCAATGTGGACGTCCAGCTTGTTGGCAATGTGGAGGTCCAGCTTGTTGGCAATGTGGAGGTCCAGCTTGTTGGCAATGTGGAGGTCCAGCTTGTTGGCAATGTGGAGGTCCAGCTTGTTGGCAATGTGGAGGTCCAGCTTGTTGGCAATGTGGAGGTCCAGCTTGTTGGCAATGTGGACGTCCAGCTTGTTGGCAATGTGGAGGTCCAGCTTGTTGGCAATGTGGACGTCCAGCTTGTTGGCAATGTGGACGTCCAGCTTGTTGGCAATGTGGACGTCCAGCTTGTTGGCAATGTGGACGTCCAGCTTGTTGGCAATGTGGACGTCCAGCTTGTTGGCAATGTGGACGTCCAGCTTGTTGGCAATGTGGACGTCCAGCTTGTTGGCAATGTGGACGTCCAGCTTGTTGGCAATGTGGAGGTCCAGCTTGTTGGCAATGTGGAGGTCCAGCTTGTTGGCAATGTGGACGTCCAGCTTGTTGGCAATGTGGACGTCCAGCTTGTTGGCAATGTGGACGTCCAGCTTGTTGGCAATGTGGACGTCCAGCTTGTTGGCAATGTGGACGTCCAGCTTGTTGGCAATGTGGACGTCCAGCTTGTTGGCAATGTGGACGTCCAGCTTGTTGGCAATGTGGACGTCCAGCTTGTTGGCAATGTGGAGGTCCAGCTTGTTGGCAATGTGGAGGTCCAGCTTGTTGGCAATGTGGACGTCCAGCTTGTTGGCAATGTGGACGTCCAGCTTGTTGGCAATGTGGACGTCCAGCTTGTTGGCAATGTGGACGTCCAGCTTGTTGGCAATGTGGACGTCCAGCTTGTTGGCAATGTGGACGTCCAGCTTGTTGGCAATGTGGACGTCCAGCTTGTTGGCAATGTGGACGTCCAGCTTGTTGGCAATGTGGACGTCCAGCTTGTTGGCAATGTGGACGTCCAGCTTGTTGGCAATGTGGACGTCCAGCTTGTTGGCAATGTGGACGTCCAGCTTGTTGGCAATGTGGACGTCCAGCTTGTTGGCAATGTGGACGTCCAGCTTGTTGGCAATGTGGACGTCCAGCTTGTTGGCAATGTGGACGTCCAGCTTGTTGGCAATGTGGACGTCCAGCTTGTTGGCAATGTGGACGTCCAGCTTGTTGGCAATGTGGACGTCCAGCTTGTTGGCAATGTGGACGTCCAGCTTGTTGGCAATGTGGACGGTCCAGCTTGTTGGCAATGTGGACGTCCAGCTTGTTGGCAATGTGGACGTCCAGCTTGTTGGCAATGTGGACGTCCAGCTTGTTGGCAATGTGGACGTCCAGCTTGTTGGCAATGTGGAGGTCCAGCTTGTTGGCAATGTGGAGGTCCAGCTTGTTGGCAATGTGGACGTCCAGCTTGTTGGCAATGTGGACGTCCAGCTTGTTGGCAATGTGGACGTCCAGCTTGTTGGCAATGTGGACGTCCAGCTTGTTGGCAATGTGGACGTCCAGCTTGTTGGCAATGTGGACGTCCAGCTTGTTGGCAATGTGGACGTCCAGCTTGTTGGCAATGTGGACGTCCAGCTTGTTGGCAATGTGGACGTCCAGCTTGTTGGCAATGTGGACGTCCAGCTTGTTGGCAATGTGGACGTCCAGCTTGTTGGCAATGTGGACGTCCAGCTTGTTGGCAATGTGGAGGTCCAGCTTGTTGGCAATGTGGAGGTCCAGCTTGTTGGCAATGTGGAGGTCCAGCTTGTTGGCAATGTGGAGGTCCAGCTTGTTGGCAATGTGGAGGTCCAGCTTGTTGGCAATGTGGACGTCCAGCTTGTTGGCAATGTGGACGTCCAGCTTGTTGGCAATGTGGACGTCCAGCTTGTTGGCAATGTGGACGTCCAGCTTGTTGGCAATGTGGACGTCCAGCTTGTTGGCAATGTGGACGTCCAGCTTGTTGGCAATGTGGACGTCCAGCTTGTTGGCAATGTGGACGTCCAGCTTGTTGGCAATGTGGACGTCCAGCTTGTTGGCAATGTGGACGTCCAGCTTGTTGGCAATGTGGACGTCCAGCTTGTTGGCAATGTGGACGTCCAGCTTGTTGGCAATGTGGACGTCCAGCTTGTTGGCAATGTGGACGTCCAGCTTGTTGGCAATGTGGACGTCCAGCTTGTTGGCAATGTGGACGTCCAGCTTGTTGGCAATGTGGACGTCCAGCTTGTTGGCAATGTGGAGGTCCAGCTTGTTGGCAATGTGGAGGTCCAGCTTGTTGGCAATGTGGAGGTCCAGCTTGTTGGCAATGTGGAGGTCCAGCTTGTTGGCAATGTGGAGGTCCAGCTTGTTGGCAATGTGGAGGTCCAGCTTGTTGGCAATGTGGAGGTCCAGCTTGTTGGCAATGTGGACGTCCAGCTTGTTGGCAATGTGGAGGTTCAGCTTGTTGGCAATGTGGACGTCCAGCTTGTTGGCAATGTGGACGTCCAGCTTGTTGGCAATGTGGACGTCCAGCTTGTTGGCAATGTGGACGTCCAGCTTGTTGGCAATGTGGACGTCCAGCTTGTTGGCAATGTGGACGTCCAGCTTGTTGGCAATGTGGACGTCCAGCTTGTTGGCAATGTGGACGTCCAGCTTGTTGGCAATGTGGACGTCCAGCTTGTTGGCAATGTGGACGTCCAGCTTGTTGGCAATGTGGAGGTCCAGCTTGTTGGCAATGTGGACGTCCAGCTTGTTGGCAATGTGGACGGTCCAGCTTGTTGGCAATGTGGACGTCCAGCTTGTTGGCAATGTGGACGTCCAGCTTGTTGGCAATGTGGACGTCCAGCTTGTTGGCAATGTGGACGTCCAGCTTGTTGGCAATGTGGACGTCCAGCTTGTTGGCAATGTGGACGTCCAGCTTGTTGGCAATGTGGACGTCCAGCTTGTTGGCAATGTGGACGTCCAGCTTGTTGGCAATGTGGACGTCCAGCTTGTTGGCAATGTGGACGTCCAGCTTGTTGGCAATGTGGACGTCCAGCTTGTTGGCAATGTGGACGTCCAGCTTGTTGGCAATGTGGACGTCCAGCTTGTTGGCAATGTGGACGTCCAGCTTGTTGGCAATGTGGACGTCCAGCTTGTTGGCAATGTGGACGTCCAGCTTGTTGGCAATGTGGACGTCCAGCTTGTTGGCAATGTGGAGGTCCAGCTTGTTGGCAATGTGGACGTCCAGCTTGTTGGCAATGTGGAGGTCCAGCTTGTTGGCAATGTGGAGGTCCAGCTTGTTGGCAATGTGGACGTCCAGCTTGTTGGCAATGTGGACGTCCAGCTTGTTGGCAATGTGGACGTCCAGCTTGTTGGCAATGTGGACGTCCAGCTTGTTGGCAATGTGGACGTCCAGCTTGTTGGCAATGTGGACGTCCAGCTTGTTGGCAATGTGGACGTCCAGCTTGTTGGCAATGTGGACGTCCAGCTTGTTGGCAATGTGGACGTCCAGCTTGTTGGCAATGTGGACGTCCAGCTTGTTGGCAATGTGGACGTCCAGCTTGTTGGCAATGTGGACGTCCAGCTTGTTGGCAATGTGGACGTCCAGCTTGTTGGCAATGTGGACGTCCAGCTTGTTGGCAATGTGGACGTCCAGCTTGTTGGCAATGTGGACGTCCAGCTTGTTGGCAATGTGGACGTCCAGCTTGTTGGCAATGTGGAGGTCCAGCTTGTTGGCAATGTGGAGGTCCAGCTTGTTGGCAATGTGGACGTCCAGCTTGTTGGCAATGTGGACGTCCAGCTTGTTGGCAATGTGGACGTCCAGCTTGTTGGCAATGTGGACGTCCAGCTTGTTGGCAATGTGGACGTCCAGCTTGTTGGCAATGTGGACGTCCAGCTTGTTGGCAATGTGGAGGTCCAGCTTGTTGGCAATGTGGAGGTCCAGCTTGTTGGCAATGTGGACGTCCAGCTTGTTGGCAATGTGGACGTCCAGCTTGTTGGCAATGTGGACGTCCAGCTTGTTGGCAATGTGGACGTCCAGCTTGTTGGCAATGTGGACGTCCAGCTTGTTGGCAATGTGGACGTCCAGCTTGTTGGCAATGTGGACGTCCAGCTTGTTGGCAATGTGGACGTCCAGCTTGTTGGCAATGTGGACGTCCAGCTTGTTGGCAATGTGGACGTCCAGCTTGTTGGCAATGTGGACGTCCAGCTTGTTGGCAATGTGGACGTCCAGCTTGTTGGCAATGTGGACGTCCAGCTTGTTGGCAATGTGGACGTCCAGCTTGTTGGCAATGTGGACGTCCAGCTTGTTGGCAATGTGGACGTCCAGCTTGTTGGCAATGTGGACGTCCAGCTTGTTGGCAATGTGGACGTCCAGCTTGTTGGCAATGTGGACGTCCAGCTTGTTGGCAATGTGGACGTCCAGCTTGTTGGCAATGTGGACGTCCAGCTTGTTGGCAATGTGGACGTCCAGCTTGTTGGCAATGTGGACGTCCAGCTTGTTGGCAATGTGGACGTCCAGCTTGTTGGCAATGTGGACGTCCAGCTTGTTGGCAATGTGGACGTCCAGCTTGTTGGCAATGTGGACGTCCAGCTTGTTGGCAATGTGGACGTCCAGCTTGTTGGCAATGTGGACGTCCAGCTTGTTGGCAATGTGGACGTCCAGCTTGTTGGCAATGTGGACGTCCAGCTTGTTGGCAATGTGGAGGTCCAGCTTGTTGGCAATGTGGACGTCCAGCTTGTTGGCAATGTGGAGGTCCAGCTTGTTGGCAATGTGGAGGTCCAGCTTGTTGGCAATGTGGAGGTCCAGCTTGTTGGCAATGTGGAGGTCCAGCTTGTTGGCAATGTGGAGGTCCAGCTTGTTGGCAATGTGGAGGTCCAGCTTGTTGGCAATGTGGAGGTCCAGCTTGTTGGCAATGTGGAGGTCCAGCTTGTTGGCAATGTGGACGTCCAGCTTGTTGGCAATGTGGACGTCCAGCTTGTTGGCAATGTGGACGTCCAGCTTGTTGGCAATGTGGACGTCCAGCTTGTTGGCAATGTGGACGTCCAGCTTGTTGGCAATGTGGACGTCCAGCTTGTTGGCAATGTGGACGTCCAGCTTGTTGGCAATGTGGACGTCCAGCTTGTTGGCAATGTGGACGTCCAGCTTGTTGGCAATGTGGACGTCCAGCTTGTTGGCAATGTGGACGTCCAGCTTGTTGGCAATGTGGACGTCCAGCTTGTTGGCAATGTGGAGGTCCAGCTTGTTGGCAATGTGGAGGTCCAGCTTGTTGGCAATGTGGACGTCCAGCTTGTTGGCAATGTGGACGTCCAGCTTGTTGGCAATGTGGACGTCCAGCTTGTTGGCAATGTGGACGTCCAGCTTGTTGGCAATGTGGACGTCCAGCTTGTTGGCAATGTGGACGTCCAGCTTGTTGGCAATGTGGACGTCCAGCTTGTTGGCAATGTGGACGTCCAGCTTGTTGGCAATGTGGACGTCCAGCTTGTTGGCAATGTGGACGTCCAGCTTGTTGGCAATGTGGACGTCCAGCTTGTTGGCAATGTGGACGTCCAGCTTGTTGGCAATGTGGACGTCCAGCTTGTTGGCAATGTGGACGTCCAGCTTGTTGGCAATGTGGACGTCCAGCTTGTTGGCAATGTGGACGTCCAGCTTGTTGGCAATGTGGACGTCCAGCTTGTTGGCAATGTGGACGTCCAGCTTGTTGGCAATGTGGACGTCCAGCTTGTTGGCAATGTGGAGGTCCAGCTTGTTGGCAATGTGGACGTCCAGCTTGTTGGCAATGTGGAGGTCCAGCTTGTTGGCAATGTGGACGGTTGTTGGCAATGTGGACGTCCAGCTTGTTGGCAATGTGGACGTCCAGCTTGTTGGCAATGTGGACGTCCAGCTTGTTGGCAATGTGGACGTCCAGCTTGTTGGCAATGTGGACGTCCAGCTTGTTGGCAATGTGGACGTCCAGCTTGTTGGCAATGTGGACGTCCAGCTTGTTGGCAATGTGGACGTCCAGCTTGTTGGCAATGTGGACGTCCAGCTTGTTGGCAATGTGGACGTCCAGCTTGTTGGCAATGTGGACGTCCAGCTTGTTGGCAATGTGGACGTCCAGCTTGTTGGCAATGTGGACGTCCAGCTTGTTGGCAATGTGGACGTCCAGCTTGTTGGCAATGTGGACGTCCAGCTTGTTGGCAATGTGGACGTCCAGCTTGTTGGCAATGTGGACGTCCAGCTTGTTGGCAATGTGGACGTCCAGCTTGTTGGCAATGTGGACGTCCAGCTTGTTGGCAATGTGGACGTCCAGCTTGTTGGCAATGTGGACGTCCAGCTTGTTGGCAATGTGGACGTCCAGCTTGTTGGCAATGTGGACGTCCAGCTTGTTGGCAATGTGGACGTCCAGCTTGTTGGCAATGTGGACGTCCAGCTTGTTGGCAATGTGGACGTCCAGCTTGTTGGCAATGTGGACGTCCAGCTTGTTGGCAATGTGGACGTCCAGCTTGTTGGGCAGTGTATGTTGACGGCACTTGTGGACGTCCAGCTTGTTGGCAATGTGGACGTCCAGCTTGTTGGCAATGTGGACGTCCAGCTTGTTGGCAATGTGGACGTCCAGCTTGTTGGCAATGTGGACGTCCAGCTTGTTGGCAATGTGGACGTCCAGCTTGTTGGCAATGTGGACGTCCAGCTTGTTGGCAATGTGGACGTCCAGCTTGTTGGCAATGTGGACGTCCAGCTTGTTGGCAATGTGGACGTCCAGCTTGTTGGCAATGTGGACGTCCAGCTTGTTGGCAATGTGGACGTCCAGCTTGTTGGCAATGTGGACGTCCAGCTTGTTGGCAATGTGGACGTCCAGCTTGTTGGCAATGTGGACGTCCAGCTTGTTGGCAATGTGGACGTCCAGCTTGTTGGCAATGTGGAGGTCCAGCTTGTTGGCAATGTGGAGGTCCAGCTTGTTGGCAATGTGGAGGTCCAGCTTGTTGGCAATGTGGAGGTCCAGCTTGTTGGCAATGTGGAGGTCCAGCTTGTTGGCAATGTGGAGGTCCAGCTTGTTGGCAATGTGGACGTCCAGCTTGTTGGCAATGTGGAGGTCCAGCTTGTTGGCAATGTGGACGTCCAGCTTGTTGGCAATGTGGACGTCCAGCTTGTTGGCAATGTGGACGTCCAGCTTGTTGGCAATGTGGACGTCCAGCTTGTTGGCAATGTGGACGTCCAGCTTGTTGGCAATGTGGACGTCCAGCTTGTTGGCAATGTGGACGTCCAGCTTGTTGGCAATGTGGACGTCCAGCTTGTTGGCAATGTGGACGTCCAGCTTGTTGGCAATGTGGACGTCCAGCTTGTTGGCAATGTGGACGTCCAGCTTGTTGGCAATGTGGAGGTCCAGCTTGTTGGCAATGTGGACGTCCAGCTTGTTGGCAATGTGGACGTCCAGCTTGTTGGCAATGTGGACGTCCAGCTTGTTGGCAATGTGGACGTCCAGCTTGTTGGCAATGTGGACGTCCAGCTTGTTGGCAATGTGGACGTCCAGCTTGTTGGCAATGTGGACGTCCAGCTTGTTGGCAATGTGGACGTCCAGCTTGTTGGCAATGTGGACGTCCAGCTTGTTGGCAATGTGGACGTCCAGCTTGTTGGCAATGTGGACGTCCAGCTTGTTGGCAATGTGGACGTCCAGCTTGTTGGCAATGTGGACGTCCAGCTTGTTGGCAATGTGGACGTCCAGCTTGTTGGCAATGTGGACGTCCAGCTTGTTGGCAATGTGGACGTCCAGCTTGTTGGCAATGTGGACGTCCAGCTTGTTGGCAATGTGGACGTCCAGCTTGTTGGCAATGTGGACGTCCAGCTTGTTGGCAATGTGGACGTCCAGCTTGTTGGCAATGTGGACGTCCAGCTTGTTGGCAATGTGGACGTCCAGCTTGTTGGCAATGTGGACGTCCAGCTTGTTGGCAATGTGGAGGTCCAGCTTGTTGGCAATGTGGACGTCCAGCTTGTTGGCAATGTGGAGGTCCAGCTTGTTGGCAATGTGGACGGTCCAGCTTGTTGGCAATGTGGACGTCCAGCTTGTTGGCAATGTGGACGTCCAGCTTGTTGGCAATGTGGACGTCCAGCTTGTTGGCAATGTGGACGTCCAGCTTGTTGGCAATGTGGACGTCCAGCTTGTTGGCAATGTGGACGTCCAGCTTGTTGGCAATGTGGACGTCCAGCTTGTTGGCAATGTGGACGTCCAGCTTGTTGGCAATGTGGACGTCCAGCTTGTTGGCAATGTGGACGTCCAGCTTGTTGGCAATGTGGACGTCCAGCTTGTTGGCAATGTGGACGTCCAGCTTGTTGGCAATGTGGACGTCCAGCTTGTTGGCAATGTGGACGTCCAGCTTGTTGGCAATGTGGACGTCCAGCTTGTTGGCAATGTGGACGTCCAGCTTGTTGGCAATGTGGACGTCCAGCTTGTTGGCAATGTGGACGTCCAGCTTGTTGGCAATGTGGACGTCCAGCTTGTTGGCAATGTGGACGTCCAGCTTGTTGGCAATGTGGACGTCCAGCTTGTTGGCAATGTGGACGTCCAGCTTGTTGGCAATGTGGACGTCCAGCTTGTTGGCAATGTGGACGTCCAGCTTGTTGGCAATGTGGACGTCCAGCTTGTTGGCAATGTGGACGTCCAGCTTGTTGGCAATGTGGACGTCCAGCTTGTTGGCAATGTGGACGTCCAGCTTGTTGGCAATGTGGACGTCCAGCTTGTTGGCAATGTGGACGTCCAGCTTGTTGGCAATGTGGACGTCCAGCTTGTTGGCAATGTGGACGTCCAGCTTGTTGGCAATGTGGACGTCCAGCTTGTTGGCAATGTGGACGTCCAGCTTGTTGGCAATGTGGACGTCCAGCTTGTTGGCAATGTGGACGTCCAGCTTGTTGGCAATGTGGACGTCCAGCTTGTTGGCAATGTGGACGTCCAGCTTGTTGGCAATGTGGACGTCCAGCTTGTTGGCAATGTGGACGTCCAGCTTGTTGGCAATGTGGACGTCCAGCTTGTTGGCAATGTGGACGTCCAGCTTGTTGGCAATGTGGACGTCCAGCTTGTTGGCAATGTGGACGTCCAGCTTGTTGGCAATGTGGACGTCCAGCTTGTTGGCAATGTGGACGTCCAGCTTGTTGGCAATGTGGACGTCCAGCTTGTTGGCAATGTGGACGTCCAGCTTGTTGGCAATGTGGACGTCCAGCTTGTTGGCAATGTGGACGTCCAGCTTGTTGGCAATGTGGACGTCCAGCTTGTTGGCAATGTGGACGTCCAGCTTGTTGGCAATGTGGACGTCCAGCTTGTTGGCAATGTGGACGTCCAGCTTGTTGGCAATGTGGACGTCCAGCTTGTTGGCAATGTGGACGTCCAGCTTGTTGGCAATGTGGACGTCCAGCTTGTTGGCAATGTGGACGTCCAGCTTGTTGGCAATGTGGACGTCCAGCTTGTTGGCAATGTGGACGTCCAGCTTGTTGGCAATGTGGACGTCCAGCTTGTTGGCAATGTGGACGTCCAGCTTGTTGGCAATGTGGAGGTCCAGCTTGTTGGCAATGTGGAGGTCCAGCTTGTTGGCAATGTGGAGGTCCAGCTTGTTGGCAATGTGGACGTCCAGCTTGTTGGCAATGTGGACGTCCAGCTTGTTGGCAATGTGGACGTCCAGCTTGTTGGCAATGTGGACGTCCAGCTTGTTGGCAATGTGGACGTCCAGCTTGTTGGCAATGTGGACGTCCAGCTTGTTGGCAATGTGGACGTCCAGCTTGTTGGCAATGTGGACGTCCAGCTTGTTGGCAATGTGGACGTCCAGCTTGTTGGCAATGTGGGAACGTCCAGCTTGTTGGCAATGTGGACGTCCAGCTTGTTGGCAATGTGGACGTCCAGCTTGTTGGCAATGTGGACGTCCAGCTTGTTGGCAATGTGGACGTCCAGCTTGTTGGCAATGTGGACGTCCAGCTTGTTGGCAATGTGGACGTCCAGCTTGTTGGCAATGTGGACGTCCAGCTTGTTGGCAATGTGGACGTCCAGCTTGTTGGCAATGTGGACGTCCAGCTTGTTGGCAATGTGGACGTCCAGCTTGTTGGCAATGTGGACGTCCAGCTTGTTGGCAATGTGGACGTCCAGCTTGTTGGCAATGTGGACGTCCAGCTTGTTGGCAATGTGGACGTCCAGCTTGTTGGCAATGTGGACGTCCAGCTTGTTGGCAATGTGGACGTCCAGCTTGTTGGCAATGTGGACGTCCAGCTTGTTGGCAATGTGGACGTCCAGCTTGTTGGCAATGTGGACGTCCAGCTTGTTGGCAATGTGGACGTCCAGCTTGTTGGCAATGTGGACGTCCAGCTTGTTGGCAATGTGGACGTCCAGCTTGTTGGCAATGTGGACGTCCAGCTTGTTGGCAATGTGGACGTCCAGCTTGTTGGCAATGTGGACGTCCAGCTTGTTGGCAATGTGGACGTCCAGCTTGTTGGCAATGTGGACGTCCAGCTTGTTGGCAATGTGGACGTCCAGCTTGTTGGCAATGTGGACGTCCAGCTTGTTGGCAATGTGGACGTCCAGCTTGTTGGCAATGTGGACGTCCAGCTTGTTGGCAATGTGGACGTCCAGCTTGTTGGCAATGTGGACGTCCAGCTTGTTGGCAATGTGGACGTCCAGCTTGTTGGCAATGTGGACGTCCAGCTTGTTGGCAATGTGGACGTCCAGCTTGTTGGCAATGTGGACGTCCAGCTTGTTGGCAATGTGGACGTCCAGCTTGTTGGCAATGTGGACGTCCAGCTTGTTGGCAATGTGGACGTCCAGCTTGTTGGCAATGTGGACGTCCAGCTTGTTGGCAATGTGGACGTCCAGCTTGTTGGCAATGTGGACGTCCAGCTTGTTGGCAATGTGGACGTCCAGCTTGTTGGCAATGTGGACGTCCAGCTTGTTGGCAATGTGGACGTCCAGCTTGTTGGCAATGTGGACGTCCAGCTTGTTGGCAATGTGGACGTCCAGCTTGTTGGCAATGTGGACGTCCAGCTTGTTGGCAATGTGGACGTCCAGCTTGTTGGCAATGTGGACGTCCAGCTTGTTGGCAATGTGGACGTCCAGCTTGTTGGCAATGTGGACGTCCAGCTTGTTGGCAATGTGGACGTCCAGCTTGTTGGCAATGTGGACGTCCAGCTTGTTGGCAATGTGGACGTCCAGCTTGTTGGCAATGTGGACGTCCAGCTTGTTGGCAATGTGGACGTCCAGCTTGTTGGCAATGTGGACGTCCAGCTTGTTGGCAATGTGGACGTCCAGCTTGTTGGCAATGTGGACGTCCAGCTTGTTGGCAATGTGGACGTCCAGCTTGTTGGCAATGTGGACGTCCAGCTTGTTGGCAATGTGGACGTCCAGCTTGTTGGCAATGTGGACGTCCAGCTTGTTGGCAATGTGGACGTCCAGCTTGTTGGCAATGTGGACGTCCAGCTTGTTGGCAATGTGGACGTCCAGCTTGTTGGCAATGTGGACGTCCAGCTTGTTGGCAATGTGGACGTCCAGCTTGTTGGCAATGTGGACGTCCAGCTTGTTGGCAATGTGGACGTCCAGCTTGTTGGCAATGTGGACGTCCAGCTTGTTGGCAATGTGGACGTCCAGCTTGTTGGCAATGTGGACGTCCAGCTTGTTGGCAATGTGGACGTCCAGCTTGTTGGCAATGTGGACGTCCAGCTTGTTGGCAATGTGGACGTCCAGCTTGTTGGCAATGTGGACGTCCAGCTTGTTGGCAATGTGGACGTCCAGCTTGTTGGCAATGTGGACGTCCAGCTTGTTGGCAATGTGGACGTCCAGCTTGTTGGCAATGTGGACGTCCAGCTTGTTGGCAATGTGGACGTCCAGCTTGTTGGCAATGTGGACGTCCAGCTTGTTGGCAATGTGGACGTCCAGCTTGTTGGCAATGTGGACGTCCAGCTTGTTGGCAATGTGGACGTCCAGCTTGTTGGCAATGTGGACGTCCAGCTTGTTGGCAATGTGGACGTCCAGCTTGTTGGCAATGTGGACGTCCAGCTTGTTGGCAATGTGGACGTCCAGCTTGTTGGCAATGTGGACGTCCAGCTTGTTGGCAATGTGGACGTCCAGCTTGTTGGCAATGTGGACGTCCAGCTTGTTGGCAATGTGGACGTCCAGCTTGTTGGCAATGTGGACGTCCAGCTTGTTGGCAATGTGGACGTCCAGCTTGTTGGCAATGTGGACGTCCAGCTTGTTGGCAATGTGGACGTCCAGCTTGTTGGCAATGTGGACGTCCAGCTTGTTGGCAATGTGGACGTCCAGCTTGTTGGCAATGTGGACGTCCAGCTTGTTGGCAATGTGGACGTCCAGCTTGTTGGCAATGTGGACGTCCAGCTTGTTGGCAATGTGGACGTCCAGCTTGTTGGCAATGTGGACGTCCAGCTTGTTGGCAATGTGGACGTCCAGCTTGTTGGCAATGTGGACGTCCAGCTTGTTGGCAATGTGGACGTCCAGCTTGTTGGCAATGTGGACGTCCAGCTTGTTGGCAATGTGGACGTCCAGCTTGTTGGCAATGTGGACGTCCAGCTTGTTGGCAATGTGGACGTCCAGCTTGTTGGCAATGTGGACGTCCAGCTTGTTGGCAATGTGGACGTCCAGCTTGTTGGCAATGTGGACGTCCAGCTTGTTGGCAATGTGGACGTCCAGCTTGTTGGCAATGTGGACGTCCAGCTTGTTGGCAATGTGGACGTCCAGCTTGTTGGCAATGTGGACGTCCAGCTTGTTGGCAATGTGGACGTCCAGCTTGTTGGCAATGTGGACGTCCAGCTTGTTGGCAATGTGGACGTCCAGCTTGTTGGCAATGTGGACGTCCAGCTTGTTGGCAATGTGGACGTCCAGCTTGTTGGCAATGTGGACGTCCAGCTTGTTGGCAATGTGGACGTCCAGCTTGTTGGCAATGTGGACGTCCAGCTTGTTGGCAATGTGGACGTCCAGCTTGTTGGCAATGTGGACGTCCAGCTTGTTGGCAATGTGGACGTCCAGCTTGTTGGCAATGTGGACGTCCAGCTTGTTGGCAATGTGGACGTCCAGCTTGTTGGCAATGTGGACGTCCAGCTTGTTGGCAATGTGGACGTCCAGCTTGTTGGCAATGTGGACGTCCAGCTTGTTGGCAATGTGGACGTCCAGCTTGTTGGCAATGTGGACGTCCAGCTTGTTGGCAATGTGGACGTCCAGCTTGTTGGCAATGTGGACGTCCAGCTTGTTGGCAATGTGGACGTCCAGCTTGTTGGCAATGTGGACGTCCAGCTTGTTGGCAATGTGGACGTCCAGCTTGTTGGCAATGTGGACGTCCAGCTTGTTGGCAATGTGGACGTCCAGCTTGTTGGCAATGTGGACGTCCAGCTTGTTGGCAATGTGGACGTCCAGCTTGTTGGCAATGTGGACGTCCAGCTTGTTGGCAATGTGGACGTCCAGCTTGTTGGCAATGTGGACGTCCAGCTTGTTGGCAATGTGGACGTCCAGCTTGTTGGCAATGTGGACGTCCAGCTTGTTGGCAATGTGGACGTCCAGCTTGTTGGCAATGTGGACGTCCAGCTTGTTGGCAATGTGGACGTCCAGCTTGTTGGCAATGTGGACGTCCAGCTTGTTGGCAATGTGGACGTCCAGCTTGTTGGCAATGTGGACGTCCAGCTTGTTGGCAATGTGGACGTCCAGCTTGTTGGCAATGTGGACGTCCAGCTTGTTGGCAATGTGGACGTCCAGCTTGTTGGCAATGTGGACGTCCAGCTTGTTGGCAATGTGGACGTCCAGCTTGTTGGCAATGTGGACGTCCAGCTTGTTGGCAATGTGGACGTCCAGCTTGTTGGCAATGTGGACGTCCAGCTTGTTGGCAATGTGGACGTCCAGCTTGTTGGCAATGTGGACGTCCAGCTTGTTGGCAATGTGGACGTCCAGCTTGTTGGCAATGTGGACGTCCAGCTTGTTGGCAATGTGGACGTCCAGCTTGTTGGCAATGTGGACGTCCAGCTTGTTGGCAATGTGGACGTCCAGCTTGTTGGCAATGTGGACGTCCAGCTTGTTGGCAATGTGGACGTCCCAGCTTGTTGGCAATGTGGACGTCCAGCTTGTTGGCAATGTGGACGTCCAGCTTGTTGGCAATGTGGACGTCCAGCTTGTTGGCAATGTGGACGTCCAGCTTGTTGGCAATGTGGACGTCCAGCTTGTTGGCAATGTGGACGTCCAGCTTGTTGGCAATGTGGACGTCCAGCTTGTTGGCAATGTGGACGTCCAGCTTGTTGGCAATGTGGACGTCCAGCTTGTTGGCAATGTGGACGTCCAGCTTGTTGGCAATGTGGACGTCCAGCTTGTTGGCAATGTGGACGTCCAGCTTGTTGGCAATGTGGACGTCCAGCTTGTTGGCAATGTGGACGTCCAGCTTGTTGGCAATGTGGACGTCCAGCTTGTTGGCAATGTGGACGTCCAGCTTGTTGGCAATGTGGACGTCCAGCTTGTTGGCAATGTGGACGTCCAGCTTGTTGGCAATGTGGACGTCCAGCTTGTTGGCAATGTGGACGTCCAGCTTGTTGGCAATGTGGACGTCCAGCTTGTTGGCAATGTGGACGTCCAGCTTGTTGGCAATGTGGACGTCCAGCTTGTTGGCAATGTGGACGTCCAGCTTGTTGGCAATGTGGACGTCCAGCTTGTTGGCAATGTGGACGTCCAGCTTGTTGGCAATGTGGACGTCCAGCTTGTTGGCAATGTGGACGTCCAGCTTGTTGGCAATGTGGACGTCCAGCTTGTTGGCAATGTGGACGTCCAGCTTGTTGGCAATGTGGACGTCCAGCTTGTTGGCAATGTGGACGTCCAGCTTGTTGGCAATGTGGACGTCCAGCTTGTTGGCAATGTGGACGTCCAGCTTGTTGGCAATGTGGACGTCCAGCTTGTTGGCAATGTGGACGTCCAGCTTGTTGGCAATGTGGACGTCCAGCTTGTTGGCAATGTGGACGTCCAGCTTGTTGGCAATGTGGACGTCCAGCTTGTTGGCAATGTGGACGTCCAGCTTGTTGGCAATGTGGACGTCCAGCTTGTTGGCAATGTGGACGTCCAGCTTGTTGGCAATGTGGACGTCCAGCTTGTTGGCAATGTGGACGTCCAGCTTGTTGGCAATGTGGACGTCCAGCTTGTTGGCAATGTGGACGTCCAGCTTGTTGGCAATGTGGACGTCCAGCTTGTTGGCAATGTGGACGTCCAGCTTGTTGGCAATGTGGACGTCCAGCTTGTTGGCAATGTGGACGTCCAGCTTGTTGGCAATGTGGACGTCCAGCTTGTTGGCAATGTGGACGTCCAGCTTGTTGGCAATGTGGACGTCCAGCTTGTTGGCAATGTGGACGTCCAGCTTGTTGGCAATGTGGACGTCCAGCTTGTTGGCAATGTGGACGTCCAGCTTGTTGGCAATGTGGACGTCCAGCTTGTTGGCAATGTGGACGTCCAGCTTGTTGGCAATGTGGACGTCCAGCTTGTTGGCAATGTGGACGTCCAGCTTGTTGGCAATGTGGACGTCCAGCTTGTTGGCAATGTGGACGTCCAGCTTGTTGGCAATGTGGACGTCCAGCTTGTTGGCAATGTGGACGTCCAGCTTGTTGGCAATGTGGACGTCCAGCTTGTTGGCAATGTGGACGTCCAGCTTGTTGGCAATGTGGACGTCCAGCTTGTTGGCAATGTGGACGTCCAGCTTGTTGGCAATGTGGACGTCCAGCTTGTTGGCAATGTGGACGTCCAGCTTGTTGGCAATGTGGACGTCCAGCTTGTTGGCAATGTGGACGTCCAGCTTGTTGGCAATGTGGACGTCCAGCTTGTTGGCAATGTGGACGTCCAGCTTGTTGGCAATGTGGACGTCCAGCTTGTTGGCAATGTGGACGTCCAGCTTGTTGGCAATGTGGACGTCCAGCTTGTTGGCAATGTGGACGTCCAGCTTGTTGGCAATGTGGACGTCCAGCTTGTTGGCAATGTGGACGTCCAGCTTGTTGGCAATGTGGACGTCCAGCTTGTTGGCAATGTGGACGTCCAGCTTGTTGGCAATGTGGACGTCCAGCTTGTTGGCAATGTGGACGTCCAGCTTGTTGGCAATGTGGACGTCCAGCTTGTTGGCAATGTGGACGTCCAGCTTGTTGGCAATGTGGACGTCCAGCTTGTTGGCAATGTGGACGTCCAGCTTGTTGGCAATGTGGACGTCCAGCTTGTTGGCAATGTGGACGTCCAGCTTGTTGGCAATGTGGACGTCCAGCTTGTTGGCAATGTGGACGTCCAGCTTGTTGGCAATGTGGACGTCCAGCTTGTTGGCAATGTGGACGTCCAGCTTGTTGGCAATGTGGACGTCCAGCTTGTTGGCAATGTGGACGTCCAGCTTGTTGGCAATGTGGACGTCCAGCTTGTTGGCAATGTGGACGTCCAGCTTGTTGGCAATGTGGACGTCCAGCTTGTTGGCAATGTGGACGTCCAGCTTGTTGGCAATGTGGACGTCCAGCTTGTTGGCAATGTGGACGTCCAGCTTGTTGGCAATGTGGACGTCCAGCTTGTTGGCAATGTGGACGTCCAGCTTGTTGGCAATGTGGACGTCCAGCTTGTTGGCAATGTGGACGTCCAGCTTGTTGGCAATGTGGACGTCCAGCTTGTTGGCAATGTGGACGTCCAGCTTGTTGGCAATGTGGACGTCCAGCTTGTTGGCAATGTGGACGTCCAGCTTGTTGGCAATGTGGACGTCCAGCTTGTTGGCAATGTGGACGTCCAGCTTGTTGGCAATGTGGACGTCCAGCTTGTTGGCAATGTGGACGTCCAGCTTGTTGGCAATGTGGACGTCCAGCTTGTTGGCAATGTGGACGTCCAGCTTGTTGGCAATGTGGACGTCCAGCTTGTTGGCAATGTGGACGTCCAGCTTGTTGGCAATGTGGACGTCCAGCTTGTTGGCAATGTGGACGTCCAGCTTGTTGGCAATGTGGACGTCCAGCTTGTTGGCAATGTGGACGTCCAGCTTGTTGGCAATGTGGACGTCCAGCTTGTTGGCAATGTGGACGTCCAGCTTGTTGGCAATGTGGACGTCCAGCTTGTTGGCAATGTGGACGTCCAGCTTGTTGGCAATGTGGACGTCCAGCTTGTTGGCAATGTGGACGTCCAGCTTGTTGGCAATGTGGACGTCCAGCTTGTTGGCAATGTGGACGTCCAGCTTGTTGGCAATGTGGACGTCCAGCTTGTTGACAATGTGGACGTCCAGCTTGTTGGCAATGTGGACGTCCAGCTTGTTGGCAATGTGGACGTCCAGCTTGTTGGCAATGTGGAGGTCCAGCTTGTTGGCAATGTGGACGTCCAGCTTGTTGACAATGTGGACGTCCAGCTTGTTGGCAATGTGGACGTCCAGCTTGTTGGCAATGTGGACGTCCAGCTTGTTGGCAATGTGGACGTCCAGCTTGTTGGCAATGTGGAGGTCCAGCTTGTTGGCAATGTGGAGGTCCAGCTTGTTGGCAATGTGGAGGTCCAGCTTGTTGGCAATGTGGAGGTCCAGCTTGTTGGCAATGTGGAGGTCCAGCTTGTTGGCAATGTGGAGGTCCAGCTTGTTGGCAATGTGGAGGTCCAGCTTGTTGGCAATGTGGACGTCCAGCTTGTTGGCAATGTGGAGGTCCAGCTTGTTGGCAATGTGGACGTCCAGCTTGTTGGCAATGTGGACGTCCAGCTTGTTGGCAATGTGGACGTCCAGCTTGTTGGCAATGTGGACGTCCAGCTTGTTGGCAATGTGGACGTCCAGCTTGTTGGCAATGTGGACGTCCAGCTTGTTGGCAATGTGGACGTCCAGCTTGTTGGCAATGTGGACGTCCAGCTTGTTGGCAATGTGGACGTCCAGCTTGTTGGCAATGTGGACGTCCAGCTTGTTGGCAATGTGGACGTCCAGCTTGTTGGCAATGTGGACGTCCAGCTTGTTGGCAATGTGGACGTCCAGCTTGTTGGCAATGTGGACGTCCAGCTTGTTGGCAATGTGGACGTCCAGCTTGTTGGCAATGTGGACGTCCAGCTTGTTGGCAATGTGGACGTCCAGCTTGTTGGCAATGTGGACGTCCAGCTTGTTGGCAATGTGGACGTCCAGCTTGTTGGCAATGTGGACGTCCAGCTTGTTGGCAATGTGGACGTCCAGCTTGTTGGCAATGTGGACGTCCAGCTTGTTGGCAATGTGGACGTCCAGCTTGTTGGCAATGTGGACGTCCAGCTTGTTGGCAATGTGGACGTCCAGCTTGTTGGCAATGTGGACGTCCAGCTTGTTGGCAATGTGGACGTCCAGCTTGTTGACAATGTGGACGTCCAGCTTGTTGGCAATGTGGACGTCCAGCTTGTTGGCAATGTGGACGTCCAGCTTGTTGGCAATGTGGAGGTCCAGCTTGTTGGCAATGTGGACGTCCAGCTTGTTGACAATGTGGACGTCCAGCTTGTTGGCAATGTGGACGTCCAGCTTGTTGGCAATGTGGACGTCCAGCTTGTTGGCAATGTGGACGTCCAGCTTGTTGGCAATGTGGAGGTCCAGCTTGTTGGCAATGTGGAGGTCCAGCTTGTTGGCAATGTGGAGGTCCAGCTTGTTGGCAATGTGGAGGTCCAGCTTGTTGGCAATGTGGAGGTCCAGCTTGTTGGCAATGTGGAGGTCCAGCTTGTTGGCAATGTGGAGGTCCAGCTTGTTGGCAATGTGGACGTCCAGCTTGTTGGCAATGTGGAGGTCCAGCTTGTTGGCAATGTGGACGTCCAGCTTGTTGGCAATGTGGACGTCCAGCTTGTTGGCAATGTGGACGTCCAGCTTGTTGGCAATGTGGACGTCCAGCTTGTTGGCAATGTGGACGTCCAGCTTGTTGGCAATGTGGACGTCCAGCTTGTTGGCAATGTGGACGTCCAGCTTGTTGGCAATGTGGACGTCCAGCTTGTTGGCAATGTGGACGTCCAGCTTGTTGGCAATGTGGACGTCCAGCTTGTTGGCAATGTGGACGTCCAGCTTGTTGGCAATGTGGACGTCCAGCTTGTTGGCAATGTGGACGTCCAGCTTGTTGGCAATGTGGACGTCCAGCTTGTTGGCAATGTGGACGTCCAGCTTGTTGGCAATGTGGACGTCCAGCTTGTTGGCAATGTGGACGTCCAGCTTGTTGGCAATGTGGACGTCCAGCTTGTTGGCAATGTGGACGTCCAGCTTGTTGGCAATGTGGACGTCCAGCTTGTTGGCAATGTGGACGTCCAGCTTGTTGGCAATGTGGACGTCCAGCTTGTTGGCAATGTGGACGTCCAGCTTGTTGGCAATGTGGACGTCCAGCTTGTTGGCAATGTGGACGTCCAGCTTGTTGGCAATGTGGACGTCCAGCTTGTTGGCAATGTGGACGTCCAGCTTGTTGGCAATGTGGACGTCCAGCTTGTTGGCAATGTGGACGTCCAGCTTGTTGGCAATGTGGACGTCCAGCTTGTTGGCAATGTGGACGTCCAGCTTGTTGGCAATGTGGACGTCCAGCTTGTTGGCAATGTGGACGTCCAGCTTGTTGGCAATGTGGACGTCCAGCATGGAGTGCTGTACTTCCCACATCCCTCAGCCAGTCTGTTCTTGCCTTGACCCCAACATCCACTCACCGCGTTCCTCAGCCGGGCCATGTTGGCGATATGCACGCTCCACAGCCGGTCCAGCGTGGAGAGCAGAATGTTTCCCCTGTCCCTCAGTCCTTACTGTATGCACACCCTTGCTTACCGCGTTCCTCAGCCGGGCCATGTTGGCGATGTGGACGCTCCACAGCCGGTCCAGCGTGAAGGAGAGAAGCACAAACCCCACATCCCACCCACTGTCCACACGCACATCCCTCAGTCTCTTTCACCCCACCACCCACTCACCGCGTTCCTCAATCGGGCCATGTTGGCGATGTGCACGCTCCACAGCCGGTCCAGCATGAAGGAGAGAAGCACAAGCCCCACATCCCACCCACTGTCCACACGCACATCCCTCAGTCTCTCTGTTCTTGCCTTCACCCCACCACCCACTCACCGCGTTCCTCAATCGGGCCATGTTGGCGATGTGCACGCTCCACAGCTGGTCCAGCGTGAAGGAGAGAAGCACAAACCCCACATCCCACCCACTGTCCACACGCACATCCCTCAGTCTCTCTGTTCTTGCCTTCTTCCCACCACCCACTCACCGCGTTCCTCAATCGGGCCATGTTGGCGATGTGCACGCTCCACAGCTGGTCCAGCGTGAAGGACAGAAGCACAAGCCCCACATCCCACCCACTGTCCACACGCACATCCCTCAGTCTCTCTGTTCTTGCCTTCACCCCACCACCCACTCACCGCGTTCCTCAATCGGGCCATGTTGGCGATGTGCACGCTCCACAGCCGGTCCAGCGTGGACAGCAGCGACTCTCTCTGCTCGGAAAAAGGCAAAGACGGCTCAGAGGGAAGGCGAGGATGGCACAGGGGAGATTTGGGGGCACAGGGGGGGGGGGAGAACAGGGGGCGCAAGGGAGAAATTACAGGGCACAGGTAGGGGCAGAGGGCGGAGGTACAGGTGGGCAGTGGCAAGAAAAGGAAGGGGCCAACAACAAGTTGTGGAGAAATTGCAAGAGGACAAAAACAGATAGTTTATTTCTGACCTCAAAGAACTCCATTTGCTGTGGAGACGCAACAAAGAGCCCGAGGTGGGCCCTGTAGCTCGTCACAACCACGCCCCCCAGGTACTTGCGCAGCGCTGCCAGGTGCTTCGATGACCTGCCCCTCCTGGGGGGAGTAGCAAGGAGAGGGAATGCAGTGGGGGAAATGGGATGAGGTGGAGTGAGTGTCATGACTGGGAGAAGAAGGAGAGGAGGGAGCATGTAACACATGTCCCCCAGTTACTTGCGCAGCGCTGCCAGGTGCTTCGATGACCTGCCCCTCCTGGGGGGAGAAGCAAGGAGAGGGAATGCAGTGGGGGAAATGGGATGAGGTGGAGTGAGTGTCATGACTGGGAGAAGAAGGAGAGGAGGGAGCATGTCACACATGTCACACATGTCACACATGTCACACATGTCACACATGTCACACATGTCCCCCAGGTACTTGCGCAGCGCTGCCAGGTGCTTCGATGACTGCTCCTCCTGGGGAAGAAGAGAGGGGCGGAGTGAGGCGGAGTGAGGAGGAAAGAGGAAAATGATCGGAGGAGGAGTGGAGAAGAGACGCTGGGATGAAAGGAGCGAGGTGCGAAAGAAATGCTTGCGGTGGCTGAGAAAGGTCAGGATAGCATAAACGCATTTCACACCATAAACGCATCGAGGCGTCCAGCCTTACAGGTCAGGATAGAGGCGTCCAGCCTTACAGGTCAGGATAGAGGCGTTCAGCCTTACAGGTCAGGATACATCTCAGCCCTACAGGTCAGGATACATCTCAGCCTTACAAACCTACCTACATGTCACCACCAAGCCTTACAGGTCAGGAGAGTCGCGAAGAATCTCTCTCCATCTCAGCTCCTCCCGCATTGCTTCCGCCTCTCCCCCTTCCTCTTCCCTCCTCATATTCTCTGTTCCAACACCAGCAGCAGCACCACCACCACCAGCACCAGCAGCTCCAGCAGCAGCAGCAGCACCAGCAGCAGGGTTGGAGCCTACCCCAAAATCCGGCAGCACCTCAGGCAGGGGAGGCAGGACGTGGGGAAGGTGCTTTCTGAGGTCCCAGCGGTGGCTGGCGTTTGGCGGAGGGGAGTGGGAGAGGGCGGAGCTGAGGGAGGTGGCATCCACATGCTGGGAGATGTCTGGAAGGAGGGGAGATGGGGGGCGGAAGAGGATCAGGGAGGGGGGAAATACCCAAATACTCGATATAAAAGCAAAATTGTGATAATGGGACGGCTGTGGATTTTAGGCTGAATCTGTTTTCTGAGAATTCTAAAGAAACAGATGGAGACGGCTGTGGATAAATATATTTTGGTTTCATGGCATCAACCCGTGCATGGGTTTTGCAGTGAACGCCGAGCAGAGGGGGAGAGCGAGGCGACAGTACCGGATCAGTGAAAGAACGAGCAGTACCTATGCTAGTGGTGCGAGAAGCGCACTAGAGTGGTGAATAATCAAGGTGTCAAGCTTTGGAACGTCTCTTGAATATTCTGAGGTGAATAATCAAGAGTGGTACAGTGCTGAACAAAGAAAGCAAGGCGAACCAAACCGTACCTACCTATGCCAGTGGTGCGAGAAAGGCGCTTGAGCAAGGTGTCGATGGGCCATGATGCCACGGGCTGGTGTTGGAATGGAGGCAGGCAGGGAGGGAGTGACAGGGAAGAGAAGGGAGGGGAAAGGAGGAAGAGGTGGAATGAGGGGGAATGAAAGAGGGGCGCTTGAGCAAGGTGCCGATGGGCCATGATGCCACAGGCTGGAAGGGGAATGGATGGGGAAAGGGAGGGAGCGACGGGGAAGAGAAGGGAGGGGAAAGGAGGAAGAGGTGGAATGAGGGGGAATGAAAGAGGGGCGCTTTAGCTGAGCAAGGTGTCGATGGGCCATGATGCCACGGGCTGGTGTTGGATTGGAGGCAGGCAGGCAGGCAAGGAGGGATATGAAGGGAGAATAAGACCAGAGGGATATGGAGGGAGAATAAGACCAGAGGGATATGGAGGGAGAATAAGACCAGAGGGATATGGAGGGAGAATAAGACCAGAGGGATATGAAGGGAGAATAAGACCAGAGGGATATGGAGGGAGAATAAGACCAGAGGGATATGGAGGGAGAATAAGACCAGAGGGTAGACATGAGCACAACGAACCGAACAGGCTTGTTTTTTTTGCTTAAATTGTTCGCCGAACAGTGTTCGATGTTCGCCCGAACACGTTCGTGTTCGGGCCGCTGCTGCAATTTGCCCCGCGACGAACATGAACGTGTTCGATGTTCGCCCGAACATGCCTTCACAGGCGAACGGCGAACACGTGTTTTTGCTTAAAGTGTTCGCCGAACCGAACAGTGTTCGGTTCGGCAAACGGATGTGTTCGTCTAGGGGCGAACACGAACATGTTCGTGTTCGCCCCTTGCTCATCCCTACCAGAGGGATATGGAGGGAGAATAAGACCAGAGGGATATGGAGGGAGAATAAGACCAGAGGGATATGGAGGGAGAATTAGACCAGAGGGATATGGAGGGAGAATAAGACCAGAGGGATATGGAGGGAGAACAAGACCAGAGGGATATGGAGGGAGAATAAGACCAGAGGGATATGGAGGGAGAATAAGACCAGAGGGATATGAAGGGAGAATAAGACCAGAGGGATATGGAGGGAGAATAAGACCAGAGGGATATGGAGGGAGAATAAGACCAGAGGGATATGGAGGGAGAATAAGACCAGAGGGATATGGAGGGAGAATAAGACCAGAGGGATATGGAGGGAGAATAAGACCAGAGGGATATGGAGGGAGAATAAGACCAGAGGGATATGAAGGGAGAATAAGACCAGAGGGATATGGAGGGAGAATAAGACCAGAGGGATATGGAGGGAGAATAAGACCAGAGGGATATGGAGGGAGAATAAGACCAGAGGGATATGGAGGGAGAATAAGACCAGAGGGATATGGTGAGTGGAAAGGGGGAATGGGAGACAGAGGCCCTTGAGCAAGGTGGGCATGATGCCATTGGCTAGTGATGGGATTTTTGAGGCGCCTAAAAAAAGCCCCTGGCTAGTGATGGGAAGAGGGTTCAGGAGATGGACGGACGGACGGACGGACGGACGGACGGACATGGGAGAGAATGGGGAGAAGGAGGGAGCAACGGGGAAGACATGGGTGGTGAATGGGAGAGGAGGCGGAGTGAGGGGGAGAATGGTATCGAAGAGCCATGATGCCACCGGGGTGTTGGGGAGCGAGAGGAGAAGGGGAGAGGAGAGGGGAAGAGGGGGAAACGGAAGGCGGTGGTTGTGGGAGGTGGGGCCACGGTCTGCATCTCATGCTGTCACGCATAGTTTCTTAACATTGAAACGCACAGTGAGATACTCCAGTTTTGAGACATCTCAAAACACGCATAGTTCTGGTTAACGTTGAAACACACAGTGAGATGCTCCATTTCAGGAATATATCGACTCTTTGGATGACTTGCCTTGGCCCTGGTTGACTTGCCTTGACTCTGGTTGACTTGCCTTAGAGGGTGAGCAGTATTCCTTGACCACATCATCCACCACTGCTTGGATGTACCTGTGGATTAGTGGATAGGTGGGTTGGTTGGTGTATAAATGTAATTCAACTATAAGTTGAAAAAACCAAACAGGCATCTTGGGCATGTCGGAGCAGTATTCCTTCATCACATCATCCACCACTGCTTGGATGTACCTGTGTGTGGGTGGAGAGGTGGATGGGTGGATGGATGGAGAAATGGGCAGGTAGATGGATGGATGGAGAAATGGGCAGGTAGATGGATGGATGGAGAAATGGGCAGGTAGATGGATGGATGGAGAAATGGGCAGGTAGATGGATGGATGGAGAAATGGGCAGGTAGATGGATGGATGGAGAAATGGGCAGGTAGATGGATGGATGGAGAAATGGGCAGGTAGAGATGGATGGATGGAGAAATGGGCAGGTAGATGGATGGATGGAGAAATGGGCAGGTAGATGGATGGATGGAGAAATGGGCAGGTAGATGGATGGATGGATGGAGAAATGGGCAGGTAGATGGATGGATGGATGGAGAAATGGGCAGGTAGATGGATGGATGGAGAAATGGGCAGGTAGATGGATGGATGGAGAAATGGGCAGGTAGATGGATGGATGGAGAAATGGGCAGGTAGATGGATGGATGGAGAAATGGGCAGGTAGATGGATGGATGGAGAAATGGGCAGGTAGATGGATGGATGGAGAAATGGGCAGGTAGATGGATGGATGGAGAAATGGGCAGGTAGATGGATGGAGGGAGAAATGGGCAGGTAGATGGATGGATGGAGAAATGGGCAGGTAGATGGATGGATGGAGAAATGGGCAGGTAGATGGATGGATGGAGAAATGGGCAGGTAGATGGATGGATGGAGAAATGGGCAGGTAGATGGATGGATGGAGAAATGGGCAGGTAGATGGATGGATTGATGCTTGGACCATGCACATGTGTTTCTACACAGTGCAAGTCCACATCAGCAGCGAGCTGTCAAAAGAGGACAGGAGGACAGGTGTTGTTTTAGGACAACAAAACAAACTCCATGAGAAATGGCAAGTCTACACCTGCAGTGAGCCTCACGGTGCAACGTGACATCCACACTTGTGGTGAGACTCACAGTTGTGTGCGTGTGTGTCGGACTTGAGGGGACTCTTTTCCAGGATCGACTCTCTCAGCTCGTACACGTGCTTGCGCTGCAGCTGCAGGGGGATGAGAAAGAGAGAGGGGGAAGAAGGTGGGTAAGAGGGACGAAGGAGCCTCTTTTCAGAATGGACTCTCTCAGCTCTTACACGTGCTGGAGCTGCAGGGAGGGAGAAAGGGAAAAGGTGGAGAAGTTCGAAAGAAGGAGGTTGAGATAGAAGAAGGTGGGTAAGAGGGAAGACTCTTTTCCAGGATCGACTCTCTCAGCTCGTACACGTGCTTGCGCTGCAGCTGCAGGGGGATGAGAAAGAGAGAGGGGGAAGAAGGTGGGTAAGAGGGACGAAGGAGCCTCTTTTCAGAATGGACTCTCTCAGCTCTTACACGTGCTGGAGCTGCAGGGAGGGAGAAAGAGAAAAGGTGGAGAAGTTCGAAAGAAGGAGGTTGAGATAGAAGAAGGTGGGTAAGAGGGAAGACTCTTTTCCAGGATCGACTCTCTCAGCTCGTACACGTGCTTGCGCTGCAGCTGCAGGGAGGGTGAGATGCAGGAAGGAAATTGAGGGAGGGTGAGGTGAGAGGTAAGAGGGAATGAGACTCCTGAAGGAAGGAATTCTCTCAGCTCGTACACGTGCTTGCGCTGTAGCTGCAGGGAGGGAGGGGGGCACAAACACACGAAGGAAGGGAGAGGGATGAGAAGGGCTGAAAAAGGTGGGTGAGAGAAGAGAGAGGATTGTACACATGCTTGCCCCGATTGGAAACGTCTCAGATAAATTTCCATGCTCAGAACTGCCAAGGAAAAAAGCGAGAACGAGAAGCAGCAGTTCAGTTCTTCCTACTACGAAATGCAGCATGCATTCAGTTGAGAATTCTAAAAAAACACACGCTGCAACATGGTTGTAGAAACGACCCAACCCGCTCACCTCAAACACCTGGTCGTAGTTGAGCATTCAGTAACGGACAGGTGGGCTGCGGAGCTTATTTCCATCAACTCGTATGGTTCTTAGAACAACGGGACAAACAACCCAGCCCGCTCACCTCAAACACCTGGTCGTAGTCGAGCATTTGCCGCCGCCGCTCAAACATCGCAGCTTCAATGGTCTTCTGCGTCTGCACCAACTGGTGAGGGGTAGGTGTTCGGAAGGGTTCGGCAACGAGCCGTTGGGTTGAAAGGAGTTGAAAAAGGTGTGGTTGGGTGGGTTGGATAGAGTTTGAACAAGGAGTGCAAGGAGTATTTGCCTTTGCCACTCGAATTTGTGTCTGAGGAACTCGTTTGGTTAGGTGTTCGGACGGGTGCGACACGGAGTGGTTAGGATGGGCTGAAATCGGTTGGACAAGGAGTGGTTGGGATGGGTTGACATGGTTTGGATGTCGCGTGAAGAGAAGAGCTGAGGGGAATTTCCGGGGCGTTGGGGAACGTGGGTGCTCTCGCAAGTTCTCTTGCAGTAATCTGCGATTTCTTACAGCGAGGATGGTAAGTGAAGGAGTTCTTACAGCGAGGATGGTAAGTGAAGGAGTTCTTACAGCGAGGATGGTAAGTGAAGGAGTTCTTACAGCGAGGATGGTAAGTGAAGGAGTTCTTACAGCGAGGATGGTAAGTGAAGGAGTTCTTACAGCGAGGATGGTAAGTGAAGGAGTTCTTACAGCGAGGGTGAGGGCCATGTGGGGAAAGCCCTCGTCAAAGTCCCCCGTGTACAGCAACTGCTCCAGCATGGCCCGAGAGGAGTCTGGTAGAACCTCCCTCATCATATCGTCCTCCATACTGGACGGAGGTAGAGGGGGCGGGCGGGTGTAGAGAAAAGCAGTGGGGTGAAATTGATGGATCGGGATGAGTCCGGAAGCACCTCCCTCATCATATCTTCCTCCATACTGGATGGAGGTAGAAGGGGAGGAAAGAGTGGCGGGGGTTTGGAAATGGGGGAGAGGAGGAGCGGGAGAGCAGCAAATGGGAAGAAAGGTGGTTATAGCAGCTGAGCAAATGAGCAGCAAATGGTTATAGCAGCTGAGCAAATGAGCAGCAAATGGTTATAGCAGCTGAGCAAATGAGCAGCAAATGGTTATAGCAGCTGAGAAAATGAGCAGCAAATGGTTATAGCAGCTGAGCAAATGAGCAGCAAATGGTTATAGCAGCTGAGAAAATGAGCAGCAAATGGTTATAGCAGCTGAGAAAATGAGCAGCAAATGGTTATAGCAGCTGAGAAAATGAGCAGCAAATGGTTATAGCAGCTGCTTCTCGAGAGGAGTCAGGAAGCACCTCTCCCTCACCATGTCACCCTCCATACTGGTTTGGCGTGTGGGGGGGGTATGCGGCAAAAGAAAACCTCAATGAAGGGGGAGGGGGAAATAACCTGACTTTTACATGAGCACAAACCCTCCTTTCACCTGATTCTCGGCTGATTCTTAATTGACTGTCACCTGAGGCTCACCTGATGATGAACTGAGTTGACCCAGGGTCACCCTGCCGACCCGCCCTTCCCCTCAACTGCCATGCACACAAAGTCACACGAGACACACAAGACACATGAGACATGTGGTATAAGGTTGGTTTTGCGACGTCTCAAAATTGACAGACGACCCGCTCTTCCCCTCAACTGCCACGCACACAAAGCCACAAGAGACACACAAGACACGGCATATTACACAACACATGGAGATTGCACCTGAAACACCTGCTGCAATATTGGTTGTCGATTTTGCTGCAAACCAAACAACCCTCTCTGCACCACCACCCTCACCTGGCTGTCAATTCGTCTTGACTCGCTGAGCGCAGTGCCGATGACATGCAGCCCCCCATCGAGCGCACACACTCTCCAAGTTCAATACAAACACACATGCCAAGCAAACCCCAGAACCTCACCTGGTTGTCAATCCGCCTGGATTCACTCAGAGCAGTGCCGATGACATGCAGCCCCCCCAGCGAGCGCACATACTCGTCAGAGTCGCCGTTGGCTTCTATAGACTAGTACTACAGACCAGATAACCCAACTCACACCACCCTCACCTGGTTGTCAATCCGCCTGGATTCACTCAGAGCAGTGCCGATGACATACAGCCCCCCCAGCGAGCGCACATACTCGTCAGAGTCGCCGTTGGCTTCTATAGACTAGTACTACAGACCAGATAACCCAACTCACACCACCCTCACCTGGTTGTCAATCCGCCTGGATTCACTCAGAGCAGTGCCGATGACATGAAGGCCTCCCAGCGAGCGCACATACTCGCCCTCCTCCTGGCAGTGCGCCTTGCAGTCCGCGCTCACCCGCCCCACCACCCGCCCCACCACCCTCACCACCATCTCCCGCATCGACCGCGGCACCGCCCGCACTCCCAGCACCCCTACAGTTCACCCCTGCATCAACTGCAGAATTGCTTCTACCATCACACCTACCTGGTTGTCAATCCGCCTAGATTCACTGAGCGCAGTCCCGATGACATGCAGGCCCCCAATGACCGCCGCACATACTCGCCCTCCTCCCGGCAGTGCGCCTTGCAATCCGCGCTCACCCGCCCCAACGCCCGCCCCAACGCCCGCCCCAACGCCCGCCCCACCACCCTCACCACCATCTCCTGCATCGACCCCGGCACCGCCCGCACTCCTGCAGACGACCAAAGGAGCTGCACTCCCCAATCCAGAACCTCCATCTCTTGCTTCACTGCGGCACCGCTGCTACCGCAGACCAAAGGACCTTCTCTCACCTGGTTGTCGATTCTTCTTGACTCGCTGAGAGCAGTCCAGATGACATGAAGCCCCCCCAGCGAGCGCACATACTCGCCCTCCTCCTGGCAGTGCGCCTTGCAGTCCGCACTCACCCTCCCCAACAGCCTCCGCCATGAGCCCTCCCAACACCAGAACCCCCCTCACCTGGTTGTCGATTCGTCTGGATTCACTCAGAGCAGTGCCGATGACATGCAGGCCCCCCAGCGAACGCACATACTCGCCCTCCTCCTGGCAGTGCGCCTTGCAGTCCGCGCTCACCCGCCCCAGCGCCCGTCCCACCACCCTCACCATCATCTCCTGCATCGATCGCGGCACCGCCCGCACTCCCAGCACCCCTCCGCCTCCCCCCCACACATCTGCATCGTCCTCGTCGCTCTCGTCCCCTTCCCCCTCCCCGCTGCTGCTGCTGCTGCTGAAGCCACCACTCCTGCTGCTCATACCACTGCCATTGCTGCCGCTGCTGCTGCTGCTGGTGCTGTCACTTTCACCGGTCCGCCAGGGCAGAGGGCTCATTCCGGTGTCCTCTGCAGCATCTCCTCCCCACATCCCTGCGCCCGCCTCCTCCCTGCGTTCCCCCCATTCCCAACCCTCCTCCTTGCCCTCGCCAGCCCCAGGAGTGGCTGACGGCCTTAAAGCCTGTGTCTCTGCCTGCTCTAGCACAGCCTGCTGCTGCGCCTCTGACCAGTCAGCTGCCACGCTGCGCCCTGTTTCAATGAAAAAAAAAAGGAGGAGAGCACCCTTAAGGTATCCTTTTGGAGTTAAATAGGCCAAAACCCTTGCCTCTGCTTATGCCTTATGGGAAGTCTCAAAACTCACATGAGAACTGAGCAGCGTAGAGCTCCTTTAAGGTATCCTCTTGGAGTTTAATAGGCCAGAACCCCTGCCTCTGCTTATGTCAAGAGAAAAAAAAAAAAAAAAAAAAAAAAAAAAAAGCAGGCGGGTTGGTTGGATTAATAAGGTTAGTGGTAGTGTTTGCAAGAAAAAGTGAAGGAGTTCCAGCACACCAGTTCATGTCGCCCCTTTTGGAAAGCCAATTTTTTACCCGCTTCCCTTACGAAGCATAGCAGAAGTTACAACAAGTTCCATCCACCCTAGTGCATTGCGGAAGTTAGTAAAGTTCCTCCCCAGTGCATTGCGCAAAAAGTTAAACTTATCACTCCAGCAGCACACGCACCGCATGAGGGCCTTTCTTGAAAGCCAAGTAGTTCCCCGCTGTGGCTGCTGGCGCTTCAAACAGTGCCCACTTCACCACCTCCTTGCTCAGGAGCTGGACATGGGAGGGGAGGAGGATGAAGGAAGGAGGAGAGGAGGAGGGGAATATGGAGGAAGGGAGAGAGAGCCTGAGAACTTGCAAAGGTATGATTCAGAGAGTGCCCACTTGACCTCTAAGAGTGCCCACTTGACCTTGGGACGCAGCACACCAACCATGGGATTCCCCACCCAGCATCAATGCCTCTCCCAGGCACCAACCTCGGGATTGCCGCCCAGCACAATGTCGGTGCCACGGCCAGCCGTGTTGATGGAAATGGTGATGCCAAACCCAACCCAACCTGGACCGGGCAATTAGTGATACCAACAAACACCCGGACCATAAGGCACTCACCTCGGGATTGCCGCCCAGCACAATGTCAGTGCCACGGCCAGCCATGTTGGTTGAGATGGTGATGCCTCCAAACCGCCCCGCCTGTGCTACGATCTCTGCCTCACGCGCTGCATTCTGGGGGGCAGGGGGAAGGGTGGGAGGGGAGGAGGCGAGGGGGGTGAGTGTGGGAGAGGCAAGAAATTTTGAGTCGACTCAAAAGTGTTGGTGGAGATGAGATGGTGATGCCCCCAAACCACCCCGCCTGCGCCACGATCTCCACCTCACGCGCTGCGTATTGGAGGGGAGAAGGGGTGAGGAGGGGGGGAGTAGAGACGGGGGAGTGTGGGAGAGGCAAGATTCTTTATTAGTCGACTCAAGAGTGTTACAGATGCGATGCCTCTAAACCGCCCTGCCTGCGCCACGATCTCTGCCTCACGCGTTGCGTTCTGGGGAAGACAAAAGAGAGGTAGCGGAGGGAAACGCCAAAGGGAGGGCAGAGCACTAGAGTTCAATTTCGCCACCCAAACTTTGGGCCATCTCTAATTTTACATGTTTTTCGAGACAGAACGTGTTGCACAGTGCAGCGCAGAGCGCACACACATCCAATCATATTGGTAGATGGACACTCACTTGGACCAAGCAATATCCATATGCTCACTTGCTCGGTAAAAACCTCCGATAGTATCGGAACTTTCATCCGTCTCGGAGGACCCATTCAAAGAGCAATACGACAAGGGAATGCCGATCTTACAACGAAGCTACCCAAAATTGGGAAACACGCGTTCTAACGTTCGGCCTACCCTTATAAATGTATGTGGAACTTCATGACGTCGTTCATAATCCATTTGGTGTAATCAACATTCCTATGTTCGTGTCTCGCAGGCGTTGACGAAGAAGCAAGTATCAGAGCAAGTACATTCGTGATCTGAAGGCATGCCTCAATGATGCTGTAAAATTGTACGACTTGAAGCGGACCGCAGGTAATCTATCTCGTGAATGGATTTCGTCCAATAGTGCCAATATATATACTAACTGACTTAGGTTGCAGAGGCAAACCTCGAAAAAGAGAGTCGACTGAGGCAAAGTGCAGCGGAAGATTTGTCTTTTGAGTCGACTCAAAAGGCAAAGTGCAGTGGAAGATTTGTCATGAAGTTCCACATACGTTTACAAGGGTACGCCGAACGTTAGAACGCGTGTTTCCCAATTTTGGGTAGCTTCGTTGTAAGATCGGCATTCCCTTGGTGTATTGCTCCTTGAATGGGTCCTCCGAGACGGATGAAAGGTCCGATACTATCGGAGGTTTTTACCGAGCAAGTGAGCATATGGATATTGCAAGTAAATGAACGAGCAAAACCTATGTTACTTATGGGGCGCCTTAAGCACTGTGCTCACTTCGGGCCGAGCGTTGAGAACTTGAATGTGGGCAAACCGACGAGGATGCTCCACCTGCAGCATGGCGTAGAGGCGCTCTGACTCGTCCACACTGCAAATAGATAGAGGAAGATGAATAATTAGACAACACAAATTTCATGGAACAATGTAAAGCTCCTGCCACAGGTACGGAGCTTGCATGGTTAAGTCGAACTCGTATGAATGTGTTGTGCCACGTGAACGTGATGTGATGTGCCATGTGAATGATATGATGTACCCACCTGGATGTGCCCACAAGCACAGGGCGGCCAAGTTGGTTCATTTTGACGATCTCCTGGATGACATGGTGCACCTTGTTGCGTGCTTGCTGTGGGGTGTAGGGGTGTGGGGGGTTGCAGGGAGTGCGAGAAGAGGCTGCTTGTGAGGCGCCTCAACAATCATTTCGACGATCTCCTGGATGACATGGTGCACCTTGTTGCGTGCTTATTGGAGGGAAAGGAGGTGCCAGGGGGGAGAAGAGGAGAAAGAGGAAGAAGAGGAGGAAGAGCAGGAGGCGCTTTTGGTTCATTTCGACGATCTCCTGGATGACATGGTGCACCTTGTTGCGTGCTTGCTGTGGAGGGGAGGGGGGGGAAGAAGAGGAAGAGGAGGAAGAGGAGGAAGAGGAGGAAGAGGAGGAAGAGGAGAAAGAGGAGGAAGCGGAGGAAGCGGAGGGTGAGGGGGAGAAACCGGTTATATTCAAAAACAGAAGGACGGACCACATCCAGTCCCCAAATCCTTCCTGATGCCTTTTGGGGTGCCTAAAAGGCCGGTTGGTGGGCGAATCCAATCGGTGAGATAAGTCAGTTGAACAAAGGGACGGACCACATCCAAGTCCTTTCTAACGTAAGGGCGGTTGGTGGGGAAAATAAGCGATCCCAAGACAGGTTCGGCATGCGAGCAACAGGGGCAGTTGAGGACAAGGGACCCACCAGGAAAACAACGACATCCAGGTCCTTCCTGATGTTGGGGCGGTTGGTGGGGATGACTACCACTGGCATGCCGAATATTCGCTTGAACTCCTCCTCCTGCCATGTAGGAATTCGAGGGGGAGGATTGTTGAGGCGCCTCAAAAAGCGCCTCAAAAAGGATTTTTGAGGCGCCTCAAGAATATTCGCTTGAACTCCTCCTCCTGCCATGTAGGAATTCGAGGGAGAGCGGGGTGAGGAGAATGGGGGGAAGAACGGAAGAAACTGTTGTCAGAATTCCAGCCACTAACCACTGGGATAAAAGGGCTTGTTTGTGTAGTGGGTGAGTGCGCCCATAACCCCCCAGGCCGACGTGCCTGTAACCCTTTCCAAGGATCAATCGGGGATCTCCAGTGGACCTCTGACAAATGTTACCATAAGGCAAAACGGTGGATGAACACCACTGATTTGCCAAATACAGGCTTGATCTCCTCCTTCTGCTGTGTAGGAGAACGAAGGGAGGGGAGGGGGGTGTTTGGCAGGAGATGTGGGGAAGGGAGAGAAGGCGGGGAGTGTTACTGTAAGGCTAAGGAGGAAGAGGTGGGGTTGATGCCACCCCTTAACGCCAATCGCTGAACTGTGATACCTAAACCCAAACCTTGTCCCTTTGCAACACAGCTCCGTCTTGGCAGTACCTGTCATCCCAGAGACCTTGCAGTAGAGGCGGAAGAGCGACTGGCTGACTTTTGAGTCGACTCAAAAGGAAGAGCGACTGGCAAACCGCTTGAACTCCACTCTAAGGGAGACATTGGAACACTTGAACCCTGAACCCCGAAACCCAAACCCTGCACGTGCAACACACCTCAGTCTTGGCAGTGCCTGTCATCACAGGGATTTTGCTCTAGAGGCGGAGGAGTGACTGGTAGGTGCCCTGTGCTACGTGCTTCGACACATCCCAACAAGCCTCCCATTGCAATCCCCCCACCCCCCCCTACGTGCCACCAGGCGCTCAAGCAACGCACCTCAGTCTTGGCGGTGCCTGTCATCCCAGACACCTTGCTGTAGAGGCGGAAGAGCGACTGGTAGGTCACCTGGGCTACTGTTTCTGACACGGGCTGCCGGGGGGGAAGGTGAGGTGACAATGGAACGAGGAAGGGGGGGGAGAGGGTGAACGAGAAGTGGAAAACCAGGGTGGAGAAGTGGAACTGGTAGGTCACTTGGGCAACTGTTTCTGACACGGGCTGCCAAGGTTGGGAAATAAAAGGGCCGTAAAGAGGAGAGAGGAGGGATTTGAGGGAGAATTGGATGCGCTGGCAAGAACATAAGTCTGATTTCAGGTGGCAGGAGATTGATACTTGTATCCACACTCCATCCATCATCACAACATCCTTTCTCTCACCTTGATCGCCGAGTTCTCTCCCTCACCTTAATCTCCACGCCCTCTTTCGCCTCGACTGCCTGGTGAATGGCGTCGCTCCACCGTCGCATGTCTGCGGTCCTCCCCGTAAACTGCAGGTGTGGCAGGACAGGTGGGACAGGGTGGGAGGAGGTGGGAGAAGTGCAGAGGTGGGGAAGAGGGCAAGAGGAAGCATGCTGAGGTGAATGCCGTTGCTCCACCGCCACACATCTGCTGTTCTCCCTGAGAACCACAGGTGGGTACAGCGTATGTTTTTTAGAATTCTCAAAAAACATAATCTGCTGTTCTCCCTGTGAACTGCAGGTGGGTGCAGGAAGGGGTGCAGAAAGGAGTGCAGGAAGGGGTGCAGGAACAGTGAGGGAGTGGGCATGAGGGGATGTTCCATTCCTTGTCTGCTCTAGTCACAACTATCACATACCCCAATTTCATCTGTTACAGTCACAACTATCACATACCCCAATTTCATCTGTTACAGTGACATCTATCACATACCCGAATCTCATCCGTTTACAGTCACGATCATTGTGCACCCCATAGCATCCGCTATAGTCACAGCAAGAATCACATACCTCGTCCACTATAATCACTTGGCCGTCCTTCACAATGTAGTCCCGATCCCTCAGGTAAAACTCCTTGGCCTTGAGCGCCGTCAGCACAAACCTAGTTGGGAAAACAATGGGAGCAGGGAAAGAGTGGATGGACGGGTGACATTTTATCATGTAGTCCCAATCTCTCAAGTAAAATTCCTTGACCTTGAGCGATGTCAGCACAAACCCAAGCATCATAAAATCTCCAAACAAAAGGGTGTCGACGACAGAAGGCAGAGCGATGGATGAGAGACACGGAGACAGAAGGAACGACAAAAGCGCAGATGAAAGAAAGAGCCCCATTCCTGACACACGAGTTGCTATTGCAGGAGAAAAGATACCAGAAACGCAAGGTGCAGCCCACTCACTGAGAAAACGAGTTGCTGCTCTCGAAGACAGCCACATGATAAAAGTTGGATTTTGAGACGTCTCGAAACACAAGATGCAGCTCATTCACTGCGCGAAAGAGTTGCTGCTCTCAAAGATATCATCTGAATCTGAGCCATTCCCTCCTTCCCCCAGTTCCACCCCTTCCCCCTCTCCGTCCCCCTCTGCTGCAGCATCCTCGCTTCTCAAGCTCTCTGCCACGATCGCCACCCCTGAATCGGTGAGCTGCACCGTGCGCAGCTTCAGGTCTGCCGTGTAGTCCTGGTGGGGTAGGGAAAGGGAAAGCGGGGATGAGTGCTGTGCTGTGGTGAGTGGGGTGATGGTAGAGCAGGAACCCTTCTCTAGCTCTCTGCCACAATCGCCACCCCCGAGTCGGTGAGCTGCACTGTGTGCAGCTTCAGAACTTACGCCTGGAGGATGAAGGGGGGGGGGAGAGGGAGGATGGGTTGGGAAGGACTTAGTCAGGGAAGGCAAGAGAGGAAGCTGGAAGTCACTTCTCTAGCGGCCTTCCCTACCTCTGTATTGTGAGGTCACAAAACCCATCATGGTTTCAATCTCTGCGTCACTCCAACTGAACACGAGAGCCTTGATTGGTTCGTACTCGGCTCAACCAGTTATCCCATGTACTAACCAGTAACCACCATAAATGCCTTGATACGTGCCTTGATCAAGTGAGAACTCACAATATCCCTTCTGAGGATCTCCGCCACTTGAGCAGCCACAGGGAAGCGCATGACGTACGAGGAGGACTGCACACGCAGAAAGTGAGTGAGAGAGGGAAAGAGACGGAGGGGAGGATGGGGGGCCAGGGAGCACACAAATGTCAAATCCGCTATTCCAGCAACCACATGGAAGAGCAACACGTGGGCAGGAGGGGAAAAAGGGGCACCTATAGGACAACGTGAAACCCTATAGGACAAGTTCTTAGGTGCCTCAACAACGGGCATCTATAGGGGGGAGGGGAAGAGCATGCGAGAGAGTAGGAAGGAGGGAGGCCTGAGGCACTGAGGCCCTGACTCACTCACCATGTTGCTGCCCTCGCGGATGAGCACGATGGAGCAGCAGCGGGCAGAGAGGGGCACTGACGACAAGGCAGGAGTGTTTTGAGACGTCTCAAAACACGTTTTTTGAGACGTCTCAAAACACGTCTCAAAAGACGTCTCAAAACACGTTTTTTGGGACGTCTCAAAACACGATGGAGCAGCGGGCAGAGAGGGGCACTGACGACAAGGCAGCAGGAGGCAGTGAGGCCCTGACTCATGCTGTTCATGTTGCTGATGGATTTTGATTTGATGCACTTCAAGAACGGACGAAGGCCCTGAGGCCCTCACCATGTTGCTGAGCTGATGAGCAGGGGGTTTCTGCCCTCATCGATGAGCACGGAGTAAATCTCGTCCACGATGGAGTAGTGTTGTGCAGAGCATCAGAGGAAGGAGGCAGGCGAGACAGGAGGCAGACAGCACTGAACCGACAGGTAGCGTCAGTGAGGCACTCACCATGTTGCTGATGAGCAGGAGATTTCTGCCCTCGTCGATGAGCACAGAGTCAATGTCGTCCACAATGGAGTAGTGCAGCGCATGGGAGGAAGGAGGCAGGCAGGCAGAGGCACGCACTATGCTGTCGATGAAAGGCAGTGAGGCAGCGAGTGACTCACCATGTTGCTGATTAGCAGAGGGTTCCTGCCTTCGTCGATGAGCACAGAGTCTATCTCGTCCACGATGGAGTAGTGCAGCGCATCTGGCCACCTCAGCGTGCGCTCGCTTGGGTCCTGAACCAGATGGTCTCGCAGGTAGTCGAACCCTATTTCCTGGTATGTAGTTACAACAGTGCAGGAAGGGGGTTTGAGATGTGTCAGTGCAGGAAGGGGGTTTGAGATGTGTCAGTGCAGGAAGGGGGTTTTGAATGTGCCAAGAGACAATCTCGTCCAAAATGGAGTAGTGAAATGCGTCCGGCTTTGAGACGTCTCAAAACTAGACGTCTCAAAACTAGACGTCTCAAAACTAGACGTCTCAAAACTAGACGTCTCAAAACTAGATGTCTCAAAACTAGACGTCTCAAAACTAGACGTCTCAAAACTAGACGTCTCAAAACTAGACGTCTCAAAACTAGACGTCTCAAAACTAGACGTCTCAAAACTAGACGTCTCAAAACTAGACGTCTCAAAACTAGACGTTTCAAAACTAGACGTCTCAAAACTAGACATCTCAAAACTAGACGTCTCAAAACTAGACGTCTCAAAACTAGACGTCTCAAAACTAGACGTCTCAAAACTAGACGTCTCAAAACTAGACGTCTCAAAACTGGAGTAGTGAAGTGCGTCCCGTCATCTCAGCGTGCGCTCGTTGGGGTCTTGAACCAGATGGTCCCGCAGGTAGTCATACCCGATCACGTTCACTTGACACTGCCCTACTGACACATGTCATTCCTCACTCTCGTTGTCTCTGCCCTATTAACGCATGTTACACCCCACTCACGTTGCTACTGCCGTATGTTATGTTATGTCGCAAGCATAAGCCAGCTGTCTCTGAGGCGCCTTAAAAGTATGCCATAAATGCGTTACAACTCACTCACGTTGTTGCTGCCATATGCATTACATCATACTCATGCTGTTACTGCCGTATGTTATGTCGCAAGCATAAGCCAGCTGTCTCTCCTCCTTTGCCTGGCCAGGCTGCACGAACAAAAAAGACGGTGTTATTGCCACCCACATGCGGTGTTACATCTCACTCACGTTGTTGCTGCCATAAGTAATGTCGCAAGCATAAGCTAGCTGTCTCTCCTCCTTTGTCTGACCAGGCTGCCCAAACCACAATTTCATGCAGAAAAGGGCAATCGAAGGCGCAGAAAGGAACAAACAATGCAGAGAAGTACAGCAGAAGACGCTGAAAAGGACAAAAGAAGCAAAAACGGTCAAGAGTGCGGATGAGATGGAAATCAAAGATGCATCTGAAGAGGGCAAGTGGAGCAGAGTCGTGCGAGAGAGTGAGGAGAAAAGAGGAGGTGTTTGCAAACTGTTCGTGAAAAGAGGAACACTGCAAGCAAAAGAAGTGCATTGAATCGAGTGACTCAAAAAACCATCCACATCGGATTATTCGCCTGCATCACACTCAATAGAATCACACTAATCTGAATCAGGCATTTCTGTGACTCGCTTACCTGGATGACCCCCACTGACAGCCCCAGAAAGCCGTGCACCCTGCCCATCCACTCCGCATCTGGTTGCCATCCCCTTTGAGTGTGTGTATCACGCCCAACCCATCCAGGATGTTTTCACCCACCTGAATGACCCCCACTGACAGCCCCAGAAAGCCGTGCACCCTGCCCATCCACTCCGCATCCCTCCTTGCTAGATAGTCATTGACCGTTACCACTGGGGTGGTGGGGGAAAGGTATGGGATGGGGGAAAGACATGATGGCCTGAGATGGCCTGAGATGGCATGAGATGGCATGAGATGGCATGAGATGGCATGAGATGGCATGAGATGGCATGAGATGGCATGAAATTCTGTGCGCCCATCCTATCAACTCCGCATCCCTCCTTGCCAAATATTCATTGACCGTTACCACTGGGGTGGTGGGGGAAAGGTATGGGATGGGGGAAAGACATGATGGCCTGAGATGGCCTGAGATGGCATGAGATGGCATGAGATGGCATGAGATGGCATGAGATGGCATGAGATGGCATGAGATGGCATGAGATGGCATGAGATGGCATGAGATGGCATGAAAGTCTGTGCGCCCATCCTATCCACTCCGCATCCCTCCTTGCCAAATAGTCATTGACCGTTACCACTGGGGTGGGGAGAGGCATAGAAAGGCGGAGGGGAGGGGAAGAAGTGAAATCAAAGAGTGGCGGCACCAACTTGCAAACCATTCAATGGAAAAGGGAAAAGGAAGGGGATGGGAAGGGTTTTGAGACGTCTCAAAACACTTCTTCAATCAAAAGGAAGGGGATGGGAAGGGTGCAGATGATCCCTTACCATGCACGCCTTTGCCCACAAGGGAGTTAAGGTAAGCTGCGAGCGTGGACACAAGAGTCTTCCCCTCGCCTGTCTTCATCTCGGATATCGCCCCTGCATGCAGCACCGCCCCTCCCACGATCTGCAAGAAAGTTGAGAAGTGCGGTGCGGAGAGGAGTGAGGGGGGATGGGACAGAAGAGGGGAGAAGTGGAATGAGTGCATTAAGTCATGTAACTCATCATCCATTACTGCTGGTGCATATGCACCCATCCATCCACCCATCCACCCACCCACATACACACACCCATCCACCCACACACAAACACACACCTGCACATCGAAGTGCCGCATGCTGAGGGTGCGCTGAGCCGCCTCTCGCACCACAGCAAACGCCTCTGCGGGACCACGGGCAGGTAGGTAGGGGTGGGGGGACAGCGCACGCAAAAGCAGCGCACAACAGAGACACGAAAATCGGGAGCTTTAACAAAAGGGTGATCACAAGGTGACCAGGCAAGTGCACGGGTTCGAAAAGCAGATGCCATGATTTATAACGTGTGAGTATTGTTTGAACAGGCTATTCAATTTAAGAAGCAAAACGATCAATGATGCAATGTAGAGCCAAAGGAAAGAGAGGGGCGAAGACATCAGCAGCACCTTAAAGCAACTAGCACAGGATGTAGAACAGGTGCTTGCACCGCACACAAACGAATCCTACCTGCCTGTATGTCATCCAGCGTCTCTCCCTGCTTCAACCGCTTCTTGAACTCGCGTGTCTTGCGCCGCAACTGAAGCACAATCAGAGCGAGAGAAGACAGACAGGGGACCAATGTCAGCCAGTGACAGACAGGGTTATCACAAGGTCTGGTCTGCTGGCTGACTCAAGAAACTCCCGGGTGAAACTGCTGGTTAGCCCAGGACCTTCTGAGTCGGAATTTGAAAGGAACCTTAGAACTGCTGGTATTCCTTTTGTGACTATCACATGGCCATCAACCGGTTGGAATCGGAGTGTTGCTGTACCTGTGACCACAGCGTGCACTGCAGATGTGAGCGACCTACCACATAATCACACAGTTACAGTCACACAGGTCACGTCACATATAATATGCTTGCTTGCACTCTCGCCTCATCATTATGCACGTGTTTGTTCGCCGGTGCCTGCACTGCCGGCTCTAGGGCGTTAACCTGAGCCATGATGAGGGCAAGTAACCCATACAGTTACACAGTCACACCTCTGTACACTCACACTCCTGCCTTCCTGTAACATATCTGTTTGTCCGTCAGTGCCTGAATTTCCAGTCCCAGCGTGATAGCCTAGTTTTGAGTCGACTCAAAACTAGGTCCGTCAGTGACTTTTGAGACGCCTCAAAAGTCGCCTCAAAAGTTGTCGACTCAAAACTAGGTCCGTCAGTGCCTGAATCTCCAGCCCCAGCGTGATAGCCTCAGCCACGAGGTGGCAAGAGTGGTGCACCGCCCACACAGTTACATACACGGTACACACGACACCGGATATGCGCACCTGCTTATCAGAAAGTGCCTGCATTGCTGGCTCCAAAGCGTTGACTTGAGCCACGAGGTGCCGGAAGTGGTGTACCACCCAGGTGTTGAGAGAGAAAATGCCCAGCTTTTCGCTCTTTATCATATCTAACGTGCTCTGAAGAGGGGGGGGGGAGGGATAGGCGGTGAGAGGAGAGAAGGGTGTTCGTTTGTGCCACGAGGTGCCAGAAGTGGTGCACCACCCAGGTTCCTTGCCATGTCATCGTACCATCCTTGCCAGGTCATGATACCATCCTTCTTATGTCATGGTACCATCCGCGTCATGTCATAAGACCAGACCATCCTTGCCATGTCATGATACCCATGCTTCCTTGTCATGTCATAATACAATCCTTGTCATGTCATTACACCCATGCCTCCTTGCCATGTCATGACACCATACCTCCGACTGCTCTCTGTAAGAACCTCTTTTCACTGCATTCTTTCCTCTACAAATTCTATCGCCTCTCCTCCCTTCACACATTCTCTCTCCTCTCTTCCTTCACAAATTCTCTCCCCTCTCCTCCCTTCCCATAATCTCCCCCTTGTCCTCCTAGTTGCACCTAACCCCATCACCTTACCCTGTGTAGTGCAGCCTGCTGCGCGTTACTCTTTCGCCCAACGGGTGCGTTCCCAGATCCTTCGTCAACCGGGTTACCAGCTGTAACAGCAGCGCGAGTCACTGGTAACACCACCCTCCTCTTCCCGCTGCCGTCTCTCCCTGCCTTGACACTCCTTGGCTGAAATTCATGGTCCAAACTACCCCCATCCTGCAAATTTCCTTTAGGAAACGAGCAGCGCGTAGCACCCGGCCTGGATGTAGCTCTATAACGGAATCGCGCGAGACTGTATCGAGGATCGGATAGGCACGGGACACGGCGGAGCTGGCCAACTGAAGGGAAGAGAAACGTGGAGGATCCTGATTGGCGAAGAAAAGAAGGGATTTCTCCGTGAAGCGGCGACAGAATCGTTGACCGTGCCATGGTGATCCTTCTAGAAGCGCTGGCTTTTTCAGTGATGCGATGCAGCGAGTGTCTATGTCTTTTGAAAAGCACTACGTACTAGAAACACCCTCGTGTGTCCAATCCCTGGTCTTGCCTGCCAGCATCACTTCAAAGGTTGGACAAAGAAACGCGCTTCGTAAGTATAATGCTCCGTCAACTGCGGCTCCGTCGACTACGGTCCCTCGGCCAGCAGTCCTGCGGGTTACGAGCAAGTCACACACGCTGAAGATTTCAGGCAGCTCTCAGTTACTTGGTTACTTCCAACCTAGGGAGCTCCATGCAGATTGTACAGCACCTCGGGGACAACACCAGCAGCTGCAGAACGGGCCCGATTGCACGGTTTAGTTCGGTTCCGAAGTTTTCAGCCTGGTTCTAGCAATCATTTACTTGAATTACCACGTGGAACAAATTTTTTGGGAGTCACTCGAACTGAGGTGCGCATTGCTCAGCTTTGTGTCAGGTTCGGCTGATTTCGAGGAGGACCCTGGATACAGTAGTTTGCAAGCAAACGCGTTTTGTCGCGAAACAAAGTGGGCCTCACCTCTGAATTTTGACTGAAATCACTTGTGTGAACCACACCTCAGAATTTTGAGTTAATTTGTGCCGAACTTGGGCGAACCGAACCTGAACCGCAGACACGCAGGGTACACCTAGTCAGCTGTGCCAAGCACTCAACACATTGTTCATGATCTCAGAAGCCTAATTCTAAAGCACAATCTTTACTTGCTAGTTTGAACCTGGTTCTGAGAGCAGCTGTAACAATCACTGAAAATAAAGCATGACTTCACAATTTCTATAAACAGACACCATTTCCATCCAAACCTTTCCACCACCTAAAACCCCCTCTAGGCAGCAGCAGGCTCGGGAGTGTACCAGCCAAGAGAAACCAGCGTAGCGCGCTTGGCCCGGGAGAGCCGAGCCTTGCGGCGCGCACCCTTGTTCTGGTGGATGGCGTTGACCTTCACGGACCGGTCGATGATGGAGAATGCCTCCGAGATGAGCTTCTCTGCTGCCAGCAGCTGCTCCTCTGATGGGGATGCACTCTTGCTCAGCTCCTCCAGAGCAAGGAACGCCTGTGGCAGGGAGGGATTGGGAAAAGAGAGAGATAGGGTTGAGAGGGTGGCGTGAGATAAGCTTCATTGCTGCCACCAATTGATTCTCAGATGGGAACGAGCTCCCGGGAAAGGCACAGCAAACCATAAATCCCCATGCTTCTAACTTCGCCTGCTTCACTTTCTCCCTGCTGCTGTATACCCTCCCTTCCCGCCCAACCCTCCCTCCCCTACCCGCACTGTGATCCATATGCTGTTATGCACCGGCCTGCTTGATAGTGCACAGCTACGATTCATGCTTCATGCCACAGCTGCTCAGTTACTGTTCGCATCCCGCAGGGTGAGAAAGCGCCTATGTGATACACAACGAGTGGCTATTACTGGCGAATTCACGGAACAACAGCCCCTTTTTCACCTGAGCAATCTGTACTCGGTGCCACGACTCATGTCTGGTCCCCTCCCGGCGTTTGACGCTGCGAGGCTCCACGACTGAATCACTCTACTATCGCCCTGCTTCGGTCTGTTACCACTTTGAAACACTCTGCTATCGCTCTGCTTCGGTGTGTTACCACTTAAAATCACTCTGATATCGCTCTGCTTCGGTGTGTTACCACTCTGCTTCAGTAGGCTACCTCTATTATTTGGTATGTGTTCACCCTGCTTCAGTCAGTTACCACTCTGCTTCAGTCTGTTACCAATTTGTTTCGGACTGCAAGCACGTGGCATTGCATCATCTCTGGTTGCCGATGTGCTGACTCAAAGCACAACGAAGGGCCTCCTTTCTCTCCCTCCTTGTTCCTCTATCACCCTTTCTCTCTCCCTTTCTCTCCTCCTCAAGCCTTTTCCCGCACACGTCCTCACCTCCCCCTCTCTAAACATCATTTCATTTGTTCCTCTCCTCTTTCCCTCTTACTCACCCTCTCTCCCTCCCCCTTCCCCGTCTCTCAATCGCCCTCTGTTTCTCAACGCCTCCATCAGCTCCTCCTCCCTCCTGCATGACAGACCGCTACTTCGCCTTTCGCTCCTTCATCCCATCCCCTGCTTATCCCCCCTGCTTGCACCCAACCAATCATCCCTTCGCATATTCCCGCAGATGCCGCAACTCCTGCCTCCCCAGTTCCGTATCACTGCTTCCGCCTCCCCGCTACCGTCTTCCCTTTTCCGCCTCCCCTCTTCCGACTCCCCGCTTCCACCTCCCCGCTTCTCCTCTCCTTTTCTCCGCCCCCCCCAAACCTTGCTCCGCGTCCCCCTACGTCCCCTTCGTCCCCGCCCTCCTTCCCCTCCTCTTCTTGGCTGTTCCCGTTCAGGGCTAGCTTACTGCGAGCACCAATCAGCTCACCTTCTTCATGCGCGTGCTCATCTCCGTCTTCCGGGACTTGTTGTACACCCGCCGCACCTCCGCCTGCTTGGCGCGCTTCACGGCCGAGTCCACCTTCTTCTTCGGCTTGGCCGTCTTGCCAGCGGCCGCAGCGACGGTGGGAGTGGCGGCGGCGGCGGCGGCGACCACGGCGGGACACCTGGCCGCGGCGACGACCGCAGATGGCCGGGTAGCAGCTGCGAAGAATGGGAGAAGAGATTGGGGCGGGAAGAGGGGAGAGCGAGGGGGACGTGGGGGAAGGGGGGAAATCGTTGTGGGAAGGAAAAAACAATGAGCAACGGTTGAGAGCGGCAGCGACGGTGGGAGTGGCGGCGGCGGCGGCGACCACGGCGGGACACCTGGCCACGGCGACGCCAGCAGATGGCCGGGTAGCAGCTGCGAAGAATGGGAGAAGAGATTGGGGCGGGGAGAGGGGAGAGCGAGGGGGACGTGGGGGGAGGGGGGGAATCGTTGTGGGAAGGAAAAAACAATGAGCAACGGTTGAGAGCGGCAGCGACGGTGGGAGTGGCGGCGGCGGCGGCGACCACGGCAGGACACCTGGCCGCGGCGACGACAGCAGATGGCCGGGTAGTAGCTGCGAAGAATGGGAGAAGCAGCCGAGCAGGGAGAGAGTGGAGAGAAGGAGGGGGAGCGGGAGGAAGAGAGGGGGGGGAGGGTGATGGGTGGGGGAGAGGGGGGGTTGGAGAGGTGTTGGAGACGGATGAGCAACGGTTGAAAGGAACTCTGGCTGGGTTGTGCACCGGTTGAGCCTCAGCCCGATTGGCGCGCTTCACCATCAAGTCCCCGTCTTCGGCGGGTTTGCTGGTGGTGACAACAGATGGTCGGGTGGCAGCTGCGAATGAATGGAGAAGAGAGATCAGAGAGGGCGTGAAATAAGGTTGGTTTTGAGACGTCTCAAAACCAACCCTAATCCGCGTGGCTATGGCCGGGTAGCAGCTGCGAATGATGGGAGAAGAGATCCTAGAGGGCAGGTAAGGGGAAAGGGGAGGAAGGAGGGAGTAGGCGGGAGGGGAAGGGGACGGGGATATTGTTGACAAGGAGAGGGGAGGTGAGTGGGTGTGACGGGAAATCAACCAAAAATAAAAATGTCGGCTTCGGACAGCTGCAATGCGGGCTTGTGTCGCTCAAGCGAACAGCCCAGAAACACCGAAAGTGACTGGGACAGGGAAACAGGTTTGGCAATCGGAAATGAGAATGGCCGAGAACAGCTACGGCTGATCCTTAAGTGATCGGCAACTCAAACGCCTGCGGCTGACCCTTAGGCTGTAGGCAACTAGGATATCTAATACGGCTTCCAAGGCAACAGCTCGAGCTCGATCAGATCATGTACTTTCACGTTCTACCTCTGCCTTTCACGATCCTTAAGTGCTCGCTCCTTACTAGTGCACAATCTTTCACATTCCATCTGATGAGTGCACATTATTTCACAATGATACGTGCATGCTCCGTCTCATTCCACGCTCCTTCGCATTCCACCTAAAAAGCGCGCATTCTTTCTCGTTCCATCTGATAAGCGCACTACGCAGTAAATATCTCACTCGAAGCAACTAATCGTCGAGATTTCAATAACGTACCAACAAGCCGGCAGCCGGGGATTGAAACCCTAATTGAGTCTCTAAGCGTTTCCTTACGCGGTTAATACCCACACTTGAAGCACGGGATAACTATGCGTCCAAAATCAATCACAAGCGTACCAGCGAGCCGGCAGCCGCGGAAGCTCGAAACCCTAAGTGAGTCTCCGAGCGACACTCTGCTGGACGAGGCCGATAGTTGATGGGAAGAGAGAGACAGCGACCCCAGGGCCTGCGCGGCTGCTTGAATGCTCAAAGAAGCCATGACTGGTTGCTCTAGCACCAAGCAGAGAGCTGCTAGAGGTCCTTAGAAGATGGTGCAGCAAGGGACTTGAGGATAAGGTAAAGGGGCGAAGGACTCTCAGAAAAATGTTCCTATCTCAAGGTCGCCCAGCAGAATTAGTTTCAATTCAAGTTTCAAGTGTAGTTCGATACAACCTCGTGTGCTGTGAAGGTGGTCAGCGAACTAGGGGTTACCACCACCAGTGAGTTCGTTACCTGACTCCGTGAACTCAGGCATGCAAGGGGTTGGCACGACATGTGGCAAGGGCTGACGTGCTCCGCGTGGTGTGGCGTCCTCTGATTGCTGTTGACGTTGAGGCCGACGTGGCGTCATCCGTGGATTCGAGGTGTTTCGATCGTACTTCTGGGAGTTGTGAAAACCAGTTTTCCCCTCCAAGAAATTTGTGGGTTCAAATCAGCATCTGATACCTCTTGAGCGATGCCAAAAGGTAACAGTCACCCATTTTCCATTATGGATGGAAATCTATAGCTGATAGCTAGTAATAGAAAAATGTGATTATGATATTAATGTTATTGAATATTGCAAATATGTTTGTACTGTGAGAATAGTAGGCGAGAATGAATTGACTAGGAAGCAAGGAAGGGTACAAGTAGAATGTCGAGAGAGTTGTGTACCCCCTAAGGCTAAACCCACTATAGCCTAGACAAATGTAAACACATGAACTAAGACTAGATATAACTAAGCATATATGTTTGACACACCCCCATAGGCGAAGTGGGGGATAGCCATAACAAGTAATGGTCACAAGACCAGTCAAGAGAAGAAGCAAAGTAAAGCAAGCTCAGGGTGGATCACAAAGTCACCACACAGTCCGAGCACAAGCAAAGGGCCACAAGGCCAGTTCACATGCAGAGTTATATAAAGAGAACAAAAAATGCAGTGATCATACCCTAACAAGTGCAAGCATGCAGGTATATAGATAGATCACAGTACAGGCAGAGTCAGCAGTAAGTAAGTGAGGCAAAGTAGGGACAAGGCCTAACACAGTAACAAAGCGCTGATGGTCACTAGGCGGAAGTGCCTTGGTGAAGACATCAGCAGTGTTGGCCCGAGTGGCCACGTACGCTAGACGAAGCTGACCACGCTGCTGCAACTCTCGAGCAAGGAAGTATCGCAGAGCGATGTGCTTCGTTCTGTGCTCCAGTCTGTGCTCCTGACACAAGGCTATCATGGCCTTGTTGTCTACGTACAGGACTGGAGGCGAACGAGGCTGCTCTCCCAAGTCGGTCAGCAAGTAGGTGAGCCAGCGTAGTTCCTGAGCAGCCATGGCTCCGGCATAGATCTCAGCCTCACAGCTGGAGCTGAGAACTGAAGACGAGCGGGTAGACCGCCAAGAAACTGAGCCGGACCCAAGGCTGAAGGTGTAACCCTGCGACGACCGCTGCGTAGCTGAGTCGTCAACCCAGGAGGCGTCTGCGTGACCAGTGAGGACAACAGGACCCCGTCCTCCAAGCACAAGCCCCATGCCCGACGTACTCCACAGGTAACGCAGTACCCTCTTCGCAGCATCCCAGTGCACCTTTCGGTGCCTACCGGGAGCCACGTAGCGAGCCAGAAGGCTGAGAGGGTACGCGAGATCAGGTCGAGTGCAAGTCATCAGGTACATGAGGCAACCCACAAGCTCTGAGTACGGACCACTCGGCTCTACGGACTCGTCCGAAGGTGGAGCTGAGAGCGAGTGGCTGGTAGACAGAGGAGTGAGCTGTGGCGAGGAGTACTGGAAGCCGAAGCGCTGAAGGACCTGGTGCACCATGTGTGACTGAGTCAGTGTGATGGTGCGCCGTGCTCTGTCCCGGGTGATCTGCAGGCCAAGGTAGCTGCGCAGTTCACCCAGGTCAGTGCAGGTATGTCTCTTCTGCAGCTCGGACTTCACTAGGGTCAAGGCCTCAGTGTCAGCCGTGGCAAAGACGAGGTCGTCGACGTACACTAGGACATAGAAGGGCGGCAGCGAGGTGTCGGTGCGTAGAAACAGCGACGGGTCTGCTGTAGAAGGAACAAACCCAAGAGCCGCAAGCGTAGTCCTGAGTGTGTCGTGCCACTCGCGAGGCGCCTGGCGGAGACCGTAGACTGGCCGACGGAGGCTCCACTGGGTACCTGTAGGAAACGACCCAGTGAAACCAGGTGGTCGGCGCAGCCAGATGTCCTCGTGAAGGCTGCCCTGCAGGAAAGCAGTACTGAAGTCCAGGGAGTGCGAGGTGTCGGTGCGTAGAAACAGCGACGGGTCAGCAATAGAAGGAGCAAACCCAAGAGCCGCAAGTGTAGTTTTCAGTGTGTCGTGCCACTCGCGAGGCGCCTGGCGGAGACCGTAGACTGGCCGACGAAGACTCCACAAAGTACCTGGAGGAAAAGACTCAAAGAAGCAAGGTGGGCGACGCAGCCAGATCTCCTCGTGCAGGCTGCCCTGCAGGAAAGCTGTGCTGAAGTCCAGAGAGTGCGACTCGTAGTCACGCTGAGCAGCGACGTGCAGCAACACCCGAAGAGTAGTCATCTTCGGGGTGGGGGAGAAGGTCTGGAAGTAGTCAACTCCCTGTCGCTGACTGAAACCTCGAGCAACGTAGCGCGCCTTGAAGGCAGGCGGAGAACCCGGCCGCCGCTTCACCCTGAAGATCCACATGCCATCGACTATGTTCACCCCAGGTGGGGGAACCTCGTTGACGTAAGTGCCTGTGGACTTCCAGGATGCCATCTCGGCATCCATTGCTGCCTGCCACTGAGAGGAGTAACGACCCGTAATCGCCTCTGCGTAAGAGCGCGGGGTCGGGATGTCAGGAGCATCCGGGTCTCCCTCAGGGGCAAGCAGCAAGGAGGCGAAACGAGGTACAGCAGCTGCAAGACACTCAAAGTCCTCCTGCCTGTCCTCAAGGACGTCCGTGCCAAGAGCACACTCACCCCCGACGGACGGAGGACTGGCAGGCACAGACTCAGCAACTAGAGCAGAGGCGTAGTCGAGACGGCAGGCAGCAGCAAAGTCAAGTAGCTCAGCAACGAGAGCAGAAGCAGCAGCAGACTCAAAGGAGGGTCAGTGACAGCAGTGGCAAGGAGACGAGCGACTGTGGGACTGGCAGCACGCGCTCGGTCAGACTCAGGGTCAGGGACCGCAGGAAGAGAGGACTCAGGAGGAGCAGGCAGAGGAACACGCAGTGGAACAGAGGAAGGACGGAGTGCCATGGTGTGTGTGCCTGGGACAGGAGGAGGACGCGAACGAGGAGCACGACGAGCAGTGCGAACAGGCGAGACAAAACGAGACGCAGGCTCACGACGCTCTGTAAGACCTCCGGACTGCTCAGTGTAAGGAGAGGGAACAGGCAGTGGGGAGGCTGGCTGTAACGGCGGCTGCGACTGGTCAGGCGGTGGACACAGGAAGGGAGGAGGAAGACCAATAGAAGACGGGACACCAAGAACCTGCTGAAGCAGGGGAACGAAGTACGGTCGCGGCCGCACAGTGCCTCCAGCACCTCCAGCGCCAGGGTCAACAGCTCCAGCTCCTGCAGCTCCAGCGCCTCCTGCGCCAGGGCCTCCAACTCCAGCTACTCCAGCTCCAGCGCCTCCAGCGCCAGCTGCTCCAGGCTCCGTAGGGTCTCCAACTCCAGTAGTAACAGCAGCACCTCCAGCTCCAGCGCCTCCAGGCTCGGGGAGCCCCACTCCGACGGTGTGCGCGCTGAACAAGCCACTCACGCAGCTGCTGCGAGGACACTCGCGGTGAAGCACCAGCATGACCTCCAGACGAAGCAGCACCCCGAGGCTCAGCACCCCCAGACTCCGCACCCTCCGACTCAGCACCCTCAGGCTCAACACCCTCAGGCTCAGCACCCCCAGACCCAGCACCCTCAGACCCCGCACCCCCCGGCTCCGCACCCCCAGACGCAGCACCTGGAGCAGCACCTGAGACAACAACTACCTGAACAGGCGCAGTACCAGGGAGAGGGTCTACCTGAGACACTCCCGAGGGAGCAGGACCCTGGGGCGGGAGGGGATCTACCGGAGGCGGACCGGGAGCAAGGAAGAGCGGCGGGGGCGGGGAAGGGGCAGAGCGGTAGGGGAGGAGACGGTAGAAGGGAACCGACTCGTCGAACGTGACGAGAAGGGAGGACACGGCGCGAGGTGGGGTGGTAAAACTGCCAGCCAGGCGCATCAGGGACAAAGCCAAGAAAGACGCAGGGAATAGCGCGGGCGGAGAGCTTGTCCGCGGACGTATCGCGAACAAAGGCACGAGAACCCCAGACCCGGAACACCGACGCATCGCCAACCTTCCCCGTCCAACGCAGTGTGGGCGAGGTCTCCGGCAAGGAGACACGGGGCCAAAGGTTGAGCTGATGCGCAGCGTACCGGACCGCAAACGGCCACAGAAAATGGGGAGCGGCCGCATGAATCATGGAGGTACGAGCGACCTCCATGACTAAGCCAATGCGGCGCTCAGCAATCCCATTTTGCTGAGGGGAATCCAGAAGCGTGAACGACTGGGTGATGCCCTCCCCACGACAAAAGTCCCGCAAGAGGTCGGAGGAGAACTCACCACCTCTGTCAGAGTGCAGACGCAGGACAGGAAGGTCCTGGCCGAAACGTTCACGCAGCTGGAGACGGACTGTGCGGATCCAAGGGATCAAGACAGCAGAGACCTCACCCTTGCTGCGCAAGGGGAAGACTGTGGTGTATCGCGTGTAGTCGTCAACGACCAGCAGAAAGTAGCGCTCGCGGCCCTGTCCACTGACGTGGGCTGGGCCCCACACGTCCATGTGGAGGGTCTGCAGGGGAGCAGTCGTCGGGGGAAACGAGGAGGAGTGAGGAGCGGCGCGCTGCCGTCCCTCGACGCAAGGAAGACAAGGCGGGGCAGGCGAGGGCGGCAGGGGAGGCAGAGACCTGGGGAGACCAGAGACAAGGAGACGGGAGTGCATGCCACGAAGGCGTGGCAGGGAGGGGTGACCCAGGCGGTGGTGCCAAAGAAGTGTCTGGTGCGACAGGAGGCGACACGAGCAAGAGGTGGCTACCTGACCTGACGCGGACACCTGAGCAGACGCAGCGACCTGAGGAGGCTCGGTAGCCAGTGTGTACAGACTCGACCCTGGCCGACGAGTGAACGTAGCCAGGTGACGCCCCGTCCGCGTGCACGTGCAGATCGACACACGCTGACCCCCAGGAGTGGTGGTAGTGACCATCGCATCCTGAAGGGCAGCGGTACTCACCAAATTCGTAGAGAACGAGGGGAGGTGAAGACTTGACAGTGAGCCGGACGGAACCGCCGGACACGGGAGGACAGTGGAGGAACTGGCAACGACCGGGCCCCCAGAGGATCAGCCGGTCTTACCGGAACAGGTGCAGGAAGAGGAGTGAGAGTGGTGCTGTCACGAAAGAAACAGCGCGAGGCGTCGGAGTCTAACGTGAAGGTGTGCAGGGCCTCAGCAGGCGCAGTACCAGGGGGAGTACCAGACTCACTAGCACCTAGAGCAGCAGCGGCTATACCTGGGTCAGGCGGCACACACCAGTAACAGTCACCCTCAGCACTAAAAGACAAAGCATACATGGCAGAGATAATAACATCAAAGTCTAGGTCAAAGATGGCAACTCCCGACCTAAGCAACTCCGCCCAGCGAGGGCGCTCGATGTCATCACCAAACTCAGTGCGCCAGGCGTCGTCAAGACGGGCAAAGCAGCGGCGCTCAGTGTGAAACCGCCCGCATGTCTTGCCCGCACGGGCACCCGTGCGAATGACATACGGGCAGGTCTCACTACCCTCGCCCGCCCCACGCTGAACCAACCACTCACGGAGCTGCTGAGGCGTCTGAGTCTCGCTCCGACGCTGCTGCTGCTGGCCCCGACCACCACCAGGGCCTCCACGCTGAGGTCCAGACCGACCACCACTGGTCCCACCGCCTCCACTGCCGCCACCCTCTCCGCTGCCTCCACCGCCGCCACTAGAGCCTCCACCTCCGCCACCGGTCCCACCGCCGCCACCACCTCCACCGCCTCCGCCTCCTCTACCGCTGCCCCCACTACCACGCCCACTGCCACCTCCACCACCACCGCTACCTCCTCCACTACCCCGGCCACCCTTGCCCTTGCTGTTGCGGCGCTTCGTACTAGTCGAAGCAGCACCGACTTCCGCAGGAACAGAGACGTCTGCGGCAGCAGCAGAGGCGAAGGAGGAGGAAAGGGGGGAGGGGGAGCACCCCTCAAAGAAGGGTGAGCGCGGGGTGTCACGAGCAGCACCTACAGCAACTGCACTAGTCTTAGCTGCGAGGAGATGCTGCTCGAGGAGGTCAACAGTGAGGGAAGTGGGGTCAAGGGTGAGGAAGTGGTCCCTGACAGAGCGAAGGGAGTCAGGGAGGCGAGTGACTATGAAGTAGAGGGTGATGAACATGGGGGGCTGGTTCGTGGGAAGGAACTCAGCAGGAACGGTAGCGCGGTAGCGAGCGTCGCTAGTGCGCAGGTGGGTAACCAGGTCCGCTACTGTGGCAAAAGCCGACAGCTCAGGGAACAAGTAGGGCAGTAGCAGCCTGCCAAGAGCAGCAGTGGCAGGGGAGGAGTAGCGAGCAACGACAGTGTCGTACAGGGCCTGTGCTGTCCTGTGCTTGCCAAAGTGAGCACAATCTGTTGCGGGCAGGTGGTTGCGAATGGCCAAGCGGGCAGTAGCGTCACGAGACAGCCACTGGGAACGAGTCGAAACGTCAGCTGAGGCGGGAGGGGCTGGAGCGGCAACGGACACGTGGTCAAACAGTGAGACACTGTCCCGACTGTCGCTCAGTAGGTACAGTTGCAGATCGTCGTGCCACGTGTCAAATGCTACAGGTCTACCCTCCGGGTCGAAGGGGAGAACTCGAAGCGACGCCATAGGGGCCGAGGGGCCAAACAGGGGGCCGGGGGCAGGGCCGGGTGCTTTGCCGTGAGGTGGGGCCGAGGAGCCTGGGGGCCGCGGGGCCAAACAAGGGGCCGGGGGGCCTAGGGGAGCCGAGAGGCCTAGGGGGGGGGCCGAGGGGCCTAGGGGGCCGAGGGGCCAAACAAGGGGCCGGGGAGCCGGGCGCCGGTCTCTGAGGTGGGGCCGAGTGGCCTAGGGGCCGCGGGGCCAAACAAGGGGCCGGGGGGGCCTAGGGGAGCCGAGAGGCCTAGGGGGGGCCGAGGGGCCAAACAAGAGGCCAGGGGGCCGGGCGCCGGGCTCTGAGGTGGGGCCGAGGGGCCTAGGGGCCGCGGGGCCAAACAAGGGGCCGGGGGGGGGGGGGGGCCTAGGGGGGGCCGAGGGGCCTAAGGGGGCCGAGGGGCCAACAAGGGGCCGGGGGGCCCGGGCGCCTGTCTCTGAGGTGGGGCCGAGTGGCCTAGGGGCCGCGGGGCCAAACAAGGGGCCGCGGGGCCTAGGAGGCCGAGGGGCCAAACAAGGGACCGGGGGGGGGGCGGGCGCCGGTCTCTGAGGTGGGGCCGAGGGGCCTAGGGGCCGCGGGGCCAAACAAGGGGCCGAGGGGCCTAGGGGGCCGAGGGGCCAAACAAGGGGCCGGGGGGGGGGGGCGGGCGCCTGTCTCTGAGGTGGGGCCGAGTGGCCTAGGGGCCGCGGGGCCAAACAAGGGGCTGGGGGGCCTAGGAGGCCGAGGGGCCTAGGGGGCCGAGGGGCCAAACAAGGGGCCGCGGGGCCTAGGGGGGGGGGGCCGAGGGGCCTAGGGGGCCGAGGGGCCAAACAAGGGGGCGGGGGGGGGGGCCGGGTGCTGGGCAGGTACGGGGCCTGGCGCTGGGCAGGTACGGGGCCGGGCGCTGGGCAGGTACTGGGCCGGGCGCTGGGCAGGTACGGGGCCGGGCGCTGGGCTAGGTACGGGGCCGGGCACAGGCCAGAGACGGGGCCGGGCGCTGGGGGAAGGACGGGGCCAGGCGCGGGCTTGGTACGGGCCGGGCGACGGGCTAGGTACGGGGCCGGACGACGGGCTAGGTACGGGCCGGGCGACAGGCTAGGTACGGGCCGAGCGCGGGCGACGAAGTCGACGGGGCCAGCGGGGCCGGGGCGACGGGCTAGGTACGGGCCGGGCGACGGGCTAGGTACGGGCCGGGCGACGGGCTAGTTACGGGCTGGGCGTCGGGCTAGGTACGAGCCGGGCGCGGGCAGGAGACGGGGCCGGGCACGGGCTAGGTACGGGCCGGGCGATGGGCTAGGTACGGGCCGGGCGACGGGCTAGGTACGGGCCGGGCGCGGGGCTAGGAACGAGGCCGAGCGCGGGACGGGTACTGGCCGATCGCGGGGCGGGTACGGGCCGATCGCGGGGCTAGGAACGGGGCCGTGCGCGAGGCTAGGTACGGGCCGATCGCGGGCGACGGAATCGACGGGGCGACGGGGCCGAGGGGCCGAGCTAGGGGCGACGGGCCAAGGGGCCGAGCCTAGGGGCGACGGGCCAAGGGGCCAAGCCTAGGGGCGACGGGCCAAGGGGCCGAGCCTAGGGGCTATAGGCGACGCCACGGGGTCTAGGCTAGCAGTTTCTTAGGTGGTGGGCCCATTAACGTTAGGATCCTAGGAAGGTAATGCTCTTAATACCATGTGAGAATAGTAGGCGAGAATGAATTGACTAGGAAGCAAGGAAGGGTACAAGTAGAATGTCGAGAGAATTGTGTACCCCCTAATGCTAAACCCACTATAGCCTAGACAAATGTAAACACATGAACTAAGCCTAGATATAACTAAGCATATATGTTTGACATGTACGCATTTGATATAAAGTACACTGTTCGAAGTATGCTAACGAGTCTCGCCATAGCGAGGGTGTTGACTGGACTATCAAGCTACAATGGCGCAACCGCGTACAGTGGTTGCGACCCTCGTGACAGCTGAAGGCTCTCGCCAGCGCGACTGTAACAGGGCAATCTAAGAGACGCAGCGCAGCTGTTAAACAGTTGCGCCACAGTACCGTAAGCCCCCGGATATGAGCGCAGGCCTCGGATAAGCGTCGGCGCTTATAAAATGATGACGGCACTTATATCCGGTCCTCGATTATAAGCCCACCCCTGAAGGCTTACGGATTATAAGCGCCACCCTCTGTTTGTTTTTGCTATGATTGTACTGAAATCGTTATAATGAAACTCACATTGTCCATTCCCACGTTATTGAATTTCGATGCCATTCACCTCGCTCGGCTCATTGCCTGCGCGTCCAGTCAGAATGAGCTGTCGGCAGCGTAAGTTGACTCATTCTGACTGTGCGTGTTGGCAGGGAATCATTCCCTGCCAACTGGCGCGAGATTATCGATTCTAGCCCTGTATAGTTTCGACTCGATTCAAATTGCAACAACGTGATCTATAATTTGGTGTAAGAAATATGCATTTCATAAATGTCATTATATAAGCGCCGGCGCTTATAAAAATCCTCGATTATAAGCGCACCCCCTAAAAAACTGTGTTTTTTTTTATGTTGAGATAATATCGAGACTTAAGCACTTCGAGGAAATTCGTGTAGTACAGTAAAGTACCGATAGGCTGACGCCAGCAAAGCGCTACGCGCCCTAGGATGACGTCAGCACGTAGCTATAGACCTCGCGAAAAGTTACGTACCGTTTCAGAACAGGAATAGCACAGTACAGTAGGCGAACATGTACTTTACTCTAGTTATATATTCTGTATGCTTGTCATTTTATAATATATCTAATTTCAGAGACATTGATCCTGAAACATATCACTACATGGGCTTTCACTAGTCCAGACAAAGCCTCATTAACTGGCTTTAATTCATACAAGACTTCCGCTACGACAGGAAGCTACCATCCTAAGTATTACGATCCTATTCAATCATTTCAAATTCTAACATGGTATTGCGAGCGTCTTAGGATACTACAAGCTTCCAACTACATACTCTGCAACTATGTCTGGCTCTCCACGATCCAACAACGGCTCTGTTACGAGCCCATCACGCCCAACAGCGTCTCCGGCTGCTGACAATTCTTATCTGCAGCAACAACATCAACAACAACAATATCAGCAACAACCGATGTACGGCATGCCACTGAGCAATCTGAGAAGAAACAAGGAATGAATGAACTATGAATGAATTTGGTACAAGTACTAACCCTAATTGGGTTGTACCCCTTATGGGCTACCCCACTATAGCTTACACAATATGCATGAGCTATAATGTTCTGACACACCCCCATAGGCAAAGTGGGGGAGAACAAGGGGTCACAAGACCAGTCAAGTAAAGCAAAGCAAAGCAAGCTCAGGGTGGATCACAAAGTCACCACACATTCCGAGCACAAGTTCAAGGCCACAAGGCCAGTTCACATGCAGGAGTACATATATGTAAAAAAGGCTAGACAAGCAAGAGCAGGTATATATATATGTAACAGTACAAGCACGGTCAAGAGGTGAGCAAGTGAGGCAAGGTAGGCACAAGGCCCAGCTGAGTACAGAAGCGCTGATGGACACAAGGCGCAAGCGCCTTGGTGAAGATATCAGCAGTGTTGGCCTCAGAGGCCACGTACGCAAGACGCAGCTGACCACGCTGCTGCAGCTCACGAGCAAGAAAGTAGCGGAGAGCAATGTGCTTCGTTCTGTGCTCCAGTCGCTGCTCCCGACACAAGGCCAGCATGGCCTTGTTGTCTACGTACAGCACTGGAGGAGAACGAGGCGGCTCTCCGAGGTCAGTCAGCAGGTAGGTGAGCCAGCGAAGCTCCTGTGCAGCCATGGCTCTTGCGTAGATCTCAGCCTCACAATTGGAGCCGAGAACAGAAGACGAGCGAGTAGCCCGCCACGAAACAGAGCCGGAACCAAGGCTGAAGGTGTAACCCTGTGACGACCGCTGCGTAGCCTGGTCGTCAGCCCAAGAAGCGTCTGCGTGCCCAGTAAGGACCACTGGACTCTGCCCTCCAAGCACAAGCCCCATGCCCGATGTACTGCACAAGTAGCGCAACACCCTCTTCGCTGCAGCCATGTGCTCCGGTCTGTGTCTCCCAGGAGCAACATAGCGTGCGAGAATGCTAAGAGGGTATGCAAGGTCAGGTCGTGTGCAGGTCATCAGGTACATGAGGCAGCCAACAAGCTCTGGGTACGGGCCACTCGACTCTACGGACTCATCCGAAGGCAGAGCTGAGAGCGAGTGGCGAGTAGGCAGAGGAGTGGCCTGAGGCGAGGAGTACGTGAAGCCGAAGCGCTGAAGGACCTGCTGCACCATGTGTGACTGAGTCAGGGTAATGGTGCGGCGTGCTCTGTCCCGAGTGATCTGCAAGCCAAGGTAGCTGCGCAGTTCACCCAGGTCAGTGCACGTGTGTCTCTTCTGCAGCTCGGACTTCACGAAGGCTAGTCCAGCAGTGTCAGCTGTGGCAAAGACCAAGTCGTCGACGTACACGAGGACGTAGAACGGCGGCAAAGAAGTGTCGGTGCGCAGAAACAACGACGGGTCAGCAGTAGAGGGAGCAAACCCAAGAGCCGCAAGCGTAGTCCTCAGTGTGTCGTGCCACTCACGCGGTGCCTGGCGGAGACCGTAGACTGGCCGCCGTAGGCTCCACTGGGTGCCAGGACGAAAAGACCCAGTGAAACCAGGTGGGCGACGCAGCCAGATCTCCTCGTGCAGGCTGCCCTGCAAGAAAGCAGTGCTGAAGTCAAGAGAGTGTAGCTCGTAGTCACGGTGAGCAGCTACGTGCAGCAGTACCCGAAGAGTGGTCATCTTCGGGGTGGGAGAGAAGGTCTGAAAGTAGTCAACTCCCTGCCGCTGACTGAAGCCTCGAGCCACGTAACGCGCCTTGAAGACAGGCGGAGAACCCGGCGGCCGCTTCACCCTGAAAATCCACATGCCACTGACGATGTTCGCCCCAGGAGGGGGAACAGCGTCAACGTAGGTGCCTGTGGACTTCCAGGAAGCCATCTCTGCGTCCATAGCTGCCTGCCACTGAGAGGAGTAGGGACCCTCTATCGCCTCCGCGTAAGAGCGCGGAGTCGGGATGTCAAGTGCATCCGGGTCTCCCTCAGGGGTAAGCAGTACGGACACGAGATGAGGTGAAGCAGCGGCCAAGCACTGGAACTCCTCCTGCCTGTCCTCAAGGACGTCCGTGCCAAGGGCACACTCACCCCCGACGGACGGAGGACAGACAGACTCAGACTCAGCAACAAGACTGGCGACGTAGTCTAGGCGACAGCGAGCAGCAAAGTCGACGAGCTCAGCAACTAGGGCAGACGCAGCAGTGGACTCAAAGGAAGGGTCAGTGACAACAGTAGCAAGGAGACGCGTGACAGTAGGACTGGCAGCACGAAGAGAGTCCGACTCCGGGTCGGCAAGAGCAGGAAGAGAAGACTTAGGAGGAGAAGGCAAAGGGGCACGCAGAGGAGCAGTGGACGGACGCAGAGACATCCGGTGCGTGCCAGGGACAGGAGGAGGACGCTGACGCGAACCGCGACCACTAGTGCGAGCAGCACGGACAGGCGACGCAGGGCGAGACGCAGGCTCACGACGCTCAGCAAGACCTCCAGTAGGACCAGTGTAGGGAGACGGAGCAGGCAGTGGGGAGGCCGGCTGTAACTGTAACTGCGACGGGACAGGCTGTGGACACTCTAAGGGAGGAGGAGGACCAGTGGAAGGCGGGAGACCAAGAACCTGCTGAAGGAGCGGAACGAAGTACGGCCGAGGCCGCGCGGCGACTCCAGACACAGGAGGGACAGCACCAGCACCCGTAGCAGCTCCAGCTCCAGAACCCCCAGCAGCACCAGTAGTACCCCCAGCAGGACCGCCTCCAGGACCGACAGCAGTAGCCTCCGCGCCAACACCCGCAGCAACTCCAGCTCCAGAAGTACCCGCAGGTCCAGCAGCTCCAGTACGCCCAGTACGAGCACCTCCGGGACCCGTGGCACCAGCTCCCTCAGCAGCAACAGAAACTCCAGTACCCGCAGCTCCTCCAGCTCCAGCAGCTCGCCTCCAGCGCCGGGCAAACCACTCACGCAGCTCCTGTGGAGAGAGTGGCTCCCGGCGAGAAGAAGCACCCGGAGAACCGCCAGGCACAGCACCAGCAGGCCCAGCTCCCTCAGGCTCCGCACCCCCAGGCTCAGCACCTCCAGGCGTAGCACCCCCAGGCTCAGCACCCCCAGACGCAGCATCCCCAGGCGTAGCACCCCTAGACTCAGCACCCCCAGGCTCAGCACCCCCAGTCGTAGTACCCTCAGGCTCAGCACCCCCAGGCGTAGCACCCACACGCTCAGCACCCCCAGAGTCAGCACTCCCAGGCTCAGCACCCTCAGCAGCACCAGAGTCACCAGCGACCTCGACAGGCTCAACAGCGTCTACCTGGGACACACCTGAAGGGGCAGGACCCTGAGGGGGGAGGGGGTCTACCGGGGGGGGACCTGGTACCAGGAAGAGCGGTGGCGGGGGGAGGGACGGAGTGCGGTAGGGGAAGAGGCGGTAGTAGGGGACCGACTCGTCGAACGTGACGTCCTGGGAGGACAGAACACGGCGAGAGGTGGGGTGGTAGAACTGCCACCCTGGGGCGTCAGGGGGGAAACCCAGGAAGACGCAAGGAGCAGCACGAGGGGACAGCTTGTCCGCAGACAAGTCGCGGACAAACGCCCGAGATCCCCAGACACGGAACGCAGACGCATCGCCAACCTTCCCCGTCCACAGCAAGGCTGGGGAGGTCTCCGGCATGGAGACCCTGGGGTGAAGGTTGATCTGATGCGCCGCGTACCGAACCGCAAACGGCCACAGAAAATGGGGGGCAGCCGCATGCATCATGGACGTACGGGCGACGTCCATGACCATGCCAATGCGGCGCTCAGCAATCCCATTTTGCTGTGGAGAGTCCGGAAGCGTGAAGGTCTGGCGGATGCCTCGTGCACGACAGTAGGCTCGCAGAAGGCCAGAGGAGAACTCTCCGCCTCTGTCAGAGTGCAGACGCAGAACAGGAAAGTCCGAGCCGAAGCTCCGCCTGAGCTGGAGACGAGCTGCGCGGATCCAGTCGATCAACACCTCAGTGACATCACCCTTGCTGCGCAAGGGGAAGACTGTGGTGTAACGCGAGTAGTCGTCAACCACCAGCAGGAAGTAGCGCTCGTGACCCTGTCCACGGACGCGGGCCGGGCCCCACACGTCCATGTGAAGCGTCTGCAGCGGGGCCTCTGTCGGAGGAAACTGGGAGGAGTGAGGGGTAGCCCGCTGTCGTCCCTCGACACAGGGGACGCAGGTAGGGCCAGGCCCCGGAGGAAGTGGAGGGAGGGACCGGGGAAGACCAGAGACAAGGACACGGGAGGCCATGCTCCGGAGACGAAGCAGGGAGGGGTGACCAAGGCGGTGGTGCCAGAGGAGAGTCTCGTGAGACAGGAGGCGACACGAGCAGGGGGCAGACTCAGGACCAGACCTGGACGCTGCAGCAAACACCTGACCCGACGCAGCTACCTGACCAGACGCAAGGACCGGAGGAGACGCAGTGGTCAGTGTGTACAGGCTCGACCCCGGCCGACGTGTAAACGTGGCCAGGTGTCGGCCTGTCCGAGCGTCCGTGCAGTGGGTCACCCGCTGACTCGCAGGAGTGAACTGGTGAACCCCCGCATCCTGTAGGTCAGCACCACTCACCAAGTTCGTAGAGAACGAGGGGAGGTAAAGACCAGACAGGGTGCCAGAGGGGGCCGCCGGACACGGGAGGACAGTGGAGAAGTGAGCAAGGACAGGACCCCCAGAGGGGTCTGCCAGAGAGACCGCAACTGGCCGGTCAAGCGGCGTGAGTGTGGTGCGGTCTCGAAAGAAGGAGCGAGAAGCCCCCGAGTCAAGGGTAAAGGTGTGGGAGGCCGAAGCCGATGCAGAACCTGAGAGAGCAGACTCACCAGTACCTGAGGGAGCAGACGCACCTAGAGCGGCAGCCTCGCGAGCACCTAGAGCAGCAGCCTCACCAGTACCTAGAGCAGCAGTCTCAATGCCCGGGTCGGGCGGAAAACACCGGTAACAGTCACCCTCATCACTAATAGTCACAGTATACATGGCAGCAAGAATAGCATCAAAGTCAAGGTCAAAGACAGCCACACCCGCCCTAGACAGCTCACCCCAGCGGGGGATCTCAGTGGCCTCAGGGAACTGGTGACGCCAAGCGTCCGTCAGGCGGCCAAAGCAGCGCTGGGTGGAGTGCGCACCCCCGCACTGCTCACCCGCGCGGTCGCCGGTGCGCAGGACGTAGGTGCACGGACCAGTACCCCAACCCCTCTGGCGTGCAGTGTACCACTCACGGAGCTGCTGAGGGGAGGGGACGTCACGAGTGCGCTGCTGCTGCTGCTGCTGCTGGCGCTGACCACCACCGGAGCTGACCCTCTGCGCAGCGCCACCCTGACCAGCTCCACCTCCTCCGCCGCCTCCTCCTCCACCGCCGCCACCTCCGCTCCCTCCGCCACCGCCGCTGCTGCCTGCGCCTCCACTGCCGCCACCTACACCTCCACCCCCGCCACCACCCCCACCGCCACCCCCACCTCCTCCACCGCCTCCACCGCCGCCTCCACCGCCCCCGCTAGCTCCTCCAGCGCCCCTGCCCCCCTTGCCCCTGCCAGGGCGGCGTCTCCCGCTAGGGGTAGACGCTGCCCCAACCGACTCCAAACCAGCGAGGTCGGCCGCAGCAGCAGAGGCAACAGAGGGCAAAAGAGGGGAGGGGGAACACCCCTCAAAGATGGGGGTGCGAGGGTCACCACGAGAGGCTCCTACAGCGACTATGCTCTTTTCTGCTGCTAGGAGGGACTTCTCGAGGAGGTCAACGGTGAGAGTGGTGGGACAAACCGAGAGGAAGTGGTCCCTGACTACGCGAAGGGAGTCAGGGAGACGGGTGACTATGTAGTAGAGGGTGATGTACATGGGGGGGGGGTTCTTGGCGCAGAACTCAGCAGGAAGCGCAGCGCGGTAGCGAGTGTCACTAGTGCGGAGGTGCGTAATGAGGTCAGCGACTGTGGGAAAGGCAGCAAGGTCAGGGAAGAGGTACGGTAGCATGAGGCGGCTCAGTGCAGCAGTGGCAGGGGAGGAGTAGCGTGCAACTACAGCGTCGTACAAGGTCTGAGCACTCTTGTACTGGCTAAAGTGCGCACGCTCAGAGGTAGGTAGGTGGCGACGCACAGCAAGACGTGCAGCAGCATCGCGCGTGGCCCACTGTGAGCGAACAGTGGCGTCAGCATCAGCAGCGGGGGCAGGAGAGGCACCAGAAGTGAGGTCAAAGAGGGAGAGGCCGTCTGCTCTGTCGCACTGTAAGAAAAGCTGCAGGTCATCTATCCAGACGTCAAAGTCAATGGCCCGACCCTCAGCGTCAAAAGCGAGGACACTAGGGGTAGCCATGACAGCAGTAGACTAGCAGTGCAAAAAGTAGGGTGAGGGCAGTGCTGTGAGAGAGGCGCTGCTCTTACCGGACAGGGCGGTTCGGGCGGCTCGGCTGCAGGGCGGCTCGGCGACTCGACGGCTGGGTGGCTCGGCTGCTGGGCGGCTCGGCGGCTCGGCTGCTGGGCGGCTCGGCTGCTGGGCGGCTCGGCGGCTGGGCGGCTCGGCGGCTGGGCGGCTCGGCTGCTGGGCGGCTCGGCTGCTGGGCGGCTCGGCTGCTGGGCGGCTCGGCGGCTGGGCGGCTCGGTTGCTGGGCGGCTCGGCGGCTCAGCGGCTGGGCTGCTCGGTTGCTGGGCGGCTCGGCGGGTGGGCTGCTCGTAGGAGTAGGCGCCGGGGCCGTAGGAGCAGGGGCCGGAGGCCGCTAGGGCGGCGGATCGGGGCCGCGAGGGCGGCGGATCGGGGCCGCGAGGGCGGCGGATCGGGGCCGTGAGGGCGGCGGAGTAGGGGCCGCGAAGGGCGGCGGATAGAGCCGCGAGGGCGGCTCGAAGGGGCCGCGAGGGCGGCGCGAAGGGGGGGGCCGCTAGGGCGGCGCGAGAGAGGGGAGCGCGACTCGGGCAGGGGCTGAGTGCGCTCCGGGCAGGAAAAAAAACGGTGGGCCCTAGGAACAGTTCCCACGGGGGAACCTGCTCGATACCATGAGAAGAAACAAGGAATGAATGAACTATGAATGAATTTGGTACAAGTACTAACCCTAATTGGGTTGTACCCCTTATGGGCTACCCCACTATAGCCTACACAATATGCATGAGCTATAATGTTCTGACACAATCAGCCCGTACACACAACCGCAGCAGCGGCATCATCGACAGCAGCCGCAGCAACAGTAGCATCAGCAGCCACAACAGCTGCAGCTGCAGTCACTGGTTCTTCTAGTCAACCAGGACAACAGTCCAGTTTCGTACCGACTGGACCTTATCAATATCAAGGTGCTTACCAGCCAACAAATCTTCAACAACGTGTCAATGCTGCCGTCTTGTCACTTAACCAAATGTTTCCAACTCCTATGAGCCTTGATGGCTCCAGTTATCAGCATGGGCAGATGCCACAAGGAAGCGACGGGTCGAATAACTCCTTCTCTTTCGTTCCTGCTGGACAAGGACAACAAGCACCACAAGGGTCACAGATTCCATCACTTTATCAGTTACAATCAGCTGACGGCACCGGAAACTATCTTCCCGCTTCAGCAAACCCAACAAAAAATAAAACGACAATGCCTTTTAACGGTCAAGACTTCTGTACCTGGAGTTTTTGAATTCGAGCTTCTTGTTCAGACCGCGGGATTCTGGCAGTTGTTCGACGGCACAGCACCCTTTCCATCACACGGGTCACCACTTCAACATGCCACTTTTCGATCAGCGTCGCTGACTGCATACACAGTTCTCGTTCGCAATCTGACACCGACTGAACAGCTTGGTATTCGTCCTTTTCGTACCAGTGCCGCTCCCGCTGAAGCAGCTTGGTTATATCTGCAAGGGGTTCACATGGCAAAGGACGCTGTCAACCAGAGTAAAATTTTAACGCAGCTGTCAAATATACAGATGATAAACGGCGAGAAGGTGACGCAGTATATCAACCGCGCTCGAAATCTGCGCGACCAACTTCAGAAGTGTGGAGGATACTTCCCCGACGCTATGTTTCACACGGTGGTACTCGCGGGTCTTGGACCAGAATGGCGACAGTGTCGCTCTATTCTTCGGATGCAAGCACAGTTGTCTGAGGGGGCACTCTGTGCCGCTCTCATTACCGAGCAGCAGGATATGGACCTGCACAACGCTCGAGGAGGAAAAAAGGTGGTAAACAACACAGTCAGATTTTATTCTAATCCACGTCACAAGCCCGTTTGTTCCTTTTGTCGCAAAGCGGGACACACTATTGATACCTGCTGGTCGAAGGATAAACCATCTTGGAAGAGGTCTGCATCGAAACATACCAAAGATTCTTCAGGTGAAGCTGAGAAGCTGGAAGCTGGAAGCTGAGAAGCCGGAAGCTGCGAAGCAGAATACTGCGAAGCCGAACTCTGCGAAGCCGCCTACTACACCTACCAAAACACAAGCAAAAGAGGTTATTAATTGCATGTCGTCAGTTTCTACAATCTACGATCCTGACGCTGAAGAACGTATTCACAATAACTTCAATGATGAACTCAATACGCCCATACCACCCGAGGTCTACGCCAACCTTGCACATACCTTGGAAGGTCCCAACACTTGGTATCTCGACAGTTGTTGCGGCCAGCATATGTGTTCATCAGAAAACCGCTTCGTCATCAATCAACGTCGTCTTCAAAACCCATGCGTTGTAACCGTCGCCAACAATCAACGTCTTACAGCACACTGGATGGGTAACATCATTCTTGATTCTGTTGAAGAAGACTTCAGTCTTCACCTCAACGATGTACTTCTCGTTCCTCGACTTGGCTTCAATCTAATGTCATCTGCACAGCTCATGAGGAATGGAATTACTCTTCTTGGTGAACCGGGCAAGTTCACTTTAAAATATGGAAACAGGAAACTCGGCACGGCAATCGAACAGAACGGTGTATTCGTTCTCAACTTCGTACCTGAACGCACCACTGCCGACTCCGAGAATATTCTCTCTCTTGGCCCATGGGAACATCGTGATGACATCGATTACACCGATGATACCGTTCCTCGTGAAGGAGTTGTACCCACGTCTTCAACCACGGCTGCCGCTGTCATGCTGACCTTCGACAATCAAGGCTTGAACGACGTCCAAAACTCCCGAGATTATCTTGCTCACGTTGGTGGTTGGGGAGATACGACGAATATACCCACGGATGAAGGCGCTTGGGGGGCACAGGAACCTGACGAGACCACTTGGGGAGAAACACCTGCTGATCGTGATCGACGTCTTCTCACTGAAGCAGAGCAGCGTGTCGCTGAGATGGAAGTCCTTGACTCCGGACGACTTGTCGGCATTGAGCCTAAACCTGCAGCATCAGATAAAGAGAGCGGGGAGTTAGTTCTTTCTCCTGGCGAATACGTCGACGTTGACATAAAAGTTCCACCACCTAACCTTACCAGGTTCATCCTGCCTGTCACAGATCATGTTCGCGCTAACGGTCATCGGCTGCTGTTATCTTTCTTCGCTAACGCTGATTATTATCTGCGCGCACAGGGACACAAAGCAACTGCAGACACCTGGCATAAGCGTCTTGGTCATCCGTCGCAGTCTACGCTCAACAACACAATCAAAGCAGCTGTTCTCGACAAGAATTCTCTTCTCTTACCTGGCGGCCTCGAAATGAAACCGGTTAATCGTCCGTCACCCTGCTTAATCTGCCCAGCAGCAAATCTACCGCACGAACCGTACCCGACTCATTTTCCTGGCGCTGAGGATTATCGATTGATGGAAAAAGTTTACAGTGATATACTAAACTTACCTGCGGAGGGTTTCAATGGCGAGAAATACGTCATCACGTTCACTGAAGCATCTACTCGATACGTCTGGACTGGTAACATGACTAACCGTTTTCTTGCCTTCACAGCGTTTCGAACATGGCTGCCTCTCGCAGAACGCGAGTCCGACACCAAACTCAAAACCTTCCAGTGTGACGGAGCTGGGGAATATCGCAGTCTCAAGTTTACAGCGTACCTGCAAATAAGAGGCATACGGCGCCTGTTCTCACTTCCTTACGCTCACCAACAGAGCGGTGTAGCTGAACGCCTCAATCGCACTTTGCAAGAAAAGATGCGAGCACTACTCGCACAATCCCAACTCGGCCCACTCTACTGGCCCTTCGCAATGGACCACGCAACCTTGTTGCATAACCTCCTGTCTTCATCGGCTCTACCCAACAACGCATCACCTCACTTGTTGTGGACAGGAAAATTGGGCACTACGAAACTTCTTCGAGTTTTTGGGTGTATCGTGCAATATCGTCCTCCCACCGCTCGGCTCGGAAAGTTCGATCAACGCGCTAAGTGGGGCCTTCATCTCAGCCTTGAGAAGCTGTTTTTTGCCTTGCGTATCCTGGATTATCGCAGTCGTCTTTTAATTCCTGCCCGCGACTGTATTTTCTACGAAAATCTGACCCTTCCTGTCTTCAAACAGTATCTCGCCACGCAGCGTGACCCTGCTACACTTTTCCACGGTGTTCGTTCATTCGCCAGAGCTGACGCCGAACTTGCTGTCAGAATGTTATTCTCTAGCCTGTAGTGGGGTGCTCTATAGCGAGTACAACCCATCTAGGGTTTGCTATATGTATCCTCATTGCTGCTAGTGAACCTCCTCTCTTTTGCCTAAACTTCTCTTGCCTAGCTAGGACTTACCTAGCTATGGCTCCTAACTCTACACACTATCTTCACATGGTATCAGAGCACATACGCTCCTGGCCTGTGGGCCCTCCTACTGCTTCCGCTGCCCTACGCTGTGTCGCGCGCCCCGTGGTGCGCGGCCTCTTATTTTTCATCCCGCCGCGCGCTCGGGGCGCGCGGCGGTTTTCTGCCCGCCGTGCGCCCCGAGGCGCGCGGCGGTTTACTGCTGTGGGGGAGCCAGCGCGCGCCCCGCCCGTCCGTCGCGGAGCCCTGGGGAGCACGCGCGGCCCCCCACCCTGCCCGTCGCGGCGCGCTGGGGAGCCCGCGAGCCCCCCGTCCATCCGTCGCGACGCCCTCGGAAGCCCGCGAGCGCCCCGCCCGTCGGTCGCGACGCACTGGGGAGCCAGTGGGCGCCCTGCGTGGTCGTCGCGACGCCCTGGGGAGGCCGCGCGCGCCCCGTCAGCTCGTCGCGGCGCCCTCGGGAGGCCGCGCGCGCCCCGCCAGGCCGTCGCGGCGCCCTGGGGAGCCGCGCGCGCGTCCCCCCCGCCCGTCCGTCGCGGCGCCCAGGGGAGCAGCGCGCGCCACGCCCCTTCCCTCGCCCCACCCGTCCGTTCTGGCGCCCTAGAGGCGCGCGCCTTCCCCCCCCTCTCCGTCCCCCGCGCTCCTGCCCCTATCCCACCCGTTTTAGGGTTTGGGGGTGAGGAGTGTGGGGATGGTGGTTGTGGGGGTGTCCGTTGTGCGCGCCGTGCCCTTCTCCTCCTCCTCCTTTGTCTCCCACTGCTGCAGCTGTCGCTGAGGGGGGTGGATGAGTGGGAGACTGGGGTTTAGGGTTTTAGGGGGGTGCGTGGGAGTGGAGCTAGGGTTTGAGCAGTGGGTGTGTGTCGAGGGTGTGGGGCAGTTGGAGGAGGTTGTGTGGAGGTACCTGTCGTGTCGCCTGCAGCGCCTGTAGTCCGTCGCCCTTGCTTCGGTAGCCAGTGAGCCTGCTGCACCAGTCGCCAGTGGGTCCGTTGCTCCTGCCGCTCTTCTATAGCCGCCGAGCCAGTTACTCCAGTAGTCCGTCGCCCTTGCTTCGGTAGCCTCTGAGTCAGCCGCTCCTGTGCCCGTGCCTCTGCAGCTTCAGTCGTTGCCTCCCATCTTCTCTACCTCCACAGCTCCTCCTCCTCCTCACTTGCCCGCTGTGATTAGCTCTAGCTTTGCTTACCTTTGTGAACTCCTGCTCTATACCTGCTTGCTCATTGTACTGATTACACCCCACTTTGGCTATGGGGGTGTGTCAGAATGTTATTCTCTAGCCTGTAGTGGGGTGCTCTATAGCGAGTACAACCCATCTAGGGTTTGCTATATGTATCCTCATTGCTGCTAGTGAACCTCCTCTCTTTTGCCTAAACTTCTCTTGCCTAGCTAGGACTTACCTAGCTATGGCTCCTAACTCTACACACTATCTTCACACTTGCTGCCAGCGAAGAACCTGACATTGACAGTGCAAGTGAAGCAGCTCCTGATCCACCTATACCAACCACCTCTTCCGGATTTCCGGAATTCATTCCTCTCGTTGACACTCATCCGGACGATGTTCGTGAAGTTCATCATACTTACCTGGTGGATGATCAACGCCGTCCCATGCCAGCTGTAACTGACAGCAGCATCCGCGTCGATCCTGACGAAATTGGGGGGGCAAGTGGTGAACAGAGTGAACCTGTCAATTTCGCAGGACGGACCGAAGACAGTCCTAATTATCAAACTGGGCTTCAGATACTGGGACTCGCAGCAGCAGTACAGCATAATTCTACAGAAGTCGCAGAACCGAAAACTGCCCGACAGGCCCTTTCAGGACCACATCGCGAAAAATGGCGTGAAGCCATGGATCGTGAACTGGCTGCCCTGGAAAAACGGGAGACTTGGGATCTCATACCCATCGAAAAAGCTACAAATAAAAATATTCTTACCGGAAAATGGGTCTTCAGGGTGAAGACGAAAGCTGACGGCTCTTATGAAAAACATAAGGCAAGGTGGGTTGTTCGCGGTTTTGACCAAACTCATGGGGTAGACTACACGCTAACCTTCGCCCCGGTCAGCCGACACACAAGTGTTCGTCTCGTCATCTGCGAAGCAGCTGCGAAGAATTTTCCGCTTCGACAAATTGACGTTTCCAACGCATTTCTATACGCTGACGTCGATGCTGAAATCTACGTCGAATATACGCATACCTATCCAACAAATCCGCCAAGTGTCTGCAAGCTCAAGAAGTCACTGTACGGCATCAAACAAGCACCGCGACTGTGGCAGCAGCATTTGAACAAGAAACTTACAGAGGTTGGGTTCCGACAACTGCCGCATGATCCCGGAATGTATCGACTAGACGACAAGGGGAGCTACGCACTGCTCGTGGCATACGTGGATGATATTCTCTATGTCAGTTCTTTGGTTTCCTTGGGTGATCGCATCGAAGCAGATCTGAAAAAATCCCTTGATTTAACCGTCTCCACCGAAGTAACTCAATTTCTTGGGTTAAACATTTCGCGAACCTCCTCCGCCATCCACCTCACAGCATCGAAATATGCTGAGTCACTCGCTAAGCGTTTCAAGATTTCTACAGATTACGTCGCTACACCGTATCGGTCTACACCTACCGGGAACATCCTAAACAACACCAAACTTTCGGCAGCTGGTCTACAATTGTACCAGCAGCAACTCGGGTGTCTTCTCTTCGCAGCAGTCACGTGTCGTCCCGACCTTGCTTACGTCGCAAGCTATCTCGCACAATTTTTACGCTGCCCAAAAGAAGAACATCACCTCGATCTTCAGCGCGCTCTACACTACTTTGTCGCAACACCAACAGTCGGGCTGATTTTCAACACAGGAAAACCGACCGACAAAATGTACCTCAGCGGATATGTTGACGCAGACCACGCTGGTGACACGTCAGATCGACGGTCACGAACAGGCTCCATTTTCCGTCTCGAGCCAATCGGTCCGATCTCGTGGAACTCATCGAAACAGGAACTCGTGTCACTTTCCTCGGCTGAAGCAGAATTCATTGCCGCGTGTGCTGCAACTCGAGAAGGACTATACTTACAGGAACTGCTCGACGAAGCAAAGTTCGTCACACCGAATCAGTTTACGTTGCAGTGCGACAACCAGAGTGCAATTACCATCGCCAACAAACCCGGCTTCGTCAATCGCACGAAACATATTTCACTGCGTTACTTCTTCGTCAAAGATGCGATCGACAAGGGGAGAATGCGCCTTGTCTACTGTCCCACTGGTGACATGGCAGCTGACTCACTTACCAAGAAGCTGACACGACAGAAATTCCACCACTGCAACAAGCTCAGCGGAATTTCTGAGACAACTGGGTAACTACACCGAACTCCTAGAAGTGAAGGGGAGTGTTGAGATAATATCGAGACTTACACTTCAAGGAAATTCGTGTAGTACAGTAAAGTACCGATAGGCTGACGTCAGCAAAGCGCTACGCGCCCTAGGATGACGTCAGCACGTAGCTATAGACATCGCGAAAAGTTACGTACCGTTTCAGAACAGGAATAGCAAAGTACAATAGGCGAACATGTACTTTACTCTAGTTATATATTCTGTATGCTTGTCATTTTATAATATATCTGATTTCAGAGACATTGATCCTGAAATATATCACTACATGGGCTTTCACTAGTCAAGACAAAGCCTCATTAATTGGCTTTAATTCATACAAGACTTCCGCTACGACAGAAAGCTACCATCCTAAGTATTACGATCATATTCAATCATTTCAAATTCTAACATTTTATACCCCCAGGGGCACTTCTATCCGGGGGCTTACGGTAACTGCCTGCCTGTATGTGTTTCCTATATAACAGAATGTAATGCCTTGTTATTATTACACAATTATCAACCTTGTGTCCGGCCTACCCTCGGCCGCCGCTTTGGCACCACCTCCGAGTGACCATAGCCCCCGCCGCAGGGACGTCGTTATCTTCCTAGAGCTTCCACTGCGCACTAGCGACCTTATTATTTCCAATATTGAACTTCAAAAGTGACCATACTATACGTACACCCTCGTTCTAGACCTCCTTACCGGTACAAGCACTGGCTACAATGTTTGGATTTAGCAGGCTGATGGCCTAAACCGAACCTTGAAAGATGAGGTCGAAGCCGCTTGAGGCGACAAACAAGCACTGGGGTATGAAAGATCAGTTAACACTGAATACATTTCCCAACCATATCTACAAGTAGACATACCCGTCTATAACGTAACAGATTTGTGACTAGACTGTATGATAGCACCTTCTTAGGTGCATTGGGTTTCAACAAACGTCCAGGCTATCACACCAGATGTTCGTCTAGCGAGAAGCAGGGTGTAATTGTGGTGTCTGTACTCTGGCTGCCTGGATTACTGTATATACACAGTATTATGTCGGCAAATTTTAAGGACTTTCATGTCAGCAACAGCGATTCGGCCGCTGATGTCAACCAGTCGACTTTGAGTACGACGTCAGGCTTCTGACAGCCGACAATGGACGTGGCGCCCAAAGCACCACTGGCTGGACAGAAAAGAGGCGGGAATTTCCACTCCCTGAGAATTTCGAACACTACCTAAATGATGTCTCCCCCCGTCTCCTCCCAAAAGCTTCGGGAGCATCAAGTACGTTACATCATCATTCGTGAGTATTTATCAAGAGCTTTGTGAACATCGGGAGTTTCATTAGCATCGAGAAAGTTTCCAGCATGAGAGTTTTGTCAGAACCCACCACCCTCCTCTCAATGCGCTTGTGCCTATTCGCTGATCATGCGATGCGATCCATGTGTGGTCGCGTAATTATGCTGCCGTTGTGTGTCCTCCATTATATCACCTTCCCTCCGTCCAATCGTGCCAGTGGAGACAGCTTTTGTCGGTCCAATGTCTGATTCCCACGTAATCCAGGAACCCATTACAGTAGTCGTAAAGGAGTTTGAGTGAGCTTATCATACTTGAAAAACAGCAGCTAGCGGAGGCAGTTGCATAACCTATCGCCGCTCAGAATCCCGACCCAACATTCTTAGTTGCTAGGATACTTTTTCCTTCTACACGCTTCTCTGGCTTCGTGCAGAAGTCGAGCTTTTTGGTTTAGCTTAAGAAGGCCCTCCTCGATCCCGCCAGCTCGTTTGTGACGGAATGCACGCCGCACCGTGAAGTACCGCTTCTAAAATGGCGGACTTTGCATAGCCTGCTCAACTGTCTTTGTCGAAGCTGACGATTAGGCACGCACTTGCACATCTTGTGCATGACCCAACACGTTTTTTAGCCGTATTGAAGTGGTTAGTATGTCCCATTCATAACACTCCATGTTAGGTAGAGTTAGTCCACTCGAAGAAGAGTCATAATTTTACGTTTTAAGCCGCGATTCGCAATGGGTGTGGTGGAGGAGCAGTTGGTGGAGCAAGAGAAGGAATGCGGCGGACATGTACGAAGCACTCCCGGTGCGCCTCCCTTTTCAAGTTCTCGTCGGCATATCGTACATACGCCCAGGATCGTATCCTTCCAAACAGCCACGAGAATACTGTTCTTTTTTACGCTTGTCTTACTATTATGCAGTTTCCGAGTGATGCTGCAAGGGGGACATTCGGCGGGTAGCGTCTCAGCTGAGATTCTCTCTTTGCTAAGTACCGACGATAGAGAAAACCTTCCTGTAACGATCTACGTCACAGCCGCACGATCCGTAAACCTAACCCTTAACATGTCGAAGTCTTGTATGAGAACACTGAGATCGACTTTTATTACCAAGGTAAGGAAGGATAAGTTAGTAGAATTGGTGGGGCCTTGTCAAGCCAGCGCGTGCGCTTCGTTTAAGGAATGGGCTCGGCGCGCTGCTGCTAGAGAAGCCGAGGCGAATCGTCTATTCTCGCTCGAACCTGGTAGCGGAAATGGTAGCAGGGGAAAGACCAGTGCGGACACCAGCAGCAGCACCAGCAGCAGCAGCAGCAGCAGCAGCAGCAGCAGCAGCAGCAGCGACGACACGAGTAGCGACAATGTCAGCGGTAGCAGCAGCAGCAGCAGGAGCAGGAAGACCCTCCCTTCAACTAGAGCAAGCAGCGTCCGCGAGGATAGCAGCAGGGGAGCCATCAGTGTCAGAGAGAAGACTACCGACAATAGAAACGAAAGTAGCACCGATGCAGCCGCTGTTGATTCTTCAGCTCCGGTAAATGCGCCAACCAACGGCCGCAAAGAACGGCGGTTACAGGAAAACTCTGATCCGGATTATACCGACGTGGAACAGCGTCAGAATGGCGGATTTGGCGTGCTATGCAGCCAAGGGTGGCACCAAGACTTGTTACATCGGGTTACCAGCAAGAATCACCTGATACATGCGTTCAACGAGGGATATGTTAGTTTTGAGAACATATCAGAGGGGGTGACGAAAGTGTGCGACCGTATGCGACATGTAGAGAGGTCGCTGGCGAGTGAGAGCTCGTCGCAGTGCGAGCAGTGGCCGGAGTCGTGCTGGCCGGTTCCCCACGTGCCGTTCTCCTATCTCAGTGTACGTTGCATCTCTGAGTAATGAGAGTCACGTTTCTTCGTTGATTTTCGGCGAGGTCTGGTCTCAGAATCTTATAGAGAGTTGTGAGAGTTGTTGGTTACGACCTGAACTTCTGGCAAGCCGCTCCTTCCCCTCTCTAAGCCACAACCTAGCGGAAGCACGGAGCAGATTTGGAACGCCAACGCTGCCATGCAACCCCGGAGCGTGTCTAATTCTATCTTCGAATCCCCCCTTCCCCTTCCCCTTCCCGCTCCCCCTTCCCTAGCTTCTTCCTACACACATGGGGCTCATCATGGATCAGATGAGCAACGCCACGCACAACCTCGACCCGCACCCACACCCACACCCACGCACCGAACTCCACTCCTCCTTTTTCCCCTCCCTTGCAGGACTTACCTCGGCGCAAGTACCTGGTGGTGGCGCTGACCATGGAGCAGATGAGCAACGCCACCCACTCTCACTTCCACACCAACCCACCGGACTGCACTCCTTCCATCTCCCCTGTTTGTCCTCTCAGGACTTCTCTCGGCGCAAGTACCTGGTGGTGGCGCTGACCATGGAGCAGATGAGCAACGCCACCCAATCCCACTCTCACTTCCACGCCCACCCACCGCACTGCACACCTTCTTTCTCCTCTCTTTGCCCTCGCAGGACTTCCCTCGGCGCAAGTACCTGGTGGTGGCGTTCACCATGGAGCAAAGGATCAAAACCTCCCACGCCCACACCCACACCAACCCACCGGACTGCACTCCTTCCATCTCCCCTGTTTTCTTTCTCAGGACTTCTCTCGGCGCATGTACCTGGTGGTGGCGTTCACCATGGAGCAGATGAGCAACGCCACCCACACCCACACCCACACCCACACCCACACCCACACCCACACCCACACCCACCGTTCTGCACTCCTTCTTTCTTCCCCTTCCCTCAGAACTTCTCGCGGCGCAAGTACCTGGTGGTGGCGTTCACCATGGAGCAGATGAGCAACGCCAGAACGCACCTGGCGGAGGCTGCTCGCGTGGCAGAGGAATCCGGGCGCATCCTCGTGCTGCCCAATGTGAGTCAGGCTCAAAGTGGAGTCTCTAAAAGGTGCAAGGTGGGTGTTGTTGAATATTTTTTAGGTGCCTCAAAATAGGCTGCTCGCGTCGCGTGGCAGAGGAATCCGGGCTCATCCTCGTGTTGCCCAAGGTGAGTGCTGTCGGTAAATGCACAAGGTGGATGGATGTTTTTTCTGAGTTGACTGAAAGGGCTGCTCGCGTGGCAAAGGAATCTGGGCGCATCCTCGAGCTGCCCAATGTGAGTGTTGGTCCATGAAGGCCCACGGTGGGTGTTGTGCAATATAGGCCCACGGTGGGAGTTGTGCAATATAGGCCCACGGTGGGTGCTGTTATTGAGGCGCCTCAAGAATAGGCTGCTCGCGTGGCAGAGGAAGCCGGGCGCAACCTCGTGCTGCCCAATGGTGGGTGCTGGTTGGCATAGACCCAAGGTGGATGGTTGTTTTTTCTGAGTTGACTGATAGGGCTGCTCGCGTGGCCAAGGAATTTACAGGCCCAAGGTGGGTGCTGGTCAATACAGGCCCAAGGTGGGTGCTGGTCAATACAGGCCCAAGGTGGGTGCTGGTCAATACAGGCCCAAGGTGGGTGCTGGTCAATACAGGCCCAAGGTGGGTGCTGGTCAATACAGGCCCAAGGTGGGTGCTGGTCAATACAGGCCCAAGGTGGGTGCTGGTCAATACAGGCCCAAGGTGGGTGCTGGTCAATACAGGCCCAAGGTGGGTGCTGGTCAATACAGGCCCAAGGTGGGTGCTGGTCAATACAGGCCCAAGGTGGGTGCTGGTCAATACAGGCCCAAGGTGGGTGCTGGTCAATACAGGCCCAAGGTGGGTGCTGGTCAATACAGGCCCAAGGTGGGTGCTGGTCAATACAGGCCCAAGGTGGGTGCTGGTCAATACAGGCCCAAGGTGGGTGCTGGTCAATACAGGCCCAAGGTGGGTGCTGGTCAATACAGGCCCAAGGTGGGTGCTGGTCAATACAGGCCCAAGGTGGGTGCTGGTCAATACAGGCCCAAGGTGGGTGCTGGTCAATACAGGCCCAAGGTGGGTGCTGATCGAAACAGCCATCCTGAGGCGCCTCAAAAGAAGGCTGCTCGCATGGCAGATGAATCTGGGCGCATCCTCGTGCTGCCCAAGGTGGGTCTTGCTGTCGCCTAGGGTATGCTTTTTTTTGCTTGTCTGTTTGTTTTCTTTCTTTCTTTCTTCTTAATCTAGTGTAGGTTTTCCTTTCTCCGTAAGTGGGCCTTGTCTGTGCTCCTACCGGGATTTCTCGCGCTTCTTGAAGCGCATTACCCTCCACGCATAATTCCACCCTTTCCCCTTCCAGGCGTCTCTCAGTGGCCCGCCAGCACGCCTTGTGCTCCTACTGGAACCTCTCGCGCTGCTTGACACGTCTTACTCATCACACGTAACCCCCTTCTCCCGCTTCCCGCTTCCAGGCGGACTGCAGCCGGCTCTCAGTGGCCCGCCAGCACCCCCTGTGCTCCTACTGGGACCTCTCGCGCTTCTCACGCGTGGAGTGGGTGTCTTCCGAGTTCTTCCTCCTCACCGCGCGTGCCGCCTTTCTCAACCCCTCCGTGGGCTTCGTGTGTGTCAAGACGGAGGTTCTGCGCCGGCCCTGCTTCAACTACCGTGTGTGGGCAGGCTGGGGGGTGGTGGAGTGCTGATATTGCCTCTCACGCTTCCCCTGGGTGGAGTGGCTGTGTTTTTGGGTTTTGGTTTTCGGGGTTTAAGGTTTAGGGTTGGGAAGGGTTGGGAGGGAGGTAAATGGTGGTAGGGACCTCTCTTGTTTCTGCCGGGTGGAGTGGGTGTCGCCTGAGTTCTTCCTCCTCACTGCTTGTGCCGCCTTCCTCAACCCCATGCATCATCCATCGCGCAGGAGAGCTAGTGAAGGTCTTGGGGCAGGTGCTGAAAATCGCCATGGGGATCATGCCCGTGACGGTGCCACGTATTTGATTACTTGTTTCTCTTTGTGTGATGCTGCATGGTGCAGGAGAGCTAAAGGAGATCCTGGGGCAAGTGCTGACGTTCTCCATGGGTCATGTGCCTGTGCCCAGCAACACTATTGATGTCAAGATGCCGCAGTCTAAGGACGTCTTTAATATGCTCCTCCATGCATGGTCAGTTTAAGGACGTCTTTAATATGCTGCTCCAAGCATGGTCAGTCTAAGGAGGTATTTAATATGCTACTGCATGCATGGTCAGTCTAAGGACGTCTTTAATATGCTACTGCATGCATGGTCAGTCTAAGGACGTCTTTAATGTGCTGCTCCAAGCATGGTGAGTCCAAGAATGTTGTTATTCTATGCTACTTCTTGTGTGGTATCTCCAAAGATGTCTTTAATATGCTCCTCCATGCATGGTCACTCTAGGGATGTTACTTTTATGCTACACCATGCATGCTCTAAGGACGTCTTCAATACGTTCCTGAACGCATGGTCAGTCTAAGAACGTTATTTTTTATGCTACTCCATGCATGCTATGTCTATCGACATTACTTTGTATGCATACATACAAGTAACATCCTTAGACCGACCATGCTCCTCCATGCATGCTATGGTGAAGGACGTCTTCAGTATGCGTCTCCATGCATGTGAAATAAGTGAAGTTATGAGACGTCTCAGAACTTCACTTATTTGACGTCTTCGGTATGGCCTGTCTCTGGTATGCCCTTCTATGTCGGTTTAAGTACGTCTGCAATATCCTACTTCTGCACAGGAGCGACAGGGACATGGTGGTGTGGATGAAAACGACTTTCCAGCACATCGAATACGTGCCCGAGACAGACTTCGTTGTGACCCCTGTGTGTGCGCTCCTATGTGTGCGTGTGTGCCTGCCCCTGCCTGCGCATCTCTGCATGCAGGAGCGACAGGGATGTGGTGGTGTGGATGAACACAACCTTCCAGTGCATCAAATACGTGCCACGGACAGACGTGGTTGTGACCCCTGTGTGATTTCCCACGTTCGTGTGTGTTTGTGCCTGCAATGCTGTGTGCCACATGTACAGGAGCGACCGAGACGTGGTGGTGTGGATGAAAACAACTTTCCAGCGCATCGATTACGTGCCCAAGACAGACGTGGTTGCGCGCGCAGTGCTGCCCTACCGGGCCAAATGGCACGACATGGCTGCTCAGATCACTGCTAGACTGCCCAAGCCAGTTATTGGCGTGCACTTCCGCTCTGAATTCATCTCCTGGAACATGGTGCGTACTCTATGGGACATCGTGTGTGGAACAATGGGGATCAAGGTGCGTGCCCTGTGGGTGTATGAGCGACTCTCCTTGACTGCCCAAGCCAGTCATTGGCGTGCACTTCTGCTCTGAATTCATCTCCTGGAACGTGGTGAGTGCCGTCTGCTGGCGAGATACTCTTCTTCAATGTGGAAGCCCGCCCGTGAAAGTTCATCCCATCCCATGGCACGTGGCACGACACCGCTGCTCAGATCATCGCGAAGCTGCCCAAGCCAGTCTTTGGCGTTCACTTCCGCTCCGAGTTCATCTCCTGGAACGTGGTATGTATCCATGTGATATCATGACTGGATCAAGGTACGTGCCCCGTGTGTGTGTGAGCGACTATTCTTGACTGCCCAAGCCAGTCACTAAAAAACACTTCAGCTCTGAGTTCATCTCCTGGAACGTGGTATGTGTGATTTACGCATGGGACGACTTCCCTAGAATGTGGTACGTGCCTTTAGCTGGTGAGTTACTCTCCTTGAATGTGGTACGTGCCTTTAGCTGGTGAGTTACTCTCCTTGAATGTGGTACGTGCCTCGTGCTGGTGAGTTACTCTCCTTGAATGTGGTACGTGCCTCGTGCTGGTGAGTTACTCTCGAATGTGGTACGTGCCTCGTGCTGGTGAGTTACTCTCCTTGAATGTGGTACGTGCCTCGTGCTGGTGAGTTACTCTCCTTGAATGTGGTACGTGCCTCGTGCTGGTGAGTTACTCTCCTTGAATGTGGTACGTGCCTCGTGCTGGTGAGTTACTCTCCTTGAATGTGGTACGTGCCTCGTGCTGGTGAGTTACTCTCCTTGAATGTGGTACGTGCCTCGTGCTGGTGAGTTACTCTCCTAGAATGTGGTACGTGCCTCGTGCTGGTGAGTTACTCTCCTAGAATGTGGTACGTGCCTCGTGCTGGTGAGTTACTCTCCTTGAATGTGGTACGTGCCTCGTGCTGGTGAGTTACTCTCCTAGAATGTGGTACGTGCCTCGTGCTGGTGAGTTACTCTCCTTGAATGTGGTACGTGCCTCGTGCTGGTGAGTTACTCTCCTTGAATGTGCATGCCAGTCATGGGCGTGCACGTATGCTCCTGATTCATCTCTAAACTACTCTCTGATTCTCCTCCTCTCTGATTCCCCTCCAATCTCTCTGGTTTCCCTCCCGCAGGCACAAGGCTTAAACGCCAACTTGACCTGGGAGGAGGTGCAGCATAATCTGCGGCAGCAGATGGCAGTGTGTGTGCAGGGAGCAGCGAGCAAGATCAACCAAGTCAGGAAAAAGCTGCAAACCCAGCACTGGCAGGAGCAGGTTCAGCAGGAAAATCAGGGGAAGCAGGGACAGAAGCAGGAGCAGTTGATCAATGGGTTAGGGCAAGTTGTAGAAGGGCCAACAGTGTTTATAGCGGCAGACATCCCGTTCAACGCGTCAGCTGCAGTCCAACCAAGATCAGAGTCATGGCAGAGCATGGAGGTGTGGCTGGGGCGGGCGAACACGGGCCGGGCGTCCAGAGGAGCGCTGAAATGGTTGAGGCAGCATGTGGGGGGGACGGTCATGATCGACGAGGTCGTGCCTGCTGTGAACGGCTATGATCCAGGTGGGTGTGGGTGCGCATCTTGAGAAGCTTGTAATCACCACGGCGGGTGTATCCTTGGCAGCGGAGCAGTAGTGCCGGCTCATAACACTCGAGCTACCTGCCCCACCCACTCCCTATTCCCCCTTGCCTTTCTCCCCTGTCTTCCTCTCTATCTTCAACCCCCAGGCATCGTATCAATCCTCGACAAGCTTGTGATCGCCAGGGCGGATATATTCGTGGCAGCAGAGGGCAGGCTCAAGGAATCCGAGCTACCTCACTCAACGCCTCTTTCCTCCCTGTCTCTCCCTTTCTCAGGCATTGTATCAATCCTCGACAAGCTGGTGATCGCCAAGGCGGATATATTCGTGGCAGCAGAGGGGTACTGGTGCCTCACAGCACCCCAGCTACCCCTTTTTTCCCCTGTCAACCCCCACTCGTCTGTTCTCTCTGCCCTGCCCACTCACAGGCATCGTATCAATCCTAGACAAGCTGGTGACTGCCAAGGCAGACAAATTCGGGCAGCAGAGCAGTAGTGCGGGCTCTTACCACCCTAAGCAACCTAGGCACCTCACTCACCCCCTTTTCCCCCCTGTCTTTTTCCTCTGCCGTTCCTCCTCCCCGTCTCTCCTGCCCAGGCATCGTGTCGATCCTTGACAAGCTGGTGACTGCCAAGGCAAACATATTCGTGGCAGCAGAGCAGTAGTGCGGGCTCTTACCACCTGACCTACCTCACCCAACCCCTCTTCCTCCCTGCCCTTCCTCTCTGTGTCTCCCTCCCAGGCATCGTGTCGATCCTAGACAAGCTGGTGATCGCCAAGGCGGATATATTCGTGGCAGCAGAGCAGTACTGCGGGGGGAAGAGGGGCTTTGAGTCGGACATTCTACAGCACAGGGACGAGTACGGGCAGGCAGCAGACAGTGTTGTGCGATGGGGGTACGAGAAAGAGGCCTGATGGTTTCTTGCGATTGGGGAGACGGATAAATCCGTGGCAGCAGAGTGGTACTGCGGGGGGGAAGAGGGGCTTTGAGTCGGACATTCGGCAACAGGGACGAGTACGGGCAGGCAGCAGAGAGCGATGTTCGATAGGGGTACGAGTCATAGCCTCGAGATCCCTCTGCAGAGCGTGTAGTACTGGGTTTGTGAGTCGGTCGGACATTCTGCAGCACGGAGACGAGCGTTTCTGTTAGATTTCTCAAAAACACCCCTGCGACATTATGGGCAGGCAGGCAGCAGACAGCGTTGTGCGAGCGATGGGGATAAGAGTCCTCTGGAAGTGTACGGTAGCTGCCAGGGGTTGCTGGCGGGCTGCTGCATCCCACAAAGCCAAGAGTGAAGGCCTTCGGCTTTGAAGCCGGCAGTCTTCAGTCAACAGTGAAGAAGAGCTTACATAGGGTTACTTAGGCTTAGATAGGCTTAGATAGGCTTTGAAGAAAGCTGTCACGTGGGAGGAGAAGCGCCCACTAGGAGGAGCGCCCACAAGGAGGAGCGCCCACTAGGAGGAGTGCCCACAAGGAGGAGCGCCCACTAGGAGGAGCGCCCACTAGGTAGATCCGGTTACCGGTACAAAGCTCGTTCATAGTTCGGCTGGCATGGTAGATGGACTTGACTTGAACCCAAATCGATCCGATCTGTCTGTATGGACGCCATTGCTCCATGCACCTGTGTGATTCGCAGCTACGGGTGGCAAAATTTGTCTGTTTTGCTTGTAGCAAGTGGCCTCTTTTGAGGCGCCTGAAGAAAAAGCAGCTGCAGAATATTTTTTTTGCACTGGTTGTAGCAAATAGCCTCTATGGGAGCCGTACCGTAGGGAAGTTATGTTACCCTGTGCTACCATACGGGTGGCAAAATTTGTCTGTTTTGGTTGTAGCGAGTGGCCTTTTCTGAGGTGCCTAAAGAAGAAGCAGCCGCAGCAGCATTTTTTTGCACTTGTTGTAGCAAATAGCCTCTATGGGAGCTGTACGGATGTTGTGTTAATGTTACCCTCCTGCGTGAATATGTGCTGATCACTGAGCTAGTGGTAAGAAAATAGTACACTGTAGAAGGCCAACAGTGGCACCTGTTAGCTTCTTAGAGCAATGTTCACTAGGGCTCCATATTTGATTGATAGGCTTTCCATGTCCTGTTTCCTTCAGTGTGCGATGGGGATATGAGGCATACCGCCATCACCCGGATATAAGACAGTGTTGAATAGAAGGCAGGGGGGTGTCTTTAAAACGGGTGTCTCTTATAAATGGGTGTTCCTAATTATAAGACACCTGTAGGTGTGTATGAGTTAAGGCAGTGTCTTCTAAACAGTACCTCAGTAGGGTTTAGGGGTAATCTTATAACGAGGGGGTATCTTCTGAACGCTTTTTTGTCGATTTATAAGACTTATAAGACACCCTAAACCATCCCAAATACAAGACAACCCAAGCATTTTTTCTAGTGTATAACATACCGTATCGCCCTAGATATAACCGCAGGCCTATTAAAAGCGCATGCGCTTATGGCCGATCCTCAATTAGAAGCGCACCCCTTATAAAATCGTTACTTATTATAAGTGCACCCTTGCAGTAAAAAAATAAAAGTACTTGTTGAATAGTTGTCATTATTGTTGGAGCTAAAGCAAGGCTAGCCTTCATTAGTTGTAATTTTGCACTAGCTAAAAGTTTCACATACAATTTGGTGACTATTGTCCTTGCCTAAACACCATCATCTTGCCTAGTCTAGCCTTAGGCCTGCTCTTCCTCCATGTCCGGTTCAGGCTCCGTGGCGTTGTTGCCCCAGAACCCGTCTGCTTGGATGTCGTCGTCTATCTCTACCTCGTGGCTCAGCTGGCTTCTCCGGTGCGCCATCACCAGATGGTCTTCGCTCCCGTCAAGGGCATTGCTGATGCCGCACGTGAGGAAGGCTTTCTTAATCAGGTCGGCGGGCACGGCCTTCCACGCCTGTGAAATCCACTTGAGCACCACCACCGGGGGTGGTTTCTTGATGTTCCCTGCACCACATGAAATGGAGTGGGGAACACATTAGTCCACAAGCAGGCAGACAAGCACACGAAGGGGAGACGGGAGGACATGTCGTCGCTCACTTGCAGGTGTCAGAATGTTCATGCCGTCTGCCTCAAACCAGGACTGGTACTGCTGGCGAACACTCGCTTTGAAGCTCTTGTTCACCGACACATCGAGCGGCTGCACGTCTGCCGTGCATCCCGCCGGGATGACCGCCGGCACGATGTTGAGCGCCGTGAATCTCGCCTTGACTTCCTTGGTAAGGTGACCATGGTAGGAGTCGAGTACTAGCATGGCGCTCCGACTCTGCACGCCGAATTTCGGTTTCAGGAACGACACCACGCCCTCATCGAGCCACTGGATGACGCTCGTGGCCTCCATCCACCCATTCGCTTGGCAGCCGACCACGACATCTGCACACAAGCAAGCGGTGGTTAATCCCTTTTTTGTTTTGAACGTCCAAAACACGCACAAGAACATGTGCTTACTGTTCGGGAAGTCACCCTTTGGCAGTGTCTTGCGCTTGAAAAACACCTACGGCTTCAACTTCTCGCCCGTCGCCGTGCACGCCAGCATCACGGTGACTCTTTCTTTCTGGTAACCACCGCTGCGGATGGGCACCGACTTCACGCCCGTCTGCTCCACGGTCGTAGTGGCCGGCATCTCCAACCAAAGAGGCGTTTGGTCGGCGTTGATTATGTATCGATTGTCGATCGCGTACTCGTTGCGTGCGTCGCGGACGAACTGCAAAAATTCTTTGCACTACGTCGCCACGTCTGCGCATGGGGAGGGAAGGACAGATAGGAAGAATGATGAGTACTGCTACAAGATAACCACTTTTGAAGATGGGGTGCAGAAACACGGGTGGGTAACCACGATCACGAAGGCGGAGGAAGAAAGACCGCTTTGTTGCGAGGAAAGTTGCAGCTGAGGTTGAGCGAAGAAGGTAACGTCTAAGCTCTGCGCGAATGAAAGAATCCTTGCAGTGTCGTGGGTGAAAGGAAGCGAAGAGCAAGTAGAGATACTTGTTCATCGGCTTCTAGTTCGTGCCGAAGTCCAAAGTACCCCGCTCCTTAAAACGCGGCCCCTTGAAAAGAACAGCGTCAAGAAAATCTATGGAGCGATCCGAGATAGACCATGTGATCCTAATGTCAGGATCAAGCACGTTGAAGGTTTGCAGGTAGGCTTCCAGTTCTACCCGCGTCCCTGGCCAAATGATTAGCCCGTCGTCGATGTAGCGCGCATGGTAAAGAGGAGATTTCCTGGTCCACTTCTCCTTCAAAAGCTCGTCCAGACGGCTCATGAACAGGACCGCGAAGCAAACGGCTACAGGTGTCCCTATGGCTATTCCCCGTACTTGATGATACGTCAGGCCGTTGAATTCCACGAACGAATTCCTCATGACTCAGCCCAGCATGGCCATGAGAGGTGAGGCGAGCTGTGTTTTTTTCCCTCATCAGAAAACTGTTGATCGCATCAAGGCCGTGCTCAATCGAGATGCTGGGGTAGAGCGCGGCGACATCACACATCGCGAGCAGAACTGTCGTAGGAAAGGCTGTCCGTTCCAGTGTTGTCAGCAGCGAGAGGGAATCCCGGAGGTAGGTTGGGCGGTTGAGCACCAGTGGGCGAAGTTTTGCGTCCAGCCATTTGCTCACAGGAGTCGTCACCCATGAATATGAGGCAGCGATCGGTCGCCCTACAGGAACTTTCTTGTGAAGCTTCGGTAGTGCGTAGAAAGCAGCTGGTCGCCACCTTCCAGGTGGTTCCTTGAAAAAATACTTCTAAAGGCTGTCAGGGAAAGCCGGTCCCCACGTCGTCTATAAAATCCGCAGCTGCTTCACGACCTGTGGCGTTGGATCATGCAGGATCGGCTTGTACACTGCTTCATCCCCGAGATGTTCCATACAGAGGTTGATGTAGTGCTGCCGATCTAACACCGTCACACCCACGTTTTTGTCAGCTGGCTTAATCACGATGCTGCGGTCAGAGGCGAGGGAGCGTAACGCCTTGCGCACACCCAATGAGAGGTTGAAACCACGCCGTGGCGTTGTCGCTTTCATCAAGAAAGAGAGGTCTGAATGGGCCTCCTTGAAGACCGACTCCGGGACCACGTCCCGATCAGGTTTCCAACTGGGATTCCGCACACGAAAGCGTACAGGTTCCGTCGGGTCACCCTTCTCCTTGAAGAAAAAATGAAGAGAAGTCAGCCGATGCAGTTGATCGAGATCTGCTTCGACTGACGGATTCCTGGTAGGTGTAGGCACAAAATTCAAACCCATCCCGAGTGCTCTCCGCTCATCAGTGGTAAGAGTTTTAGCACTCAGGTTATGCACCCCGTTGTTCCGCATGCGTGACATCACTCGTCGAGCAGTCAAGCGGCCGAACCAGCGGAGCGCGAGGTCGTGCGCCGTTACTTCTTGTTCGGCGGCCCTTTTGCGGGGCCGCCGCCTCCGTTTTTTGGAACCCAGGCCTTCTTCGAGGAGGTAGTGTTCTGGCCCTTCTCCTTGCCGCCGGTCGGAGCGTCAGCTTTCTTTTTCTTCCCGCGCTTCTTCTTCGCCTTCTTGTTCGGTGGCGTAGAAGCAGCAGCAGAGGCCGGCTCTGAGTTCTTGCTCTCCAACGTAACCTTCTGAAGTGCCGCCGATAGGCCTTTGACCAGCTTCGCCGCGAATTCCTTGCGTAGCTTTCTTCGGCCTTCTTCACGTGCTTCTGAACGATTTCGTTGATCGCCGAATCCGTATCCATGCTGTCCAACTTCTCAGCTGCGGCAGCTTTCTTCAATTCCTTAGCTTCACGTTTCTTCTGCCGATCCAACTCCTAGATGATGATCTCATCCTTGGTGACCGCTATCTCAGACCGCGCCTTTTCAATGCATGTACCCTTGATCTTCCTATATTTTTCCTTGGTAGCGTTCGACACCGCCAAGTCAGGGTTGGCTGAAAGGCTCTGCAGGTAGTCTTCAAGCTTTGTCACCAGAGTCGTCACATGCGAGTTAGAACCTGCCAAAATCTCCTCGACCTCCAACTCCTTAGACGCAATGAAGTCCGTCTGAATTTGTTTCTGGTTTTCCAAATGAAGCGCGGCAACCAACGCAGCAGACTTCTCCCGTACGTGCGAGTACTTCGTCTGGAACTCGACAGGCTTGGTGCAAAGACTGTGAAGTATCACCCCCTGCTAATTGAGTAACTTCATCTTCTGGAGTTTGGACTTCACCTTCAGGAGTGACTTGAAATCCGCCCTGAAATCCTTGACTGCCTTCGTCGTCCAACCCTTGAGGAGTTCAGGAATACTGATGGGCGGATCCGATGAAGCAGACGGATTGCTGCTCGTGCCAGCCACAGGCGGCGCCGCAGCAGCGTTCGGAGCGTCTTCCACATCCATGTCGGGAAGAGAAATTGTTTGCTCGTTGTGCGATGTCGGTTCGTGAGTTGGAGCGGGAATTGAAGTATGGTTGAATTGGCGGGAGCGCTTGTGATCACGATAGCCCGCGTAAGTCTTCGCAGAGTAACCCGCCTCACGAATTACAATAGCAGAACTGCCTTCCGCACGCCCGGCTTCTTCTGAGTGAATCGAAAGTTCCATGCGAGATCCAGACATAGCTTAGTGAGCTGCGTGCGTGCAGTAGGCTTAACTCAAAGGAAAAAACAGCAGTAGGTTTCCGCTCTATGTACAACTAAGTTCTCAAAGCGATCTCAGAACCCAGATTCTTAGCAGTAGAGTAAAACAGGGACAAATATATTTCGGCCTATCACGGGGGAAAAACCCGATCAGACCTTCATCATTACCAACAATGAGAAAGAAGGGCTAAGCAATGCCTCTAAAGAGAAGCAAGGCCTCTAAGAAAGCGAACTCTAGGCTATCCACACCCAGGTCACCCAAATGACGGGGACCAATCCAGACCACCCTCGAAAACTTCAGGCAGCCACGTCTTCAACTTCCTCGAAAGTGTCAGCGTGAAGGGTTGGGTTCAGATTTTCGCCAAGGGGCAACTTCAAAAGTCGCGCGCGCACCAGTAACCGTTCCAAGACTAAACTCTCAGAGTAGTTATGTATTTAGCGGAAGCGTAATAGTAGATTAATTGAACCACCTTGCACTAGTATGTGAGAACAAGATGTGTTGATTATAGCAAAGAGATACAAGGTTTTATATGATTACAAGGAATTCGAAAGGTTTAAGTGTAACTGCTCTTGCGGTTCGATACAGGGGCGACTCGAGTAACTGCTCAATAGCGAGTCAATTATTTGTCCTTGCTGTCGTGCTTCCTTTGTCAAGTCAAAGGTCGCTGACCTTTGACCTTCGCTTCAACCTCCTGCTGTTGTCGCCTTGTCAACCTGCTTTGATTGACTCGGTGTTGCTTCGCTGTGAATATGCTGTTAGATTGTGAGCGAATGAATGAATGAACTAGAAAGCAGGTGGGTACATATAGGAAACCTAAAAGTGTTGTACCCTGTAAGGACAACCCCACTACAGCCTAAACAGATTATAGCATATAAGTTTGACACACCCCCATAGGAAAAGTGGGGGAGAACAAGAGGTCACAAGACCAGTCAATAAAGGCAAAACAAGCTCAGGGTGGATCACAAAGTCACCACGCAGTCTGAGCACAAGCAAATGGCCACGAGGCCAGTTCACATGCAGAGTTATATAAAGGAGAACAAACAATACAGTGAACACAACCTAGCAAGTGTAAGCATGCAGGTATATGTATAAAGAGTACAGTACAAGCAGATTCAAGAAGAAAGCAAGTGAGGCACAGTAGGTACAAGGCCTAACACAGTACAGAAACGCTGATGATCACAAGGCTGAAGTGCCTTGGTGAAAACATCAGCAGTGTTGGCCTGAGAGGCCACGTAAGCAAGACGAAGCTGGCCACGCTGCTGCAACTCTCGAGCAAGGAAGTAACGCAGAGCAATGTGCTTCGTTCTGTGCTCCAGTCTGTGCTCCTGACACAAGGCCAGCATGGCCTTGTTGTCGACGTACAGAACTGGAGGAGAACGAGGCGCCTCTCCCAAGTCGGTCACCAGGTAGGTGAGCCAGCGTAGCTCCTGTGCAGCCATGGCCCCAGCGTAGATCTCAGCCTCACAACTGGAGCTGAGAACAGAAGAAGAGCGGGTAGACCGCCAAGAGACAGAACCGGAGCCAAGACTGAAGGTGTAACCCTGTGACGACCGCTGCGTAGCCAAGTCGTCAACCCAGGAGGCGTCAGCGTGACCAGTGAGGACAACTCGAGCCCGTCCTCCAAGCACGAGCCCCATGCCCGATGTACTGCACAAGTATCGCAACACCCTCTTCGCAGCATCCCAGTGCACCTTTCGGTGCCTGCCGGGAGCCACGTAGCGAGCTAGAAGGCTGAGAGGGTATGCGAGGTCAGGTCGTGTGCAAGTCATCAGGTACATGAGGCAGCCCAGAAGCTCTGGATACGGGCCACTCGGCTCTACGGACTCGTCCAAAGGTGGAGCTGAGAGCAAGTGACTGGTAGGCAGAGGAGTGGACTGTGGCGAGGAGTACGTGAAGCTGAAGCGCTGAAGGACCTGCTGCACCATGTGTGACTGAGTCAAGGTAATGGTGCACTGTGCTCTGTCCCGGGTGATCCGCAAGCCAAGATAGCTTGTCAGCTCACCCAGGTCTGTGCACGTGTGTCTCTTCTGCAGCTCGGACTTCACGTGGACGAGTGCCTCAGTGTCAGCAGTGGCAAAGACCAAGTCGTCTACGCAAACGAGAACGTAGAACGGCGGCAGAGTGGTGTCAATGCGTAAAAACAGCGACGGGTCAGCTGTGGAAGGAGCAAAACCAAGAGCAGCAAGAGTCGTCCTCAGGGTGTCGTGCCACTCACGGGGTGCCTGGCGGAGACCGTAGACTGGCCGGCGGAGGCTCCACTGGGTACCAGCAGGAAACGACCCAGTGAAGCCAGGTGGGCGGCACAGCCAGATCTCCTCGTGCAGGCTGCCCTGTAGGAAGGATGTGCTGAAGTCAAGCGAGTGGAGCTCGTAGTCACGCTGAGTAGCTACGTGCAGCAGTACCCGAAGAGTGGTCATCTTCGGGGTAGGGGAGAAGGTCTGGAAGAAGTCAACTCCCTGTCGCTGACTGAAGCCACGTGCAACGTAACGCGCCTTGAAGACAGGCGGAGAACCCGGCGGCCGCTTCACCCTGAAGATCCACATGCCACTGACGATGTTCGCCCCAGGTGGGGGAACCTCGTCGACGTAGGTGCCTGTGGACTTCCAGGAAGCCATCTCGGCGTCCATGGCTGCCTGCCACTGAGAGGAGTAGGGACCCTCTATCGCCTCTGCGTAAGAGCGCAGGGTCGGGATGTCTGGTGCATCCGGGTCTCCCTCAGGGGCAATCAGCATGGACACGAGATGAGGTACAGAAGCAGCAAAGCACTCAAACTCCTCCTGTCTATCCTCAAGAACGTCCGTGTCAAGAGCACACTCACCCTCGACGGACGGAGGACAGTTAGACGCAGACTCAGACTCAGCAACAAGACTAGTGGCGAAGTCTAGGCGACAGGCAACAGCAAAGTCAACAAGCTCAGCAACGAGAGCAGACGCAGCAGTGGACTCAAACAAAGGGTCAATGACAGCAGTGGCCAGAAAACGCGTGACAGCTGGACTAGCAGCACGTAGGGAGTCAGACTCCGGGTCCGGACCGACAAGAAGAGAGGATGCAGGAGGAGACGGCAAAGGGACACGCTGCGGAGCAGTGGAAGGACGCAGAGTCATAGAGTGAGTGCCAGGGACAGGAGGAGGACGCGGACGCGAAACACGACCAGTGCGAACAGTACGGACAGGCGACGCAGAACAAGACGCAGGTGACACAGGACGAGACTCAGGCTCACGACGCTCCGTAAGACCTCTAGTCGGTCCAGAGTAAGGAGAAGGACCAAGCAGTGGAGAGGCCGGCTGCAACTGCGACTGGGACTGGATAGGCGGTGGACTCAGGAAAGGAGGAGGAGGACCAGGAGAAGGCGGGGAGCCAAGAACCTGCTGAAGGAGTGGAACGTAGTACGGCCGCGGCCGCGCAGCGCCTCCAGAAACAGCAGAGACAGAACCGGTACCCTCAGCCCCAGGGTCTCCAGTCCCAGCAGCACCTCCAGCAGCTCCAGCAGCTCCAGTACCAGCAGCACCGCCAGTAGCTCTAGCAGGACCTCCAGCAGCTCCAGCACCAGCAGCACCTCCAGCAGCTCCAGTACCAGCAGCACCGCCAGTAGCTCTAGCAGGACCTCCAGCAGCTCCAGCACCAGCAGCTCCTCCAGCAGCTCCAGCACCAGCAGCACCTCCAGCAGCTCCAGCACCAGCAGCACCTCCAGCACCAGCAGCACCACCAGCAGCGTCAGCACCAGCAGCACCTCCAGCAGCTCCAGCAGCACCAGCACCTCCAGCAGCACCAGCAGCAGCTCCAGCACCAGCAACACCTCCAGCACCAGGAGCACCTCCAGTAGCTCCAGCAGCACCAGAACCTCCAGCACTAGTAGCACCTCCAGCAGCCCTAGCAGCACCTCCAGCACCAGCAGCGCCTCCAGCAGCTCCAGCAGTACCTCCAGCACCAGCAGCACCTCCAGCAGCAGCCCCAGCACCAGTAGCACCACCAGCAGCCCTAGCAGCACCTCCAGCACCAGCAGCACCTCGACAGCGCCGAGAGTACCAGTCACGAAGCTGCTGTGGAGAGAGGGGCTCCCGCCGCGACAGGGCCCCTAGAGCACCGCCAGACTCAGCACGCGAAGGCGCAGCACCTCCAGACGCAGTACCCTCAGGCTCCACACGCCCAGGCTCAGTACCCCCAGACCCAGCACCCCCAGACACAGAAACCCCAGGCTCGGCACCCCCAGTCCCTGCTCCCGCAGGCTCAGCACCCCTAGTAGCACCTGAGTCGACAACTACCTCGACCGGCTCAGCAGGGTCTACCTGGGACACACCTGAGGGGGCAGGACCCTGGGGGGGGAGGGGGTCTACCGGGGGAGAACCTGGTGCGAGGAAGAGCAGCGGGGGGGTGAGAGAGGCAGTGCGGTAGGGAAAGACACAATAGTAACACACCGACTCGTCAAACGTGACGTCCTGAGAGGGCATAACACGACGCGAGGTGGGGTGGTAGAACTGCCACCCGGGAGCGTCAGGAGGGAAGCCAAGGAAGACACAGGGAACGGCACGGGAGGACAGCTTGTCCGCTGTAGTATCGCGGACAAAAGCTCGAGATCCCCAGACACGGAACGCGGACGCATCGCCAACCTTCCCCGTCCACCGCGGAGTAGGTGTGGTCTCCGGCAAGGAGACACGAGGCTGAAGGTTGATCTGATGCGCAGCGTACTGAACCGCGAACGGCCACAGAAAATGGGGAGCAGCCGCATGGATCATGGACGTACGAGCGACGTCCATGACCATGCCAATGCGGCGCTCAGCAATCCCATTTTGCTGCGGGGAGGCCGGAAGCGTGAACGTCTGGCGGATGCCCTCCGAACGACAGAAGGCCCTCAGGAGGTCGGAGGAAAACTCCCCACCTCTGTCTGAGTGCAGACGCAGAACAGGAAGGTCCGAGCCGAAACTCTCACTGAGCTGGCAACGAGCACCGCGGATCGAGTCGATCAACACCTCAGGGACCTCATCCTTGCTGCGCAAGGGGAAGACTGTGGTGTAACGCGAGTAGTCGTCAACGACCATCAGGAAGTAACGCTCGTGACCCTGTCCACGGACGCGGGCTGGGCCCCACACGTCCATGTGAAGAGTCTGCAGAGGAGCCTCAGTCAGAGGGAACGAGGAGGAGTGAGGAGTGGCGCGCTGCCGGCCCTCGACATAAGGAACACAGGTGGGGGCAGGCCCCAGAGGAAGGGGAGGGAGGGACCTGGGGAGACCAGAGACAAGGGCACGGGAGGTCTTACCTCGAAGACGAGGCAGGGAGGGGTGACCAAGGCGGTGGTGCCAAAGGAGAGTCTCGTGCGACAGAGGACGACACGAGCAGGGGGCAGACGCAGGACTAGACCTGGACGCGGCAGCAAACACCTGACTAGACGCAGCTACCTGACCAGACGCAGAGACCGGAGGAGGCGCAGTAGTCAGTGTGTACAGACTCGACCCTGGCCGACGGGTGAACGTGGCCAGGTGGCGGCCCGTCCGAGAGCAAGTGCAGTGGGTCACACGCTGACCTCCAGGGGTGAACTGGTCAACCCACGCGTCCTGGAGGTCAGCTCCACTCACCAAGTTCGTAGAGAACGAGGGGAGGTGGAGTCCCGACAGCAAGCCCGACGGGGCCGCAGGACACGGTAGAACCGTGGAAGAGAGTGCAAGGACTGGGCCCCCAGAGGGGTCAGCAAGGGAGACTGCAACAGGCCGACTGAGCGGCGTGAGGGTGGTGCTGTCTCTAAAGAAAGAGCGCGAAGCACCAGAGTCAAGTGTGAAAGTGTGCAAGGCCTCAGTAGGTGCAGTACCAGAGAGAGCAAACGCACCAGCACCTGGAGCAGCAGACGCACCAGTACCTGGAGCAGCAGACGCACTAGCACCTAGAGCAGCAGCCGCAATGCCCGGGTCGGGCGGGACACTCAGGTAACAGTCACCCTCAGTACTATCAGCAAAAGCATACATGGCAGCAAGGATAGCATCGAAATCAAGATCAAAGATAGGCACATTCTGCAGAAGCAGATCATGCTAGCGAGGGAGCTCAACAGCGTCAGGAAACTGGGCACACCAGGCGTCAGTCAAGCGACCGAGGCAGCGCTGCGTAGTGTGTGGCAGTCCACACGCCTCCCCACGACGACTGCCGGTGCGAAAAACGTAAGTGCAGGGACCTGCACCCCCAGACCTCCCACGCCCAGCGTACCACTCACGAAGCTGCTGGACCGACGGGGTCTCACGGGAGCGCAGCTGCTGCTGGCGCTGGCTGCCACAAAAGCCTCCACGCTGCGTGGCTGCACCTCGACCAGCACCACCGCCGCCGCCACCTCCACCATCGTTGCCGCTGCCTCCACCACCTCCGCCATTGCCGCCACTACCTCCACCGCCGCCACTGACGCCCCCACTCCCGGTACCACCCCCACCTCCACCGCCACCTCCTCCGCCTCCTCCACCTCCTCCACTGCTTCCCCCGCCGCCCCCTCCACCACCCTTGCTCCCCTTGCCCTTGCTGTTGCGGCGTCTCCCACTAGGGGCAGACGCAGCTCCGACCTCCTCAGTGCCAACGAGGTCGACAGCAGCAGCAGAAGCAACATAGGGGAGAAGGGGGACAGGGGAACACCCCTCAAAGAAGGGGGTGCGACGGTCGCCGCGAGAAGCACCTACAGCTAAGATACTCTTCTCAGCTGCAGCAAGGCGCTCCTCTAGCAGGTTGACAGTCAGCTCGGTGGGGCAAAGGGAGAGAAAGTGGTCCCTGACTGAAGAAAGGGAGTCAGGGAGGCGGGTGACTAGGTAGTAAAGGGTGATGTACATGGGGGGGGGGGTTCTTGGCACAGAACTCCGTGGGAGGGGCAGCGCGGTAGCGGGCGTCACTAGTGCAAAGGTGAGCAACTAGGTCAGAAACTGTGGCAAAGGCGGCAAGGTCAGGGAAAAGGTACGGCAGCATGAGGCGGCTGAGGGCAGTAGTGGCAGGGGAGGAGTAGCGTGCAACTACAGCGTCGTACAAAGACTGAGCAGTCTTGTACTGGCCAAAATGCGCGCGCTCAGCAGGCGGCAGGTGACTACGAACAGCAAGACGAGCAACAGCGTCACGAGTGGTCCACTACGAGCGAACCGTACTGTCAGCAGTGGCAGCAGGAGCAGTGGAAACACCGGACGTGTGATCGAAAAGGGTTACCCCATCCCTAGAATCACACTGAAGAAAGAGCTGTAGGTCGTCAACCCACACGTCAAAGTCAACTGCATGTCCCTCGGCATCAAAGGTGAGAAAGGTAGGACTAGCCATAGCAGCAGTAGGAGCAGTAGCAAGAGTAGCAGCAGTAGCAGCAATAGTAGGGCAGTGCTAGGCAGTGTGGCTCGGTAGGGCAGTGCGGCTCGGTAGGGCGGCGCGGCTCGGCTGAGCGGCGCGGCTCGGCTGGGCGGCGCGGCTTGGCTGGGTGGCGTGGCTCGGCTTACCAAAGATGGGTGCAGGGGCGGGCCGTGACTGCAGGGGCCGCGCCAGTAGGGGGCCGCGCCAGCAGGGGCCAGCAGGGGCGCGTCAGCAGGGGCCGGCAGGGGCGCGCCAGTAGGGGCGCGTCAGCAGGGGCCGGCAGGGGCGCGTCAGCAGGGGCCGGCAGGGGCGCGCCCGCAGGGGCGCGTCAGCAGGGGCTGGCAGGGGCGCGTCAGCAGGGGCCGGCAGGGGCGCGCCAGCAGGGGCGCGTCAGGGGCGCGCCAGTAGGGGTGCGTCAGCAGGGGCGCGCAGGGGCCGGCAGGGGCGCGCCAGCAGGGGCACGTCAGCAGGGGCCGGCAGGGGCGCGTCAGCAGGTGCCGACAGGGGCGCGCCAGTAGGGGCGCGTCAGCAGGGGCGCGCAGGGGCCGGCAGGGGCGCGCCAGCAGGGGCGCGTCAGCAGGGGCCGGAAGGGGCGTGCAAGTAGGGGCCGGCAGGGGCTCGTCAGCAGGGGCCGGCAGGGGCGCGCCAGAAGGGGCGCGTCAGCAGGCGCGCGTCAGCAGGGGCCGGTAGGGGCGTGTCAGCAGGGGCCCGTCAGCAGGGCGCGCAGGGGCCGGCAGGGGCGCGCCAGCAGGGGCCGGAAGGGGCGCGCCAGTAGGGGCCGGCAGGGGCTCGTCAGCAGGGGCCGGCAGGGGCGTGCCAGAAGGGGCGCGTCAGCAGGCGCGCGTCAGCAGGGGCCGGCAGGGGCGCGTCAGCAGGGGCCGGCAGGGGCGCGTCAGCAGGGGCGCGTCAGTAGGGGCCGGCAGGGGCGCGTCAGCAGTTGGGGGCCGCGACGGGCTAGGGGCCGCGACTGGCTAGGGGCCGCGACAAGGAAGTCGCGATGCGCGCTTCGGGCTGGGCAGGAAAAAAAATACAGTGGTGGGCCCTTAAAAACGTTCCCACTAGGGAACCTGCTCAGAATACCATGTTAGATTTTGAGCGAATGAATGAATGAACTAGAAAGCAGGTGGGTACATATAGGAAACCTAAAAGTGTTGTACCCTGTAAGGACTACCCCACTACAGCCTAAACAGATTATAGCATATAAGTTTGACATATGCTTGTCACTTTTTATAGTGCTCGATACTTTAGAAGCGTAAAATAAATGTTTCCAATAGTAGCAACACCCTCTATGGGAGCTGTACGGATGTTATGTTAATGTTACCCTCCTGCGTGAATATGTCCTGATCACTGAGCTCGTGGTAAGAAAATAGTACACTTTAGAAGGCCAACAGTGGCACCTGTTAGCTCCTCAGAGCAATGTTCACCAGGGCTCCATATTTGATAGGCTTTCCATGTCATGTTTCCTTCAGTGTGCGATTGGGATATGAGTCATACCGTCATCACCCGGATACACTGTTGAAACAACTGAGCGAGAGTGAATGATCTATGAAAGAGTTGGGCACAAGTACTAACCCTCATTGGGTTGTACCCCTTCTGGGCTTACCCCACTATAGCCCACACAAAGTAAACACTATAACATTTTGACACACCCCCATAGGCAAAGTGGGGGAGAACAAGTGGTCATAAGACCAGTCAAGAAAAACAAGCTCGGGGTGGATCATGAAGTCACCACACATTTCGAGCACAAGCAAAGGGCCACTAGGCCAGTTCACATGCAGAGTTATATAAAAGAGAACAAACAATACAGTGATCATACCCTAGCAAGTGTAAGCATGCAGGTATAAATATAGATCACAGTACAAGCGAAGTCACGCAGTGAGCAAGTGAGGCAAAGTAGGCACAAGGCCTAAAACAATACAGAAACGCTGATGATAACCAAACTGAAGTGCCTTGGTGAATATATCAGCGGTGTTGGCCCGAGTGGCCACGTAAGCAAGACGAAGCTGACCACGCTGCTCGACTCTCGAGCAAGGAAGTAACGCAGAGCGATGTGCTTCGTTCTGTGCTCCAGTCTGTGCTCCTGACACAAGGCAATCATGGCCTTCTTGTCTACGTACTGAAGTGGAGAAGAACGAGGCCGCTCTCCCAAGTCAGTCAGCGAGTAGGTGAGCCAGCGTAACTCCTATGCAGCCATGGCCCCGGCGTAGATCTCAACCTCACAACTGGAACTGAGAACAGAAGACGAGCGGGTAGACCGCCAAGAAATAGAGCTGGAGCCAAGGCTGAAGGTGTAACCCTGTGACGAACGCTGCGTAGCCAAGTCGTCGACCCAGGAAGCGTCTGCGTGTCCAGTGAGGACAACTGGACCCTGTCCTCCAAGCACGACACCAAGCCCGAAGTACTGCACAATTAGCGCAACACCCTCTTAGCAGCCTCCCAGTGCTCTGGTCGGTGTCTCCCGGGCGCAACGTAGCGTGCCAGGATGCTAAGAGGGTAGGCAAGGTCACGTCGAGTGCAGGTCATCAGGTATATGAGGCAGCCCACAAGCTCTGGATACGGGCCACTCGGCTCTACGGACTCGTCCGAAGGTGGAGCTGAGAGCGAGTGACCGGTAGGCAGAGGAGTGGACTGTGGCAAGGAGTACCAGAACCCGAAGCGCTGAAGAACCTGGTGCACCATGTGTGACTAAGTGCGGGTGATGGTGCGCCGTTCTCTGTCCCGGGTGATCTGCAAGCCAAGATAGCTGCGCACCTCACCCAGGTCAGTGCAGGTGTGTCTCTTCTGCAGCTCCGACTTCACAAGGGCCAGTGCCTCAGTGTCAGCAGTGGCAAAGACCAAGTGGTCGATGTACACGAGGACATAGAATAGCGGCAGCGAAGTGTCGGTGCGCAAAAACAGTGACGGGTCAGCAGTCGAAGGAGCAAACCCTAGAGCCGCAAGCGTCGTCCTCAGTGTGTCGTGCCACTCGCGAGGCGCCTAGCGGAGACCATAGACTGGCCGCCGGAGGCTCCACTGGGTACCTGCAGGAAACGACCCAATGAAGCCAGGTGGGCGGCGCAGCCAGATCTCCTCGTGCAGGCTGCCCTTTAAGAAAGCTGTGCTGAAGTTAAGAGAGTGCAGCTCGTAGTCACGCTGAGCCGCGACGTGCAGCAGCACCCAAAGAGTGGTCATCTTTGGGGTAGGGGAAAAGGTTTGGAAGAAGTCAACTCCTTGTCGCTGACTAAAGTCTCATGCAACGTAACGAGCCTTGAAGACAGGCGGAGAACTCGGCGGTCGCTTCACCCTGAAAATCGACATGCCATCGACTATGTTCGCCCCAGGAGGGGGGAACTGCGTCGACGTAGGTGCCTGTGGAATTCTAGGATGCCATCTCTACGTCCATGGCTGTCTTCCATTGAGAGGAGTAGGGACCCGTAATCGCCTCTGCGTAAGAGCGCGGTGTTGGGATGTCTGGTGCATCCGGGTCTCCCTCAGGTGCAAGCAACATGGCCACGAGATGAGGTACAGCAGTTGCAAGACACTCAAATTCCTCCTACCTGTCCTCAAGGACGTCCGGGCTAAGAGCACACTCACTCACGACAGATGGAGGACAGTCACACTTAGACTCAGCAACAAGACTAGCGGCGTAGTCAAGACGACAGGCGGCAGAAAAGTCAACAAGCTCAGCAACTAGGGCAGACGCAACAGTGGACTCAAACGAAGGGTCAGTGACAACAGTGGCTAGAAGACTTGGGACAGTAGGACTAGCAGCACGAGCTAAGTCAAACTCAGGGCCAGGATCGTCAGGAAGAGAGGACGCAGGAGGAGATGGTAGGGGAACTCGCAGTGGAACAGAGGAAGGACGAAGTGACATAATGTGAGTGCCACGGACAGGAGGAGGACGCGGACGAGGAACACGACGACCAGTGCGAACAGCGCGAACAGGCAAGGCAGGACGAGACGCATGCTCACGATGCTCTGAAGGAGAGTTTAACTGCTCAGCGTAAGGAGAAGGAGCAGGCAGTGGGGAGTCTGGCTGTAACTGTGGATGTGACTGGTCAGGCGGTGGACACAGGAAGGGAGGAGTAAGGCTAGTTGAAGAAAGGAGACTAAGAAGCTGGCGAAGGACCGAGTCAAGTGGCGGTAGAGACAACGGCGGCGGCGGAACGAAAAACGGGCGCCACTGCATAGTGCCTCCAACACCAGGACCGCTAGCTCCAGCACCCCTAGTGCCAGCCCCTCCAGCTCCAGGGTCTCCACCTCCAGTGCCTCCAGCTCGAGCGCCTCCAGCGCCAGGGTCTCCTTCTCCAGCTCCTCCAGCTCCAGCGCCTCCAGCGCTAGTGCCTCCAGCTCCAGAGTCTCCAGCTCCAGTGCCTCCAGCTCCAGCACCTCCAGCGCCAGTGCCTCTAGCTCCAGGGTTTCCAGCTCCAAGGTCTCCAGCTCCAGCGCCTCCAACACCACCAGCTCCGGCAGCTCCAGTACCTCTAGTACGAGCACCTCCATGTCCAGCAGCTCCACCACTTCCGGTACCTCTAGCTCCAGCAGTAACTCCAGCACCTCCAAGACGAGTAGCTCCACTATCTCGAGCTCCAGTGCCTCCAGCGGCAGAGCCTCCAGCTCCTACAGCGCCACTTCAAAGGCGTGTGCGCTGAGCAAACCACTCGCGCAGCTGCTGCGGTGAGAGAGGCTCCCGCCGGGGAGACAATCGTGGCGAGGCACCCGCAGGACCTCCAGCAGACGTAGTACCCCCAGACTCCGCACCCTCAGACTCAGCACCCCCAGGCTCCGCACCCTCAGGCTCAGTACCCCCAGGCTCCGCACCCCCAGGCTCAGCACCCCTTGACTTAGCACCCTCAGACTCAGCACCCCCAAGCTCCGCACCCGCAGGCTCAGCACCCCCAGGCTCCGCACGCGCAGGCTCAGCACCCCCAGACGCAACACCCCCAGACGCAGCACCTCTACCAGCACTTGAGTCTATAGCGACTTCAAAGGGCACAGTCCCGGGGAGTGGGTCTACCTGAGACACATCTGAGGGAGCAGGACCCTGAGGGGGGAGGGGGTCTACCGGAGCGGGACCTGGAGCAAGGAGGAGCGGCGTGGGAGGGGGGGGGGAGAGGGGCTGTGCCGTAGGGGAAGAGACGGTAAAAGGGATTCGACTCGTCAAACGTGACGTCCTGAGGGGGGAGGACACGACGCGAGGTGGGGTGGTAAAACTGCTAGCCAAGCGCGTCAGGGGGAAAGCCAAGGAAGACGCAGAGAATAGCGCGGGAGGAGAGCTTGTCCGCGGAAGTATCGCAAACAAAGGCACGAGAGCCCCAGACCCGGAACACCGACGCATCACCAACCTTTCCCGTCCAACGCAGTGTAGGCGAGGTCTACGGCAAGGAGACACGGGGCCAGAGGTTGAGCTGATGCGCAGCGTACCGGACCACAAACGGCCACAGAAAATGGGGAGCAGCCGCATGGATCATGGAGGTATGAGCCACCTCCATGACTAAGCCAATTCGGCGCTCAACAATCCCATTTTTCTGCGGGGAGGCCAGAAACGTGAACGACTGGAGAATGCCCTCCCCACGACAAAAGTCCCGCAAGAGGTCGGAGGAGAACTCACCACCTCTGTCAGAGTGCAGACGCAGGACCGAAAGGTCCTCACGGAACCGCTTGCGGAGCTGGAGACAGACTGCGCGGATCCAAGGGATCAAGACATCGGGGACCTCACCCTTGGTGCGCAAGGGGAAGACCGTGGTGTAACTCGTGTAGTCGTCAACAACCAGCAGGAAGTAGCGCTCGCGGCCCTGTCCACTGACGCGGGCTGGGCCCCACACGTCCATGTGGAGAGTCTGCAGGGAGGAGTGAGGAGCGGCACGCTGCCGCCCCTCGACGCAAGGAAGGCAGGGCGGGGCAGGCGAGGGCGGTAGGGGAGGCAGAGACCTGGGAAGACCAGAGACAAGGAGGCGGGATTGCATGCCACGAAGGCGTGGTAGGGAGGGGTGACCAAGGCGGTGGTGCCACAGGAGAGTCTGGTGCGACAGGAGGCGACACGCACAGGGGGCTGCTACCGGACCTGACGCGGACACCTGAGAAGACGCAGCTACCTGAGGAGGCTCAGTAGTCAGTGTGTACAGACTCGACCCAGGCCGCCGGGTGAACGTGGCCAGGTGACGGCCCGTCCATGTATACGTGCAGATTGACACACACTGACCCCCAGGAGTGGTGGTAGTGACCATCGCATCCTGGAGGGCAGCGGTACTCACCAAGTTCGTAGAGAACGAGGGGAGGTGAAGACCTGAGAGTGAGCCGGACGGAACCGCCGGATACGAGAGAACAGTGGAAGAATGGGCAAGAACTGGGCCCCCTGAGGGGTCAGCCAGTCTGACAGGAACAGGTGCAGGGAGTGGAGTGAGGGTGAAACTATCGTGAAAGAAACAGTGGGAAGCACCTGAGTCAAGCGTAAAGGTGTGCAAGGCCTCAGCAGGCGTAGTCTCAGGGAGAGCAAACTCACTAGCACCTAGAGCAGCAGCCTATATACCTGGGTCGAGCGGCACACACAGGTAATAGTCACCCTCAGCACTAACAGACAAGGCATACATGGTAGCAAGGATAGCATCATAGTCAAGAGCAAAGATATCAACTCCAGACCTAAGCAGCTCTGCCTAGCGGGGGCGCTCAGCTTCGTCGCCAAACTCTGCGCGCCAAGCGTCGTCAAGGCGGGAGAAGCAGCGGTGCTGAGTGTGAAGCTTCCCGCATGTCTAACCAGCGCGGTTACCTGAGCGAATGACATACGGGCAACGAACACTACCCCCAGACGTCCCACGCTGAGCAAACCACTTACGAAGCTGCTGAGGCGTAGGGGTCTCGCTCTGACCCCACTACTGCTGCCTCTGGCCACCGCCAGAACCTCCCCTCTGAACAGCTCCGCCCCGACCGCCACCACTGCCGCCGCCACCACTCCCAGTGCTGCCACCACCGCCACCCCCACCCCCACCGCTGCCACCACCGCCGCCACCGAAGCCCCCACTCCCGCCACCACTCCCACCGCTGCCACCACCTCCGCCACCTCCACTGTCTACACCACCACCACCCCCGCTGCCACTGCCACCACTCTTGCCACCCTTGCCCTTGTACATCGAGGGGGGGAGGGGGGGGTCTCCTGTCTAGGAACTCGGCTGGGAGGGCAGGGCGGTAGCGAGCGTCGCTAGTGCGAAGGTGGGTAACGAGGTCCTCGACTGTGGTAAAGGCTGACAGCTCGGGAAACAGGTAGGGCAGTATAAGGCGGCCGAGAGCAACAGTGGCAGGGGAAGAGTAACGAGCGACTACAGCGTCGTACAGGGCCTTAACAGTCTTGTGCTGGCCAAAGTGAGCTAGTTCGGTTAACCGCAGGTGGTTGCGAACAGCTAAGCGAGCAGCAGCGTCACAGGTAAGCCACTGTGAGCGAGTCGCACTGTCAGTCGTGGCGGGAGGGGCGAGAGATGTCAAAATGTTGTATAGGTTATATTGTATAGGCTATAGTGGGGTAGCCCACAAGGGGTACAACCCAAGTAAGGTTAGTACTTGTACCCAACTCTTTGCTAGTTCATTCATTCTCGTTCATTCTCTTGACATGGTTTCAGAGCAGGTCCTCCGCTAGGACCGTTTTTTTTTTTCCTTGGGCCCACCAATGCACTGCCCTTAGCGACCCTCGTGTCGCCCCTTGGCCCGTCGCCCCTAGGCTCGTTGCCCCTAGCTCGGCCCGTCGGCCCTAGCCAGCGTGCCCCTAGCCCGGCTCGTCGCCTCTTGCCCAGCCCGTCGCCCCTAGCCTACGCGCGCCCGGCCCGTCGCCCCTAGCCATCGCGCGCCCGCCCCGTCGCCCCTAGCCTACGCGCCCGGCCCGTCGCCCCTAGCCTACGCGCGCCCGGCCCGTCACCTCTAGCTACGAGCCCCCGGCCCATCGCCCCTAGCCTACGCGCCCGGCCCGTCGCCCCTAGCCTACGCGTGCCCGGCTTTTCGCCCCTAGCCTACGCGCGCCCGGCCCGTCTCTCCTGGCCCCGCGGCCCGGCCCGTCGCCCCTAGCCTACGCGCACCCGGCCCATCACCCCTAGCTACGAGTGCCCGGCCCGTCGCCCCTAGCCTACGCGCCCGGCCCGTCGCCCCTAGCCTACGCGTGCCCGGCCCGTCGCCCCTAACCTACGCGCGCCCGGCCCGTCTCTCCTGGCCCCGTGGCCCGGCCCGTCGCCCTATCCTACTCGCCCGGCCCGTCGCCCCTAGCCATTGTGCGCCCCGGCCCGTCGCCCCTCGCCCGCGTGCCCCGGCCCCTCTCTCTCGGCCCCGCAGCCAGTCGCCCTTAGCCCCCCCCCCCCCCCCAGGCCCGTTTCCCTTAGGCCCCCGGGCCCGTCGCCCCTAGGCCTCCGGCTCGTCGCCCCTAAGCCCCGCGGCCCATTGCCCCTAGGCCCCACGACCCCCTCTCGCTCTCGGCCCCACGGCCTGTTGCCCCTAGGCCTCCGGCCCGTCGCCCCTTGGCCCCGCGACCTGTTGCTCCTGGCCCCCAGGCCCGTCGCCCCTAGTCCCGGCCCGTAGCCCCTGGCCCCGACACGTCGCCCCGCATTGCCCCTAGGACCTAGAGCCGCCCCTCCTGCAGCCTGCTGCTTGACCTGTTCCCCGTGTTGCTAGGCCTCTGCCCGCCCTACGTGCTACGTCGCTATGGCTTCTCTCCGCGTTCTCACGTTCGATCATGAGGGACGCCCCCTGCAGTTTGACACGTGGCTCGAAGACCTGCAGCAGTACCTACTGAGCGACTCTAGGGACAGTGTTTCGTTGTTAGACCACACATCCGGCGCCGCTCTCGCCCCTCCCGCCACAGCTGACAGTGCAACCCGCTCACAGTGGCTGACTCGCGACGCTGCTGCCCGCTTAGCCATTCGCAACCACCTCCCGTTGGCCGAATGCGCTCACTTTGAACAGCACAGGACAGCGCAGACACTGTACGACGCTGTAGTCGCTCGCTACTCCTCGCCTGCCACTGCTGCTCTAGGCCGCCTCCTCCTGGCCTACCTGTTCCCCAAGCTGTCCGCCTTTGCCAAAGTCGAGGACCTGGTTTCCCACCTTCGCGCTAGCGACGCTCGCTACCGCACTGCCCTCCCAGCAGAGTTCCTTGACAAGAACCCGCCCCCGATGTACATCACCCTCTACTTTATAGTCACCCGCCTCCCTGACTCTCTGCGCTCTGTCAGGGACCACTTCCTCTCCCTTGACCCCACCTCCCTCACTGTTGACCTACTAGAGCAGCACCTCCTTGCAGCTGAGACTAGTGCAGTAGCTGTAGGTGCTGCTCGTGGCACTCCGCGCACGCCCTTCTTTGAGGGGTGCTCCCCCTCCCCCCACGCCCCCTCCTACGCCCCTACTGCTGCTGTAGACGTCCTTATTACTGAGGATGTCGGGGCTGCTTCTGCTAGTGGGAAGCGCCGCAGCAGCAAGGGCAAGGGTGGCAGGGGTGGTGGAGGGGGCAGCGGGAGTGGTGGTGGGGGCAGCAGTGGAGGCAGTGGAGGCAGTGGAGGTGGTGGCAGCAGTGGGAGTGATGGAGGGAGTGGGGGCGTTGGTGGCGGCGGTGGAGGCAGCGGTGGGAGTGGCGGCCGTGGCAGCGGTGGCAGTAGTGGAAGTAGGACTGGAGCTCAGCGTGGAGGTTCTGGAGGAGCCCAGCGGTAGCGCCAGCAGCGTCGAAGCGAGACCCCTTCGCCCCAGCAGCTTTGTGAGTGGTTGTTTGAGCATGGGGCATCTGGGGTTAGTGTGAGCTGCCCGTATGTCATTCGCACGGGTGACCGTGCTGGTCAGACATGCGGGAAGGCGCACACGCAGCACCGCTGCTTCTCCCGTCTCGACGACGCATGGCGCGCTGAGTTTGGTGACGAGGTCGAGCACCCACACTAGGCAGAGCAACTTAGGTCTGGTGTTGCGATCTTTGACCTAGACTATGATGCTATGTATGCTTTGTCTGCTAGTGCTGAGGGTGACTGTTACCGGTGTGTGCCGCCTGACCCAGGTATAGAGGCTGCTGTTCTAGGTGCTAGTGAGTCTGTTCTCCCTGGTACTGCGCCTGCTGAGGCCTTGCACACCTTCACACTGGACTCAGGTGCCTCACGCTGTTTCTTTCGTGACAGCACCACTCTCACTCCTCTCCCTGCACCTGTCCCGGTCCGACTGGCTGACCCCTCCGGGGGCCCGGTCGTGGCCCGTTCCTCCACTGTCCTCTCGTGTCCGGCGGTTCCGTCTGGCTCACTGTCAGGTCTTTACCTCCCCTCGTTCTCTACGAACTTGGTGAGTACCGCTGCCCTCCAGGATGCGATGGTCACTACCACCACTCCTGGGGGTCAGCGTGTGTCGATCTGCACGTGTACACGGACGGGTCATCACCTGGCCACGTTCACTCGTCGGACAGGGTCGAGTCTGTACACATTGGCTACCGAGCCTCCTCAGGTAGCTGCGTCTGCTCAAGTGTCCGCGTCTGGTATGGTAGCACCCCCTTGCTCGTGTCACCTCCTGTCACACCAGACTGTTCTGTGGCACCACCGCCTGGGTCACCCCTCCCTGCCACGCCTTCGTGGCATGCACTCCCGTCTCCTTGTCTCTGGTCTTCCCAGGTCTCTGCCTCCCCTCCCGCCCTCGCCTGCCCCGCCCTGCCTTCCTTGCGTCGAGGGGCGGCAGCGCGCCGCTCCTCACTCCTCCTCGTTTCCCCCGACGACTGCTCCCCTGCAGACTCTCCACATGGACGTGTGGGGCCCAGCCCGCGTCAGTGGACAGGGCCGCGAGCACTACTTTCTGCTGGTTGTTGACGACTACACGTGTTACACCACGGTCTTCCCCTTGCACAGCAAGGGTCAGGTCGTTGATGTCTTGATCCCTTGGATCCGCGCAGTCCGTCTCCAGCTCCGCGAGCGGTTCCGTGCGGACCTTCCTGTCCTGCATCTACACTCTGACAGAGGTGGTGAGTTCTCCTCCGACCTCTTGCGGGACTTTTGTCGTGGGGAGGGCATTCTCCAGTCGTTCACGCTTCCGGACTCCCCTCAGCAAAATGGGATTGCTGAGCGCCGCATTGGCTTAGTCATGGAGGTGGCTCGTACCTCCATGATCCATGCGGCTGCTCCCCATTTTCTGTGGCCGTTTGCAGTCCGGTACGCTGCGCATCAGCTCAACCTCTGGCCTCGTGTCTCCTTGCCGAAGACCTCGCCTACACTGCATTGGACGGGGAAGGTTGGTGATGCGTCGGTGTTCCGGGTCTGGGGTTCTCGTGCCTTTGTTCGCGATACGTCCGCGGACAAGCTCTTCGCCCGCGCTATTACCTGCGTCTTCCTTGGCTTCCCCCCTGACGCGCCTGGCTGGCAGTTTTACCACCCCACCTTGCGCTGTGTCTTCCCCTCTCAGGACGTCACGTTTGACGAGTCGGTTCCCTTTTACCGTTCCTTCCCCTACCGCTCTGCCCCTCCCCTGCCCTCGCCGCTCTTCCTTGCTCCAGGTCCCCCTCCGGTAGATCCCCTCCCCCCCCAGGGTCCTGCTCCCTCAGGTGTGTCTCAGGTAGACCCCCTCCCTGGTACTGCGCCTGTTGAGGTAGCTCTCGGCTCAAGTGCTGCTCCAGGTGCTGCGTCTGGGGGTGCGGAGCCAGGGGTTGCGGAGTCTGAGGGTGCTGGGTCTGGGGGTGCTGAGCCTGCGGGTGTGGAGCCTGGGGGTGCTGAGTCTGAGGGTGCGGAGTCTGGGGGTGCTGAGCCTCAGGGTGCTGCTTCTTCTGGAGGTCCTGCTGGTGCTTCGCCGAGACTGTTTCCGCAGCAGCTGCGTGAGTGGCTTGTTCGGCGCGCACGCCTTCGGAGTGGAGCTACTGGAGGTGGAGGTGCTGGAGTTAGTGCTGGAGCTGGTGGTACTGGGGGTACTGCGGCTATTGGTCCCGGAGGTGCTCGTAGCAGGAGTACTGGAGCTGCTGGGACTGGTGGTGTTGGGGGTGCTGGAGCTGGAGACCCTACGGAGTCTGGAGCTGCTGGAGCTGGAGGCTCTGGCGATGGTGGCGCTGGAGCTGGAGGAGCTGGAGCTGGAGGAGCTGGAGTTGGAGGCATTGGCGCGGGAGGCGTTGGAGCTGGTGGCATTGACGCTTGAGGCGCTAGAGTTGGAGGCACTAGCGCGGGAGGCGCTGGAGCTGCACGAGCTGGGGCTGTTGACCCTGGAGGCAATGTGCGGCCGCGACCGTACTTCGTTCCCCTGCTTCAGCAGGTTCTTGGTGTCCCGTCTTCTACTAGCCTTACTCCTCCCCTCCTGTGTCCACCGCCTGACCAGTCGCAGCTGCCGTTACAGCCGGCCTCCCCGTTACCTGCTCCCTCTCCTTACACTGAGCAGTCCGGCGGTCTTACAGAGCGTCGTGAGCCTGCGTCTCGTCCTGTCTCGCCTATTCGCCCTGCTCGTCGCGTTCCTCGTTCGCATCCTCCTCCTGTCCCCAGCACGCACGCTATGGCACTTCGTCCTTCCTCTGTTCCACTGCGTGTTCCTCTGCCTGCTCCTCTCGAGTCCTCTCTTCCTGCGGTCCCTGACCTTGAGTTTGACCGCGCTCGTGCTACCAGTCCCACTGTCTCTAGTCTCCTCGCCTCTGCTCTCACTTACCCTTCCTTTGAGTCTGCTGCTGCATCTGTCCTCGTTGCTGAGCTGCTTGACTTTGCTGCTGCCTGTCGTCTAGACTACGCCACTGCTCTTGTTGCTGAGTCTGCGTCTGCCAGTCCTCCGTCCGTCGGGGGTGAGTGAGCTTTTGGCACGGACGTCCTCGAGGACAGGCAGGAGGACTTTGAGTGTCTTGCAGCTGCTGTACCTCGTTTCGCTTCCATGCTGCTTGCCCCTGAGGGAGACCCGGATGCACCATACATCTCGACCCCGCGCTCATACGCAGAGGCGATTACGGGTCCTTACTCCTCTCAGTGGCAGGCAGCCATGGATGCCGAGATGGCATCCTGGAAGTCCACAGGCACCTACATCGACGAGGTTCCCCCACCTGGGGCGAACATAGTCGATGGCATGTTGATCTTCAGGGTGAAGCGGCCGCCGGGTTCTCCGCCTCCCTTCAAGGCGCGTTACGTTGCTCGAGGCTTCAGTCAGCGACAGGGGGTTGACTACTTCCAGACCTTCTCCCCCACCCCCAAGATGAGTACTCTTTGGGTGTTGCTGCACGTCGCTGCTCAGCGTGACTACGAGATGAACTCTCTGGACTTCAGCACAACTTTCTTGCAGTGCAGCCTTCACGAGGAGATCTGGCTGCGCCGCCCACCTGGCTTCACTGGGTCGTTTCCTGCAGGTACCTAGTGGAGCCTCCGCCGGCCAGTCTACGGTCCCCGCCAGGCGCCTCGCGAGTGGCACGACACACTGAGGACTACACTTGCGGCTCTTGGGTTTGCTCCTTCTACCGCTGACCCGTCGCTGTTTCTACGCACCGACACCTCGCTGCCGCCGTTCTACGTCCTCGTCTACGTCGATGACATCGTCTTTGCCACTGCTGACACCGAGGCACTGACCCTTGTGAAGTCAGAGCTGCAGAAGAGACACACCTGCACTGACCTGGGTGAACTGCGCAGCTATCTTGGCTCGCAGATCACCCGGGACAGAGCACGGCGCACCATCACCCTGACTCAGTCACACATGGTGCAGCAGGTCCTTCAGCGCTTCGGCTTCCAGTTCTCCTCGCCACAGCCCACTCCTCTGTCTACCGGCCACTCGCTCTCAGCTCCACCTTCGGACGAGTCCGTAGAGCCGAGTGGTCTGTACCTAGAGCTTGTGGGTTGCCTCATGTACCCGATGACGTGCACACGACCTGACCTCGCATACCCTCTCAGCCTTCTGGCTTGCTACGTGGCTCCCGGTAGGCACCGAAAGGTGCACTGGGATGCTGCGAAGAGGGTACTGCGTTACTTGTGCAGTACGTCGGGCATGGGGCTCGTGCTTGGAGGACGGGGTCCAATTGTCCTCACTAGTCACGCAGACGCTTCTTGGGTTGACGTTTCTGCTACGCAGCGGTCGTCACAGGGTTACACCTTCAGCCTTGGTTCCGGCTCTGTTTCCTGGAGGTCTACTCGCTCGTATTCGGTTCTCAGCTCGAGTTGTGAGGCTGAGATCTATGTAGGGGCCATGGCTGCACAGGAGCTACGCTGGCTCACCTACCTACTGACTGACTTGGGAGAGCAGCCTCATTCGCCTCCAATTCTGTACATAGACAACAAGGCCATGATTGCCTTGTGTCAAGAGCATAGACTGGAGCACTGAATGAAGCACATCGCTCTGCGATACTTCCTTGCTCGAGAGTTGCAGCTGCGTAACCAGCTTCGTCTTGCGTACGTGGCCACTAGGGCCAACACTGCTGATATATTCACCAAGGCACTTCCGCCTGGTGATCATCAGCGCTTCTCTACTGTGTTAGGCCTTGTGCCTACTTTGCCTCACTTGCTCACTTCTTGACTGTGCTTGTACTTTGATCTATATATGTTCTTGCATGCTTACACTTGCTAGGGTATGATCACTGTATTGTTTGTTCTCTTTTATATAACTCTGCATGTGAACTGGCCTTGTGGCCCTTTGCTTGTGCTTGGACTGTGTGGTGACTTTGTGATCCACCGCGAGCTTGCGTTGCTTTTCTTGACTGGTCTTGTGACCACTTATTCTCCCCCACTTTGCCTATGGGGGTGTGTCAAAATTTTGTATAGCTTATATTGTGTAGGCTATAGTGGGGTAGCCCATAAGGGGTACAACCCAATTAGGGTTAGTACTTGTACCAAACTCTTGCTAGTTCATTCATTCTCGTTCATTCTCTTGACAAGAGAGGCTCCAGACGTGTGGTCAAACAACGAAACGTTGTCTCTAGAATCGCTCAGTAGGTACAGCTGTAAGTCGTTGAGCCACGTATCGAATTGGATCGGACGACCCTCATGATCGAACGTGAGTACACTGAGAGAAGCCATAGCGGGCAGAGCAGGGTGGCGTGCAACCAGCATAGCAGCACACAGGTAGGGCGACGCGCGAGCACGAGGGAAGTGCGTAGGGCAGGGCAGGGCGGCGCACGGCTAGGGCGGCCAGCAGAAAGGGCGGCGAGCGGGCTGCCAGAGGGCGGCGCGCGGGCTGCAAGGGGCGGCTAGCGGGCTGCCAGAGGGCAGCAAGCGGGCTGCAAGGGGCGGCGAGCGGGCTGCCTGAGGGCGGCGTGCAGGCTGCAAGGGGCGGCGAGCGGGCCGCAAGGGGCGGCGAGCGGGCTGCAAGGGGCGACGAGCAGGCTACCAGAGGGCGGCGCGCGGGCTGCAAGGGGCGGCGAGCGGGCTGCAAGGGGCGACGAGCGGGCTGCAAGGGGCGGCGCGCAGGCTGCAAGGGGCGGCGAGCGGGCTGCAAGGGGCGGCGAGCGGGCCACCAGAGGGCGGCTCGCGGGCTGCAAGGGGCGGCAAGCAGGCCGCAAGCGGGCGGCGAGCGGGCTGCAGGGGTGGCGAGCGGGCCGCAAGCGGGCGGCGAGCAGGCTGCAGGGTCGGCGAGTGGGCCGCAGGGGCGGCGAGCGGGCTGCAGGGGCGGCGCGCTGGCTGCTGGGGCGGCGAGCGTGCTGCAGGGGCGGCTCGCGGGCTGCTAAAGGCGGCACGCAGGCTGCAAGGGGCGGCGCGACGGGCTAGCAAAGGGCGGCGCGCGGGCCAGCAGGGCGGCGCGTCAGGTAGGGCAGGGTGGCAGGGCAGCTAGTGGGGCAGCGCTGTGGTGGGCCCTAAAAAAATTGGTCCTAAGGAAGGACCTGCTCTGAAACCATGTTGAAACAACCGAACGAGAATGAATGAACTATGAAAGAGTTAGGTACAAGTACTAACCCTAATTGGGTTGTACCCCTTATGGGCTACCCTACCTAACTATAGCCTACACAAAGTAAGCACTAAAACATTTTGACATATACGGTAAGACAGTGTTGAATAGAAGACAGGGGATGTCTTTAAATCGGGTGTCTCTTATAAATGGGTGTTCCTTATTATAAGACACCTGTAGGTGTGTATGAGTTTAGTACGTTACGGTAGTAGGGTTTAGGGGTACTCTTATAACGAGGGGGGTATCTTCTGAAAGGTTTTTTTGTCTATTTATAAGACTTATAAGACACCCTAAACCGTCTCAAATACAAGACAACCCAAGCATTTTTTCTAGTGTATAACAGAAGACATATATGTCTTATATCAGGGCGATGACGGTAGCCTGGAGTTCCCTCTGCAGAGCGTGTTGTAGTGGGGTTGTGAGTCAGAACCCTCTGCAGTCAGGCACCAGACAGCGTTGTGCAATGGGGTTACAAGTCATCCTCTGCAGAGCATGTAG